>CM040119.1:123163637-124363637 GCA_022559845.1 Amorphophallus konjac | reverse complement strand
ATGTCTAGAGTCCTGTATGAGTCAGTATGTTTTCTTTGTGTGGCTTGTTTGTGTGGTGTGTTTTGAGTCGATTGTTTGAGTGGTATGTCTATCTGCAAGTGTCTTGTGCAAGCTCATCGATGTCAGTCCCTTATGAGTGTGAAGCGAGTAGACTCACTCGATGAGTATGGGATCGGTTCTATATCTACACCCAGATCTAGTCACCTACAGGGACTCAGCGGTGATTCTTAGTGAGTTTTCAAGCCGCCACCTCCCCTTTTGAGAGTGCCCTACTCGGAGTGTCCACCTCTAGCCCATAGCAGCTTGTGCATATCGAGTATATATAGAATGAGCAGGTGATAGCCACTTGGAGTGGAGCATACCCGCGTTACTTGGCACGGTGACAGATCCGCCGGAGTACTCGAGCAGCCGCACCCCTTACTCGACGGGGTCGAGTTCCTCCCACCCAGGGAGAGTTGATGGGAATCGACGCCGAGCATGTACATTTTATTTTGCATTTATGTCCTTTAGTTTATTTTTCTATCCATGGGAAAGCATATGCGCAATTGTAAGGCTTTGTAAGCCAATGCGTCATTCCCTTGGATTGTGTGGATTTTTATGCAAATATGTAGTAGGTCCAACTAGGGGGCGTGCACCCCTTTCCCATTGGTCCATGTCATCCTTGTGGGGCTGGTCAATCATCCTAGGTGGCCATCTAGAAGGTTGGAATGCCAATTGACCACATGGGAGACAAGTGGTTAAAATTTTCAAAGGTAGGCTACCTACCTTTCAACCCCTTTCATCTAGTCAAGGGGGCGCCCCATTCCACTTGGATTATTTTATTTTTGTGTGTGTTGATCACACTTAATCCCAGCCATCCATTCCCCATCCCTAGATCCAATGGTGGAGATTGGATTTGAAGAGTAGCATATAAATACTTGTATTTTCATTTGAAAATTAGTGAAAAGAAGAAAATTCATTGTGTGCATTGGAGCTTCTTGCGCCCCTCTCCTTCTCCCCTGGTGTTATTCCCTCCCCAACCCCAATTCTAGAGTGGATCTATCTTCTATCTCCCCCCCTCAATCTCTGAGTTCATCTAGTGCCGCCGCCGGCGCCACCGTTCGTGCCGCCATCGAGCTGCCGCGAAGTCGTCTTTGGTATTCTGTCCATCTAGGATAGGAGCATCTTCCCCGAATTTCTGCTCCCACCTCCCACCTCCTCTGGAGCTGAAATTTTCAGGAGTGGTTCCCCTCCTGAACCCCTATCTTCACAAAAACATTCATGCCAAAATTCCTCCTTTTGCTATTTTTTCATTTTCGGTCTTCAGGTCATCCCAGATCTGCCAGGATTCTGTCTACAGTGACAGCAACCCTGTGTTTCCCATATCCGGACCTTGTTTTGATTTTTCTTGGAGCCCCCAATTTTACTGGGAGTTCTGTCCACCTTCCTCTCTACCACCAATGTTTCGTGGAATTTTGAAAGCTCATTTCATATTTTTAGAAAATCCCTTTCCGAACCATCTACAGTTCTATCACCCTGTTTCCAGATCCGACTACTAGTCATTCCAAAATCCATAATAAATCTTAGCCTCCACCAATCCTTCCACAAGAATTATTGCCGATTTCCTTGTTCAAACCTCTACAACTTTGGTGAAGAGCTCAGGAGCTGAATCGGACGTCTACCTCGCGGTCAACGGCAGTTCTCAGACAACTCACTTGCTGATCTGAGAGTTCAGGTACTGTACAACAGAAACTTCAAAATTCAGCAAAGTCTAGATCTGAGCAGATCCAATCGATCTCTCTGAGACTAGATTGAAGGATTTCAAGAGAGCTTTCCAACGATAGCTCATGTGCCCCAATCCGACATCGGGATTGGTCGCAGCGGCTGATATCGTCGGGTCGCGCGTCTGAAAACAGCAAGTGCAGATCCGTGGGAAGCTTTTCCGACCGTTGCCGATCGGAGCCGCCCGATCTTCCGCCGGTGAACCAGCGTGTCGCCATCCCAGGGAGCGCTTTCCCAAGTGTCCCCACTACAGCGGTGTCACCCGGTCCCACACGGCCCCTCCGACCAGCACGTGGGCCCCACAGTCGCGAGTACGTGTGCTGCCGAAGCTACGTGAGAAGTCGCCCGTCAACCTGAAATCGGTCCTCCCGGACCCACTTGTGTAGCCCTTTACCTCCCTGCGTGGAGTGGGCAGTGATTCATTGCTGTAACAATCATGTATTATTGTTCCGGGAGTACGAGTTTCGGCCGGGTCCGTCTTCCCCACGCCGAGCGCGTGGAGGTATCGTATTCGCTCCTACACTTGGCATTTTACTTTATTTCATATATGCTTTATATGCCACTGCTAGAGAGCATGATAGGGTAATTAGCTCGCTTTATATTTATATCACCGCTGCTGCGAGAGAGAGCGTTACCATCCTGTGACCCGATCCGGGCACAAGAGAGAGCCGACCACCCTAGCTCACTGCCGATTTCTCAACCACGCACGTCCGACGCTTCCCTCGCTAAGGGACAATCGCGAGCTTATCGTGTCCGTGGTCCGTCACGCATCATATGACCAGTAACATACGATGGGAGAGACATTTGGCCCGGCACTAAGAGCTCCTATGGGCTATACGTCGCTAACAGAAACGCAAGCTCACTCCTCGTCCCAAGCGAGGGAAACGCAGATCGTGCGCGGTTGAGAAACCGGCAGAGTTAAGGGTAGTCCGACTCACTTCCGTGCTCAGATCGAGCCACGGGACAGGTCACTCTCTCGCTCACAGCGATGACATGGACTCACGGGCTAGTTCCTATCGCACTCGGCAGCGGCCTAAGATCATATACTAAACTAGCAAATTAATGCCAAGAAGTTACGATCATTACCTCCACGCTCCTGGCGTGGGGAAGACAACCCCGGCCAATCACGGACTCCCGGTTAAACACTTTTACAACAGTACAATAATTTTGACCCACTCCACGCAGGGAGGTAACAGGTCACATGTGGGGCCCGGGAGTCGTGACAATTGGGTTGACGGGCAGCATCTTGACGTAGTCCCAGCGGTGCCGAACCCGCGTTTTGGTGCTGTCCGGACGGCGCGATCTATGGGTCTGTGGGGCCCACGGACCACTCTGTCCTCTGGGTCTGTTGGGGTGGGTCCCGCTGTGATGGAGACCCCTGGTGGCACGCCTCCCTAGAAGGCGGTCGGGCGGGAACGCCGGTCGGAGGCCAATCGGCTCCGATCTCCAAACTTTGGAGTTGCTGCCCACGGACTTGTGCTTCTATTTTGCAGCGTGCGATCCGGCGAGAATGGCTGCTGCAATCAATCCTGATGTCGGATCGAAGCACAGAAGGTATCGTTGGAAAGCTCTTTCGAAGTACTCCGACCTAAGGCCAGAGAAGCAAACTGGATCTGCACGGATCTGGCCTTAGTCTATTTTTGAAGTTGCTATTGGACAGTGCCCGAAATCTCAGGGTAGTAGGGAAGTTTCCTGAGAACTTCCTTTGACCATGGGATATACCTTAGATTCAGACCTCAAGATCTTCACAAAGATTGTAGAGGGGAAAGAGAGGAAGACGGAAATAATTTTTGTGAAAGGATTTGTTGAGATTTGGGTGGGGAAAGGTATTTTAGACTGGTTGGTGGTCGGATCTGGACATAGGTAGATAGAACTGTAGAGGGATCTGAAAGTGAATTTTAGAAAATAGGTGGAGGCCTTTTGAAATTCCAAGAAAATTCTTGGGTGGAGGGGATGGTAAACAGAACCTCTAGTAAAATTGGGGGCTCTAGAGAAAATCAAAAAGTGGTCCGGAGATGGGAAACTCAGGGTGGCTGTGGATCTGTACTGAAAATAGGCAGATCTGGGTGGAAACGATAGACGAAAATTAAAAAATATGAAATGGAAGCTAGAAGGCCAACCAATTTTTTTGGAATGTGGGAGACACCTTTGGAACACACCCTGAAAGTTTGGGCTCCAAAAGATCTCAGGGTGGAGAGCAGAAATTCGTGGATGGAGGCTCTATCCTGGATGGACAGAATACCGGCGACGATGGTGGCGGTGCGATGGCGGCACGATGGCGACGTCGGCGATCACCGGAACTGATATGTGAGGCTTCCCACCTCAGAATACAGCCTTCCCAGCTGCAAGAAGAAGAGAGGGGAGAGAGAGAGGGGGGCGCACCAGGTTGCTCCAAGGAATTTCTTCAAATTGTATGCATTAATTTCATCAAAAATGAGAAATACAAGAGATTTATATGAAATGCCAAAAGACTCAAAATAACCCTAGATCTAGATTTGGGGGGGGGGTACAAAGGGAATTTCACATTTTAATTCCCCATGTGTGTTGGACCAAAATAATAAAATTACTTAATTTGTTCTAAATGGAGGGGGGCGCCCCCTTGACTATGTGGTTAAGGTTGGTGGCCAACCTTGACATTTAAGTCCACTTGTCCCCCACTTGGCCCACTCTTCTAGAAGCCCACAATTGGAATGTTGACTGACCCCACATGGGCCCTAGGGGTGAGGTGGATCAATGGGAGGAGGGGTGGGGGGGCCCGTGGGACCCAGGGGTCCCATTTTACACAAAAACCCTTAGTACAATCTAAATTACAAACCGAATAAAACTAAATAAACACACATGACACACAAATAAAGTCCAAATAAATATGATAAATGTCGAGACTCAAGGGGGAGTCTCCAGACTGTCTCCGAGCCAGATGGATGCCAAAGTGGCTCGGGTGGTGCTCCGCGTACGGTACCGGTGACTCGGCGTATCGTGCTTCTCAATCGCTCGGGTGTCCGCACCAATTGGGGTCCCGCGGGGCCACATGGCCTTTTGCAAAGAAACCCACTAATTCCTAAGGACTAACACATTGGCTTATAATTGCGATACAATTGTCCCAAGGACAAAAATGCAAAGAAAGTGTTAGTGGCCTTGCTTTCATATCTCCATCAGAATAAGTAGTGTACAGGTGTGCAGGGAGGAGAAGGAGAAGGAGAGGGGGCGTATGCAGGTGTGGTTGGGAGGAGAAGAAGGAGAGGTGCTAGTAGATGAGGCTGGAAAGGGAAGAAGAAGGAGAAGTTGGGCTATGCTAGCAGGTTGTATGAAGGAGAAGAAGAAGGGAGAAGATGTGCTGTGCATGTGTAGGGAGGAGAAGAAGGAGAAGGAGATGGCTGTGCTCTGTGCAAGAGGAAGCGGAAGAAGGGAGAGGGTTGTACTATGCATAGGGAGGAGAAGAAGGAGGAGAGGGATGCGACTGTGTGTCGGTGCGCAAGTGCTGTGTGGGAGGAGAAGAAGAGGAGGAGAAAAAGAAGAAGGAGATGAAGGGGAGGATGTGTGACTAACTAGGAGGGGCGAAGAGGATTGAGGAGGGAGAGACGGGATGGCTCTTGTGATCTAGGGGGAGAGGAGGGGATAAAGGAGGAGATCTAGGTATGTGATCCTAACTAACTAGAAGAGAAAATGAGAGAGGAGGTAGAGGGGGCTGTGAGATAGGAAAAGAGGAAGAGAAAGGAGGGAAGTTGCGATCCTAAGGTGATGGAGGAAGAAAAACTAAGATGCTCACTCCTCTTGTGCATGTATTTTATAGAAAAGATGGGATAGATGAATGACTAGGATTAGGTGAGAGGGAGATGGAGGGTGAGGATGAGGTGAAGAGGGGATGGGGAAAGGCGAGCCACCCCCCTCTCTAGGGTTTGGGGTGCCCTATATGTAATGACCCAAGATTTTTAGATCAAACATTCGTGAGTTTTGTAGTGCTTCTGTGGGCCCTAGATCGCATTTTGTAATTAAATCAGATTTTTGGTTATCAAGCCCTCGGATCATCGGGGGTGAACCATTGTGTTTTTGGGATCTCAGACATTGCAGACGAGTTGTGCATTTTTTGAGGATTGTGGGGATGAGTTTTTTCTCATTTGTCTATTTTTTTGAAATTTTAAAATTGTAAAATATTTCCTATTTAACCCAACCCACACCCCCTCTCACCCTCGTTCTCTCATCTCTCCCTCTCTCCTCTCATTTCTCTCCTTCTCTCCACCCTTTCTTTGGGCGTCCGACGGAGGATGACATGGGCGAGGCGGCGGGTCATGTGGGATGTCGAGCGGTGAGGATGGAGCGAGGAGCGAGGCGGTGGCACAACAAAGTCTATTCGCGAGTTTGAGAAGCCGGCGGTGGTTTGAGTGCCATTTTCACGTGAAATTGGCATCCTCGGTGTGGGAAATCATCAGGAGAGGTAGGGGGATAGATCCCTAGCCCATGCTTTCCATTTTCCCATGATTTATAGGACGAGGTGAGGTCGAGAGTGGGTTTCTTTCACGCCGAGGTGTAAAATGTATGTTTTTGGGGTGAGCGACGGATTTGTCGATTCGACCGAGTTTTTATGGAATAAATGTGGCCTCTCGATAGTTTAGAGGTTGGGGAATGATTCCTCCATGTTTTCCCCATCACTCGGAGTGATTGGGGCATGGTTTAGGACCCCTCGGAGGTCGTCCCATTCGGAGGTCCCCAGAATCGGTCGACCGAATGGGCAATTCGGTTGACCGGTTGCACGTTTGCCACGGTTGGGTTGTCTGCCCTGGTGTGGTCGACCAACCCAGTCGGATCGGTCGACCGACCTAGGTCGGTGGACCATTTGGCCATGGACCGGTCGATCGACCCAGTGGGCCGGTGGACTGACCCATTGTATAGGTCGACCGACCCAGTGGGCTGGTCGATAGAATTCGGGCCTTTTCAACCTTTTTGGCCACCGGTCGACCCGGTTGGGGGCTTCTTTGTCTCCCTTAGAGAGGGAATGAGCCTGGTGGTTATGAGCCGCCCCAAGAGTCCTTTTGACCGTGGTTTCTAACTTTCAGACTTGGGTAATTTGATGGTATGGAGCCGTATTGTACAACGGTCTTGGACTGAGTTGCATAACTAAATGGCCATTGGATTAGCAGGCTTAGCTAGTTGTCTTGAGTCTGGTGGCACCGAGCTGCCCTGTGTTCCGTGACATTTGAGATGGGTGCGTGTGTAGTCCATTAGTACTTTGGTGTTTGCTCTCTACTGAGAGTTTCCATGTCCAATGACTTTCCCCCACTAGTCATGGGTTGCCTGGGCACGCGTGTGCTGACCCACTTGCTAGACCTGGGAGAGACGATTCTAGGCTGGTTGCCGTAGGGCCTCCCACTGTGGCGGCTCGAGTCCAGACTGAGAGGAAAACTAGCTAGAGGGCCTGACGTAGCACAGTTAGTCAATGTGTGCACATGTGGTCGGAGACTACGGACACGTGCTGACGAGCACGACCTCGACTAGACCCTTGTCTTGTGTTACTTTGTATGGTGTCTCAGTTTTTGCCTGGGGCGAGTAGGGAGACACGCGAGACTGCGAATTAAGTCGTCAGTGGACGCATCTGGCCTTGCTTCTAGTGGGCAGGTTCTCCTATCGCATGAGATGTAACTCTCTTGACTCGAGATTTTAGTTTCCCGACAGCGAGGTCGTGGTTCTCCGGTTGACTTCTATGTGTCTTCCCCGACGTTGAGGTCGAGGTTTCTCGACAGAGTCGTCAAGGTTTCACCCGTTGTCAGAGTAGTGTTCACGATGGCGAGATTGTGACCTTAACCCCAGACTGTGTGGTCTGGGTTGTGGCCTTCGTCAGCGAGGACAAGCCTTCATGATAGAGGTGTCGTGGTTCCTTTCCCAGTAGCGTAGTCGTGGTTTCACTATTGGTTAGATAATTTCGACTGTGAGGTCAGGATTTACTTTCCGTTGCCAATAAGAGTAGCTTAGAGAGCTATGATTCTACCGCCGTCTGCTGCTACTATTATTGTTGTTGTTATTATTATTGTTGTTATCGCTGTTGTTTACGACTGTTGTTTCGTGGTGGGGATTCGCGGGACCCTTACTGAGCGAATGAGATGAGGCTCACATCTTTCTTTTTAGGTGTTGCAGTTCCTCCTCGAGGTTCGGAGGTGCAACGCGGAGGTTCGTAATTGCCAGTCTGCCAGAGCCGGGGGCGTACCTGATGATTGAGTACGCTTTCTTCCCTGTAGACTATACTTTATGGACTAGACCTTGTAGTTAATTGGTTAATTAAAAATGTAATTTATTTTCTAGTATTTAAATAGTTAGTTCTATAGTGTAGTTCTGTAATATTTTTAGTTTCAATGTACCTCCACGACACCCAAATAATATTTTCGAGCCTTCCGGCTCGTGGGTGGCGGGCAAGGATTTGAATGGTATCAGTTAATTCCCGATATCTAGATCTTGGGTCATTATAGATGGTATCAGAGAAGGGTTGTGGACATAGATGAGAATTTGGGATAATTATAGTGTTCCAGAGTTCTGAGAGTCCAGTACAGTCAGCAGTTGGCATAGGGTTTTATGTTTGTCTACCGCATTGTTTCTCATGTGGGAGCTAGAATGCGTGGTGATGGTGCTGTGAAGGTGGATTTAGTTATTGTCAGAGTGTTGGTGGGGGCCTAAGGAGTAAGTTAGAGAGTTACCTCTCCAGTGGTGGTGGCCCCAGTTGTGTTGAGCTGGATAGAGTTTTGTCGGCAAGTACGAGTTTGTGGTGCAACATTAGGGATACCAACGACGAGGCCGGTGGCTGGCGAGGATAGTTCATGGCTTGGTGGCCATGAGTGTGCTCCAAAGGAGTTAGTGTTATTTTGGCCACCCCAGCTTGAGGTTTAGCCAGCCTCAAGGCGTTAAGGTCATGGTTTGAGGTGGTGGAGCGGATGCCTTGATCGAGAAAGTGCTCGGATGAGTGGAGAATCTTCCTGGTGAACTATTGACTGATGAGCCTGACATTCTTGTCATGCTCTATGGTGTCGAAGATGACTTTCCAATCTCGATTATTTCGATAGATTTCAGGGCAAGAATGTGTAGAGATGTTCAAGTGAGTTTTAAATCTTGCATGCCTGCCCATGAGAAGGCTGTGTTAGTATTGGATCTGATTTGGGATAGTATAATGGTGGCTTAGTTCTGGGCCCAAATTGTGGAATTAGAGTCATTATGCACCACACCAGATCCACCGAGCAAGGTGGCGAAGAAAGTGTGGAGGTTCAGCGATAGATTCATGATTTGAGGATAAGCTTAGGTAGGTGCCAATTAGGGTTCGTGTTGTGGTTCTCGGCGTGGTGGTCCATGCAGCAATAATGCAGGAGGTGGATATTTTGAGTACCCATAAATTAAGAATGGGTTGGTGTCAGCAAGGACAAATTCAAGGGAATAATGCTTAATGGTTAGAGATGTAGTAGCCTTCGAGCCTTGCGTCTTTAGTGATTTCCTCGCTCCCCAATAAGCTTTTGATGGGTTAGTGATTTTGGGATCAGAGATAGGCATAGGAAGGGAGCATGTAGCAACAGCTAGCTCAACCGCTATGGCAGAGTGTGACTAGCAACCAGTAGAGTCAGTGCTCGAGGCATGGTGATCGGCAAGTTGGCAAGTTATGATGGTATGCCAGGAAATGCTACAAGTGTGGTCCGTGGGTCACTCGGCAAGTGTTGTTGGAGGAGTTGACCTGATGGTAGCGATGGTTTTTCCTGGTGTTGGAAGGTGAGGTCCCAGCAAGAGTGAGATTCAAGGTCGGAGCAAGCATGGAGGTCTCTTGCCTTGTAGGAGGTATATTGGAGTCTCCTTAGTTGGGGATATTTGTGTTTCAGTTGAATTCCGTTGTTTTTCATCATGTGTTTGGTTGGTTGGCCACCACGTGTATACCAAGGAGTCCGTGTGAGAAGTGTTTTGTGTTTTGGCAGTGCGACTGGCTGTGAGAAGTTATGCCCTCCCCTAGATGCGTAAGGGAGTGTTGGCGTTATTATGGAAGGATGAGTGCCAACTGGGCTATGTGTGCAAGAATTCATGACTAGTGTTGTAATTTTTGATGCATATGGATCGGAGCCTATGGAGTTGCAGGAGGATTGCCAGATCAGGAGAGAGAGTCTGTGCTCTGGGTTCGAGGTTCGAGGTATTTGAGCCTTCCTCACCCTATTCTCTAGAGTTAGCTAGCTATGTTAGGAAATGTTTGGAATGCAGATGTCGAGTTGTTTGTGATGATTGTGCATGTTGTGTAGAGTGCGCAGCGGAAGCATGGTGGGCCCATAAACAACAGGTCCAGGATCGTAATGATGGCTAGAATAGAAGGATTTTACAGAATTGGTAGAGTATCAAAGGTTTCTGACCGATTAGAGAGGGTCATTTTCTCGGTGTGAGATTATTTTTGGCTATGTAAGCCATGTTGATTGCCGTGCCATTGCTCGAGAGATTGTGGTATGTGGCACTAGTGGAATAGAAAGTTGGGGAAATATGACGGTAAGTGTGCCGGATGAATACCCTATTCACCCAATGGAAGCGATGTCAGGTATGTGGTAGTGGACCCAAATGGGAGTTGGAAAGGAAATAGCTTGATAGAGGATGAGAATGTGATGATCAAAGTCGATAAGCTAGGTGCTCGACTTATATTGCAAGCTGTGTCCTCGTGATAGAATTGGGATCCAAGAAAAGTGAATACAGAGAGAGATTTGTGGGTCCCAGTTGGTAGCTGTGAGTGGTTGATGAGGCTAGCTAAGTGGTCAGCTGTGATAACACCTGAAAGGGACCCAGTTGAGTCCGAGAGTTTCGGAATGATGCAGGAAGGACCTAGTTGGGGCAAGGATCGGTGATGTTTAGAGATCCGTGTAGATTGGTTGTGGTGCCGTCAACCAGATTATTATGGTAGAAAGATGGCACTTGTCTGTCTTGGAGATAAGTGCCGTGGATTGCTAAGGCCATGTCCTATGGCTCTGTGGTGAGAGTGGAGCCAGGGTTGGCAGACGTTCATTGGAATACTTGAGATGAGGATTCGATGAGACTGTACAATGGACGATCCCTAGGTGTGGAGGTTCCAGGAGGGATGTCGTCGAATGGGAGTCTTGGTTTTGTGGCTAGAATGGGAGGAATTTCTTGTAAGTCTAAGTCTAGAGTTGAGGTGGACCGAGGATTGAGGAGTCTTTTCGTTTGGTTTCACCGTGCTCCCCTGAGAGGGTAGAGTTGGCATGAGGATCAGAATTTGATGAGGTGTCTGAGTGAGGACAGACTGAAGAAGTGATAATGGTTAGTGTAAGAGTCAATGGATGGGCCATCGAGATTTAAAATGAGATTATTGAGCCTGATAAAGGAACAAGAAAGAAAAGTTGAGCAAGTAAGAATTTTCTGTTGACGAGTAATTGGCGGCTGGCAGATGGACTTTCGCAGCTAGAAGATGCCAGTCGAAGAGGATCAAGAATGGCGAGAATCGTGTGCAGGCGAGGCCTTGGGTGGCTGATTATGATATACATTTCCCTGAGTTGGATCTGGGTTAATAGGAGGTTTTATGTTGGGACCGGAGTTGGTCCAATAGTATTTCTGGTGTTCGGTTTGCCGGATATGAGAGTGTTCGTGGTGTGGAACCAACTGAATTGTGGCAGCCGACTAAGATGACTATGTGAGTTAGTTGAGGCTCAGGATGGATGTCCCTTGTGGAGGGCGTGAGGTCAGTCAACAGGCAGAAAATCTGATGTTTGATTGATCCACCGAGTGTGGGATTTTTAATGATGGCAGGAATTCGTGGTGCGGGTCACGTCTCCTCGGTATGCAAAAAGGTGGCGATGATGCCATGGTTAGAGTTCCGTTGTAGCTGAGATGATGCCAGACTTGTATCCTTTTGTGTGCAATACTTGCTCTGGAATCAGTGTGGATGGTGAATGTGAAGCGAGATATTTCTGTTCGTGGTAATAGTCTGGCTGTGTCCCTCAGGAACTGTGGTATCGCGAGAATTGAGGTTTTAATTAGAGCTCTGGGAGTGTTGCTAGCTGAATAAGTCGTTCTTCCCCTGTGAGATGATCGGTTCCTTGAATTCTGAGGATGAAATTTTTGTAAGTGGGGAGGACTGTAATGACCTGGGATTTTCAAATCAAGAATCCATATGTTCTGGAGTGCTTCCGTAGGCCCCGGATCACACTTTGTAATTAAATCAGATTTTTGGTTATCGCGTCCTTGGATACCCGTATGGGATGAACCATTGTGTTTTCGGGCTCTAGGGCATTGCAAGCAAGTTGTGCATTTTTCGAGGATCATGGGGATGATTTTTCCCCATTTTATATTTTTTATATTTTTAAAACCTCAAAATATTTCCTATTTAACCCAACCCACACCCCCTCTCACCCTCATTCTCTCCCTCTCTCCTCTCGTTTCTCTCCGTCTCACCACCCTTTCTCTGGGTGGCCAACGGAGGACGGCGTGGCCGAGGCGGTAAGGCACATGGGATGGCGAGCGGCGAGGATGGAACGAGGAATGAGGCGGTGGCGCGGCGATGTCCATTCGCGAGTTCGAGAAGTCGACGGTGGTTCAAGTTCCATTTTCACATGGAATCGGCGTCCTCGAAGCGAGAAATAGTCAAGAGAGGTAGGGGGTGTTGGATGGTATCAGAAGATCTAAAGGGGGGGTGAATAGATCCTACACTCAATCTTTGACCACCTTTTAGAAATTAACAAAATAGCAGACCGTGGAGCCAAGGCAAACGTAGGACTGAGGTAAAACGTGGAATACTATCCGCTGGTTTAAATGACGCCCTTGTAAGGGGTCGTTCATTTTTTTTTAAAATAAAAGACTGGCCAATCTGGAGCAGGAACTGGTCGAGTGCACCATCTCTCAAAAAGGGGAGATGTTCTCACTCCCCCAGTCTACACCAGGGCCCTGAATTTTTATTGCAATAACAAGAAGTAACATGGTCATAGGGGCATACCCCTGATAGACAGACAGGCAGTGGAAGCCCTTACATCACACAAAAAAGAGGAGACAGGAAAAAAACTACAAACAGACTAGAATCGAAAGGCAGGCAGACCTACCCTGTCCACCCGAAGGGCTCCCCTAGCAGACCTAGGGAGCTCACTTTCACGAACAAAAATGTGATTTCTAGGAGCAGTGCAAGCAAAAGAGGCCAGAGAATCCGCAACTTGATTACCTTCCCTATAGATATGCTACAGCTGACTGCCACATCTCTCCATAAGCAAACAGATCTGCCTCCACCACGGGGTTGCCATCCAGCAGGGGGCGCTACCCTTTCCAACGGCCTCCACAAGAGCTGCACAGTCCGAGTATATCCTAGAAAGTCTGATGCCACATTGGCTGGCAATAGCTAAACCATCATGAAGAGCTCTAGTTTCTGCTAAAATACTGTAGCCCATACCATAGGAAAAAGCAAAAGCAATCAATAACCTGCCAGAAGCATCTCTTATATAGCCGCCTCCCCCACATCTACCTGGATTACCCTTAGATGCCCCATCGAGATGTAGGGAAGAGCCTTGAGAGGCTAAAAGACACCTAACTGCCATGGGCTGTTTAATGACTACCAGAGGATAGAAATTAAATGCAACCAAGCTTCTGAACTGAAGAGAGGTAAGAGGCTTGTGAAATTTTAATATGTCCAAAGCCAAGGAAACAACATCTGAGATTCTTCTTTTGATAACAGCAGGGTTAACAGATATATCATCAAAACGAGCCGCACATCTACACTTCCACAGTTCCCAGACCATCAGAATAACAACATACATCCCAATGAAGCTAAAAGCAGACTGCATGTTGGAAGCAGAAAAAATATTCCACAGGCGGACAGTAATGTGGTCGCTCAACCAAGCCCTAGGGCTTAACAAAGGAGCAACCCAGCCCCACAGAGCCATAGCCATGTCACTAGAAATGAAAATATGGTACAGGTCTTCTTGGCAAGGAAGAAAACAGCAGTTGCATTTAGAAGCTATGAGGATACCACATTCCTTGACCCTGCTATCCACAGGAATAGCCCGGTGAAGAACCTTCCAAGCAAACAATGCTGCCCTTGGGGCAAAGGCCGGATGCCATAATTTAGCCCAGACTGACCTATTGCGGCCCTTAGGCCTGAGGAGATTATAAGCAGACTTTACTGAAAAATTCCCTTTAAGAGTACCCGTCCATACACAAGTATCAGTCGCAGTAGACAGCTGATAATTGGCGGAGAAAGTAGAGTCTCTAAGAAAATCCCTAACAGCATGGCAAGGGTCTAAAAGGACATCTCTAACATAAGCCACAGGATAAACTGTAGTGTAGTTCGAGCTACTAGCCAGAGGACCTGTACCAGTCCAAGTATCCCTCAAGAAATCAACTCCAGAGCCACAGCCCACAAACCATCTACTGTGCTGTAAAATGATATCTTTCACCTACTTGAAAATGGCTAAGGGCATTCCAACATGAAAGGGTTTATTGCAGCAAGAGAAATGAGATTTAACAAACCTTCTCCGGGCATAAGAAGACCACAGGGACTACCCATGGAGAATATTCCAAATCATTTTAGTTGCCAAAGAAACTTGCACCCATTGAAGGTCCCTAATACCCAGCCCTCCTTCCATCTTTGGTTTCTGAATAACAGCCCAAGCAATCCAGTGCCGACGATGAGAATTAAGATCACCATGCCAGAAAAAGCTAGCACAGAGGCTATCAATAAAGTGCAGGACCTTCTTAGGAATATTACAAGCAGAAGCCAGGTAAACAGGAATACTTTGAAGAACATAATTAACTAGAACCACCCTTCCAGCAGCAGATAAAAATTTGGACTGCCACCCCTCCAACCTAGCTTGAATCTTGTCAATAAGGAACTTGAAATCACTGCATAGGTATCTACCTTTTTTAATATAACAGGGATGCCCAAGTAATGAAACCCATCCAATTGATATTTATAACCTGTCAAAGCTCGGATAGACTGTCGGAGGGAGGAAGGGGCCTTGGAAGAAAGAATAAAGCTACTCTTGGCTGTATTAACCTTTTGCCCTGAGCATCTTTCATAACAGCAGATGAAATGCTTGAAAACCTCAATGTTCTGCTTAGTACCATTTATGAAGACCAATGTATCATCAGCATAAAGGAGATGAGATACCTGGATGCTGTTCCTAGGGCCCTTGTACCCTTGTAACAGACCGGACTGGAACAGAGCAGACAACCCCCTACTTCGAACTTCTAAATCTATAATGAATAGAAAAGGAGCAATAGGGTCACCTTGTCTAATGCCCCTACTAGACTTAAAAAAACCAGTAATCATACCATTGAAATTAATAGAGAACCAGCAGTTATACAGTAGCATACCAATGAGAGATGTAAATATGTTGCAAAAGCCCATTCTTCTCATGACTGCAAGAATGAAATCCCACTCCATCCTATCATAAGCTTTTGTCATATCCAACTTAAATATCACATTATGGCCTCTAACTTTCCTGTTAAGATCCACCATAAGCTGACGGGCTAAAGCCACATTGTCAAGAATAAATCTGCCTTTAACAAAAGCCCCTTGTTCTGGTGAGATCATAGTGGGCATCATAGGGGCTAGCCTTTCAGATATGATCCGGGATATAATCTTGTATGAGAAATTGCATAAACTGATAGGTCTAAAATCATTGAAAGTACTAGGCTCATTCACCTTGGGAACAATAGTAATAAGGGATGAAGAAATACCTCGTGGAAGAGGAAAACCCCGAAAGAAAGCACAGACTGCCTCAAAGACATCCTTCCCTACAATATCCCAAGAAGAGATAAAGAACTCTCCTGTGAAACCATCCGGGCCAGGGGAGCTTGAGGCTCTAAGATCCCAAACAGCATTACGAACTTCAATTTCATCAGGCAAGGCACAGAGAGACAGATTTTGATCCTCTATAACTAGCTGGGGAATACAGTCCAGAAAGGTAGAATCAACCACATGCTCTTCAGACGAAAAAAGGTGTTTGAAGAAAGTTTCAGCATGGTTTTGAAGAGCATCCTGGTCAGTGCACCAGTCAGCTGAGGAGCCAACTCTGAGCCTAGCAATAAAGTTCCTCCTTCTTCTACTCTGAGCAACAGCATGATAAAAAGAGGTATTCCTGTCACCACTTTCCACCCAATCCATCCTATATTTCTGATGCCAGAACAACTCCTCCGTTGATAGAGCCTGACGAAGGATGGCATTAGCTGCTGAGAGACTCTCCCTATTAGTATTGGTGGGATCTGCATCAAAGATTTGTTGCTTGAGTTCAACATCTGCTTCAGCTTGACTTTTAGTCAGAGAGATATCCCCAAAGACATCCTTGTTCCATTGACGAAGAGAATCCTTAACAGCTTTCAATTTAGAGAATAATCTGACCAATGCATTGGGGTGATTGGTCTGAGCTTGCTGCCAAACACTGGAGACAACCTGATGGAAGGAAGCATGAGCACACCACATTTTTTGGAAAATAAACCTGCCAGGAATATTTCTAGGACTGCCCATAGAGATCAGAAGAGGGGCATGGTCTGAAGGACCCCTTGGAAGATGTTTGACAACTAAAAGAGGATCCATAGCATAACTGTTGCAGTTGAAAAGCACACGGTCAAGCCTAGCACGGACATTAGCCACTCCAATTCTATTGTTATTCCAAGTCATACCAGGGCCTTGGAATCCCGCATCAATAAGCCCAGAAGAACATATGAATGAATTAAACACTTGCATAGAAAGTAAGGATGGGGGGGCTCCTCCCACCTTTTCAGACATTTTAGCAACACAATTGAAATCCCCACCCACCAACCAAGGAATCGTCACCGAGGCAGCAAAAAGAGCAAGGTCACTGAACAAAGACTGTCTAACGCGAGGGTCACAAGAAGCATATACAAAGGTGTAATATGTACTGAAAGAAATGTCCTCTTTAAGCCCCAAAGTAATAAATTGAGAGGAAGAAGCAATTACCTCCAGATTAAGGTTGTCATGCCAAAAAATCCAAATCTTTGATTCCTCAGCATTATTACCCGCACAGCCACTAAGACTAAGAAATCTTCCCAACTGGAGAGCTTTATTAAAAGGAAGCATAGGTTCTGAAATGGCCACTAAACAAGCCTTATTTGAGTGTATCATATTTTTTAAACTGCTACGAGAACATGCATTCCCCACACCACGTATGTTCCAAACTATAATAGGTTGCATCATTTAGGATTCCACATGATATCCTCCATAGATCTAGCTCTAGATCTAGTAATAATTCCACCATCAGGAGGCCTACCAAGGTTTCCACCTTCTTTGGCATCCACAGTAATTTGCACTAATACATTATCAGCACTGGCTTTCTCAGCCACCAACTTACCACCAATTAACAAGTCAACCACCTGTTCATTGCCTGAGAAGTCCACGATATTGCCATCTGCCTGTATCACAGGATCCAAGTTCAATTTCCTAGTCGGAGGATCAAGGGTCTGAAAACAAATTCCAGCTACAAGACCTGCATTGTCAGTGCGGTCAGCACCATCCGAAAGAGAATTTACCGGAGCACTTACTACAACAGCTTCCCCAAGCTCATAACCATTAGATTGTCCAACCACCTGCGCCAGGTCTTGGGAGGAAAGACCAGCTGCATCCGCATTAGAGTGTTGGGACTCTTGGTCCCTAGCTTGGATAAGCGGCTCGAAACGAATCACCGTTGCCACATTTGGTCGAACAGGTACAGGGCCAGTCTGCCGGGGCCGAAAGGCCTGCATAGACATTGTAGGATCTTGATCCCTCACCGGCAAGGCACGGGCCAATCTACCTTGCTTCTTCTTGCAGTGTTCGACAGAATGGCCAAGCTTATGGCAATAAGAACAAAGTGCAGGGACACGCTTTTAGCTAACCAGCTGCCAAAACCCAGCACCATCCAGATCTATCCAAAGCCTTTCCCTACGCCGCGCAGACAAATCCATCTCTAAACAAACCAAGGCCTCTGAAGTATCAGTCATGGCCAAAGTGCGTTCATGAATTCGTAGCACCATCCCGAAGTTCCCGGCAATAGAACGCAGACAATCCTCGTGAAACAAATTTGCTGGAAGAGCAAGAAATCCTATCCATACCGGCACCGTAGGCAGATCTGCATCGAAGCTGAAATCCGTCATCCAGCGGAAGAAACGAAAGAGAAATCCCTTGATATACAAACTCTTTAGTATCAACAGTTTAGTGAGATCTGATTCACACTCAAAACGGAGAAGCAGATGTCTTGGGTTAGGCTTGCTAATTACAAAATCCGAAGAAAAAGCGAGGCGCTGCATCAGGCAGCTCTTGATCTCAACAAAAGATGGCCGGCCATAAGAGCATTTGGCAACGACAGAAAAAGATAGGAATCGAACAAAAGCTTGAACCTCTTCTTTGGAGAAGAAAACCGCCGGCTCGTCGCTTTCTGTAAATGCAGGCTCCTTCACCAGAATTGCGATCCGAGGCCACTGTTTAGAAGCCATTAGAGCTTGCGCAAAAGTTCGGCGAGTATGTGCTTGGGGGGAAGCAGAAATAGAAGGAAAAGCAGAGGAAGGAGACGGCCCTGCCACGCCGGCCATGGCCGGCAGGCGGACCAGCAGGGATCCCGATCTCCAATGTACGGTTAACCTTTCCTTGCGGCTCGTTCAGCGGAATGAAACATAATACACTTGATATCCCAGAACACATGTGAAGAAAGGATAGATGAAATGGACGCCAAGCATCAAACCACAACACCAGGAATTTTAAGGTGGTTCGGCTGCTACCAAGCACGCCTATGTCCACGCCTCACCAACTTGGTGAGGCTTCCACTCTTTGGCTAAAAGAGACACACACACGCTGGAAACCCAACATAACGCGGGGACAAGCCCCCCCCCCCCCCACACTTACACTACAACACGTAGCACACGGGGATGACTCCCCACACGTAGAGTAGTTCTGAAAGTAAAAGAACAAAATAGAAGAAACAAGAAAAGAGCTTCAGCAGGAAGAGAAAATCCAGCATAGCTGCGAAGCAGATCAAGACTGAAAAGCCAACACGGCTGAAGGAGATGGCTAGCTGCACTCTTTCTCCTCTCAAATCTTCTTCTGGAATCTCAGGATGGACACTCTTTCTCCTTCTATTTTCTCTCTGGTTATAGATGCTCAGAAGTACACCCTTCCTCTTCTCTTGGATACTCACGTCCAGGCTATCTCCAGGCTTCACCAACAGCAATGGCAGCTCCACCAGCAGCAGCATGCAAGCAAGACCCGTCCAATTTATAAGCACAAGAGGCAGAGAAATTTTCGTCCAAGGGTTTGCAGTTTGATTGGCTGGAATAAATAAGTGAAGTTTGACCAAGAGTTCCTGCAACATCTCAATTTTCATTGGCTAGCATGCGGGAAGGATGTCCTTCTATCCTAGAAGATTTTCCAGACCCATCTCTGATTGGTTGGATGCAAAAAGAAGGTTACCTTGAAAGGTGACCTTTCCCACATTTGTAATCTGACAAATCTTCTTTCCAAAAAGTTGTTTTGGAAATCAAATGATGACAAGGATAGTTATCTATCCTAGGAACCTTTTTCACACCTCAAAAATTGAGTTTTTGGAGGTTTACAATTGCTATTTTTGGTTCCTGGATGATTTTCGAAAAGTAAAGTTCTGATAGAGTATATTAGATGAACCATAAGTGCGTCGACGCAGCATCACCCATGCGTTGATGCATCTGTTGAGGATGGACTTTTAAACTGCTTCTGGAAGGCCCCCTTGCACCGACGCCCTGAAAGGGTGGGGTCAACGCATCCAATGCTATCGCTTGTCGGATTGCCTGTCAGTGCTTGTGGAGATAGGGAGTCGATGCAATCAGCATCACGCTTGAGCTGTTTGCTGGATGGCACGTTGTGCGTCGACGTAGTTGTAGATCTTAAGAAATCCACTTAAGAAAAACTAAGAAGAATTAAGAGAAAAGAAGGGAAAAGAGGAGAAAAGGGAGCATGCGAATGATGCTAAAGGGAAAGGTGATCGCCAGAGACGCAAGGGCCTCAAATGATATAAACAATAACAATATGGAGGGATCGCGAATATAAATACCTCAAAAGGATGTGGGGGAGATTGTGAGTGCACATTCTCTTGCTATCGGCCGGCCGATGAAGAGAGTTTCTCTTGTGTAGATTACCCTTGCAAAGACAAAGAAAATAACCAACAAACAAATATGGATTAGAACCAAGTGTGTAGCATCAAATCCATAATAGAAATATAAACAATGAAGAGCATGGACTAGAACACACCTTGTTGGGTGTTGGCCCTTAAACCCCTATGCAAAAGGGTAGGAAAATAATGATATGATGATATGCAAATAGAAGTGTGCAAGTGTTGCACAAGAGGAGGTGTGCTAGAGTGCACAATGTGAAGATCTCAACATTAAGATGATAAGATAAAAGAAAGGGAGAAAGAATAATGATGCATGCAATGCTAACAACAATAAAACAAAGAGATAAGAGAAGGGGAAAGCTTATTAGTTATGTCCAATTGAGGGCTTCAAGATCTTCAATGGAGGAAGATGCTCCAAAGGATGAAGAGGCTCCAAATCTTCAAAGGAGGAAGAAGAACTCCATAGATGAAGCTTTAAGCATGTAGGAGACTTCTCCTTGGGACTCCAATCCAACAGCACCTCCCCTTAGTTGATTGATGATGATTTTTTACACAAGGGAGAGAGGGGTCCTATTTATAGGACTGAAATTTGGAGTTTAATCCTATAGAAATTAGGAAATCATGTTTTAATTAGATTTGGAAGGTGATAAACCATGACCATGTGTCCTTTCAACCTTGGAAAGCCTTAGAACTCCTTTCCCAAGTGAAAAGGGGCTTAAAAGAGAGAAATAAGGAGGTTCTGTCGGAGTTCGGAAATCTACAAGAAATGGCGACCAGACAGAGGGTCGCTATTTAAAATAACGCCCGCCCAAAGCGTCACTAATTCTAAGGCATTTCAAGATGGATTCAGACTTTCCGAAATTTAAAAAGAATTGGTGACCATGAGGTGGTCGCTACTGACCATGAGGTGGTCGCTATTTAGTAATACGAGTTTCGGACGGAGTTAAAACCTCAAAATATGGCAAGGGAATTGACGACCTTCTGAACGGTCGCTATTTAAAGAAATGCCGACTTTCCGGAGTGTCGCTAATTCATAGATTTCGAAAACGGCCAAACTGGACTCAGCTGGAAATGGGCGCCCCCTGCCTGGGCCCTATTTAATGGGTGCCCGGGACAAGGGCGCCATTTCTTGGAAGGGCGCCCCCCTGACTGGGCGCTATTTAAATGGCTCCCGGGCCCCTGCCTCTAATTGATTCAAGGCCCGAAAAAAATGGAGAAAAAGCTTTAGAAAAATCTAAAAAATAGGAAAAGATGTGTGAAAGCTGGGGGAAGTTGGATATTCAAAAAAAGAGAGGGAAACCACTCAAATAAGTCAATTTGAGAGTCAAATGGGGCATTGCAGCGTGATAGGAGATATGCTTAAAATGATGTCAAATTTGGCGTGTCTACAGCTGTCCCGCCTTGGAATCTGCTTTGCAAGGGAGTGACACGGAGTGAAATGGAATAAAATGAAGTGAAGCAACATGGAATGGAATGGAATGAAATGAAGTGAGAGTGAACTGAAAAGTAAATGCCAAGGTGTGATGAGACACGCAATCACCACCACCTGATAGGAATTGAATCAAAAGCTCGAAATGATACAATCTTGAGGAGATTCAATGAAAGCAACGATTGTTTGGATAAAGAAGGAGTGTGCATGTGGGCACGAAGGAGATAATAAGAACGATCAACTTCCAGCATGGTGGAAGTACCTTAGGTCACAAACCTGTAGGTTTCACCATTGAGGAGCGATTACCAGCCAATGTGGACGTGCTGCAACCAAGGTGGATCAAAGGAAAAGGATAAAAATAAGAGGATAAAAATTCAAACAAAGAGTTTTTTCAAGGAAGCGACCCAAAACGGCAACAAGGCGAACTGGGGATACAATTCGGCATGGAATATCTCTTATCTTGAAAATATTAAGGATCAATTTGACCTTCAAAATGATTATTAGAATGATTTTCCATGGTTAATTCAAAGTCCTATATGAATGCATGCTGGGTTAAAAGGAAAAATTAAAGCAAATAAAAATAGAATGCAATCAAGGATAATATTGTTAAGCTGCCAAGATTGAGTCAAGATACCGACTTTGTGAGCTGATACTAAGTCGAAGCCCGTTTATCCGTGCACCAATTCATAAAAGGGAACCATCATCCCCAGTCTTGGACGGCTCAACGGCCTATCCGTATGACTAAAGTTCCTCTGGAATCATCACCATTTTTGATGGAGGGGAACTCAAATTCCAGATTTACCAAAGCCACAAGATCCTTGATATAATCTAGTAGCGTAATAGTGTATAGTAAAATGCATACAAGGAGATGATGATAGCAATAAGCATAAGGGAACTGAGAAGGGAACGCAGTCACCGTGGGATTTGGATGATGATGCCCAGTCGATGGGACCAAAGAAAGCTTCTTATCCTGCGCTCAAAATTTTATTAGCCTAGATATAAAGATGTATAAAGCAATGAAAGCAGTTTAAGCATGAAAGCATAATTGAAACATTCAACAACATTGCCTAGCATTAAAAAGCATCATGGAAAGCATCATATAAAGACGTAAAGCAGGAGAGCATTCCAAGTATTTTTGTTCAATGTCGTCATGAGGATGACAATCTTGGTAAATCAGAAGATTGAGATTGGATGATCAGGATCAAGTAATGCCTAGTGGCAGGGTGATCAAGTGAAATCAGCAGGAGTTTATTAAAAAGATTTAGAGATGAACGATCAATTAATGCCCAGTGTGACATGAATAGAGAGGTGATAATCAGGAGTGCCCATAGTGACAAATCATGATGATGTTGGGAAGAATCAAAAGATTGATAATGGTGAATGGAGGGGACTCATCCCGTGCTCTTGGTCCTTGCAAAGTTGTTGTTCCTGTAAAAGCACCATGAGAAAAATACAATGTATTTTTTTTATTTTTGAAATATGCAAATTTTAATGGGTTTTGAAAAAGTATTCAATTTTTTTTTGGATTTTGGAAAATATTTGAATTCACTTTGTTGCCGGTGTGGGCTTGTCCTGAAATGCATGAGTGTTTGTCGCTATCAAATGCAGGTCAAACTATATTAATGAATCATAGTCAGACATCATTGAAACAAAAGTATGTTATACACAAGCCCAACATACATAGTCAGACATCATCAAAACAATAGAGTTACACATGTTATACACATGCCCAACAAATTCAACTAAGCAAATTTAGAAATATGATTGGTCATACCTTTCATGAGAGTTGATAGCTTTCCCATCGGTTTCCTGCTGAGCGCATCGGCAACAACATTCACCTTGCCAGGATGATATTGTATAGCAAAATCAAAGTCATTAAGGTACTCCAACCATCGCCTTTGCCGCATATTTAGCTCTTTCTGAGAGAATAGATATTTCAAGCTCTTATGGTCTGAATAGACCATGAATTTCTCTCCATAAAGGTAGTGACGCCAAATCTTCAAGGCAAATATAACAGCAGCTAGTTCCAGGTCATGAACAGGATAATTTTCATCATGTCGCTTCAACTGTCTTGAAGCATAGCAAATCACCTTGCCATTTTGCATAAGTACACAACCTAGACCAATGCCAGATGTATCGGTATAAACTTCAAAACCGCCACCTTCTACGGGCAATGCCAGTATAGGTGCCGTGGTGAGATGCTCTTTAAGGGCTAAGAAATTTTCTTCACATTCCTTTGTCCACTCGAAAGGATTTTCTTTCCTAGTGAGTCTTGTTAAAGGAGCGACAATTTTGGAGAAATCCTTGATAAATCGCCTATAATAACCAGCCAGGCCAATGAAACTTTGAACTTCAGATACGGTGTTCGGTTGACTCCAGTTCTTAACCACTTCAACTTTAGAAGGATCTACTGTAATGCCTTCTTTAAAAATGATATGGCCAAGGAAATGGACTTCCTTAAGCCAAAATTCACATTTGTTTAACTTAGCATAAAGTTGGTGTTCCCGCAAGGTTTGCAAGGCAACCCTTAGATGTTCCTTGTGTTCATCCTTTGTCTATGAATAGATGAGAATATCATCAATGAATACGACCACAAATTGGTCAAGATAAGGCCAGAACACATTATTCATCAGTTGCATGAATACCGCAGGTGCATTAGTTAAATCGAACAGCATAACCACAAATTCATAATGTCCGTATCAGCTTCGAAAAGTAGTCTTGTGAATGTCTTCATCCTTGATCCTTAGTTGATGATAGCCTGACCTGAGATCGATCTTGGAGAAGTACTCCACGCTAGAAAGTTGGTCAAATAGCTCATCAATACGCGGCAGTGGATATTTGTTCTTGATGGTGAGTTGATTCAACTGTCGGTAGTCAATGCATAATCTGAGGGAATCGTCCTTCTTCTTGACAAATAAGACCGGCGCACCCCAAGGAGATGTGCTGGGTCGAATGAAGCCTTTTTCTAGCAGCTCCTGAAGTTGCTTCTTTAGTTCCTTCAATTCCGTGGGGGACATCCTGTAAGGAGTAATTGACACTGGTGCTTATCCAGGTGTGAGTTCAATGGTGAAGTTAATCTCCCTTTCGGGCGGTAAGCCAGGTAACTCGGAAGGGAAAATATCAGAAAATTCCCTAACTACGGGGATTTCTTCTATCTAAATTTTCTTAGACTCGGTAACTACTACGGAGGCAAGAAAAGCTTCACATCCTTGCAAAATGAGTTTGCAAGCGTGAAGAGATGAAATAAGAGAGGGATGCTTCCGGTATTTGATGCCAAGAAAGGAAAATCGTGGGAGACCTGGTTTTCGAAAGGAATATATCCTACTGCGACAATTTATATAGGCGTCATGGTCTATAAGCCAATCAACTCCTAATATGACATCGTAGCCTTCCATATCAAGGCATACGAGATTAGCGGGGAGATTATGCCCTTCTACAGTAACTTCACTATTAGGGAAATAAGTTTTCAATTTCATTCTCGACCCTAAAGGAGTGACTATGGTTAAATCTGATGGTAAGCGAACATGTGAAATAGGTAATATTTTTACAAAGGAACTAGCAATAAAGGAATGAGTAGCACATGTATCAAATAACACAAAAGCAGGATGGGAATGAATATGAATTGTACCATCAATGAGCTCCCCTTCCTTGGTTGGTTCATCCTCTAATACGGCATTCAATCTAGCTTGTCGCTTTCGTCCACCATTGCTCCTCGTGGATGATTGCTCTTTCATCAGGGGACAGTCAGGCATGCGGTGCTCCCGACTTCCACATCTTAGGCATGCGCCCAAATGCTTCCAACATTCTTCGAATGCATGACCAAATTTATCACAGAACGAGCAAGCCGCCATGACTTGCCTATCATCTTCTTTAATCTTCTTGTTCTAACGATCATCCTTGTCGTCCCCATTCCGGGATCTCTTCTTGCTATCTCGAGAGTTATAGGTGATGCTGATTTTTTCTTGCTTCTTACCTCGCCGATCAGACTTTTGGCTCGGCTCCTCCACTTTGCCCTTGAGTTTATCAACCTTCTCCAAGGTCCGTTCACATAAGTGTGCCCATTAGACCATCTCTGCATAGGTCCGAATGTTTTGTGGGCCAAGTTGCTAGATGAAAATGGGTTGCAACCCGTCCATAAAGCGATTTACTTTAACAAGATCTGTGCTCACTAGACGTTGCACATAAGGTGCCAGGTGAGAGAATTGTAACTCATATTCCACCACCGTCATCATGCCTTGACGTAGTGACGCGAATTCAGCCGCCTTCCTCTCCTTGACATGCGCGGAGAAATACTTGGCTCGAAAAAGAGTCAGAAATCCATCCCATATGTGTGGTGCGTCTGCAGGCGGTGTCGGAATAGACTTCCACCATGTACGCGTGTCTTTGTTTAACTGGAACGTAGCAAGATGAACCTTCTCTTGGTTGGAACATTGCATGAACTCGAATATACGGTTCCTTTCATCAATCCAGTTTTCTATCTCATCAGGGTTAGAAGAACCCAAAATCGCGGAGGGTTTAAACTCTGGAAATTACGGGCCAGATCACCAACTCCTGCCCTAACGCCAGCTTGAGCCATATTTTGCAAGGCCTGAGTGAGACCCGTAATAGTTTGTTGCATTCCACCCCAATCGACACGGTGAGCCATTGTAAGAGTAAAGTACCTAAGAAGAGTAATGGATTTGTTAATTCTAATGGAATTGATGGGTTAACCCTAAAGATAATTTCTAATTACTAGCTCATCCCAGGTTCTACCCAATTTCTCTTATGGGTTGGGAATTTTCTTTCCTTGTTTCATAAGCATGGGTCCTTAAACCTTGGACTTAACCTATGACATGATATCTTTCCTAGGACTTCTAGGCCTATGCTCTGATACCATTTTAACTATCACACCCCGAGCTTTTAATACAGTAGAAGGAATATTGGGAACGTGAACAGTCGACATGGTAAGCCTCTCGCAAGCAAGAAATCAGAGCGCAAGACAATCACACAAAAGTAATTGCATAATTTTTTTCCAAATTCTAACTTTATTCCATACTAGTAACCACAAAGTACATTCGATTCATGACTTTGAATATTCTTACATTATAGACTCAAGAAAATAGAAAATTATAATAAGACTTGACTAGACACTTGACAACTAGGTCTTCTCTTGATCCATTTGACCTTCAATCACTCTCGGACCCGCTACTTGCATATTCCAAATCCGATTCATCGGTACTTCCTGGAAAATTGGGAAAGTAGATATGAGCACACTTGCCCAGTAGGTATCTTCGCATCAACATGAAGGTAATATTTAAATGATTAATGTCTTAGCTCTAGATCTTAAGGTAAAAATAAGAATGCGATAAACAAGCGATATAAACCAAGATAACCAAGAATCATGAAATAATTGAGCAAGTAGACGTGAGCGAGTATAGACCATGAACAAGCAAGATTAATCATGTAGATGTAAATTTGACCTTTCATGAACAAGAATGTACGAGCAAGTATCTAGAAAGTACTTTACACAACCTTGTAAAGGCTATGTACTAGAAAGTCATTAACAAGCACGTAATTTCCATAACGAGCCTCGTGGTTTTTTACTCATTTATAAAAGAAAGTACTCCCAACGTAATGCGACGCTAGTATCATCGTACCTCATGGTTTATAGCACGTTTCCGACAATCCGTCGAGGGGACTAGCATGGAGCCCTTGGACATAATCCTTGCCCGATCTTGCATCTTCAAGTTATAAATCCAGTTACTTCCACGAGATATAATAATAATTTCGGCCAATAATTCAATTTCAAATAATAAGTTTCATGACTAAGTAACCAAGATATAGAACGTACCAAAATTGATATGAGATATCAAAGAAGAATTAAAAGAATATTATACTCCGACGGCATTCCGACAGCATAACGATACATTCATTAAGTTTCATATATTAATATTAACTTGTTAAACATATGTTGAGACTCCAGATAATCCAAAGACCATGTAGGAACTTAAGAAAACCAACGCCTAAGGTCAAACCTCGGGTTAGACAGGTTTAGAGATAAAGCGGTCATTTATTGGACCGTTTCATGAATCAGGCGGTCAAGTCTGGACCGTTAGGCAGAGCTATGCGGTCAAGTCAGGACCGTTTGTGACTCAGAATTTAGAAAACATTGATGGTGTAAGTGCTTCCTAGATAATTTGGGTTTTAATGGTACAACTAGCTCGGGGTCCTAGTGGGAATCCCAGGCTCGCGGAGTCTTACGGAGGCCTTGAAACATAATCCCCTAGTCCGACAGAAGAAATATCTGGCGGAGAGGTTCATAAGTCCAAGAGAGTGTGCCTATAAGTGCAAAGTGTATCTAATGGTCACATACCAGAGTATATGCCATGTACTTAAGAAAATGACTCAAGAGATAAGAGTGGATCATGTAAAACAGCGATCAAATCCACCAGTAAAACAAGTTCATCTATCATTTGAAAAAAATGGGTTTAATACAAGAGTATAATGTTTGACATGAAACTAATGTTAAGTTAAAGTAAATTCTAAGTATTGGTGACACATGAAATCTACTGGAAATAAACCATCAATAGATCCAAGTTTATAGATATAACACTTAAAGCAAGGATAAAACCTAATTATCTAGGCTTACCATATGATAAATAAGGTTATTCTGCATTATGTTTCGGGTTAACATAAGTACAGAGCTCAGAAAACGTAAACGGTCATGTAAGGACCGTTTTATCGGGCCTAGCGGTCTATCGCAGGGCTACTAGGGATTTCAGGTGGTCTCAGGAAGACCGTTTCTTCCTGTCTATTGTAAGTAGCAACAAAAACCAAAATATGGCTAATCTAAGGTAGATGGATGCATAGTAAAATATGCCAACATGTAAATAAGGCCTGATAACATCATATTAAGACAAGGAGATGCATGAGTAATCATGATTTATTACTTTCATTATTAAAGGTATGAACTATGCATGCTAAGTTAACCCTAGATGCGCAATCAAAATAAAACATGAAATACGCTGAGTACGATGCATGAAAATGACTGCAACTTGAGAGCTTTTACTCCAAAGATCATGTTTAAGCCGTTCATGAGATAACCTACCTCTGATTCATCTCCTAGGCTTTGAATTTCTGACTTGAAGTAAGCCCTAGTTCATGTACGTTCTATGCTAAACTAGTAA
Source organism: Amorphophallus konjac (assembly GCA_022559845.1). NCBI lineage: Eukaryota > Viridiplantae > Streptophyta > Magnoliopsida > Alismatales > Araceae > Amorphophallus > Amorphophallus konjac. The sequence goes on along the minus strand of CM040119.1, from coordinate 124,335,216 downwards.
CTTCTCGCCCCTCTATCTCCTGATTCTCTTGACCTAAAGATGTTAAAATTGGAGGGTAGATAGAAGACATAAAGGGTAACAAAAGGTTCTAAAGACACAACTTCTAAATACCTCGTTTAGGGCTTCTAATTTGCATATCCTCTTCGGTTCGTTGCACAGGTTCCTGGGTTGCTTACTCTGAACCAGTGACTTTGCAAGCTTCTATCATCCTGATGGCTTGATCTCCTAAGATGAAATTTTGAGGGACGTTAGACCTTAGTATGATGAACAAATTCTTATAAAGAACATACCTCTAATTCATCCTCTTTATCTTAGTTCCACGTGAGCCAAAAGTAAGGGTTGCGCAGGTTGGTTCTAGAGGTCTACTTATAGGTTTAGCTAGGGTTTTAGAGATATGAATGAACTTAGAGTCCTAATTAGGTCACCAATTCAATCCTCAAGCACTCTAGAGTCTTCTAGCCAACAGATTGCATCAATCCCAGAGAATTTGGCCAGACAAAAATGGAGTTTTTGTGCGATCTAAACTGTTCACGTTCGGACTCCTAAAAGCGGTCCAAGAAGGACCGTTTCTTGTCCCAAGCGGTCGCTCGATAGACCGCTTTTGGTCTTGGGCACCGAATTTGATTAAATTCAAACTATTCCTATTATTTATCCGTTTATTTATCTAATAAGGATTAATTGTCCCCATAAATTCTATAAATACACTAATTTAAGCTTCTAGAATATGGGCGAAACCTTATGGGCTTCGTTTTAGGTCTTTTGGGTTTATTTAAATGGGCCAAGTCAATTGGTTATCAAATAACTTATTTAACCCAAAAATTCATTCAACTTCCAATTAATTTCACTAATGTCCAGAAAATCTTAGAGAATTCCAAAAATATTTATATAAAATTTTGGGGTATTACAGTTGGCATGATCACTTACCCCTGGCCGAATTTGCTTACAACAACAGCTATCAAGCCAGTATTCAAATGGCACCTTTCGAGGCACTTTATGGCAGGAGTTGTTGATCTCCAATATGCTGGGATGAAGTCGGTGAAAGATAAATTCTAGGCCTAGATATGGTAAGGGATTCAACTAAGAAGATACACCTTATTCGAGAAAGACTCAAGATAGCAAAATCCAGGCAGAAATCATATGCTGACAATAGAAGAAGAGATCTGGAGTTCTAAGTTGGATACCATGTTTTTCTCAAGGTATCTCCCGGCCATGGTATTAGAAGATTTGGTGTTAAGGGCAAGCTTACACCGAGGTTTATTGGTCCATTCGAGGTATTGGAAAGAGTGGGCGAGGTGACTTACCACATTACTTTTCCTCCACAACTATCAGAAGTGCACAATGTATTCCATATTTCTATGCTGAAGAAGTATGTGAACGATCCTTTCCACATCATTGACTATAATGACTTAGTGATACAGAAGGACCTTACCTATGAGCAAAAACCAATGAAGATCCTCGACCGAGAAGTCTGAGTTTTGAGGAACAAGACGATCCATATGGTGAAAATCCACTGGAATCGATGCTTAGAACAAGAAGCTACATGGGAAACCAAGGAGTCTATGAGAAGGAGATTTTCGAAACTATTCTAGTCTGTAAGTACTCCGCACCCTCCATGTCTACATATATACAGTTGAATTTGGGGATAAAATTCTTTTAAGTGGGGGAGGGTGTAGCACCCCGATAAAAATAAATAAATAATAGAGAAATCAAACCTTTTCCTAAATAAATAACTCTATATGAATGTCAAATAATAAGAAATATCATGGCCCTATACTTTATGAGGGCCACTATATATATTTAAGAGGCCCAACATCACTTAAAGATCAATACACCAACTAACTATATATATATATATCAATACACCAACTAACTAACTAACTAACTAACTAACTAACTAACTAACTAACTATATATATATATACATATATATATATATATATATATATATATATATATATAGCTTAAAGACCAACACATGAAGGGGTTCAGCCTTTGTCCAACACAATAGGAATGGGTGCCCTCATGCAAGGGCACCAATTCCACTGACAGGGGCCACCCAGTTAATGGGAGCCCCTGTGCTAGGGCGCCAATTCCAAACAGTGATAAAAAAGGGGTTGTTCTTCGAGAAGGGTTTGAAATAAGAACAGCATGTTTTTGCTGGCAATGTACCCTTCCATGTCCAAGGACCCCTGGTGTTCTTTCCCTATAATTTATTCCCCTCCATCTAACGTGCAAGGGCCATTTACCATCATCATGCTGCCCGCAGAAGAGAATATCTCCCTTCTTTTCTTCGGAAGATGTGAATGAGCGTCTTCTTCCTGCATTCTATGTCTTGTTGCTGAAGCTTTACGTCAGAGAATGCGTGGCTAAACTCTTATTATTTATTCTCTTGAAGCTGTGCGGCAGAGAACATGTGACTTTCCTTATTATCATTCTACTACCACGTTAAACACTCCGAAAAGGTAGGTGTTCTCAAGATTTAGCCAAACTTGTAGTTAATATAGGGTTACATGTATGAATAGTACTAGCCTAGCTTCCATCTTCTACATTGTATAGCCCCTGATACACCGTTTTCACGAAACTGATGCATGTGTTAATTCACCCAGCCTGTTGCCATTATTTAATGGGCGCCCAGATCTTGGGCGCCATTTCCTGAATGGGCGCCTAGAGGGCAGGCGCCTATTAATAGGTGACAGCATGCACAGGCACCAATTCTTTTTGCATATTTAATAATCACTCATGCTTAGAAAATTAAAATCTATGAAATGGAACCCTAATATTCTTGCATGAGCACGATTCTGAGATCCTGATATTTTTCTCTGTCTATCCATGTCTTTACTTCCTAATTCTGTGAACTTTAGAAATTGTGAATAGTGTTTTATATCTAATAGCATACCTGCATGATGCATAGCATCAACCAAAGGAATGGGCGCCCCTATCAGGGGTGCCATTTTATAAATTGAAGCTTCTATGAGGGGGCGCCAATTAAGTTTAGACCAAAAAAAATGAAAATTGGAATATTAAGAAATGGGCGTCCCTTTCAGCAGGCGCCATTTAGTAAAATAATGGCACCCTGATGGGCGCTAATTCATCAAATAATGGCACCCTGATTGGCGCCAATTCATCAAATAATGGCACCCTGATGGGCGCTAATTCATCAAATAATGGCACCCTGATTGGCGCCAATTCATCAAATAATGGCACCCTGCAGGGCGCCATTTACACAAATAATGGCACCTGTCTGGGCGCCAATTTGTCTTGAGGGCTGTTAGTTTCCGGACTTGTCCTGTTCACTGAATGGGCGCCCCTCAGTAAGGGCTCCAATTTTGAATATAATGGTTGCCCGAAGGGTGCCAATTCACTAACCTGTGGCAGCCCTTGAGGTGCCAATTCCACCCAAGTTCTTGACTTGTCTCGTGATTTGTGCCGATATAACCATAGTTCATTTCCTACATAATAATCTGATCTTGAACTCCATTCATGAAATCTACCTTATGTTCCTACAATGGTTAAACCCTTGGAATTCTATATTGGCTATAAACGAGAGTGGATGTCGAAAGAAATACATGACATAATGTTGGTGTTAATGGGGCCCGATCTGGGCCTGGGAGGAGCACCCGAAAGTACTTGTGCCCATAGGAGCTATAATGATCATAGTGTTTAAGTATTGCATCGAAGTACTTGCTTTCTTGACTTGAGGCATTCCACTCACTCTCGTTCGTGACACTACTTGCGTGCTTGACTTGACTAGCGTGGCCCGGAATGGGCAAAGACTTGACTTGCATGGCCCAAAATGGGCAAAGTACTTGCTTGACGGAAATAGCCAATTCTTGTAAACACGTACTTGATATTACTTGCTTGAACTTGGTTCTTACTTTCCTGAAAAATTGTGTAAACACTTGATAGTACTTGAAATCATGCAATATTCTTGCTATAAAGTTCTTGATATCTTGCTTGTCAACACTTGATAGTACTTGAAATCATGCGATATTCTTCTATATAGTTCTTGATTTCTTGCTTGTCCATCATGCATAGCTATACCTGCATTGCACATAACATGTAAATTATTTAAAGACTGCTCAAACTTGAGATATAATTCCTACTGAGCGATTCGCTCATCCAGTTCATTCTAACATTTTTCAGGTAACTCGGATAGCGACAACCATATGAATGGGAATGAGACCGAGTGAAGAGTGCTAGAGTCACCGATCGTCTACTGTCAGCTAGTCGTGTCTTTTGTCTCTTGAGTCCTTGTCTTTATATTCCAGTTATGTCAGTTTAGTTCTTGTTAAGGCTGAAATCTTATGATTTAATTTGGGACATTATCATTTGGAAATTTGAATCTTAGTTAATATTTAGTCTTTTGTGCACTCTGTCTTTATGTCAAAAATCTTAATGCTCTGATTGATATGAGATCTACATAAACTAGTCGCGCCACCGATTATCTTCCGCGCCCGGGGCGTGACAGTAATTCCGTAGCTGATGCCCTTAGTCGGAAGCCAAGAGCTTTGCTAGCTAGCTGCATGATTCAAGAGTGGAGAATGTTAGAGCAATTTTTCAAGCTGAACATAAATATAGATGGGAAAAAATGGTGTATTACTCTGTCACACATGAGTTTGCATCCGGATCTACTCTCCGAGATTAAGGTACTACAAGATGATGACCCGGTACTGGTTGAAATCAAAGGCAAGATTGAAGAACAACTTGACTTCAAGATGGCATCGGATGGAAGTTTATTATTTCATGAAAGGACTTGTGTTCCAGATTGTCCGGAGTTAAAGAACAAGATCCAAGAAGAAGCTCACCGATCAAAATATACTATTCACCCTGGTGCCACCACGATGCACCAAGACTTGAAGAGAAACTTTTGGTGGTCCAACATGAAGGGAGAGGTAGCGGAATTTGTCTCTCGCTGCCTTACCTACAAAAGGATAAAAGCGGAACATCAAAAACCCGCTGGTAAATTGCATCCCTTAGACATTTATAAGTGGAAGTGGGAGAACATAGGGATGGATTTCATCATGGGTTTGCCTAAAGCCAAGGGCGGACATGACATGATATGGGTGATTATAGATCGGTTGACCAAGTCTGCACATTTTCTGCCCATCAAGAGTAAATGGACGGTTGATGTGCTAGCAGCCTTGTATGTCAAAGAGATTGTCAGGTTACATGGAGCTCCTGTCTCAATCGTGTCTGACCGAGACCCTCGCTTCACATCACACTTTTGGAAGGGTCTACAACATTCCTTGGGGACGAGACTCAACTTCAACACTGCATTTCATCCCCAAACAGATGGTCAGACAGAGAGAACTGTTGAGACTGGTGTGATATATTCAGAGGGGGGGTCAATGAATCTCCCTTTCAAAAATATTGCCCCAATTGAACACTTAGAACACTCAGAGATATGAAATTAGAAGCAGATTCAGTTCTACTGAATTTGAAGTACAGTGATGTGTTCAATCAAACAAGAAGCGTGCAATCAATTGGCTCTCTAGACATAGAAAGACAGATCGAGCCTAAGCATTCATCTAGCGGAAGCAAAACAATTAGCATTCAAACCACAGCACGAAAGAGTTTTTAGGTGGTTCGGTCCTCCAGACCTACATCCACCCCACACTCAAACCTGAGTGTGGATTCTACTGATACACAGCTTAAACCGCTGGGCCTTACAGCTTGCCTACAACCGCTGAGCCTCACAGCTTGCTGTCCGAGGTATCTACCTCACCCGCTAAGCAACACAGCTTGCTGACCAGAGGAATCCTCCTCTGCACCGCTGAGCAATACAACTTAGCTCTGCTGACTAACAGCTTGAAAGAAAGTTCAAAAGAAAAACAAGAAACTGGAAATCACCACGACAGAAAGCTGTATACGATGATAACACAAATGTGGCTCTTAGAGAGCTGACTGGCCTGGATTTGATCCAAGGTCCAGTGGGACTAATCTTCAAGAAAAGCTTCTATCTTCTTCTCCTCAAGCTCTTTCTTCACTCTCTCTCTCTCCACCTCTCTCGATCTCACGAGCTCTCTTTCTTTTCACTTCTTATTTTCTCTTCTGCTACTCTCTCTTTCTTTTTCTCTTCTCTCTGGATCGTGCAGGCTCCTCACTGCTTCTTGATATTTTTATTTCCAGATGGAGAAGTCTTCTTTTTATAGCAGCAGTAGAGTGTTGGGCGTGTGCTCTTCCACGATTCCCGCCCAAGCGCCTTGACCACGTGGCAGCATTTCAGCCTGCTGCACTACATGTGTCACGATCCTGGCTTCTTGGATCACGTGCCCTTCTCAATCACCTCGAGCAGCAGTCCTGTCAGATCAGGCTTGTTATCAGTGTGAATTAATCTAATATGAAAGAAAAGGATGCATCGAGAACGTTTGATATATGAACTGAGCCTGTACAGACTTGATGCACAAAATGCAGTGTGCATATAAGAAAGTATGTACATCGAGAATGAATGCACGGAAATGTCATCCACAAGTGTACAGACTTTGAATGCATATAATGCATTTTACATATGGAAAAGTATGCACATTGAAAGTGAATATACAGTCATGCCATCAACGAGTGTACAGACTTTGCGTGCAATGTACAAACGATGTACAGACTTTCTGTGCCTAACGCTTAAGCCTGAATGCATCATGTATAACCTATGCGTGTGAGTGTATGGACTTAGTGTGCATGCGACACCAATGTACAGACTCGCTGAAGTGATGATGCATGAACTTAACCACTCGTACCAGCAATGGAATGTATAGACTTTTGAATGCATGGTAGAGAGTGTATAGACTTTGCATCTATCAAAGTATGCACAACGAAGATGAGTGCTCAGGCATGCTGTCAAAGAATGTACAGACTTTACGTTTACGTGCATGAGACAAGACGATGTACAGATTTTTAGTGTATGGTATGCAACAGAATGTATAGACTTGCTGAACTAATGCAATGTATAGACTTGCTGGGTTAACTGAGCAATCGTGTGCAGACTTAGTATGTGTGAGACAAATCAATGCATAGACCACTGGTGGAACTGACTTATTCGAATGTGACAATGGAGGTTGTACAGACAGCCACCAAAGAATGTACATACTTGAGTTGATGCAGTCTAGGCAAACTCTGTGCAGACTTTAACCCTTGAGCATGCATGAGTCTAGGCATTCACTAACTTATTACCACCATGAAACATATTTATAAAATGCACAAGCCTAGACAATTAACCCTGCACTAACTATGTATGCATAATGAACACGCATCGACTTATGCATAATGAACACGCATCGACATTGAATTGAATCGACTGATGAATGCACTGATGCAGTGTATGCATATGGCAGATATTGAACCGATGCAATGTATGCAGGAGAACTAACAATGTAGTCTATATACCATATCATGCATCGACTATATGACGTGCAACAACAGTTATTGTACCGATGCAAACTACACTTGTTATGCAGGAAATAGAGTTGCACCAATGCAGAGACAGATAATGCAATGAGATGAATATGCACGCAACCTATTCGATGGAATGACATGCAAATTAGATGCTCATACAATCATTCATATGCAGACACATGGTGACTCATAGTGTTTGCTATCATCAAAATCATAGGGGCACAACAATCTCCCCCTTTTTGATGATGGCAACACTATGACTCACACAGACCCAAACTATTCTCCTCCTTTGACTTCATCAAAAAGAAAATAGTTTGAGAGAAAAATTAAGTAGGTATGAAAAGATTGATATAACATCTCCCCCTTTAACTACAAGAAAGCACATTAGAGCTAGCTATTCTCCCCCACAGTGCAATATGACACCACATATTCTCCCTAGATAAAAAGGAAGAACAACCATACATGAAACTCCGCTTGAATAAAGGAATACAATCAACAAGCCCAGGGGCAGTTAGATAATCAAGTATCAATCCTCCCCCTTTAAGAAGTAATAAATGAAATCTGTTCAACATTCCTTACTCAGAATAAAGCAAAAGTTTCAAGAGGATATGTGAGGATTGTGTCACAACAACAAGAAGTAGATTGAGGAAGAATGTCAAGGCAACATACAAAGCACAGGATCTTTCAGTAACAGTTCAGTAGAAAGAGTGTGCATTTTCAAGTAATGATCAGAAAATAGATGTGCAAGATGATGGAGCAGTTAAGGATGTAACTGATCAGACGAAATTTTATTCCAGGTACCACTGTTATAAGTCCAATTAAGGATAGACTCTCTTATCATAAGGGATTATGAATTAAGCTGCACGACAAAATGGGTTTAAGCATGATGTATACCAAATTTGACAATTGTATACAATACTCATATCTGAAACTGAGTTTTAATAAAGGTGAACCAATTATTCATATAGCATTCTAGTTCAATCCTCTTCCATCTTACTCAATTAATCTCAATGACTCCTTTAGGAGTTACACATTGTAGTATTGAGATTAAACACCTTTAATAGTATTTGAAGTTGACTTCGTTGGCAGAAATTTTATGATATCCATTTTTAGATTTTAGTTTTGAACTTCACTTTATTTTTTTTGAGCAATCTTGGTTGATTAGCACCTTTTTACATGAGGCAAAACATGTCTCAGGTGAAATGACCCACTTACTCAATGTGATAACTGCATTGCCTCTTGAACATGAGAACAGAGTTAGCAATTGGAGTGTCTTTTTACATGAAGAAACACCTTGATCAGAGGCTGGGATCCCCAGTTACTCAACACAACCATGCCATTGCTCTGTCAGACTTTTCAATTATTTTTATATCAGAGATAACTGTGGCACTTCATGACATAGGTTTACTCCATTTCTTTGAGGGAGGACCCAGTTTCTCAATGATCAAAGTCATTGCTCTGAATTTTGCTTTTCTTTTTAGTCAACTTCAGACAGATTTAATGTTTAAGAACAATACTACTAACATGTATCTAAACCAAAATAACCTTGATTTCAAATTTTCAGATTTTAGAGGGTTTTTTCCAGAGATTACATGAAATAGTTGGTTAAAGTTTATTAAAACTTGTGATTCAGATACTTTCAAATCTTTCAACTTCAAATTCATTAATACATTAGACTTACACCAACGTAGATCAATCAGTTATTCTTAAACCTGTATAATAGGAGTTTCTTTTAAGATATTAGATTTATAACTGAGGTACACAGATTTAAGTCTCTTCAAAATCAGTTCAAACAATATTTTGACAGTAGCATTCAATAGTAGAGACATTAACAAGCATGTATAGAAAGTGAGAATTGAAACACTTGCTTGTAGCAAATATGATCAATATGCATCAGACAGATTTTCAGAAGGCCAATAGCAGTGAGTTTACAAATATGCAACAAGAGATATGCACTTGAGCAATGCAATTCAGAAACTAATGACAGAGTCTGGAATTCAGTTAAACCAGATTGACAATAGTGACAGGGAAGAATTAAAGTGAGGCACTCCTTCAGCAAATTAGGGAGTATCAGATGTGGATTTCAGCTTCAAGAAAGTTGAGAGTTCAGTTGATTAAAGAGCAATCACTGACACACAAGAGTAGGAGAGTGATTTGAGTGACTAGACAAGAAGGGTTCAGATAGAAAAAGACTAAAGAGTCTAAAATGCTCCCCTTGTCTAGATGTAATGAGTCATTTCTTTTTAGATTTTTTAAATTTGATGATATGCAATACACTGCTCTACATGCATGCATATGCAATGACTCTCCTAGAGATATTTCCTGAACATGAATGTCATGAACATTATGCAGGGATAGCCAAACTCCCCCTGACTATATGCAATGTATGAGAATTTTAAAAGCAACAAGTGCAATGACATAATGCAGGGAGTTTTGACAAACTATGCATCATGAATGGATATATAAAGCATTCATCAAACGGAATTGTCATGATATGCAAGCATCTGAAGCACACAAATTCAGAAGATAGAATTTAAACAGAGTTTTCAGAGCTAACCTGTACAGTGTAATCTTGGGGGTTTCATTCTTGAGTGCCTTGGATTATTGACCCCCTTTATTCCATTCCAAGGCACACCTGCAAGTTAGCACACTATTTGGCATGGGCAGGTACCCAAACAGTCTTGGGTCCTGCATGGTTAATAACACCTTTGATGGGTGCTTTCCACAGTCCTTGGGCTTTTGAGTCATCAAATATCATTAAACGACAGTCATTCATGGAGTGCCCAAATTGCCCACTATAATGACAGGAAACAACATGATTTGATTTCTTGTGATGCACACACTGATTAGCATGGAATTTTTGTGCAGGTGCATACTGGTTTCTGTTTTTATCATGGAAGTTGTTCTGTTAATCTTACCAAACATATTTTCCTTAGCAGGATATCTAGCACATTTGTAATTTGCCCACCTATCTTGAAGATGCCAACAATCCTTGACTGTATGGCCATGCTTTCTACATTGAGAGCAGCTGATTGGATTTCTTCTGAAAGAGCCTGACCAACATTCGGTGGCCTTGTGACCAGATTTGTTACAGTTATAGCAAGTGATGTGCTGGTTTACAGGAACAAGTTTATTCTTATTAAAACCATGTTGGTTTGCAAAGAATTTTGTATGATATGAACGTGATCTTTTCTTACCACTTGTAAACCAACATTGAGCAGCCGTGTGTCCTACTTTTCCATAGCAAAAACAATTTATTTTCGTTCTTTGAAAAGCATGATTTCTAACGAAAATTTTCTGTGCAGTAGTAGCAGCTAGGTCATCTAATTCAAACAACTTACACTCATGCATCATATGACCTATCTTATTGCAATAAAAACACTACACATTCTTTTTCTTTTCAAACTGAATTTTATGAGAAGTTTTTCACAGTAATTTTTCTTTTTCTTTTGTTCAGCCCCGTGCTTATGGATGTTCTGAGATTTCTTAGGTGAAATACATTTTGAGGTACTAGCACATTCTGAACTTTTCACAAAAATAATTTGTTCTTTTCCTTTCATATTTCTCTCATTATCCGGATTAAAACCTAATCCTTCTTTCTGAATGTTCACTTTATTTCCCAGTAATTTATCCAGATTCTCTTTTCCCTTAACAAATTTAGACATTGATTTATTCAAATCAGAAATTTCACTTTTAAGTGAAGTGATCTATTTTTCAGAGTTTGTTAGATCTTCTTCACCGGTGAGAATTTGTTTCTGCATGGCATCATTCAGATTTTTCAAAATTTGAATCTCATGCAGAAGTTTTTGTTCTTTTTCATCATTAAGTTTAATTTCAGCATATTTTTCTCGTTCAACAGTCATGCATCTTTCAGTAGCAACAATGTTCAATACCATCAACTTCTTATTTTGATCTTTCAACAGTTTATTTTCATCAATCAAATTATTTTGATCCACAGTTTTCAAATTCTCATTCACTTTCTGTTTAGATATTTCTAACTCAGAATTTCTATTCTTCAATTCTTCTAATTTTTCTTTCAGAGAGTCAATTTCACATTTCAGTTCTCTTATTTCGTACAACATCTCCTTTTTCATTTTTCTCTTTTCAGTCTTAAGAGATTTGTATTCTTCTAACAAGTTTTCATACATTTCTACCAATTCATCAAATGAGGGTTTTTCTGATCCGGAGCTTACCTGAGATGATGAATCTTCATTAAAGTGACTACTGCTATGATTACTCTGGTTGGCCATCAGACATTCCTCTTCTTGTTCCCCATTTGCATCCGTGATTCTATCCAGAATTTCTTTTCCAGAAGTGCACCTGAGAACAGAAGGATATATATCAGTATTAACCGCAGCTCTCAAAATATTAAGAACTGTGATATTATCACGGTTCTTTAATCTATCCTCTCTAGACCATTTGGTCTCATCATGAGGTACTTGGTGTGGGCCTTTAGATAGAAGACTCCATAATTTGGGATCAATGGAGTTCACGTAAACACATAGGCCTCCTAGCCAACTACTGAGGTTAGAACCATCATAAATCAGAGGACGAGCCATTAGAACAGATGGCAAACAGATTCAACGCACAAAACAATCGACAAGAAATGCACCAACAGTAAGAAAGCACCGAAGATAGCAGGATCCTCTGCAGATCGTTGGATCTGGAAAGTCAGAGACCCGCTCTGATACCAATTATTGAGACTGGTGCGATATATTCAGAGGGGGGGTGAATGAATCTCCCTTTCAAAAATATTGCCCCAATTGAACACTTAGAACACTCAAAGATATGAAATTAGAAGCAGATTTAGTTCTACTGAATCTGAAGTACAGTGATGTGTTCAATCAAATAAGAAGCGTGCAATCAATTGGCTCTCTGGACATAGAAAGACAAATCGAGCCTAAGCATTCATCTAGCAGAAGCAAAATAATTAGCATTCAAACCACAACACGAAAGAGTTTTTAGGTGGTTCGGTCCTCCAGACCTACATCCACCCCACACTCAAACCCGAGTGTGGATTCTGCTGATACACAACTTAAACCGCTGGGCCTCACAGCTTGCCTACAACCGCTGAGCCTCACAGCTTGCTGTCCGAGGTATCTACCTCGCCCGCTGAGCAACACAGCTTGCTGACCAGAGGAATCCTCCTCTGCACCGCTGAGCAATACAGCTTAGCTCTGCTGACTAACAGCTTGAAAGAAAGTTCAAAAGAAAAATAAGAAACTGGAAATCACAGCGACAGAAAGCTGTATACGATGATAGCACAAATGTGGCTCTTAGAGAGCTAACTGGCCTGGATTTGATCCAAGGTCCAGTGGGACTAATCTTAAGGAAAAGCTTCTATCTTCTTATCCTCAAGCTCTTTCTTCACTCTCTCTCTCTCGACCTCTCTCGATCTCACGAGCTCTCTTTCTTTTCACTTCTTCTTTTCTCTGCTGCTACTCTCTCTTTCTTTTTCTCTTCTCTCTGGATCGTGCAGGCTCCTCACTGCTTCTCGATATTTTTCTTTCCAGATGGAGAAGTCTTCTTTTTATAGCAGCAGCAGAGTGTTGGGCGTGTGCTCTTCCACGATTCCTGCCCAAGCGCCTTGACCACGTGGCAGCATTTCAGCCTGTTGCACTACATGTGTCGCGATCCTGGCTTCTTGGATCACGTGCCCTTCTCAATCACCTCGAGCAGCAGTCCTGTCAGATCAGGCTTGTTATCAGTGTGAATTAATCTGATATGAAAGAAAAGGATGCATCGAGAATGTTTGATATATGAACTGAGCCATTACAGACTTGATGCATAAAATGCAGTGTGCATATAAGAAAGTATGTACATCGAGAATGAATGCACGGACATGTCATCCACGAGTGTACAGACTTTGAATGCATGTAATGCATTTTGCATATGGAGAAGTATGCACATTGAAAGTGAATATACAGACATGTCATCAAAGAGTGTACAGACTTTGCGTGCAATGTACAAACGATGTACAGACTTTCTGTGCCTAACGCTTAAGCCTGAATGCATCATGTATAACCTATGCGTGTGGGTGTATGGACTTAGTGTGCATGCGACACCAATGTACAGACTCGCTGAAGTGATGATGCATGAACTTAACCACTCGTACCAACAATGGAATGTATAGACTTTTGAATGCATGGTAGAGAGTGTATAGACTTTACATCTATCAAAGTATGCACAACGAAGATGAGTGCTCAGGCATGCTGTCAAAGAATGTACAGACTTTACGTTTACGTGCATGATACAAGACGATGTACAGACTTTGCGTGCATGGTATGCAACAGAATGTATAGACTTGCTGAACTAATGCAATGTACAGACTTGCTGGGTTAACTGAGCAATCATGTGCAGACTTAGTATGTGTGAGACAAATCAATGCATAGACCACTGGCTGAACTGACTTGTTCGAATGAGACAATGGAGGTTGTACAGACAGCCACCAAAGAATGTGCATACTTGAGTTGATGCAGTCTAGGCAAACTCTGTGCAGACTTTAACCCTTGAGCATGCATGAGTCTAGGCATTCACTAACTTATTACCACCATGAAACATATTTATAAAATGCACAAGCCTAGACAATTAACCCTGCACTAACTATGTATGCATAATGAACACGCATCGACTTATGCATAATGAGCACGCATCGACATTGAATTGAATCGACTGATGAATGCACTGATGCAGTGTATGCATATGGCAGATATTGAACCGATGCAATGTATGCAGGAGAACTAACAATGTAGTCTATATACCAGATATGCATCGACTATATGACGTGCAACAACAGTTATTGTACCGATGCAAACTACACTTGTTATGCAGGAAATAGAGTTGCACCAATGCAGAGACAGATAATGCAATGAGATGAATATGCACACAACCTGTTTGATGGAATGGCATGCAAATTAGATGCTCAATCAATCATTCATATGCAGACACAAGATGACTCATAGTGTTTGCTATCATCAAAATCACAGGGGCACAACAAGAACAAATCAGGACGTGGAAGACGTGCTAAGGGCCTGTGTCATCGATTTTGGTGGAAGCTGGCACGATCATCTTCCTCTTGTGGAATTTGCCTACACTAATAGCTATCAGGCAAGCATACAAATGGCACCATTCGAGGCACTGTACGGAAGGAGTTGCCACTCACCTCTATGTTGGGATGAAGTTAGAGAAAGATAACTTCTAGGCTAAGATATGGTAAGAGATACAACCGAGAAGGTTCAGATCATTAGAGAAAGACTCCAAATGGCTCAGTCTAGACAAAAGACCTGGAGAGGGGGATTTCTGTAGCCCAATTAAGAGTAGCCAAACTAGGCCCATCCAGACCGAACGAGGCTCAGCTCATCCAAGTGACAGCCCTCTAGGGCCCACTTCGGCAGAAAAGCCCAATAAAGATCACTCGGGGTCCCATCCTTCCTCGGCGGCTCTTAGGCTTGGAAGGCCCGAATGACAGAACGGAGGAAGACCCACGCCTGAGCCATCTCCCCACCGAGATAAGGGCAGGCACTCCGCGCCCACTCCGATCTGACCGCATCCGAGCTATGCCCGTCGCCCGGACAGGGCTGGCACTTCTCATGCTTGGATCAACTAACAAATGCTTATCCATGTAGCCGTTGACAGTCCTTTATGAGCAGGAGTTCAGCGGGATACGGGCGCCATGATCTCCCAAGGTCATGAAGAGCCCACGATGAGGACGTAACGATCCCATGATGAGGACGTAACTCCCGCCTAAAACTCCTCAGCTTATGGGACTCTTCGGGGGAGCTCGCTATATAAACCAAGGACTCCCTTTGGCAGCAGGTAAGGCAGATACATGCCTAACACTCCCTGAGCAGGGACCACTTCACCATCTTGGTGTTGGGGAATCTCGTGCATCTCTTTCAACATCCCTCAATACCTTCCACCATTGCTCTACTGACTTAAGCATCGGAGGGTTTTCTCAGGGAACTATCCCTGGGCCTCCTAATTCATTTCCCTTTCTTTACAGTTCACTATCCGGTGATCATCCTCTCAGCTCAGGACCAGCGCGAGATCACGCCCCTTCAAGACCTATGCCGATACTAGAAGAAGAGACCTCAAGTTCCAAGTCGGAGACCATGTAATCTTTAAGGTTTTCCCAGGATGAGGCATTAGAAGATTTGGTGTCAAGGATAAGCTTACACCAAGATATATCAGCCCCTTTGAAGTTCTACAAAGAGTTGGCGAGGTTGCCTACAGGATCGCCTTACCACCTCAATTATCGGAAGTCCACAATATATTTCATGTCTCCATGCTCAAGAAATATGTTCATGATCCATTCCATGTCATAGAACATGACAATCTGGTGTTATAAAAGGATTTCACATATGAACAAAAGCCATTAAAGATCCTTGATCGTGAAGTCCATGTACTGCGGAACAAGACTATTCCGATGGTGAAGGTTCATTGGAACAAAAACTTCGAACATGAGGCAACATGGGAAACCGAAGAGTCTATGGGAAGGAGATTCCCCAAATTATTCTAATAGTAAGTAATCTACACTCTCTATCAATCTATGCAATTGAATTTGGGGATCAAATTCTTTTAAGTGGGGGAGGATGTAGCATCCCAAATAAAATATACATATATATGTATAATATTTAATAGACTGTAAATAAGTTGAAATAATAACACCCAAACTATAAGCCCAATAGCAAAAAGCCTTTACTACCCAAACCCTTGGCCTTAGTCAATAACCCAAAAACCACATAAGAATATGGCCCAACCTACACATTAAATGAATGGGCTTAGCCAAATGGGCCTTACGGTAGGGCTTAAGGATATATGTATAAATATATACATATGTAGGGCTTTTTCGTTACACCAAAGCCTGGTCACGTTCTGTAATATCCCGATTTTTTTTCGAGAAATTAATTAGCAATTAATTAGAATAATTCCTTAATAAATAGAATAAGTTATATTTCAACTATTTTATAAAAATCCAAAAAAATATATATTCTTGTAGAGGACAATACGTTTAACAAACTTGTCTTCTGTGGCCAACCCAAATAAAACCTATAAGTAGGCCGAATTAGTGGATTAAGCCCAAATTAAACACTTAGTTAACGATACCTTGAAACGTAAAATTCGAGCCCAATACTCCATCAAATGAGCCCAAACCGGTGGCAAATGAAAGGCCAGGATGAGAGGATCATTTCCCCTCTCTTAATCTCTCGAAACCCTAACCCTAAGAGATGTAATCGGCGGAGTTTGGATCGAGTCAACTTTTGCGACGGCGTTCACATTAACCCGACTTGCGTGGACGACTTCTCCCTGCATAGAACACTCTAGAAGGTGTGCGACCTATAAAAATGCTCCTTAGGAACCCTAGTTTCATTTGGAAGCTGTGGCAGCCGACAAGAACCTTGGACGAGGGCGAATTCCAGTGATTTCCGATGTGGGGTACCTAGCGCGTCTTCCTCCTTTTTCTTCCTTTCTTCCCTGATTGAGGTAGGTTCTCTCAGGCTCAAACCTCAAGTAATATATCAAAATGTTCAGCATCTAGTCCTCTTTCTTTTGGTATATAAAGCCCCAAATATCATGTAGTATCCTGCGAGTATTTTGAGGTTTAGTAGAAGCATGTCAAATTAGGGTTAACTTTGTTCCTCTTTGATTTAAGTAGAGACTTCAGAGAGTAAATATGAAATTGATTCATGCATCTCGTAGAGTTTTTCGTGCTCTTTCTTTTGGTAGTAAAAACCCCAAATATCATGCTTTATATCGTGCGAATTCCATGTTTTAGTTCTGACCCTAGAACCTCGCCGGAGTCGGGCAAGGCGAAAGGGCATCGACCTGTCTGGACTTGTGCGGCCACACGATAGACCGCACATCCAAGATAGGCGGCCTGTCGTGGACCGTTTAACTATTTCTATCTTTGATCGTTTCCCTGGTACGTACGGCCGGATACCAACCGAATGTCTGTCCTGCGGCCAGTTCTAGACCGCACATCCCTTCCAGCGGCACCCTACTGACTGTCCATCTCCAGCAGGCCTTCGGACCTGAGGGGGCAGGAGCGGCCTATCTATGACCGTCCATGGGGATGTAAGGTCCAGAACCGACCGCACATCGTTAGCAGAACAGATTAAATTGTCATTTCAGTATGTTATGTTAGTAGATTAGTGTTAATTGCATGTTAACAACACACCTAATAAACTGTAATTCATGACAGTAAATAATTCTTGCTGATTTATTTAATTTGAGCTTGATCTTGATTCATCTTTCCAATGAATGTCAATCTTAAGTGTGAATCATTTATAATTGAAATGGCTATTAGGTTTACACTTGTTAACCTTAGAACTGAACCGTTAATCTTGAACCATTATTATCCCTTAGAATTGATTTTGGACTCAATCAAACCGCTGTGATTTGAGTCATTGTCCGAATTGAACTAGCAGGGACTTAGTCGACCGCATATCTCCATGAACGGCCCAGTGGAGACTGTTAGGTTCGGTGCAAGTATTCAGAGGGGGGGTGAATGAATATAGCCTATAAAAGCTTTCACCCAATATAAACTTTCGCTCAATTAGAATTTCGCTCACTCAACAGATTAAACACTTAGAACAAAATCTGATCAAATCATCTAATGAACCTGTGATCAAACACTTGGAGCGCCCCTATGCAAACATCTAGCGGAAGCAAACCATAAGCAATCAAATCACAATGCAAGAGGGGTTTTTAGGTGGTTCGGTCCTGCAGACCTACATCCACCCCACACTCAACCCGAGTGTGGCTTCACTAACAGTTGGGCAACACAGCTTGCCAACAGACGCTGATACACAGCTTACCCAGGGGAACAACCTCCCCTCTTCCTCCTACACGGAGGGAACCTCTAGCAACCCACGGTCACTAGAAACCAGAGACTCACGTCTCTCTTCCTCTATACCAAGAGGGAACCCCACTAGTAGCAGCCCCGCTACCAGTGAACCAGCCAGTAGCACTCTGCTACCAACAATCCACCAGAGGCCTAGCCTCTCTTCCTCCTAGCCCGGAGGGAACCCACAAGCAGCCCCCCTGCTGCTTGCAAACCGGAGATCAGATCTCCCTTCTCCTGACCCACCAGGAGGAACCCGACCTCAGTCCAGAGGATCGGAAGAACAAGGATAACCAAATGAAAAAGGAAAAATAAAAACACGAAATGAAAATAACTTCAGCAAACAGAAAGCTGAAAAATGAAATGCACAATGTGGCTCTCAATGGAGCTGACTGGCCTGGATCTGATCCACGGTCCAGTAGGAACAGATCTCCCTCGATCTCACTCTCTTTCTTCACTCTCTCTCTTTCTCTTTCTTCTCTGCTGCACTTCTCTTCTTCTCTCGATCTCTGTTCTCCTTTTCTCTCTTTCTCTTTTTTTTTCTTCTGCTGGATCGTGGAAGCTCTCTCTTCTTTTTCCCTTTCTTCTCTCAGCTTCTGCTGGATCGAAGAGCTTTCTGCTCTACTGTTACACTTTCTGCCTCCAGGCTTCTTCTTCGATCAGTCTTCTACAGAGGATGAAGACTCGTATATATAGCAGCAGTAGGCACACTGGGCGCGTGTGGCTTCCACATTTCCTGCCCTAGAAATTCGGACCACGTGGCAGCATCCTGGTATCTCGTCCATCCTTGGATCACGAGCCAGGCACCTCGGATCACGTGCCCTTCATTAGTACGCTCAGCAACTGGAGTTGAGGTGGCGTCAACACACTTGCTCCAAAGGGTTGACGCAGCCTTCAAAGACATTCGACCAGCAAAACTCAAGTCTGCTGCGTTGACTCCATCAGCCTGCTACGTTGACGCATTGGTGATCCAGTGATCAAGTCTTCAGCAGATGGGCGTGCTGCGTCGACGCTCTCAGCATGCTGTGTTGACGCATTGGTGTTCCAGCATCTAAACTTATATGGCTTCAGCCCTCTCACGTTTCGTGTGGAGTGCGTTGACGCATTGTGCAACTGCGTCCACCCTCTGGTCACCTTGTCGATCCATCAACCTGCTGCGTCGACGCCACTTGATGAATGCGTTGACGCACCAGAGTAATCCAGTAAGCTTCTTTCTTGATTGTTTGAACTACTGCGTCCACGCCACTTGATCAAGGCGTTGACGCATTGGTGTGTTCCAGCAGCTGAAATTGGATGTCTTCAGCCCTCTTGCGTTAAGGGGTTCATTAGCCTCTTCAGTCCCTGTCAGACAGATGAAACGAAGTCATTAGTTCTAAGTATATACATTGCATTGTATAGACTTTGCTGTGAAGGTGAAAGCAATGTAAAGTATACACAACGCAATGTATAGACTTAATGAATATAAAGACATCATAAGACTCAGATGAACACAGGCGGTGTATAGACTTAATGTGTTCACTGGTGGATGTACACCCTTGCCCACTGTACAGACTTTGTGATGCTTGTATGCAATGTAGAGACTTCGCTGAATGCGAATGCAGTGTACAGACTTTGAAGCACAAAGGCAATGTACAGACTTTGCCTTAAAACGAATGTATAGACTTAGAATCATGGAGGCCAATGTATAGACATCAACTCTGCACATCAAATGTATAGACTTCAAGTGTGAAGACCATTGTGCAGACTTTGGATTTCACTGTGGATGTACAGACTGATGGAGCGAAGCGATGTGTAGACATGAAGCTCCACGATGGATGTATAGACTTCAACTCAAACAATCAATGTTCTGATGGGTCGACGCATCAGCAAAGGTGGGTCGACCCACTACTGTTCAGACTGTAGATACATGCAGAGACATGATATCTGATAGAATACAATGCATATATATAAAGAACAAATACCATCAATGCTAAACATCATCATTCATGTTGCTATCATATGCAGAATGCTCAGGAATAAGAATGCACAGAAATGCACTTTGTTTATTGCAATCATCAAAACACAATAACATTGCTATCATCAAAATACAATATCAAATGCACTCAAGTGCACTCACTGTCTTGCTATCATCAAAACCAAATAACATTACTATCATCAAAGTAACATAGCACATGCTTGTGCCTAAGAGGCACAACATTCTCCCCCTTTTTGATGATGGCAACACAATGTGACAGTGAGTCACACACAAGATTTTCTCCCCCTTTGACATGATCAAAAAGAGAAAAACAGTAAAAACAAGAGTGCAAAGTGCATTATGCATGCAAATTCCTCTAGAACATTCTCCCCCTGAATGTAAGACTCCCCTGAATTATTTCTCCCCCTAAATAATAGCTCCCCCTTTGAAAAGGAATATGAACAGATAAACAAGGCAGAGAAGGTAGGAGGGTCACTTGACAACAGCTGAATCATAGGTTCAGAAAGGAAGCATGATTATAAACAACTGTTAAAGTATAAGAATCAGCAACATACAATTTTCAAAAATTCAGGTTTAACAGTGATAAATCTAGAGTAAAACACCTGACCCCTGAAAAAAGAGTTTATAGACTCCATTTATAGCAATGAATCTAGGGCACATGGTATTAATAGATAAGTCAGAAATAATACCCTTTTGTGATTAAACAAGGAATTTCAAGAGAGGCAACTTGAACATGTATTGATAAAAATAATTTTCACTCATTGACTTTTGATTTTTTGAAAGGTTACAGCAGTTTGATTTTCACTTTTGAATTCTTCAGAATCTGAACTAAGTAAATAGATCTGTGACATTTATGCTGTTGACATTAGGTGTACACCTTGATCAGAGGCAGGTACCCCCAGTTACTAGGCATAAACTACTAGACCTATTTCAGATCAAAACCCACAAAGAATAGTCTTCACTTTTGACATTAAGGGTACACCTTGATTAGAGGCCAGTACCCTCAGTTACTTGGTGAGGACTCCCCCTATAGATTTGACCCTATGAACAGAGATATTCTGAATCACCTCATGACATGTGAATTCTCCTGCTTCTTTGGAGGAGTTCACAGTTTCTCAGTGCAATCAGCCATTGCTCTGTCACTATGTTCAGCTCTTAACATTAATGATCTTATTTACTGCTGCCCTTAATTCTTTTAGAGTGATTGTTTAAAAAAAATCAGTACACACTCTTATTAGCCTGTTCTAGACATATCCAGTTCAACACATTTAGGCATTACAAAAACTTTTCTATTTTAGCCATGAGACAAAGATTAAGAGCTATAAAAGTTTTCTTTTATCTCAAATTCTGAAGACAGACATTTGACTCTTCAATTTATAAAGGTTAAACCTTTAGTTCTTTTCAATTTGTGAGAGTGATTCTTATAAAAGAATAATTGAAATAATCACAACTCAATGTACTAAACCAGAAATAGAACTGTTGTTCAGTGAAGGTTAGGGAAATGATAGCAATAGGCATTGAGTTCCTGGAGCATCTGATGCCAAAAGATATGAAAGAACTAGATGGGGACAGTGAGAAGTAGCAAGGATTCAATGAATTGAATAGAAAAACTCTCAGCTCCCCCTGACAACATGATGCAGGTCACACTTCAGAACTCAAGAAACCTTCCTTCATACTCAAGATTGAATGGATCTTCACTACAAGATGAAATTCTGGAGGTGAAGGCAACAAGGTTTGTGAGAAGTGAAGAGAGATGAGCTACAAGAGCATTTCAACAAGAGAGAGAGATGAGTGAGGACCAAACTTCAGTGCCGCTGAACCTTCTTAAAACATTCAACCAAGTTCAGCAACTGTATTTCAGACAAATCTATCAGTGCGTTGACTCACTCTAATGACTACGTTAACGCACTCAACCAACCAGTGTAGTATTCTGTCTTTTGATACCAAGTGTTAACTTTGAGCTGGGGCTGCGTTAACTCAATCCATCCTCAGCGTCAACCACCTCATGCAGCTAAGCTTGCTTCACAAACGGTTTTTCAAGGAAAATAGCCTGAAGCGTCGACCCCATCTTCATACAGCATTGACCCATTTATTCAATCAGCAGCTTCATCTCAGTATATCGATCATCATTTAAGCAGAGATCTCTAACCCAAGCTAACTCCCCCTTAGAATATGCATGAATGAAAGTATGAATGCCAATAAGATGAATATCAAGCTGAAAACTTATTCAGATGTATGCATCCAAGCCATTTCTGTTTAGATTTTTCAAAAATTATTGATATGCAGGACACAGCTCTTCATAAGGACTAGACCCATGGTTCTAGGTGGAGAACCTGGTCACACGGACCATTCGAATTCAGTTCAACATATGACAAGAGAAAAATATCATATCTGCAGAATTAAAACTCAATAGCTGAGTCTGGAGTGCAGACTGATCAGCTAGACATGAAGAGAATATCAGACATCAAACGAACAGTTCAACAATTTCAGATATCAAACAGACAAATCAACATTTTCAGATGATGAAATTTAAAAACAAGTTCAGAACTAACCTGAGATGTAGAATCCTGAGGCTTCCTTTTTGAGTGCCTTGGCTAAATTACCCCTTTTATTTCTCTCACAAGGCACACCTGCAACATATCAATCAATATGATCTTGCAGGGACCCAAGCAGTCTTGGGTCCTGCACTACCCCTCTCAGGTGTTCTAAACATTCTTTTTGCAACATTATCATCAAATTCCATAAAAGAACAATCAGACATAGAATGTCCAAAATTTCCACAATAATGACATGAAACAACAGATTGTCTGGTCCTATGATGCTTATCAAAAGAAGCATGAGACCTATGAGATTGAGCATGAGTTGTTCTGTTGTTTACATGAACATTCTGTTTCTTATTCTTCTTCATCCAGCATTCAGCAAATTTGTGACCTGATTTATCACAATTAAAGCATGAAAAGTTAACAGGTCGTTTTGCAGAAAATTTAAAAACTTTGTTATTAACATGACTTACTTGGGCATGCCAACAGTCCTTGACTATATGGCCATGCCTCCCACATTCGAGGCATTTAAGATGCTTGCTTCTAGATTCATTTTTACCCCAATGATTTCCTGACCAGCACTCAATAGCCTTGTGCCCAGGCTTATTGCAAGTGACACAAATGATATGCTGATTAAATTTGAGTTTGTTTCTTTTGTGCTCATGATGATTTGGGGTGTATCTGGCATGCATTCTGTTATCAGATTTCAAAGCATAGCACTCATTCATTAAATAACCATACCTACCCTAATAATAGCATGAAGCATTAGATTTCCTGAAGGCATGGTTTCTTCCAGATAGATTCCTAGAATGCATTGTTTTATTTGCATGCTCATCCTCTTTTAATATTCTGCAATCATCCATGATATGCCCATGCTTACCACAGTAATAGCAAGAAGCATCATATTTTCTAGGGGCATGGTTTCTATCAGATGAATTCACAGATGCATGTGAATGAGTACAAGAAGCATGAGCATTTTGCATTGACCCATCAGATTCAGCAGAGCTAACAAATTTCAGAGTATAACCAGAATTATTCTTTGCTTTCTTTGTTTGACTTTTCTTTTTCAATTTCTGATTATTATCAACAGGTTTTGTTTGCCTTTCAATTTTCTGAGCTTTGAACTGAAAGATAGATTTTGAAGGTGACTTCTGATTTTCATTTTGTTTTGGGGATTGCTTTGAAGTACCAGCTACATCAGTGCTTTGAACAAAAGTGGTATATAGCTGGTTTTTAGTGATTTTCTTAACATCAGAACAGCAATTTGCTCCCCCTTCTAAGTTATCATCCTTCCTCTTCCCAACAGTTTTCATTTTTCCTTTAATCTTTGCAGATTCAATAGCTGAATTTTCCAGATTATGAATTTTATCTTCCAAGCTAGCAATGTGAAGTTCATAACTGGCTATTTCCTGTTCACTGTAATTAACACATTCGCTTATAACTTGGTTTGCAGTTTTATACTTCTCAATTTCTTGTTCTAGACTGTTCAAAATTTCTGAATTTTCATCATAGACAGCTTTCCTTTTTCTATAGTAAGAAGTCTTTCAGACAAGCCAGTGTTCAATCACTTCAGTTTTTCAACTTCATCTTTTAATTCAGTGTTTTCTTCCTCAAGATTTTTATCCTGAATTTTATTATTAGCACATCTCTCTCTTCCAGACATGTGCTCCAATTTTTCAATCAGTTCATCTTCTCTTTCTTCTGCTTTAATTTTCTCAGCGAGCAGATTTTTGTGATCATCTTTAAGTGAGACAATATGTTTATTTAGCCATTCATTCTGACTAAAGAGATCTTCATTACGTTCTCTTAAAGCTGAGCATATTTTACAGTTTGATTTAGCAGAAGAGGACTGTGAAACCTCCTCATTGATTTCATTCATTCTGACCATAAGAGTTTTATTCTTCTTTTGAAGATCTTCATTCTCCAATTTCAGTTTATCCAATTCAGAATTAACTTCAGTGAGTTCCTGCATGCCTTTTAGATGCTCCTTTTTCTTATCATTCAACTGATTCTCTATTTCTGACATTTTATCCAACCATGTTTGTTTTTCAATTTTTAGAGAATCATTTTATTTCTTAAGCTTCTGAACATCTAGCATGCAAGCATCATAAGAATTTTTCATATTTGGACAGTTTTCACATGAATCTTTCAGATTTATTCTATCACATTTCTTTTTCAATTTCTTATTTTTAGATTTCAATTTCTTGGAAACTTCTAACAAGTTTTCATACATCTCTATCAATTCATCGAAAGAGTAACCTTCTGATTCAGAACTTACCTCGGATGAAGTTTCATCATCAGCATTTCTATGATCAACCATTAAGCGCTTGCTGTGATTCCTGATTAGCTTCAGTTTATCCAAAATATCTTTGGCAGACCTGCAAGAAGAAATGCATTCAATTAGAGATCTGTCAATTGATTCTTTTAATAAAACTACAGCTCTATTATTGACAGAGTCTTTCAGCTTATCCTTCTTGGTCCATTTAGATTTATCCTTCGATAATTTGTATGGGCCGTGAGTCATTACCTTCCACAATTTTGGATCAGTAGACTTTACATACCAATGGAGGTTTTCGAACCAAGAGTCAAAGTTATCACCTCTGAATATCGGAGGATTAGCCATCGAATCAGATAACAACCAAATTCAAAGCACAAAACAATAGACAACAAAACCAGATAATCAAGACACGGCACTAACTCAGTGAAACTAAATACAGAACACAAGAGGCACACTTATGAAATGCACCAAACACAAATGCATTAAACCAGATGATCAATGTAAAGCACTAAGACAGTAAATCAAAATGATTCCAAATGACCCACTCTGAAATGCACTAAACAGTTAGCAGGATCCTCTGCAGATTGTTAGATCTGTTAAGTCAGAGACCGCTCTGATACCAATTGTTAGGTTCGGTGCAAGTATTCAGAGGGGGGGTGAATGAATATAGCCTATAAAAGCTTTCACCCAATATAAACTTTCGCTCAATTAGAATTTCGCTCACTCAACAGATTAAACACTTAGAACAAAATCTGATCAAATCATCTAATGAACCTGTGATCAAACACTTGGAGCGCCCCTATGCAAACATCTAGCGGAAGCAAACCATAAGCAATCAAACCACAATGCAAGAGGGGTTTTTAGGTGGTTCGGTCATGCAGACCTACATCCACCCCACACTCAACCCGAGTGTGGCTTCACTAATAGCTGGGCAACACAGCTTGCCAACAGACGCTGATACACAGCTTACCCAGGGGAACAACCTCCCCTCTTCCTCCTACACGGAGGGAACCTCTAGCAACCCACAGTCACTAGAAACCAGAGACTCACGTCTCTCTTCCTCTATACCAAGAGGGAACCCCACTAGTAGCTGCCCCGCTACTAGTGAACCAGCCAGTAGCACTCTACTACCAGCAATCCACCAGAGGCCTAGCCTCTCTTCCTCCTATCCCGGAGGGAACCCACAAGCAGCCCCCCTGCTGCTTGCAAACCGGAGATCAGATCTCCCTTCTCCTGACCCACCAGGAGGAACCCGACCTCAGTCCAGAGGATCGGAAGAACAAGGATAACCAAATGAAAAAGGAAAAACAAAAACACGAAATGAAAATAACTTCAGCAAACAGAAAGCTGAAAAATGAAATGCATAATGTGGCTCTCAACGGAGCTGACTGGCCTGGATCTGATCCACGGTCCAGTAGGAACAGATCTCCCTCGATCTCACTCTCTTTCTTCACTCTCTCTCTTTCTCTTTCTTCTCTATTGCACTTCTCTTCTTCTCTCGATCTCTGTTCTCCTTTTCTCTCTTTCTCTTTTTCTTTTCTTCTGCTGGATCGTGGAAGCTCTCTCTTCTTTTTCCCTTTCTTCTCTCAGCTTCTGCTGGATCAAAGAGCTTTCTGCTCTGCTGTTACACTTTCTGCCTCCAGGCTTCTTCTTCGATCAGTCTTCTACAGAGGATGAAGACTCGTATATATAGCAGCAGCAGGCACACTGGGCGCGTGTGGCTTCCACATTTCCTGCCCTAGAAATTCGGACCATGTGGCAGCATCCTGGTATCTCGTCCATCCTTAGATCACGAGCCAGGCACCTCAGATCACGTGCCCTTCATTAGTACGCTCAGCAACTGGAGTTAAGGTGGCGTCAACGCACTTGCTCCAAAGGGTTGACGCAGCCTTCAAAGACATTCGACCAGCAAAACTCAAGTCTGCTGCATTGACTCCATCAGCCTGCTGCGTTGACGCATCGGTGATCCAGTGATCAAGTCTTCAGCAGATGGGCGTGCTGCGTCAACGCTCTCAGCATGCTGCGTTGACGCATTGGTGTTCTAGCATCTGAACTTATATGGCTTCAGCCCTCTCACGTTTCGTGTGGAGTGCGCTGACGCATTGTGCAACTGCGTCCACCCTTTGGTCACCTTGTCGATTCATCAACCTGCTGCGTCGACGCCACTTGATGAATGCGTTGACGCACCAGAGTAATCTAGTAAGCTTCTTTCTTGATTGTTTGAACTACTGTGTCCACGCCACTTGATCAAGGCGTTGACGCATTGGTGTGTTCCAGCAGCTGAAATTGGATGTCTTCAGCCCTCTTGCGTTAAGGGGTTCATTAGCCTCTTCAGTCCCTGTCAGACAGATGAAATGAAGTCATTAGTTCTAAGTATATGCATTGCATTGTATAGACTTTGCTGTGAAGGTGAAAGCAATGTAAAGTATACACAACGCAATGTATAGACTTAATGAATATAAAGACATCATAAGACTCAGATGAACACAGGCGGTGTATAGACTTAATGTGTTCACTGGTGGATGTACACCCTTGCCCACTGTACAGACTTTGTGATGCTTTTATGCAATGTAGAGACTTCGCTGAATGTGAATGCAGTGTACAGACTTTGAAGCACAAAGGCAATGTACAGACTTTGCCTTAAAACGAATGTATAGACTTAGAATCATGGAGGCCAATGTATAGACATCAACTCTGCACATCGAATGTATAGACTTCAAGTGTGAAGACCATTGTGCAGACTTTGGATTTCATTGCGGATGTACAGACTTGATGGGGCGAAGTAATGTGTAGACATGAAGCTCCACGATGGATGTATAGACTTCAACTCAAACAATCAATGTTCTGATGGGTCGACGCATCAGCAAGGGTGGGTCGACCCACTACTGTTCAGACTGTAGATACATGCAGAGACATGATATCTGACAGAATGCAATGCATATATATAAAGAACAAATACCATCAATGCTAAACATCATCATTCATGTTGCTATAATATGTAGAATGCCCAGGAATAAGAATGCACAGAAATGCACTTTGTTTATTACAATCATCAAAACACAATAAGATTGCTATCATCAAAATACAATATCAAATGCACTCAAGTGCACTCACTGTCTTGCTATCATCAAAACCAAATAACATTGCTATCATCAAAGCAACATAGCACATGCTTGTGCCTAAGAGGCACAACATTCTCCCCCTTTTTGATGATGGCAACATAATGTGACAGTGAGTCACACACAAGATTTTCTCCCCCTTTGACATGATCAAAAAGAGAAAAACAGTAAAAACAAGAGTGTAAAGTGCATTATGCATGCAAATTCCTCTAGAACATTCTCCCCCTGAATGTAAGACTCCCCTGAATTATTTCTCCCCCTAAATAATAACTCCGTCTTTGAGAAGGAATATGAACAGATAAACAAGGAAGAGAAGGTAGGAGGGTCACTTGACAACAGCTGAATCATAGGTTCAGAAAGGAAGCATGATTATAAACAACTGTTAAAGTATAAGAATCAGCAACATACAATTTTCAAAAATTCAGGTTTAACAGTGATAAATCTAGAGTAAAACACCTAACCCCTGAAAAAAGAGTTTATAGACTCCATTTATAGCAATGAATCTAGGGCACATGGTATTAATAGATAAGTCAGAAATAATACCCTTTTGTGATTAAACAAGGAATTTCAAGAGAGGCAACTTGAACATGTATTGATAAAAACAATTTTCACTCATTGACTTTTGATTTTTTGAAAGGTTACAGCAGTTTGATTTTCACTTTTGAATTCTTCAGAATCTGAACTAAGTAAATAGATCAGTGACATTTATGCTGTTGACATTAGGTGTACACCTTGATCAGAGGCAGGTACCCCCAGTTACTAGGCATAAACTACTAGACCTATTTCAGATCAAAACCCACAAAGAATAGTCTTCACTTTTGACATTAAGGGTACACCTTTATTAGAGGCCAGTACCCTCAGTTACTTGGTGAGGACTCCCCCTATAGATTTGACCCTATGAACAGAGATATTCTGAAACACCTCATGACATGTGAATTCTCCTGCTTCTTTGGAGGAGTTCACAGTTTCTCAGTGCAATCAGTCATTGCTCTGTCACTATGTTCAGCTCTTAACATTAATGATCTTATTTACTGCTGCCCTTAATTCTTTTAGAGTGATTGTTTAAAAAAAATCAGTACACACTCTTATTAGCCTGTTCTAGACATATCCAGTTCAACACATTTAGGCATTACAAAAACTTTTCTATTTTAGCCATGAGACAAAGATTAAGAGCTATAAAAGTTTTCTTTTATCTCAAATTCTGAAGGCAGACATTTGACTCTTCAATTTATAAAGGTTAAACCTTTAGTTCTTTTCAATTTGTGAGAGTGATTCTTATAAAAGAATAATTGAAATAATCACAACTCAATGTACTAAACCAGAAACAGAACTGTTGTTCAGTGAAGGTTAGGGAAATGATAGCAATAGGCATTGAGTTCCTGGAGCATCTGATGTCAAAAGATATGAAAGAACTAGATGGGGACAGTGAGAAGTAGCAAGGATTCAATGAATTGAATAGAAAAACTCTCAGCTCCCCCTGACAACATGATGCAGGTCACACTTCAGAACTCAAGAAACCTTCCTTCATACTCAAGATTGAATGGATCTTCACTACAAGATGAAATTCTGGAGGTGAAGGCAACAAGGTTTGTGAGAAGTGAAGAGAGATGAGCTACAAGAGCATTTCAACAAGAGAGAGAGATGAGTGAGGACCAAACTTCAGTGCCGCTGAACCTTCTTAAAACATTCAACCAAGTTCAGCAACTGTATTTCAGACAAATCTATCAGTGCGTTGACTCACTCTAATGACTACGTTAACGCACTCAACCAACCAGTGTAGTATTCTGTCTTTTGATACCAAGTGTTAACTTTGAGCTGGGGCTGCGTTAACTCAATCCATCCTCAGCGTCAACCACCTCATGCAGCTAAGCTTGCTTCACAAACGGTTTTTCAAGGAAAATAGCCTGAAGCGTCGACCCCATCTTCATACAGCATTGACCCATTTATTCAATCAGCAGCTTCATCTCAGTATATCGATCATCATTTAAGCAGAGATCTCTAACCCAAGCTAACTCCCCCTTAGAATATGCATGAATGAAAGTATGAATGCCAATAAGATGAATATCAAGCTGAAAACTTATTCAGATATATGCATCCAAGCCATTTCTATTTAGATTTTTCAAAAATTATTGATATGCAGGACACAACTCTTCATAAGGACTAGACCCATGGTTCTAGGTGGAGAACCTGGTCACACGGACCATTCGAATTCAGTTCAACATATGACAAGAGAAAAACATCATATATGCAGAATTAAAACTCAATAGCTGAGTCTGGAGTGTAGACTGATCAGCTAGACATGAAGAGAATATCAGACATCAAACGAACAGTTCAACAATTTCAGATATCAAACAGACAAATCAACATTTTCAGATGATGAAATTTAAAAACAAGTTCAGAACTAACCTGAGATGTAGAATCCTGAGGCTTCCTTTTTGAGTGCCTTGGCTAAATTACCCCTTTTATTTCTCTCACCAAGGCACACCTGCAACATATCAATCAATATGATCTTGCAGGGACCCAAGCAGTCTTGGGTCCTGCACTACCCCTCTCAGGTGTTCTAAACATTCTTTTTGCAACATTATCATCAAATTCCATAAAAGAACAATCAGACATAGAATGTCCAAAATTTCCACAATAATGACATGAAACAACAGATTGTCTGGTCCTATGATGCTTATCAAAAGAAGCATGAGACCTATGAGATTGAGCATGAGTTGTTCTGTTGTTTACATGAACATTCTGTTTCTTATTCTTCTTCATCCAGCATTCAGCAAATTTGTGACCTGATTTACCACAATTAAAGCATGAAAAGTTCACAGGTCGTTTTGCAGAAAATTTAAAAACTTTGTTATTAACATGACTTACTTGGGCATGCCAACAGTCCTTGACTGTATGGCCATGCCTCCCACATTCGAGGCATTTAAGATGCTTGCTTCTAGATTCATTTTTACCCCAATGATTTCCTGACCAGCACTCAATAGCCTTGTGCCCAGGCTTATTGCAAGTGACACAAATGATATGCTGATTAAATTTGAGTTTGTTTCTTTTGTGCTCATGATGATTTGGGGTGTATCTGGCATGCATTCTGTTATCAGATTTCAAAGTATAGCACTCATTCATTAAATGACCATACCTACCACAATAATAGCATGAAGCATTAGATTTCCTGAAGGCATGGTTTCTTCCAGATAGATTCCTAGAATGCATTGTTTTATTTACATGCTCATCCTCTTTTAATATTCTGCAATCATCCATGATATGCCCATGCTTACCACAGTAATAGCAAGAAGCATCAGATTTCCCAGGGGCATGGTTTCTATCAGATGAATTCACAGATGCATGTGAATGAGTACAAGAAGCATGAGCATTTTGCATTGACCCATCAGATTCAGCAGAGCTAACAAATTTCAGAGTATAACCAGAATTATTCTTTGCTTTCTTTGTTTGACTTTTCTTTTTCAATTTCTGATTATTATCAACAGGTTTTGTTTGCCTTTCAATTTTCTGAGCTTTGAACTGAAAGACAGATTTTGAAGGTGACTTCTGATTTTCATTTTGTTTTGGGGATTGCTTTGAAGTACCAGCTACATCAGTGCTTTGAACAAAAGTGGTATATAACTGGTTTTTAGTGATTTTCTTAACATCAGAACAGCAATTTTCTCCCCCTTCTGAGTTATCATCCTTCCTCTTCCCAACAGTTTTCATTTTTCCTTTAATTTTTGCAGATTCAATAGCTGAATTTTCCAGATTATGAATTTTATCTTCCAAGCTAGCAATGTGAAGTTCATAACTGGCTATTTCCTGTTCACTGCAATTAACACATTCGCTTAGAACTTGGTTTGCAGTTTTATACTTCTCAATTTCTTGTTCTAGACTGTTCAAAATTTCTGAATTTTCATCATAGACAGCATTTCCTTTTTCTATAGTGAGAAGTCTTTCAGACAAGCCAGTGTTCAACCACTTCAGTTTTTCAACTTCAGCTTTTAATTCAGTATTTTCTTCCTCAAGATTTTTATCCTAAATTTCATTATTAGCACATCTCTCTCTTCCAGACATGTGCTCCAATTTTTCAATCAGTTCATCTTCTCTTTCTTCTGCTTTAATTTTCTCAACGAGCAGATTTTTGTGATCATCTTTAAGTGAGGCAATATGTTTATTTAGCCATTCATTCTCACTAAAGAGATCTTCATTACGTTCTCTTAAAGCTGAGCATATTTTACAGTTTGATTTAGCAGAAGAGGACTGTGAAACCTCCTCATTGATTTCATTCATTCTGACCATAAGAGTTTTATTCTTCTTTTGAAGATCTTCATTCTCCAATTTCAGTTTATCCAATTCAGAATTAACTTCAGTGAGTTCCTGCATACCTTTTAGATGCTCCTTTTTCTTATCATTCAACTGATTCTCTATTTCTGACATTTTATCCAACCATGTTTGTTTTTCAATTTTTAGAGAATCATTTTATTTTTTAAGATTCTGAACATCTAGCATGCAAGCATCATACGAATTTTTCATATTTGGACAGTTTTCACATGAATCTTTCAGATTTATTCTATCACATTTCTTTTTCAATTTTTTATTTTCAGATTTCAATTTCTTGGAAACTTCTAACAAGTTTTCATACATCTCTATCAATTCATCGAAAGAGTATCCTTCTGATTCAGAACTTACGTCGGATGAAGTTTCATCATCAGCATTTCTATGATCAACCATTAAGCACTTGCTGTGATTCCTGATTAGCTTCAGTTTATCCAAAATATCTTTGGCAGACCTGCAAGAAGAAATGCATTCAATTAGAGATCTGTCAATTGATTCTTTTAATAAAACTACAGCTCTATTATTGACAGAGTCTTTCAGCTTATCCTTCTTAGTCCATTTAGATTTATCCTTCGATAATTTGTATGGGCCGTGAGTCATTACCTTCCACAATTTTGGATCAGTAGACTTTACATACCAATGGAGGTTTTCGAACCAAGAGTCAAAGTTATCACCTCTGAATATCGAAGGATTAGCCATCGAATCAGATAACAACCAAATTCAAAGCACAAAATAATAGACAACAAAACCAGATAATCAAGACACGGCACTAACTCAGTGAAACTAAATACAGAACACAAGAGGCACACTTATGAAATGCACCAAACACAAATGCATTAAACCAGATGATCAATGTAAAGCACTAAGACAGTAAATCAAAATGATTCCAAATGACCCACTCTGAAATGCACTAAACAGTTAGCAGGATCCTCTGCAGATTGTTAGATCTGTTAAGTCAGAGACCGCTCTGATACCAATTGTTAGGTTCGGTGCAAGTATTCAGAGGGGGGGTGAATGAATATAGCCTATAAAAGCTTTCACCCAATATAAACTTTCGCTCAATTAGAATTTCGCTCACTCAACAGATTAAACACTTAGAACAAAATCTGATCAAATCATCTAACGAACCTGTGATCAAACACTTGGAGCGCCCCTATGCAAACATCTAGCGGAAGCAAACCATAAGCAATCAAACCACAATGCAAGAGGGGTTTTTAGGTGGTTCGGTCCTGCAGACCTACATCCACCCCACACTCAACCCGAGTGTGGCTTCACTAACAGCTGGGTAACACAGCTTGCCAACAGACGCTGATACACAGCTTACCTAGGGGAACAACCTCCCCTCTTCCTCCTACACGGAGGGAACCTCTAGCAACCCACGGTCACTAGAAACCAGAGACTCACGTCTCTCTTCCTCTATACCAAGAGGGAACCCCACTAGTAGCAGCCCCGCTACCAGTGAACCAGCCAGTAGCACTCTGCTACCAGCAATCCACCAGAGGCCTAGCCTCTCTTCCTCCTAGCCCGGAGGGAACCCACAAGCAGCCCCCCTGCTGCTTGCAAATCGGAGATCAGATCTCCCTTCTCCTGACCCACCAGGAGGAACCCGACCTCAGTCCAGAGGATCGGAAGAACAAGGATAACCAAATGAAAAAGGAAAAACAAAAACACGAAATGAAAATAACTTCAGCAAACAGAAAGCTGAAAAATGAAATGCACAATGTGGCTCTCAACGGAGCTGACTGGCCTGGATCTGATCCACAGTCCAGTAGGAACAGATCTCCCTCGATCTCACTCGCTTTCTTCACTCTCTCTCTTTCTCTTTCTTCTCTGCTGCACTTCTCTTCTTCTCTCGATCTCTGTTCTCCTTTTCTCTCTTTCTCTTTTTCTTTTCTTCTACTGGATCGTGGAAGCTCTCTCTTCTTTTTCCCTTTCTTCTCTCAGCTTCTGCTGGATCAAAGAGCTTTCTGCTCTGCTGTTACACTTTCTGCCTCCAGGCTTCTTCTTCGATCAGTCTTCTACAGAGGATGAAGACTCGTATATATAGCAACAGCAGGCACACTCGGCGCGTGTGGCTTCCACATTTCCTGCCCTAGAAATTTGGACCACGTGGCAGCATCCTGGTATCTCTTCCATCCTTGGATCACGAGCCAGGCACCTCGGATCACGTGCCCTTCATTAGTACGCTCAGCAACTGGAGTTGAGGTGGTGTCAACACACTTGCTCCAAAGGGTTGACGCAGCCTTCAAAGACATTCGACCAGCAAAACTCAAGTCTGCTGCGTTGACTCCATCAGCCTGCTACGTTGACGCATCGGTGATCCAGTGAACAAGTCTTCAGCAGATGGGCGTGCTGCGTCGACGCTCTCAGCATGCTACGTTGACGCATTGGTGTTCCAACATCTGAACTTAGATGGCTTCAGCCCTCTCACGTTTCGTGTGGAGCGTGTTGACTCATTGTGCAACTGCGTCCACCCTCTGGTCACCTTGTCGATCCATCAACCTGCTGCGTCGACGCCACTTGATGAATGCGTTGACGCACCAGAGTAATCCAGTAAGCTTCTTTCTTGATTGTTTGAACTACTGTGTCCACGCCACTTGATCAAGGCGTTGACGCATTGGTGTGTTCCAACAGCTGAAATTGGATGTCTTCAGCCCTCTTGCGTTAAGGGGTTCATTAGCCTCTTCAGTCCCTGTCAGCCAGATGAAACGAAGTCATTAGTTCTAAGTATATGCATTGCATTGTATAGACTTTGCTGTGAAGGTGAAAGCAATGTAAAGTATACACAACGCAATGTATAGACTTAATGAATATAAAGACATCATAAGACTCAGATGAACACAGGCGGTGTATAGACTTAATGTGTTCACTGGTGGATGTACACCCTTGCCCACTGTACAGACTTTGTGATGCTTGTATGCAATGTAGAGACTTCGCTGAATGCGAATGCAGTGTACAGACTTTGAAGCACAAAGGCAATGTACAGACTTTGCCTTAAAACGAATGTATAGACTTAGAATCAAGGAGGCCAATGTATAGACATCAACTCTGCACATTGAATATATAGACTTCAAGTGTGAAGACCATTGTGCAGACTTTGGATTTCACTGCGGATGTACAGACTTGATGGAGCGAAGCGATGTGTAGACATGAAGCTCCACGATGGATGTATAGACTTCAACTCAAACAATCAATGTTCTGATGGGTCGACGCATCAGCAAGGGTGGGTCGACCCACTACTGTTCAGACTGTAGATACATGCAGAGACATGATATCTGACAGAATGCAATGCATATATATAAAGAACAAATACCATCAATGCTAAACATCATCATTCATGTTGCTATCATATGCAGAATGCTCAGGAATAAGAATGCACAAAAATACACTTTGTTTATTGCAATCATCAAAACACAATAACATTGCTATCATCAAAATACAATATCAAATGCACTCAAGTGCACTCACTGTCTTGCTATCATCAAAACCAAATAACATTACTATCATCAAAGCAACATAGCACATGCTTGTGCCTAAGAGGCACAACAGAGACCGTTTATCTCTGGCTCATGGCCATTTAACCTTGGTCATTTATCCTTGATCTATCTTCGACCGATTCCCGATTTGCCTGTCCCAATAGACCCTAGGTCGATCAGCAGACAGTGGGCTGGACTCTGGTTCAGTTCCACCCTGCCTATGGCAGCCCGGGAGTCCACTTGGGTGAATTTCTAGATTTTTGTTAGTCCCTGTGTTGTGCGGCCAGTAATGGACCGTACGTCTGACAGGCGACCCTGAATGGATAGTTCAACTGATGAGCGGCTCTATCAGGACCACATATCCCATCTTCAATTTTGTAAACTTCTGTCCATGTGCAGCCCATTTATGACCGTTCATCCTTGTGCGGCCCTTTGGAGCCCGTTTATCTCCTTCTTGAGCTTTAGTCGTTCTGGCCTTGTGCGGCCCATGCTTGACTGTTCTTGTGGTTGAAAGGCCCATCTTGGACCGTTTATCCTTGACCTCGTAGAGGCTGAACCCAGCCCAGTTCCTGATAGTGCGGCCCATATGAGACCGCATAAATATTGAGCGGCCCATTTCCGACCGTGTATATTACAGTTTTTCGAAAAGTGATTATTTCATGATTTTGAATTGTGTGAGCTACTCTCGCCTACCTAGGCTATGGTATTTTGTGATATGACCTATTGTTAGGTCTGTTGATCATTAATTATAGTCATTTGGAATAACTATTCCTCTCGATTAAGGAGCTTATTGTTTGGACTCTTAAGAATCATTATTCTTACGTCCTTTACCTTGACTACATGAACTTGACCTTGGAACTCTTGGCCATTAAATATTGTGGATGTCTAGATTCATGAGATCTGCGATCCAAACAAATCAATGCCAAGGCAAACAAATAAAGGGCCCAGTCTGGTCCTGGGAGGAGCACCCGAAGAGTACTTGATCCCTGGGGAGGTGAATGACAAGGTGTGGCATTGTCACCGGTGCATGACTGGCTTGTTGAGTCTAGGGCATTCCACATTCTCGTGAAACTTATTATTTATGCTTAAAGCATGAAGTACTTGCTTGCTTGCTTGACATGACTTGAATTGACTTGTAAATGGCCATTCACTAGAAAATCTTGTTAATCTTGCTTGATATCTCGACATGCAATTATTTCTTCCATTTAATTATCGTTACTCTTTGAATCTTGATGATTATTTAGTTCTGCTTATTTTTCTCGCGTTAATCATGCATATTCATTAATTGGTTAATCACTTAAACTATGCCTGACGATAGAGTATAATTCCTA
Source organism: Amorphophallus konjac (assembly GCA_022559845.1). Taxonomy (NCBI): domain Eukaryota; kingdom Viridiplantae; phylum Streptophyta; class Magnoliopsida; order Alismatales; family Araceae; genus Amorphophallus; species Amorphophallus konjac. The sequence goes on along the minus strand of CM040119.1, from coordinate 124,297,948 downwards.
TTGAGCTTCTTGCTCACCCCTACTTCCAATCCTTTTCAGGTAACGCGGTAATCGGAACGTTACAAATGAGGATCGGGTCAGTGTGATCGAGTGAACCTGGAACCTAGAGATCGGAGTCTGTCTTTTTATCTTCTTGAGTCTAACTAGTGTCGTGAGTCTGGTTATTTCTTTTTCTTCTCCCTTTATTTTCCCTCCTTTAATTGGAGTCTACTATTGTAAAAGTGAGTCAAATTATATTTTAAATTTCAAATATTAATAAAAGTTCGTATCTTCACATGTGTATGGCCTCCATGTGTTTAATTGTGGTTATTTATTTTCGCTCTTGTTATCATGACTGTTAACTGCCACTATCCGAGCATCGCTTCCCGCTGCTATCGGTTCGGGGCATGATAGAGGTGGTATCAGAGCCTCCGTTGTCTGAGTCCTAGGTTTTTGTCCAAGAGTATAGGTTACCCTAAGTCATAAGACCCGTGTCATCCCTTGCCACCTGGTGAGATTGGGTAGTATCTTGGTTTAAGTAATAAAATATATACAAGATTGCGTTGTGATACGCGTAAGGGTAATGAAAAAGTTGACCATATAATTATTTTACAAGTCTCTAATCCATTCTTAAAACGAAAGCGAGTGGGTCCATGGGTAAGCTAAGATTCAATTCTGCTAGAGGCTGGCGAGTCCGTCATAAATAAACCCGTAGTAATAAGAAGAAGAATAATAATATTACGCAAATGAAATGTTTATACTGTCACAAACTTGGTCATCTCGTAAAGGAGTGCTGGCGAAGGAGCGGAGCGTGTCTGCGTTGCGGAAATCAGGATCATAAAATGACTAACTATCCTAAGTTACTTCCACAAGCAAAAATATAAGAAGAATCGGAACCAACTTCTATCGAATGAAGAATTATATAAGGTATTGTTCTCTTTTATCCCTATCTATAGCTAAATTCTTTCGTCATTAGTTGAATGATTAACATGTTATTTTGATAGATAAGATCATCTTAGTTCAAATATTCATATAATTGGTAATACCCGACGAATTTGGGGACCAAATTCCTAAAAGTGGGAGAGGATGTAATACCCCGATTTTTTTTCGAGAAATTAATTAGCAATTAATTAGAATAATTCCTTAATAAATAGAATAAGTTATATTTTGACTATTTTATAAAAATCTAAAAAAAGTATATTCTTCTAGAGGATAACACATTTAACAAACTTGTCTTCTATGGCCAACCCAAATAAAATCTATAAGTAGGCCAAATTAGTGGATTAAGCCCAAATTAAACACTTAGTTAACCATATCTTGAAACACGAAATTTGAGCCCAATACTTCATCAAATGAGCCCAAATCGGTGGCAAATGAAAGTCTAGGATGAGAGGATCATTTCTCCTCTCTTAATCTCCCAAAACCCTAACCCTAGGAGATGCAATCGGTGGAGTTTAGATGGAGTCAACTTTTGCGGCGGCGTTCACATTAACCCGACTTGCATAGACGAATTCTCCCTGCATAGAACACTCTAGAAGGTGTGCGACCTACAAAAATGCTCCTTAGGAACCCTAGTTTCATTTGGAAGCTGTGGCGGCCGACGAGAACCTTGGACGAGGGCGAATTCCACTGATCTCTGACGTGGGGTACCTAGCGCGTCTTCCTCCTTTTTCTTCATTTCTTCCCTGATTGAGGTAGGTTCTCTCAGGCTCAAACCTCAAGTAATATATCAAAATGTTCAGCATCTAGTCCTCTTTCTTTTGGTATATAAAGCTCCAAATATCATGTAGTATCCTGCGAGTATTTTGAGGTTTAGTAGAAGCATGTCAAATTAGGGTTAACTTTGTTCCTCTTCGATTTAAGTAGAGACTTCAGAGAGTAAATATGAAATTGATTCATGCATCTCGTAGAGTTTTTCGTGCTCTTTCTTTTGGTAGTAAAAGCCCCAAATATCATGCTTTATATCGTGCGAATTCCATGTTTTAGTTCTGACCCTAGAACCCCGCCAGAGTCGGGCAAGGCGAAAGGGCATCGACCTGTCTGGACTTGTGCGGCCACACAATAGACCGCACATCCAAGATAGGCGGCCTATCATGGAATGTTTAACTATTTCTATCTCTGATCATTTCCCTGGTACGTGCAGCCGGATACCAACTGCATGTCTGTCCTGCGGCCAGTTCCAGACCGCACATCCCTTCCAGCGGCACCATATCGACCGTCCATCTCCAGCAGGCCTTCGGACCTGAGGGGGCATGAGCGGCCTGTCTATGACCGTCCATGGGGATGTAAGGTCCAGAACCGACCGCACATCGTTAGCAGAACAGATTAAATTGTCATTTCAGCATGTTATGTTAGTAGATTAGTGTTAATTGCATGTTAACAACACACCTAATAAACTTTAATTCATGACAGTAAATAATTCTTGCTGATTTATTTATTTTGAGCTTGATCTTGATTCATCTTTCCAATGAATGTCAATCTTAAGTGTGAATCATTTATAATTGAAATGGCTATTAGGTTTACACTTGTTAACCTTAGACTTGAACCGTTAATCTTGAACCATTATTATCCCTTAGAATTGATTTTGGACTCAATCGAACCGCTGTGATTTGAGTCTTTGTCCGAATTGGACTAGCAGAGACTTGAGCGGCCGCTAGTCGACCGCATATCTCCATGAACGGCCCAGTGTAGACCGTTTATCTCTGGCTCATGGCCATTTAACCTTGGTCGTTTATCCTTGATCTATCTTCGACCGATTCCCGATTTGCCTGACCCAATAGACCCTAGGCCGATCAGAAGACAGTGGGCTGGACTCTGGTTCAGTTCCACCCTGCCTATGGCAGCCCGGGAGTCCACTTGGGCGAATTTCTAGATTATTGTTAGGCCCTGTGTTGTACTGCCAGTAATGGACCGTACGTCTGACAGGCGACCCTGAATGGACCGTTCAACTGATGAGCGGCTCTGTCAGGACCACATATCCCGTATTCGATTTTGTAAACTTTTGGCCCTGTGCGGCCCATTTATGACCGTTCATCCTTGTGCGGCCCTTTGGAGCCCGTTTATCTCCTTCTTGAGCTTTAATCGTTCTGGCCTTGTGCGGCCCATGCTTGACCGTTCTTGTGGTTGAAAGGCCAATCTTGGACCGTTTATCCTTGACCTCGTAGAGGCTAAACCCAGCCCAGTTCCTGATAGTGCGGCCCATATGAGACCGCATAAATATTGAGCGGCCCATTTCCGACCGTGTATATTATAGTTTTTCGAAAAGTGATTATTTCATGATTTTGAATTGTGTGAGCTACTCTAGCCTACTTAGGCTATGGTATTTCGTGATATGACCTATTGTTAGGTCTATTGATCGTCAATTATAGTCATTTGGAATAACTATTCCTCTCGATTAAGGAGCTTATTGTTTGGACTCTTAAGAATCATTATTCTTACGTCCTTTATCTTGACTACATGAACTTGACCTTGGAACTCTTGGCCATTAAATATTGTGGATGTCTAGATTCGTGAGATCTGCGATCCAAACAAATCAATGCCAAGGCAAACAAATAAAGGGCCCAGTCTGGTCCTAGGAGGAGCACCCGAAGAGTACTTGATCCCTGGGGAGGTGAATGACTAGGTGTGGCATTGTCACCGGTGCATGACTAGCTTGTTGAGTCTAGGGCATTCCACATTCTCGTGAAACTTATTATTCATGCTTAAAGCATGACGTACTTGCTTGCTTGCTTGACATGACTCGAATTGACTTGTAAATGGTGATTCACTAGAAAATCTTGTTAATCTTGCTTGATATCTCAACATGCAATTATTTCTTCCATTTAATTATCGTTACTCTTTGAATCTTGATGATTATTTAGTTCTACTTATTTTTCTCGTGTTAATCATGCATATTCATTAATTGGTTATTCACTTAAACTATGCCTGACGATATAGTATAATTCCTACTGAGCTTCTTGCTCACCCCTACTTCCAATCCTTTTTAGGTAACGCGGTAATCGGAACGTTGCAAATGAGGATCGGGTTAGTGTGATCGAGTGAACCTGGAACCTAGAGATCGGAGTCTGTCTTTTTATCTTCTTGAGTCTAGATAGTGTCGTGAGTCTGGTTATTTCTTTTTCTTCTCCCTTTGTTTTCCCTCCTTTAATTGGAGTCTAATATTGTAAAAGTGAGTCAAATTATATTTTAAATTTCAAATATTAATAAAAGTTCGTATCTTCACATGTGTATGGCCTCCATGTGTTTAATTGTGGTTATTTATTTTCGCTCTTGTTATCATGACTGTTAACTGCCACGTTCCAAGCATCGCTTCCCGCTGCTATCGGTTTGGGGCGTGACAGAGGTGGTATCAGAGCCTCCGTTGTCTGAGTCCTAGGTTTTTGTCCAAGAGTATAGGTTACCCTAAGTCATAAGACCCGTGTCATCCCTTGCCACCTGGTGAGATTGGGTAGTATCTTGGGTTAAGTAATAAAATATATACAAGATTGCGTTGTGATACGCATAAGGGTAATGAAAAAGTTGACCATATAATAATTTTGCAGGTCTTTAATCCATTCTTAAAACGAAAGCGAGTGGGTCCATGGGTAAGCTAAGATTCGGTTCTGCTAGAGGCTGGCGAGTCCGTCATAAAGAAACCCGAAGTAATAAGAAGAAGAATAATAATATTACGCAAATGAAATGTTTATACTGTCACAAACTTTGTCATCTCGTAAAGGAGTGCTGACGAAGGAGCGGAGCGTGTCTGCGTTGCGGAAATTAGGATCATAAAATGGCTAACTGTCCTAAGTTACTTCAACAAGCAAAAATATAAGAAGAATCGGAACCAACTTCTATCGAATGAAGAATTATATAAGGTATTGTTCTCTTTTATCCCTATCTATAGCTAAATTCTTTCGTCATTAGTTGTATGATTAACATGTTATTTTGATAGATAAGATCATCTTAGTTCAAATATTCAAATAATTGGTAATACCCGACGAATTTGGGGACCAAATTCCTTAAAGTGGGGGATGATGTAATACCCTGATTTTTTTTTGAGAAATTAATTAGCAATTAATTAGAATAATTCCTTAATAAATAGAATAAGATATATTTCAACTATTTTATAAAAATCCAAAAAAAATATATTCTTCTAGAGGATAACACGTTTAACAAACTTATCTTCTGTGGCCAACCCAAATAAAATCTATAAGTAGGCCAAATTAGTGGATTAAGCCCAAATTAAACACTTAGTTAACCATACCTTGAAACACGAAATTCGAGCCCAATACTCCATCAAATGAGCCCAAACCGGTGGCAAATAAAAGGTCAGGATGAGAGGATCATTTCCCCTCTCTTAATCTCTGAAACCCTAACCCTAGGAGATGCAATCGGCAGAGTTTGGATCGAGTCAACTTTTGCGGCGGCGTTCACATTAACCCGACTTGCGTGGATGAATTCTCCCTGCATAGAACACTCTAGAAGGTGTGCGACCTATAAAAATGCTCCTTAGGAACCCTAGTTTCATTTGGAAGCTGTGTTGGCCGACGAGAACCTTGGACGAGGGCGAATTCCACTGATCTCCGACGTGGGGTACCTAGCGCGTCTTCCTCCTTTTTCTTCATTTCTTCCCTGATTGAGGTAGGTTCTCTCAGGCTCAAACCTCAAGTAATATATCAAAATGTTCAGCATCTAGTCCTCTTTCTTTTGGTATATAAAGCTCCAAATATCATGTAGTATCCTGCGAGTATTTTGAGGTTTAGTAGAAGCATGTCAAATTAGGGTTAACTTTGTTCCTCTTCGATTTAAGTAGAGACTTCAGAGAGTAAATATGAAATTGATTCATGCATCTCGTAGAGTTTTTCGTGCTCTTTCTTTTGGTTGTAAAAGCACCAAATATCATGCTTTATATCGTGCGAATTCCATGTTTTAATTCTGACCCTAGAACCTCGCCGGAGTCGGGCAAGGCGAAAGGGCAGCGACCTGTCTGGACTTGTGCGGCCACACGATAGACCGTACATCTAAGACAGGCGGCCTGTCATGGACCGTTTAACTGTTTCTATCTCTGCTCGTTTCCCTGGTATGTGCGGCCGGATACCAACCGCATGTCTGTCCTGCGGCCAGTTCCAGACCGCACATCCCTTCCAGCGGCACCCTACCGACCGTCCATCTCCAGCAGGCCTTCGGACCTGTGGGGGCATGAGCGGCCTGTCTATGACCGTCCATGGGAATGTAAGGTCCAAAACTGACCGCACATCGTTAGCAGAACAGATTAAATTGTCATTTCAGCATGTTATGTTAGTAGATTAGTGTTAATTGCATGTTAACAACACACCTAATAAACTGTAATTCATGATAGTAAATAATTCTTGCTGATTTATTTAATTTGAGCTTGATCTTGATTCATCTTCCCAATGAATGTCAATCTTAAGTGTGAATCATTTATAATTGAAATGGCTATTAGGTTTACACTTGTTAACCTTAGACCTGAACCGTTAATCTTGAACCATTATTATCCCTTAGAATTGATTTTGGACTCAATCGAACCTCTGTGATTTGAATCTTTGTCCGAATTGGACTAGCAGGGACTTGAGCGGCCGGTAGTCGACCGCATATCTCCATGAACGGCCTAGTGGAGACCGTTTATCTCTGGCTCATGGCCATTTAACCTTGGTCATTTATCTTTGATCTATCTTCGACCGATTCCCGATTTTCCTGACCCAATAGACCCTAGGCCGATCAGCAGACAGTGGGCTGGACTCTGGTTCAGTTCCACCCTGCCTATGGCAGCCCTGGAGTCCACTTGGGTGAATTTCTAGATTATTGTTAGGCCCTGTGTTGTGCGGCCAGTAATGGACCGTACGTCTGACAGGCGACCCTGAATGAACCGTTCAACTGATGAGCGGCTCTGTCAGGACCACATATCCCGTCTTCGATTTTGTAAACTTCTGGCCCTGTGCGGCCCATTTATGACCGTTCATCCTTGTGCGGCCCTTTGGAGCCCGTTTATCTCCTTCTTGAGCTTTAGTCGTTCTGGCCTTGTGCGGCCCATGCTTGACTGTTCTTGTGGTTGAAAGGCCCATCTTGGACCGTTTATCCTTGACCTCGTAGAGGCTGAACCCAGCCCAGTTCCTGATAGTGCGGCCCATATGAGACCGCATAAATATTGAGCGGCCCATTTCCGACCGTGTATATTACAGTTTTTCGAAAAGTGATTATTTCATGATTTTGAATTGTGTGAGCTACTCTCGCCTACCTAGGCTATGGTATTTTGTGATATGACCTATTGTTAGGTCTGTTGATCATGAATTATAGTCATTTGGAATAACTATTCCTCTCGATTAAGGAGCTTATTGTTTGGACTCTTAAGAATCATTATTCTTACGTCCTTTACCTTGACTACATGAACTTGACCTTGGAACTCTTGGCCATTAAATATTGTGGATGTCTAGATTCATGAGATCTGCGATCCAAACAAATCAATGCCAAGGCAAACAAATAAAGGGCCCAGTCTGGTCCTGGGAGGAGCACCCGAAGAGTACTTGATCCCTGGGGAGGTGAATGACTAGGTGTGACATTGTCACCGGTGCATGACTAGCTTGTTGAGTCTAGGGCATTCCACATTCTCGTGAAACTTATTATTCATGCTTAAAGCATGAAGTACTTGCTTGCTTGCTTGACATGATTCAAATTGACTTGTAAATGGCTATTCACTAGAAAATCTTGTTAATCTTGCTTGATATCTCGACATGTAATTATTTCTTCCATTTAATTATCGTTACTCTTTGAATCTTGATGATTATTTAGTTTTGCTTATTTTTCTCGCTTTAATCATGCATATTCATTAATTGGTTAATCACTTAAACTATGCCTGACGATAGAGTATAATTTTTGCTGAGCTTCTTGCTCACCCCTACTTTCAATCCTTTTCAGGTAACGCGGTAATCGGAACGTTGCAAATGAGGATCGGGTCAGTGTGATCGAGTGAACCTGGAACCTAGAGATTAGAGTCTGTCTTTTTATCTTCTTGAGTCTAGCTAGTGTCGTGAGTCTGGTTATTCCTTTTTCTTCTCCCTTTGTTTTCCCTCCTTTAATTATAATCTAATATTGTAAAAGTGAGTCAAATTATATTTTAAATTTCAAATATTAATAAAATTTTGTATCTTCACATGTGTATGGACTCCATGTGTTTAATTATAGTTATTTATTTTTGCTCTTGTTATCATGACTGTTAACTGCCACGTTCAGAGCATCGCTTCCCGCTGCTATCGGTTCGGGGCGTGACACGTTCGATCATGCATGGGACTTTAGGGTTTATGACCAACAAGGAAAGGGTGGCTGCAGATGTAGTAGGGAGAGGATTAACATAGGAAATTTTGAGACCCATTAGGATTATTACGTGGGAAACTTGAACCCCATTAGGAATCTACCCACGTATTAGGTCTCTCTCCCTCTAAATAAAACCCCTGTTCGATGCAGAAGCATCCTTTGCTGCTGCTGCTGTTCGTGACGGTGCGTCGACATCATGATCATCTTCCCCTCTGCTTCTCGTGCGTGAAGAGGAGCATGTCTGCTTCCTCTTCCTCTCGTCGTCTTCCTCCTGCTACCATGTGTGAAGAGGGTGTTTGCTTCCCCTTCTTCTTCCTTCGTTGCTGTCTTGTGTTGCTGCGGCTGTTGCTGCAGTGATGCGGGACGGACCACGGACTCGACTCGAATTGAGAATGCGATCCTCGGACTCTAGGTGAGCTCGTGATTATCCTTTAACGAGGGAAGCGTCGGACGTGCGCGGTTGAGAAACCGGCAATGATCTAGGGTGATCGGCTCTCTTTTGTGCCCGGATCGGGTCACAGGACGGTCACTCTCTCTCTCGTAGCAGCGGTAATAAACATCATATAGCGAGCTAGATATCCCTACACATGCTCTCTAGCAGCGGCATAAAGCTATATATACGAAAGAAAGCAAATGCCGAGAAGGGAGCGGAAACGATACCTCCACGTTACCGGGCGTGGGGAAGACGGACCCGGCCGATCTCGTACTCTCGGAAAAATATTACACAATAATGACAGCAATGAAATATCACCCACTCCATGCAGGGAGGTAAAGGGCTACACAAGTGGGTCCGGGAGGACCGATTTCGGGTTGACGGGCGGCTTCTCGCGTAGCTTCGACAGCACACGTACTCGCGACCGTGGGGCCTACGTGCTGTCTGAAGGGGCCGTGTGGGACCCAGTGGCACCGCTGTAGTGGGGATGCTTGGATAAGCGCTCCCGGGGGTGGCGGCACGCTGGTTCGCCGGCCGGGGGCCAGGCGGCTCCGATCGGCACCGGTCGGAATAATCGGCCACGGATCTGCCGGTTCTATTTTTCAGCGTGCGCTCCGGCGAGAACGGACGCTGCGATCAGCCCCGATGTCGGATCGACACGAAACTGGCGCCGTTGGAAAGCTAACTCGAAATAATTCAAGATAGGACTGGAGAGAGATGCTGGATCTTCACGGATCTGGGCCTTAACTATTTTTGAAGCTGCTGTTGTACAGTACCTGAATTCTTAGATTAGCAGAAAACTTTCCTGTGGATCGCCTTTGACCGCACGGTAGACGTCCGAATCTGAAGTTGGGTCCTTCAGAAAAGTTGTAGATCTTCAAGAGAGGAAACCAAGGGTATTTTTAGATCTAGAGAATATGGTGATTTGGATTTTCTAGAGTGTTTACACTGGACTGGGGTCGGATCTGGAATGATGCAGACAGACTGTAGATGAGTTGGAAAAGGAATTTCTAAAAATATGATATGAACTTTTGAAATTCCAAGAAAATTTGGAGAGGTAGAGGAAGGTGGATAGAACTCCTAGTAAAATTTGGGGCTCCAATAAAAATCAAAAAGTGGTCAGGAAATGGAAAACTCAGGAAAACTATCACTGTAGACAGAGATCTGGCAGAACTGGAATGACAGTTTGAACGAAAATTGAAAAATATCAAATGAAAGAAATATGACTTGAAATTTTTTGTGAAGATAAGAGTTCGAGAGGTGAACCACTACTGAAAATTTTAGCTCCATAGAAGGAGGGAGGTGGGAGAAGAAATTCGTGGAAGTTGCCTCTGTCCTGGATGGACAGATTACCGAAGACGGCTTCGCGGCGGCTCGATGGCGGCACGAACGGCGGCGGCGGCGGCACCGATGAACTCAGAGATTGAGGGGGAGGAGATATCACTGTAGAATGGGGGTTGGGGATGAAGAAACCAAAGGGAGAGAGAGGGGAGGTCGAAATTCACTCAAGGGGGGCTCTTGCACAATGCTTTTTCTCATTTCATTAATTCTAAAATAATAGAAATACATGACTTATATAATAAATAAAAAAAGACCATGAATACCCTTAGATCTAGGATCTGGAGGGGCATTTAAGGGACTTCATATTTGATCCAAATAAAATAAAAAAATGAAATTCCTAATTAATTCTAATGGGGGGACAAGGTAGGTGAGGTAGGTAGCCTACCTTTGAATTTTTAATCCACTTGTCTCCCATGTGGTCAATTGACATTCAAACCTTCTAGATGGCCACCTAGGATGGTTGACCAGCCCCACATGGTCTAGGTGGACCAATGGGAAAGGGGTGAGGGTCCCCTAGCTGGACCTACTGCATATTTGCATAAAAACCCACACAATCCAAGGGAATGGCGCATTGGCTTACAAAGCCTTACAATTGCGCATATACTTTCCCATGGATATAAAAATAAACTAAAGGACATAAATACAAAATAAAATGTACATGCTCGACGTCGATTCCCATCATGCGGTTTGCAAGAAACTGAGAAGAAGCACGTGGCTTCTTCTGTTCATCATCATCGTCTTCTTCTTCTGTCTATCTAGACACACACACATAAAGGTAGGTTATCTCAAGACCCTAAGCCTAAGATTATAGTAAAAGAGCATTACATGCTTAAGATGTATGTTATCATCTTTATATCCTATTTCCGTGACCTCTATCATCAGTTTGTACGTAGTTTTATGCTTTTCTTTTTCATATGAAAATAGAGACTAGAACAATAGTCGCTGATTAATGAACGTCTGTGTAGAAGGGCGCTAATTCATGAATTGGTGACAGTCTCCTAGACGCTGATTAATTAGCGACTAGTACCCTGATGCTATTTCTTGTGGCATATTTAATAATTAACCCATGCTTAAAATTTAATAACTATGGAACCTAATTGCTATATTTCAGCATGAGCATGTTTCTGAAATCCCCATATTTTTCTCTAGACTTCCATGTCTTTAATTTTTTGAAATACCCCATAAACATCATTATGCTACTGTTCATGCTAAATTGAAAGAAATGAATAGTGGTTTGTGCCTAGAAACGTATCTACCTGATGCTTTTCATATTGTACACAAAAGATTTGGCGTCTGTGTGAACAAATGTTCATTCTTGAAATAGCGCCTCTGTACAAAGACGCAGATTCCTATTATTTTGTTAAAAATTGAAATAATCAAGAAAATTATTAATGGACATCCATCATATGGACGCTATTTAAAGATATGGCGCCCTCTCAGAAGGATGCTAATGGTGGTAAAATTATTGACATTCTATAAATTATTGATTTGGTGACTTTCTAAGCATATGTTAATTCAAGATATAGCACCTATCTGAATGGACGCGATTTCTTATGTCTCATGTTTTATCAGATTTTTGACCCATACCGCGGGTCTTATGTCACTTCTATCTCAAGTCCGAAGATAGAGTCCCTGTTTCATGTTGTTTCATGCTTACACCCTATTTCTTAAAGATTGAAAGACCCTCCACCGGATATTCCTTCCGTCGGACTGAAATTTCTTTCTCTAAGGCCTTCGTAAACCTCCGCTAGCCTTGGATTCCTTCAAGGCAGCCGAGCGGGTTGTACCTTCAAAACTCTGGAAACCTTAGATTGTCATGTCACTCTGAAGAAACATGACACACTAGCCATCACAGAGCGTTGTTTGTGGTGTTCTGTGAGAGTCTGTCCCTGCCTGGAATTGGCGGCCAGGTGTTGACACCTAGAAAATGGTCATACAGAAAAAGAGGATAAGTCTGAAGCCCGTGAAATCTCTGCACATGCTGCCTGGAGTTCAGAAAGATTGCATGGAAACATAGTTCTATTGTTCTCAGTATTATTGTAACATCGGGAGGGGCTACTTGCATCACAATGCATCACACCCGACTGCGCCCCCTTTGGCAAAGCTGCTATCCGGCAAGCCATCGTTCGTCACCAGGGTGATTGAAGCTGAACAAACCATCAAATGACTATCAGTCACCCCTGGACAATCATCTGCCTGCTTAAGCTCCCCAGCAACCTCCCGATCATCAAAAATAGTCGGGATACGGTCGGAACTATCTCCGAGAGAACGACTCTCGAAGGAAAACGTCACTATGCTTCGGAAAGTATGGATGAGTCACCCCAAAAGGACCAAGTGCTGCTCAGACATATAAAGCATGGACTAAACAAGGAAGAAAAGAGACTTAACTAGAATAGAAGGGCTCAAATGGGCCAAGTGGAACAAAGGATCCACATTGGGTCATCTCACACAAAGCCATCCGGTGGCCCACAACGGATCCAGCGGCCATAGCTGATCCTGCTGCCAGCCCGCGCCTATTTTCCCTGGCCGCTGTGTCATATCCCCTGGCCGCCGTATCATATGCCTTCGCCGCCGTATCAAAAGGGTAGAAGCCTCTATGAAACGCCCAATTGTGAAGATAGAGAAAAAGAGGCATTTGAGAGGAGGAATCAAGGAATCAGAAAAAAAAGGAAGAGAAGAGAAAAGAGAGATAATAGAGAGCAGAGATAGAAGCTGAGAAGAGAGGGTTTGCGAAGGTGGGTTCAGCCCCCATGTAGGGCCTCCACCGAGCTTGCAAGCTTTTCCTTTCTTCATCCCCCATTCTCCCTTGTATTTTACAACATTTCTTTCTTTTGCCGCATTTAGTTGTATCTTTCTCAGAAATGTAGTGCTTGTAATACTTCATGGAGGAATAAATAGCGTGGGTTTTTGAACCTACGAATTAGTGATCTCATCTCTTTTCTCTCCCTCTCCTGTGAGTTTGGATGCTAGATCAGACAATCCAGAGTCCTGTGCAAGTTTTCCAATCGAATTTACTCTTTATAGCTTCTCTCCGATGTTTTATGGATGACATGGTTTTTGGTGGGTTATGAAACCTCTCAGAAGAGGCTAGGGGCCTGTGAAATTATCACATGGATCCTGGACCTCTTGCTCCCCAGCCTAAGGGACATTACTGCTCTGTAAACCCCTTTGATTTCATCTTCTCTGGCCCTGTCCAGTGCTTAAAACTTGTGATACGGCGGCCAGACCCTGTAGCTATAGTGCTAGCCACCGGCTCCCTCTCACAACCCGCTACCTCCAGCCGCCGACTCCCCTTACAACCACCTCACCTGGCCGCCACCTCATATCCCATAGCCACCGGGTTAAGCCTTCCCTGGCCGCCGTATCAGAAGGACCATTCTTGGTCACCGTTTCAGAATCCCCAGCCGCCGTATCAGAAGGATCATCCCTGGCCGCCATATCAAGTTCTGCCGTTGGAGCATTCTTGGTCGCCGTATCAGAATCCCTGGCCGCTGTATCAGAAGTGCCTGCCCCAACTGCCATATCAGAGGAACTCTCCCTGGCCACCGTATCCATCTCTTCATATCAACTCTTTCCAATCTTTGGCCCTTCCTTTGGTCATCATGTTATCCCTACCATCCCATGGCAGCCTAAGGCAGAGTCAGTACGGTGAATAGAGCTACATTAATGGGATCTATATCCCAGCAATACGAATGCTTCTCCGGATCATCCTATCAAGTTAGAGAGATCAACTGTATACTATAGTGTGTTCTTCTCTGACTTTGTATAAGGAAAAAAGGAATAAAACTTCTCTGTGATGAACAATGTCCAACAGTCGATCCCCGGGCCTTGGCATGCCCACATCTTATCGACTCCGTCTCGGCTCTCCATGGACAGATATCCTATATGTCTCTTGGCATACCACGAAATAAGGGGAGATGCTGCCGGAATTCATTCAAGAGGCTAGTTTATCGTAACAAGTCTCGTCTTCCAAACTACCCTCTCGGGTCACGGAGGTCCGCCGGTTCCTATGGCATGTTCTTCGATGGCTTCATCAGGGAAATAATGAATAAATCGCTTTAACAGTGGACAATGTCCCATTGCTCTCACCCTTGTGGCCCTCGGGCTTCAATATGCCCATAGATTATGGACCCCATCTCAGCTCTTCGTGAACGGGTATCCTATGTGTCTCCTGGCATGTCCCGAGACAAGAGGAGATGCTGCCAGAATTAAGTGGGGAGGCTGTGTCATGTCATGCCTTTTCGAGTGTTCCAATCCTCCCACTAAATCACGGGGCCTCGTTATACATTATAACATGAGCCTCGATGATCCCACCAGGGATATAGAACATTGACTGCCTTAAAGGCAAACAGTGCCCCGATCCTTTCAGGCCCTTCAGCCCATAGCTATGCCGACTTTCCTTAAAGCCTGTGTGTACACCCTATGGTGCCAGGAATGGGTCAAAAGTACTCGGCAAAGCATTCACCACCCACTACTAGGTCTGGACTATCATTTTGATATATCCATCTATCTTTATGGAATCCGTCTCAGCCTTCTGTGGATGGGTCTCCTATACTCTCCCCCAACATATTTTGGGATAGGGAGAGATGCTGCCGAAATTCTCTTGGAAACCGGGGTTTCATCCCCTACTCCGCATCGGGTTTTCCTCGGCTTTCCGCTCGATTTTCACCTGTAGTGGGGGAAACGGCCTCACAGCTAATCGTGCTAAATTATGAGGGCAAGCTACCCTGCAAAGAGAACAAATGAATGAACAAGTGCCACTTCTTGGCATACATGTCCCAGTGACCTACGAGCCCGTCAGACCGTAGTCATGCTGGTTTCTATGAACTCATATGCATGTGCTGCAATAACAAAGACGGTTCAACAAAAAAATTGGCAAGCATTGATTGATGACCTCCAAGGTGGTTGGGATTTCCAGAGGGCTAGCCCTCAGGTTCATCCACCTATCATGAGGAATGGGATTGTCGTCTTGACATGACCGTCTTTCGGAACCATCCCGACTCTTCGTGGATGAGTCTCTTATAGCCTCCCCGACACTCCTCGGGACAAGGGAGGTGCTGTCGAAATTTCCTTTGAAGTTCATTAAATAACATATGAATAAATGATTGAATAAAGTAATAAATAATTAAATAATGTTAGAGTCAAATTTTACCCTAAATCCTCAAATAAAAAGAAATAGACCGTTATACGCTCCGCACTAGCTTGTTTGAACTCGTGCATGGGCACCCGCACCTACCCGACTTTTTTGTATATCAAATGGTGACTAGTCAAAGGTCAGCTTATGCCTGACCGGAAGCCATCACTAAGCGTGAGATGGTCTGATGACCTAAGTTCTCCGCCATGTACCAGCAGCAGATCTAATGAATTTTACTACACTGCTTGCCTGCATGCATTACATCTTAATTTATGAAGCGAACTTTACTTTCACGTATTTTCTTCGGCCCAGAGGGCCTTTCTACTTTGGCGATTAATCAATGGTTTTCCTTCTTCCGGAAGGATGTAATTAACGCCATAGCCTTTATGGTATGGTAGACTTCAGTTGCCGACATGATCACCCACAATTGTCTGATTAGTCAGGCGAGCGCACAATAAACTTTGTCACGAAAGTGACTGGCACGCCCCGCGTTAATAAAATGAAAAAAATAAATAAATCAAAGAGAGAGGTTCTTTCTCTCGTCTGTTCCACAAAGCTGGCATGCCCGGTGGGACTTAGTTTCCCTTCATCTTTTCGCCAAAGCAGAAGGCCCTAGGGCCTTCCCTAAAAATAGTTATTGTTTGTTCATCCTGTTTTGCAAAAATCGCAATGGCTTCTGGACTTTCTGGTCTGACCTTCAGCCCTCAAGTGGTCATGTCGCATGCTACACACAGGTACATGATGGTACCCACAATTTTTGGTACTCTGCCACCTATGGTAGGGTTCCCGAACTTCCTCGGAGTTGCTTTCGTTGGCCTACTGTGGGTCGAGAAGACAGATGAAGAAGCTGTCATGGTCAAAATCGTGACCCCTCCGAAGATTGGTGCGCCACCCAGGGCTATTTCACCCCGCTTCATTGCTACCTGCTTCGTCCACCACGTGGACTACCGAGCTGCGCTTGTCGGCAACAAGATGGCTAGAGGAAAGAAGAAGAATTATAGAAAAAGAAGAGTAGCTGTTCCCGAAGGGCGGCTCTCCGTTTTCGGGAAGTCCGTATTGATCGGCGGGATGTGGGTATACCTGAATGGTCGCACTGCTGAAGCTTTACCAGACCGCGTTGTCCCAGCGGTCTCTACCCGCAACACTTTTCAAGTGCTGGCAAGCCGGAAGGTGAACCCATAATAGAACACCCGGGGTAGGCTAGCCCCTAAGCCGTCAAGTTTCAAGTAGATTTGAGTTCCCAAGCGGACCCGGGGTCCAACTCCGGCCCCGCAAAATACAAGACCAACTGTCAAGGGCCCCAAGAGAGGGGGCATAGGAATTGTACAACAAGAAGAGGAGGTTATGCCGATGGCTTCACCACCTACCAACAGAGCCTGCGCAAGACATGCTGATGTTTTCAAACATTCAAGAAAGTGGAATAAAGATGCAAACTTGTCACGACTGGGCTATGTGCCGATAACGCAAGAACGATTGTTGCACCACACTCTGTCTCCGGGGCACAGTCAAAAAGAAATGACCAAAGTGGTCCAAGACTATTTCCGCGGCTTGGGGAGTTCATCCTTAGGCGGCTACTCCGTATCATGGGCGCTGAAGGAGAAAAAGACAGAGAAGAAGAACCAAGAGAGGAGGCTTCCTCTATTGACTCTAATGAACAAGAAGATGACCGAGAGGTTGGATGTCTTGAAAAATCCCCATAGCAGAGAAAAGGAAAAAGAATATTCGTTTTTCACCAGCTAACCTTCCCCGACCAGGCCAGGAGGCGGGTCTGGAGGCAGAAGGGCAAGATGCAAGTCTTTTCCTGCAACGTGATGGGGATAATCGGCAAATATGGTATCCTGCTCGAACAATCAGAAGAACTTGCCAGATTAGCTCATAGATCTGGGGTTGTGACAAGAAGAGGTCAGGCTGCCAAGGAAGTGCTTGGAATGGTTGAAGATGTGTCAATGAACACCAATTTGACGGCCAACGTGGTGACATCAGGAGAAGAGGAGATTCCCCTGTCAGTCCCATCTGAGGAAAATTCAAGTAAAATGATGGAAGAGATGCCCATGGCCACGGCCTTGGACCCAACTATCATGATGATACTCCACAGATATCAACAAGAAATTGAATCATTAAAGAGACAGCTGAGTGAAAAGGCTAAACAAACTCCTGTCTCCAAGCACCAGAAGGTGCAGGCTCTAACTCGGGTGAAACTGTACCACCCGCTGCTCCTCAGCCAATGAGTCATGAAAAGGCTCCTTTCCAACAATTTTTGCAACCGCCACCGGCGCAGTCACCAATTCTTCAAGTACAACAGTCACCACCAGCGACGCAGTGTGTGCCACATGCTACCACTATGACAACTCCTTTCATACATCAGTCTACGCATTTCTACCCAGAGCCGGTAGACCCTACTATGATGAATAAACTAATGGTGGAAAGAATGATTGAGATGAAGCTATCAGAAAGGGCTGATGGTGACTTTGGCACCTTTGATGCATATCGAGTGCCTTATCCATCGCATTATGCTGCAAAAAGGCTGCCGCCTGGCATCAATAAACCACCCAAGTTTGAGAAGTTTAATGGGCAAGGTCCCCCCAGAGAACACATAGCTTATTATATGACAGTGATGGGTAACCTGGCAGCAGATGAAGGTTACTTACTGAAATTCTTTGGGTCATCTCTCACCGGATTGACCTTTCAATGGTACTCAGGCTTGTCCGCTGGGTCAATCCTGGACTGGTCCGATATGCAACGGAAGTTCCATCAAAGATTTCACGTCACTAAAAGGGAAGTCACAGTGGCAGAACTATATTCCACCATACAAAAGCAGGATGAAACTGCCTTAGAATACATTAAGAGGTGGAGGAATCTTAGCATGAGGTGCAAACGGCCTCCGCACCAAGAAGATGCTGTTCAGATTTATAAACAAAATCTAAGAAAAGAAGTGCTAGAAAAGATGATCGGCATTGATGTCAGGTCATTTGACCATCTTAACAATGTGGTGGCAGAGGTTGAATCCTTCCTAGCGAAACATTCTTCGGCTAGCGTCCCTGCAGTTCAAAAAGGCAAGGCTGTTGATTGCCGACCAACCCCGAAGGAAGCAAATACTATTGACTTCAAGACCTTTGAGCAGCAAAGGGGAAAGACTGAAATGGCAACTACTCCTCCACCGGCTAAGCCCGCCAATAAGAAAGAAGGCCCGTCACTCAGAGACAAGATGAAAAAGCCATACTCATTTCCAAAAGAGAAAACTCGGGTCTTATTTGAATGGGCATACAAATACAACAAAGTAACACTGCCCGAACCAAGGAGGCATGCTGATGCTGAGAAGCAAGATGATCCCTTGTTTTGCCCATATCATCGAATGCTGGGGCACACTATTGAAGACTGTTACGTGTTTAAGGACGTAATAGAAGGGATGATAAGGAAAGGGGAGGTGCAAATGGGTAAACACCAAGTTGACCCACCCTACCCCTATGAACCTCCAGTGCTAAGACAAACTATCAATATGGTTTCGTTATACCAGCAACTACCAGAAGAGGTGTCCGAAGCTAGCACTCAGTACACTTATGAGGCCTGTTTTCTCACACCCATTGTAGAGCAGGCAGGATGGCAGTCTGTGCCCACAAGAGCAAGAAGAAGGCCGCCAGCCCGTGAAGTCACAGGTGTTCACATTCGTGGTGTCACTGAGTAGTACACTCCACCTCTAGTAACTCCTGCATGGCACGTAGCTGAATCACCAGCAATTATCCAAATCCCAACTTATAACCGGAGGAGGCAGACTCTGCTACCCTCTCACAAAGAAATAAGCCCTGAAGTGCGGCGCTTGCAAGCCTACATCAATGAGCTTGACGAATATGAACAGCCTATGTTGACACCTCTGCTAGTGAAGGACCATGTACCGTGGGAGCAGCTGACCCTTAAAGAACAAAATGAAAAGAGGATAGAAGCAGCTAATGGTAGCCTATTCTGGGGGTAGATACCAGCCAAGTCTGATCAGCGGAGAAAGAGGAGAACAAGAAACAAGAAAAGGGTGACTACCCTGCATTGCAATACTCTGTCTACCTTGTTTAACTTGCCAGGAGAAGGTGGAGTGGAAGAATCGGGTGGTACACCATCCAAGGCAAATCAAGTAGAAGCTTCAACTTTGACTCATGCCACCCATTCTGGGAAGAAATGGGGGCGCCCCCCTCTAGTAAATCACAATATTATCTTCAGGAATGAACAACCTTACCAAATACCTGAACCTGAGGTCAAGGATAACAAGGTTCCTCCTCTACCCGGCCTTTATCCACGGGAAAAGGCAGATGAAGGCATTCCTTCCTTCACTGAATTTTTATCCATCTTAGAAGAGAAGAAGCCAAGTTGAAGCTCCGATCCCTAGACCACGCGCCCTTGCTTTCTGCCCCGGCCTGCTTCTTTTCCAAAAAGTGGGGCGGTCATTGGTTCCTCTTCAGCTAAAAAAGTTCCTCAACATGAGTAATCCCCCCCCAGCAGCTCTCTCAGGAGAACGAAGGTGATAGAGAGCAGTCCTCACAAACGGCACCTCAAGAGCTCCCGAAGCCTCGATGGGTAGAAGAGATGCGATTGTCCAACGTCAGGGTAGGTAGTCGAATAATGAAGCTACTGAAAAAACTCCCAACTAGGTTCAATATATGGGAGATTCTGTCTCTAAGTGAAGAAGCACGGCAAGCAATGATTGAAGCTTTGCAAACACCAGCTCAATATGAAGCGTGCTTGGTAGAATACCAGTCCGGGCCAGCAATCACTTTCACAGAGGAGGACATACTGATTCCAGATGCTAACCACAATAGGCCACTGTACATCAAGGGGCAACTCAACTGCCAACCACTGAGCTGAATCCTGATAGACCCAGGAGCTGTAGTTAATATTCTCCCTTACCGCATATATCAGAAATACTACTTCGATGTCCACCTCACAAAAGTAAGAGATATGAGAATTACAGGCTTCAACCAAAAGTTTGAAGTCCCCCTCGGTGTAGTGGAATTTAACCTCACATTGGGAGATCTCACAACAAAAGTACAATTTCATGTGATTAATTCTAGCACCTCTTACAAGGCGCTGCTTGGCCGGCCATGGTTGCATAAGCACTTGATAGTTCCCTCTACACTCCACCAGTGCATCAAGTACTACCGGAATGGGAAAGAAGAAAGAGTATTCGCTGATCTGCACCCTTTTGAGGTCTCTGAGTGTCATTTACTCGATGCACCCCTCTATATCGAGTCATTCTGGGAGCCGGTAAAGAAGGAGGCACCCGTAGAGAAAAAGGAAGAAAAAACCTCACCAGATGATTGGTTACCACCACCGCCGCCTGACTACATGGAATATAAGGAGGCCTCTCATATCTCCGAAGCAGGGGAGGTCTCTAGGGCTACGCCACCAGCCACTTATTCCGAAGGGGATGAAGCTGACATAAAGAAGATATTTGAATGCATCGAAGTACCACCAAGGCTTTTTAAGCCTGTGCTGGACCTCGAATGTCAAACACTGGAACCACTAAAGACCATGGAAGTCCCTCATTTCTGTGAGCCATCCACAATATTCTATGTAGGAGAACCTACTGACGAAGAAGATGACGATTGTGTTATTCCCGAGGAATCAACAAGTAGGATGGTGCCGATAGAGGGCCCGGCTTATACAGTTGACAGTGCCTCTTGCCTTTTTGCCAAAATGTGAGTCCCCTCGCTTCAGCCTTTCAGTCAAAAGGAAGCATTCGAAAAGTTGTGGTACCCACCCAACACCAACAAAAAACTTCTGAAGATCATCCGAAGTCCGGGTCTGGGATATACCCTCCAAGAATACTATGAAGCAGAGGTGGATGTCGTCTCTACCATCTTCACAGCTGAAGGCTCACCGGAGATGTTTTATGACAACTTTCGAACAAATAATGAAGAGAAGGAGTCCTAACCACAAAGAGGGTGTGTTGCTCTTTGATGATAGTCCGGAGTCGGAAAAACACGATAATATCACTAAGTGTAGATGCTGGGAGGATGTTTTCCTTGAAGAAGTACCATTTCAAACTGGGATCAGGTTTGATGAAGTTATAAATGAAGAAATTCAAGATCTCAAAGAAGAGAAGGAGCGTCTCGAGTTTGAGCGTATCCTCGAAGAATGTCGAGCCCTACAATAGTAGGAATGGTCTGAAGAAGAACGGATACTAACATACACCTAGGAGCTGAGCTCGCTAATGGGGGCAACAGAACAAGAAGATGAAGATGATAACAGTACCACAATGGAGAGCATGACCCTCCACAGAAAAATTGAAAAGAACAAAGTGGCCAACTGTGCCAAGCAAAGGCATGCTCCTCTTCACCCCAGAAATGAAGATGGTCAAGACCAACTATCACCCCCTCCGAGTTGCATAGTCCAAAGCAGAAACTTACTGTCAAGCCAGCCTAATATCCCAACATGGGATTGAACCTTTCCTGAAGAAAATACAGAAGTCTTGGAGGCTGAACAAAATGATATTGAAGATTTTGTTGACTTACAATCGGCACCACCAGAAATTGAAGACGGAGGCCAAGCTACCATTGATGAACTAGTCAAGGTGAATCTAGGGACCAGTGATGATCCAAGACCCACCTTTCTCAGTGCCTTACTCTCTTAGGAGGAGTGGGAGCAGTATCTACAATTATTAAAAGAGTTCTGAGATGGCTTCGCTTGGACCTATAAGGAGATGCATGGGCTAAATCCCAATGTGGCGCAACATTTGCTGGCAATAGACCCAAAGGTAGAGCCAGTGAAGCAATCATCCCGACGCATGCGACCGGAACTGATTGATCAAATCAACAAAGAAGTGGACAAACTCATTGATGTCGGCTTCGTGGAAGAAAATCAGTACACCACATGGTTGGCCAACATAGTGCCCGTAAAGAAGAAAAATGGGCAGATAAGAATATGCGTCAACTTTTGGACCTAAATAAGGCATGTCCGAAAGATGATTTTCCGGTACCAATCACCGAAGTAATGATAGATGCCACTACCGGCCATGAAGATCTAACATTTATGGACGGGTCATCCGGCTACAATCAAATATGGATCGCAGAGTAGGATAGGGTCCATACAGCCTTCCGAACACCCAAAGGCATCTTCTATTACAAGAGAATGTCGTTCGGTCTCAAGAACGCTGGTGCTACTTATCAAAGAGCCATGACAAAAATCTTTGATGATTTACTCTATAAAAAAGTGGAATGTTACATTGATGATCTTGTGGTCAAGACCAGGAACAGGGAAGACCATTTGCAAGACCTGCGGGTGATATTCCAAAGGCTTCGGCAATATGAGCTAAAAATGAATCTAATGAAATGTGCCTTCGGGGTATCTAGCGAAAAATTCCTCGGGTTCATTGTCAGATACAGAGGAATTGAAATAGACCCAGAAAAAAATAAAAGCAATACAAGAATTACCTCCGCCAAGGAGCCTCACCGAGCTACGGTCTCTGCAAGGCCGGTTGGCCTATATCCGCCAGTTCATCTCCAACTTATCAGGACGGTGCCATCCCTTTCATAAGTTAATGATGAAAGATGTGCCCTTTTACTGGGATGAAGAATGTCAAGCAGCTTTTGAAAAACTGAAGGATTACCTCAAGACCCCTCCCGTGCTCAGGGCACCAATAAAAGGAAGGCCAATAATTTTGTATATAGCAGCTACTCATTACTCACTGGGGGCAATGATGGCCCAGAACAACGAAGAAGGAAAAGAGCAGGCTTTGTATTATCGCAACCGAAGATTGGAAAGGACTGAAGAAAAATATACATTCATTGAGAAGATCTGCTTAGCCCTGGTCTTCACTGTTAAAAAGTTCCGACACTACATGTTATCGCATGAAATAAAATTAATATCCAAGGCAGATCCCCTCAAATACATAGTGTCTCAACCAGCACTCAAAGGCCGTTTAGGCAAATGGGCAGTAATTCTTATGGAGTTTGCTATCTCCTATGTGCCGTAAAAAAGGTGTCAAAGGACAAGCTATCGCAGACTTCTTTGCAGCGCACCCGGTTCCAGAAGGCTCTCCCCTGGAGACGGAAATTCCTGATGAAGAAACCCTAGAAGCATGTCAAGCTCAACAGGCTACTTGACAACTCTACTTTGATGGAGCCTCGAGGACCGAAAATTCCCCCCTAGCCTTGTCAGAGTCAGACCAGGGGAAGGCTATTGTGTCTCCTCTAGGTTTGATGATATGTGTGGAGTTTGTTGTGTTTTGAGTGATTGGCAATAGTATGGTTGACTTGGCTGACTTTATTATGACACTTGTAAATCTGATCATTTTTTATGAATTTACTTAGTCAGAATTATTGCTAAGTCACTTTAGTCAAAATGCACGTATTCATTTTGCATAATAAGCTCAATGCATACTCTATCTGAACTGAACTAAGGTCGACGCTAGTGCTCATGCTTGCATATCAGGTCGGTGCATGTTTTGCATCGTACATAACTAAGGTCAGTGCACATTTCTATCCAGTGCTAACCAAGGTCGGTGCACATTCTTGTTCCTTCAATAGAAGGTCGGTGCACATTTGGTTGGTCTGCTTGCTAGGGTCGGTACACATTTTGTTGTTCAGCATGTAACGTCGGTGCACATTTAGACAGTCTGCATATAAGGTCGGTGCACAATTAGATAGACTGCATATAAGGTCGGTGCACATTCCTTCGAGAGAAGGTCGGTGCACATTTAAACAGTCTGCAAATAGTTGGTGCATATCACTGTGCTGCATACATAAGGCCTGAGCACATTCCGTAGAATGCATGTAAGGGTCTGTGCACAATTGAAGGTCTGTGCATATGATGAACCAAATCAAAATGTTTAACCTGTGTACAAAATGTTTCACTCGTATGCAGAACATTTCACTCCAACTCAAAATGTTCAACTTGTGTACAAAATGTTTCACTTGTATGCAGAATATTTCACTCCCACTAAAAATGTTCAACTTGTATACAAAATGTTTCACTTGTATGTAGAATATTTTACTCCAACTCAAAATGTTTAACCTATGTACAAAATGGTTCATTTGTATGCAGAATATTTCACTCCAATTAAACATGTTTGACTGAATGACTGTCTTCTGATCTGCATGAAACTTACCTTGTGGGTAAAGAAGCATCAACCTCTTAAGTAGTCATTGTTGTGCCCCTGTGGTTGTGATGATGGTTTTGATCTGATGATGGTTTTGATGTTAGCAACACTACAAGTCACACTGAGTGTGATACATTGAATTTGATGATGGTTTGTATGTTAGTTCATGTGGTTTTGATGTTAGCAACACTATATGTCATACTGAGTGTGATTTATTACCTTGTTGATAGTCATATTATGAGTCACCACTTGAGTTTGCTTGATTGAATGATTGAACAATTGTATGTGGCATCTTGATGATGTTTTGAATGAAAGCATCGCATCTGGTTCATCTCACCAATTCCATACGCATCAGTTAAGTTAGTGCACTTTAGCGGTTAAGTCATTATCTAAGGCTAAGGTTCGTGCATATATGTCAGTCCGGCTGCACAAGAAACTCAATGCATGTTATTGTTCATGTGCATATTGGTCTGTGCATCTTAGTCCTTGCACACTATCTTGGCAGATGCAAGTCGGTGCAATGCACTATAGCACACGCAGTAGAAGTCTGTGCATGTTTAAGTTTAAGGAAATACTAGGTCATTGCATTTCCCATCTTTGCACACAATAAGTCGGTGCAACTTCTGTTGCAACCATTGTCTAAGCCGGTGCACATCCTCTTTGTGCACTATGCTAGCCCATGCACATCTGCTTGTATCTCAACTAAGTCTGTGCATGATTTAGTCTACACTTAGCTGTGTCGGTGCACATATGCTATATGCATGTGCATCTCCTTGTAGCCGCATCGGTGCAACTCTCACTGTTGGATGCAATCAAGCTGAAGTCGGTGCACTCCTCAAAAGTTTAGCTCAGCTCATGTTTCAAATCGGTGCATCTCTCGCATCGTGCACATAAAGTCTGTGCACACTTCTTTGGTAAGTCCGTGCATAAGAGGTTTATGGGTCTAATGTCTCTGCATGATTGAAGTACGCTGCATTCTAAGTCTGTGCAAGTCTCGCATTGTCTTACACACATTAAGTCGGTGCATTGGTCATCTTGCATTCTCATACTCGATGCATTATCTATTTACTGTCTCATTAAATCGGTGCAATCTCTATGGCTGCACGCGACCAAGTCATTGAAGTGTTTGTCTGCGCATGAATCTAAGTCGGTGCATACTTTGCGTATGCAAAAATGAACTCGGTGCCTCTCTCACTACTGCATGCATACAAGTCTGTGTTATTCTCATTGATGCGTGCGTATAAGTTGGTGTATTCTTGTCTTGTGTCTCAACATGGTCTGTGCATGTCTGCTCGTATGTTGATCATGTCCATGCACAAGATTGCTATGAGACCAACCTGAGTCTGTGCATATGTATATTGAGTCTATGCACGGTTGCCTTGATGTCTCAGCAAGTCTATACAATCTCCACACTTGTGTGACGATTATATGTCTTGACAGACTGACAGGTCAATTGCTCGTGACTATTAAGTAGGGCACGTGATCCAAGGTGGACCGTCCCTGATAGATGACTGCCACGTGGAAGCTACTGTGCCCAGATTTGGACACGTGTGTGAGAGCCTTCCAGAAGCATTTGGACGGGAGTGTTCCCTCCACCCGCCCAATGCGTGAGCCCGTGGGTCCTTGATTGAAGATATATATATATGACCTTTCTTCTGCGAACAAAGGAGAATGCTGAATCAAAGATATCTGACTGGAGATCTGAGAAGAGAAGAAGAGTAGAACAAGAGCAGAGCAGAAGTGAAAGAAAGAAAGCTCGTGAGATCGAGAGAAAAAGAGAGAGAAAGAGAGAGAGAGTGAAGAGAGAGCTCGAGGAGAAGAAGATAGAAAACTTTCCTGAAGATTAGTCCCACTGGACCTTGGATCAAATCCAGGCCAGTCAGCTCCTGTGAGAGCATTAGTTGGTTTACGATTTTTCAGCTTTCAGTCGATGTGATTTCCTATCTCTTGTTTTCTTTTACACCCTTTATTTCAAGCTGTTAGTCAGCAGAGTAAGCTGTGACGCTCAGCGGTTTCAGAGGAGGATTCTTCTGGTAGGCTAAGCTATATTGCTCAGCGGGTCAAGCTGTTAGGCAGCGGATGGCTAAGTTGTATTGCCCAGTGGAAGCAAGTTGTGACGCTCAGCTATTATAGGCAAGCTGCGAGGCCCAGCGGTTTAAGCTGTGTATCAGCGGAAGCCACACTCTAGTTTGAGTGTGGGGTGGACGTAGGTCTGCGGACCGAACCACCAAAAAAAATTCCCTTGTCTACTATGGCTTGGTTGTCTTATTCCGTTTGATGAATCCTTAGGCATGATCTGTCTCTCTATGTCCAATGAGCATGTTGGTTGCACGTTTTCTGTTTGATTGAGCGGCTCACTGTCCTTCAGACTTGGTAGAACCTAGTTTGTTTTAATTCTGCATCTCTGACTGTTATAGGTTTTATTGGGCAAAATGTTTAAGGGATTCATTCAACCCCCCTTCTGAATCTGAGCCTTGGTCCTTACTCTTGGTATCAGAGGATACCGTCTAGGACTCATTTGACCCTACAATTGGTATCAGAGCGGGTCTCTGTATATTCAGATCCAACGATCTACATAGGATCCTGCTGCTTTAGGTGCTACTCTTGTTGCTGTCTATCCGGTTTTGATCGAGGACTATTGGCACACTGCTCAGTGATTGCTTTGTGCGTTGAAGCTATTTGCTATCTGTCTTCATGGCTCGTCCCTATGCTTTTGATGGTTCTAACTTCTGCAAGTGGTTGGGAGGCCTCTGTATCTATATGAATTCCATTGATCCAAATCTATGGAATCTCGTATCAAAAGGCCCACATAATTTGCCTCAAAATCAGACTAAGTGGTCCAATGAGGATAGATCAAAGAACCGTGATAATGTCACTGTTCTTAAAATTTTGAGAGGCAGTGAATACTGACAAATTTCCCTTCGTTCTCAGGCGTGCGTCTGGAAAGGAAATTTTGGACAGAATAACTGCTGCAAACGGGGAGCAAGAGGATAAATGCTTGATGGCCAATCGGAGAGAGAATGATGATGATACTACTTCTCAGGTAAGCTCCAGATCAGAATAACCTTCATTTGATTAATTGGTAGTGATGTATGAAGAGTTGTTAGAATTGTCTAAGAAAATGAAATCTGAGAATAAAAGGTTGAAGAAAAAGATTGAACAAAATAAATCTGAACTCTCTTGTGAGAATTGTCCAAAGCTGAAACAATCTTATGATATGTGCATGATGGATGTTCATAACAGTAAGGAACATATTTTGTCTTTGAAAAATGAGAATCAAGAATGCTTAAACAAGATATCTGAATTGGAAGATCAGCTAAATGTTAAAAATGATGAGCACCTAATAAAACTGTAAGAGTTGAATAAGGCTAATTCTGAAGCAGACAAATTGAAACTTGAAAATGCATAACTGTAGAAGAATAATGAAAACCTTGCTGCCAGAATAAAAGAAATTGAAGAAGAAGCCTCAAACAATTGTTCCATAAAGTCAGCCTGCAGTAGATGTTCTCTGCTAAAAGAATGCAATGAAGATCTCTATTTGGAAAATGAATGGCAGAGGAAGTTGATTGACTCCCTCAAGGAAGATCATAAAGACTTGCTGGCTGCAAAAATTGAAGTTGAACAGTCCGAAGAAAAACTGATTGATTAAAATGAACATTTAAAATCTGAAATAAAGAAGATTGAAAATCCTTGTGATAAATATACTTTTGTAAAGAATTTGAATGATGATCTTCAATCTGAATTGAAAATCCAAGAAGGATTAATTGACTCTCTAAGAAAATAAAATGAGAAACTAGAACAAGAAATTGAGAAGCACAAAACTGCAAACAAAGTGTTGAGTGAATATGTTAATTGTAGTGAACAAGAGATTGCTAGCTATGAGATACACATTGTATCCTTAGAAAATAAAATTTAAAAACTTGAAAGACTGCAAGAAGAAAATGAAGTAATCTCTAAGGAACTTGATGCTATTAAAGCTGTTAATGTGGAACTATAGAGAAATCTGGAAAAATATGAATCTAAACAGAAACAAGAACTATCTCCTAAAGATCAGATTTTAAAAATTGAACTAGTTCAGAATGAAGAGCTAATGAAAGAAAATGAAGAATTGAAGCTGCTGAATTCCTCTATATCTGAAAGGCTCTTGACCTTGGAAAAGGGAAAGTGCTCATTTGATAATGAATCTGAAAAATTGAGTGCACTAATGCAGGAAATTGACAGTCATAAAATCATCAATGCTATGTTGAATGAAAAAGTAACAAAATGTGAAGAAGAACTAGTGAATTCTGAAGTGAACATCACTTCACTTCAAAATAAAATTCATGATTTGAATGATGCTCTGTCAAAATTTGTTAAAGGAAAAAGCAACCTTGATAAGATTCTTGGAACTAAGGTTAATGTTCAGATGGAAGGATTAGGTTACAACTTGGTCAACATGAAGAAATATGAAAATAATCTATCTGCCTCCTTTGCTAGTTGTCCTGAGCCATCTAAAACATCTTCATCATCATTATTTCAATTCAAGGCACAGAAAAATGAAAAACAAACAAAAGTTTTGAAAAAGGCTAAACAATTGAAAAAGAGTGCACATATAAATAAAGTCAAAGCTGCTCCTGCCTGCGCTGCTAACTCTACTAGTTTTGTGACATCTGATAGGTTAATGCATGTTGTTCATAAGTCTTTTACTCATTCACATGCAAATAAAGTGGATGATCACACTTGTGAAACAATGCATTCTAAGAATTCATTTGTTAGAAACCATGCTACTAGGAAATCTGATGCTTCATGCTATTACTGTGGTAGGCGTGGTCATTTAATGAATGAGTGCTTTGTTATGAAATTCGACGATAGGATGCATGCTAGATATTCCGCAAATCATCATGGGCATAAATGAAACAAACCTGTGCTTAACCAGCACATTACCTGCTTCAACCGCAACAAGCCCGGTCATAAGGCTGTTGAGTGTTGGTCAGGGAATTATTAGAATAATTCTGGATCTAGAAGTAAGCACTTCAGGTGCTTTGAATGTGGAAAGTATGGCCATACAGTCAGAGACTGCTGGCATGCTCAGGGAAACTCTGATAAATCCAAATTTGCTAAATTCCCTATAAAAAGAAATGTGTTTGATAGGAATTTTATCAGGACAAACACTTCATGTTTCAATTGTGGCAAGCAAGGTAATAAGTCTGCTAAATGTTGGCTAACTGAAAATAAGAGACAAACTGTTCATGTAAACAACAGATAATTTCATGCTCATGCACATAGGCCTCATGCTTCTGTTAATGTGCATCATAATATTAGAAAATATGTTGCTTATTGTAAATACTGTGGTAAATTTGGACACTCCATGGCCAACTGTTATTTGATGGAATTTGATGACAATGTTGCTAAGGAACTGTTCAGAACACCTGTTAAGATTAATACAGGACCCAAGGCTATTTGGGTTCCTGCTGGATCAAAATGATTAAATTGTTACAGATGTGTCTTGGAATGGAATAAACAGGGGTCAATAAACCAAGACACTCAAAAATGAAAATCCCAGGATCCTACTTTCAGGTCAGTTCTGAACACTTTATTTAAATTCTGTCATCTGAAATTGTGTGTTTGAGATGTTTGCATATCATGTGAATCTGTCCATGCTTAATTAGAATCAACTAAAAATCTGAAATGAACTTGGTGTCTCAGGTAGTCTCTCTCTCTGATTGCATTGCATGTCTGATCCATGAGCACAAATCATAAAACCATGTGTTAGGTTTTCATTGCATACAATGTATTTAGTCAGTGGGAGTAGATGGATGATTTTCAAAAAATTCATTTCATAAGATGACCCATTGCATCTAGACAGGGGGATCATTATCGACTCATTAATCCTTTTCAATCCGGACTCTTCCTGTCCAGATATCTGAATTACTCTCTTACTCCTGTGTGTTCCACTCGAATTCTTTATTGTCATTACATGACAAGCTGATTTGTCTGTATTCCAGACTCAGCTACCATATTTTGATCTACATTGCTTTGATGCTCTTCTCATGATTGTTGTAACTTCCTATGCCAGCTTATCCTAATCTCTCACATTCCTTCAAGTTGGTCTGACAAGTCTGATTCTTGCTCTGGTGATGATAAGTTGTTCAGTTGCATTGATTGAACTGATTTGAGAAATCTAAGTTGTGTACCCTGTTTATATGTCTGAAACCTTAAAAGAAATTTCTATCATACAGGGTTAAGAATGTCCACTGATTCAGATTGGTATAAGTCTAATGTATTCTCAGATTTGAACTTGAATGATTTGAAAGTATCTGAATCATAAGTTTTAATAAATCTCAACCAACCATGTCATAAAATATCTAGACTCATTCATCTGAAATCTGAAAATATGAGATCAAGGCTACTTTGGTAGAGATACATAGAGATAGTATTGGTTTTTAAACATTAACTTGAAAAAGGTTGACTAAAAAGAAAAATAGTTATTAGAGCAATGATCTTGGTTACTGAGAAACTGGGTCCTCTATCAAAGAAAAAGAGTAAACCTAAGTCATGAAGTGCCATAGTTATCTCTGGTGTAAAAATAATTGAATAATCTGACAGAGCAATGGCACGGGTGTGTTGAGTAACTGGGGATTCTGGCCTCTAAGCAAGGTGTCTCCTCATGTAAAAAGATACTTCTATTGCTAACTCTGGTCTCACAATTGAGAGGAAATGGTAGTTATCACATTGAGTAACTGGGTCACTTCACCTAAGACGTGTTGTGCCTCATGTAAAAAAGTGTTGATCAACTAAAATTGCTCAAGAAAATTAAAGTGCTGATCAAAAGTAAATTTCGTGCGATTATTTAAGGGTGTTTAATCTAAATACTTCACATACATTTAAAGGGTGTTTAATCTAAATACTGCACTGTGTAACTCTCAAAGGAGTCACTGAGATTATTTGTGTAAGATGGAAGATGACTGATCTGGCATGTTGCATGACTTATTGGTTCACCTTTATTAAACCTTAGTTTCAGATATGAGTATTGAATTTAATTGACAAATTTGGTATACATCATGTTTAAACCAGTTGGGTCATATTGGTTAATTCATAACCCCTTATGATAGGAGAGTCTTTCCTTATGAGGATTTATAACAGTGGTACCTGCTATACTATTTCTTCTGGTCAGTCTCACCTCGGACAACTTAATCATCTTGCACATTCACCTATTGGTCACTCCCTGCACTGTGTTTGTTAGATCGTGCTTAATCTCTACTAAATGATTCTTGAAAAATCCTATGCTATGCTTCCTGTGATATCACTCTACCTTTGGCTACACTTACTTCATTTACATCACCAGTTTCATTCTCCACACTGTTGGAATCTTCCATCTTGTTTCTGTATCCCTGACGAAATACTCTTGTAACCGGTTCTGGTTCTGTGGGCCTTCCACATGTATTTTCCTGACCATACAAATGTGAGGTGCCACTCCCAATATTACCTTGTTCACTTACAGCCTTCTGAATTTCAGAATTCTTATGGTGGTGGATTCCAGATTGATTCATTGGTTAACCAGAGTTCATCCCTGTAGGCACACCATGTGTCTTGATATCATAAGCAATAAAAGGTTTCAAGCAATTTTGACTAAATTTCTTGCTTCTCACTATCCTTGTGATTTATGATTCCACTCATGTTTTCAGGGGGAGGCTTGATACTTGATTGTCTAACTGCCCCTGTGCTTGCTGCTTTCATTTCTTCATTCAGGGGGAGATTTTATTGCATTTCATTCATTCCTGCTTATTCACTCTCTCAAACTATTTTCTTTTTGATGAAGTCAAAGGGGGAGAATAGTTTGAGTCAGTGTGACTCATGGTGTTGCCATCATCAAAAAGGGAGAGATTGTTGTGCCCCTGTGGTTGTGATGATGGTTTTGATGTTAGCAACACTATAAGTCACACTGAGTGTGATACATTGAATTTGATGATGGTTTGCATGTTAGTTCATGTGGTTTTGATGTTAGCAACACTATATGTCATACTGAGTGTGATTTATTACCTTGTTGATAGTCATATTATGAGTCACCACTTGAGTTTGCTTGATTGAATGATTGAACAATTGTATGTGGCATCTTGATGATGTTTTGAATGAAAGCATCACATCTGGTTCATCTCACCAATTCCATACGCATCAGTTAAGTCAGTGCACTTTAGCGGTTAAGTCATTATCTAAGGCTAAGGTTCGTGCATATATGTCAGTCTGGCTGCACAAGAAACTCAGTGCATGTTATTGTTCATGTGCATATTGGTCTGTGCGTCTTAGTCCTTGCACACTGTCTTGGCAGATGCAAGTCGGTGCAATGCACTGTAGCACACGCAGTAGAAGTCTGTGCATGTTTAAGTCTAAGGAAATACTAGGTCATTGCATTTCCCATCTTTGCACACAATAAGTCGGTGCAACTTCTATTGCAACCATTGTCTAAGCTGGTGCACATCCTCTTTGTGCACTATGCTAGCCCGTGCACATCTGCTTGTATCTCAACTAAGTATGTGCATGATTTAGTCTATGTTGCATCCCTACAGTTTTGATGATGTCTCACACTATAAATCAGTATGTTTCTATCTCTAGATCAATTCATGCTTCATCACTTGGGACAGTGCAGTTCATGTGGTTGTCATATAGACATGCATTACTTGATCAAGTGTATACACTGCCAGCATACACGTTCAAAGTCTCTACATTGAAGTCTGTACATTGGCCATCTCTGTACAGAGTCTTTTGCATTCCTTCATATCAAGTCTAGACATTGTGCATTCCTTCATATTGAAGTCTATTCACTGCATGCTACAAAGTCTGCACATCTTGTTTGCACTAAGTCTGTACATTGTCTGTGCCTTCACGTGTCTGGTTGCATGAGTCATTGAAGTTTGTACATTGCTTGACGCTCACCAAGTTTGTACATCGCTTGGCGCTCACCAAGTCTATACATCGCTTGGCGCTCACCAAGTCTGTACATCGCTTGGCGCTCACCAAGTATATACATTGCTTAAAGTGTGTACAGCCATTCCTTGAGATCAAGTCTATATACTGCATTGGTGGCAAGTCTATACATTACCCTATTTCAGGCACGCAGAGTCTATACAGAGTTTGCATAAGTCTGCATCTTCCAAGTCTATTCATCCATAGCAAGTCTTTACATTCCTAAGTCTTTACCTATGTTCAGAACCCCAAGTCTATACATTGGTAAAGTCTGCACATTATGCTTTGAAGCTGCACCAAGTCTATACATTGTCTCGCCCACATCTTCAAAGTCTGGACATCCGATCGTCTCTTCCAGCGTCTCATGCTATCAAGTCTATACAGCGTTTGCGTATAGTGCATCGTCATCCAAAGTCTGTACAGCCAGCTCTGTCTCACCTTGCCTCTCTTCAAGTATGTACAGCCTTGGCGTATGCTCTCATAAAGTCTTTACATTGTGGGCTTCGAGTCTTCAAAGTCTGTACATTCTTCAAGGGTTAAGTCTATACATCGTTCGCTTAACTCCAGCCTGTGCATCGTAAAGTCTGTACACTGCTTTCTCATGCACATAAACATCAAGTCTATACACTCCCTTGTTTTCATGTCTATACATTCGATTGCTTCATGCATTACACAGAAGTCTACACATTCCCCTCTGTTATGTTAATGCATCATTCTGCAAGTCTGTACATTGGGGTCGCATGAAGGCTTTCAACTCTATACATTCTCACGTTGTACATACTTGCTTATTTGCTGCTTCTAAAGTCTATACACGCTGTGTTAAAAGCCTGAACTAACTAGTTACATTTCTTTTGTCTCTGCCTGCAGATGATTCAGGTTGATGATTGGGCACGTGATCCGAGGATGATGCTTGACACGTGATCCGAGGATGCTCTGGAAAAGGAGGGAACGAGCCCCACTCACGCCAATCGTGTGAAGTCATGGTATTCAGGTCGGATGTCATATAAAAGGTGTCTTCTGCGAACAGATGGACGGAACTGGAGGAAAAAGCTGAGAAGAAGAGTCCCTGAGCAGAAGAAGAAAAGAGAGAGCCTCCACGTTCCCGAGAGAAGAAAGAGAGAAGAATTGGAGAGAATAGATCTGAGAGAAAAGTCTTTGAGAGATAGAGAAGAGTCTGTGATTGAAGATTTGCTTCTTCGGAAGCTACATTGTTTCTTGTTTTCAGAGATAATTTTTGTGCTTTGATTTTCATGTTTTCATTTTTCATTTCATCTTCCTTATCGAATATTGTTACCCTCCAGTGATCGGAGGAAGGGAGGATTGATCCTCCAGTTTGCAAGTGACAGGGAGTCGCTTGTGGGTTCCCTCCTGGGTGGAGGAAGAGAGACCTCGGTCTCTAGTTTGCTAGTGACTGTTGTCACTGGTTGTATCCCTCCGGTGTGGAGGAAGAGGGGAGGTTGTTCCCCTGGTGAAGCTGTGTGGTAGCAATTGTCTGCAGACTGAGTCTGCTGTTCTAGCATTGGCTAGTGGAATCCTCACTCTGGTTTGGAGTGAGGGGTGGATGTAGATTGCGGACTGCAATCGAACCACCTAAAAACTGCCTGCCTCTTCTGTGGTTTGCATATCGTTGTTGTGTTGCTCTCCTTCTGCTTGGTATTTTGTTTCACTGTGAACAGATCTCGATCTTTTTTCTATCTTCTGTCTTGGTTATTGATTGTCTTAGCTGTCCCTCTCGCTGTATCTGAAGGGTTGAGAATTCGAATTATTGAATTAATTTTGAATTAGTATTTTTAAGGAGTGATCTATTCATCCCCCCTTCTATATCACTCTTCGCTGCGCTAACATTTGGTATCAGAGTAGGTTGGCATCATGTGGGCCAACGGTCAGGGTAATCCTACTGGTCCTCGAAGCTTCATGGCTGAGGGACAATCCATTAGTCGCCCTCCATTCTTTGATGGTAATAACTATCTCTTCTGGAAAAATAGGATGGAGGTGTTCATCAGGGCGCAGAGCCACAAGCTGTGGAGGGTAATTACTACAGGACCATATGATCTGCCACCGAACGAGGATGCATGGACAGATGATCATGTCAAGTTGTCTTCACTCAACTGGACGGCCCTGAACATAATCCAGTGCGCTGTTCACCCAGAAGAATACGCCCGCATATCAGCCTATAGGATGGCCAAGCGAATGTGGGATGAGCTGGAACTAATCTACGAAGGTACAGCTCAAGTGAAAGCCTCGAAGGTAAATCTCTTCACCTCTGAGTATGAACTGTTTAGGATGAAACCATACGAGAATGTCACAGAAATGTATGCTATGTTGTCTTTGATCATGAACACTCTTAAGGGGCTAGGGAAAGAGCTAGCAGAGGCAGATATAGTGAGGAAGATTCTTAGGTCTCTAACCCCAGCATGGCACACTAAGGCCATTGTGATAGAGGTGTCAAAGGATCTGTCGACTATGACAGTGAATGAACTCATAGGATCCCTCATGACCTATGAGATGAACTTTAAAAGAGGAAATGAAGGAAGTGACAGGAAGGGAAAGAATGTTGCTCTCAAGGCATCCCGCAACAAGGATAGCAGTAGCGGGAGCAGTAGCCCTGAGTCCGGTTGTTTTTCCGATCTCGACCAGGAGGAGCAGGCAATGCTCACTCGACAGTTCAGTAAATTTTTAAGGAATAAGGGGAAGATCTTTAGGAGGAAGAAGCCATACTCCTTCAATAAGAACGTTGAGTCTAGCAATAACAAGGATAGAAATACTAAGAGAATGACTTGTTTTCATTGCAACAGACAGGGACACATGAAAGGGGACTGCCCGGATCTCCAGAAGAAGGGTCCCTACTTCCAGAAGAAGAGCTCAAAGGTGCAGAAAAAGAAGAAGCCACAGGTAATGGTCTGCACGTGGAGTGATGAGGAAGAAGATCCTGAAGACACTTCCTCAGAGGAGTATGAAGAAGGGATTTGCCTAATGGCAAATAGCGAAGAGGAGGTAACAAATATCTTTGAGAATTTTTCTATTGATGACTGGGAAGATGCTTATGGTGAATTGTTAGACAAGTTCAATTCTCTCAGTAAAGAGCATAGGGTCCTCAAGAGAAAATTCAATACTAATATTGAAGAACTAACCCAAATCAGTGAGGAAAGACTGACATTAAAGAAAGACTTAGAAGAAATGACATCCTTGAGAAAAGAAAATGAAAAACACAAGGTAGAATACCAGGAGAGTCAAACCCAGCTCAATGAACTCAAAATGAAAATGGAAGAAAGCCTGAAAGAAAATAGAGTAACCTCAGAGAAGTATGAAGCTGTTAAGAAAGTGAATGCTGAACTCTTAAAAAACTCTGAGTCTCTGCAAAAAGAGCTGGAAGACAAACAGAAGGTCTTGGAAAATTTTGTTCAAGGAAAAACAAGTCTAGATGCTATACTAGGAACAAGGGTTAACTTCAATAGGGAAGGTCTAGGCTATGACCCAACTAACAAGAAACCCTTTCAATTCAAAACCACCACCTTCTGCCCAGAGAAGGGAAAAGAGCAGATGGACATACCATCCAGCTCAAATAGCAGTCAAGGAGCTCAACGTCCGAAAGAAAATTTATCAAACAGTGCTGGTCAACCAATTAAAAAGGGAATGAACCTTGTGAAGAACTTCACTAAGCCCACTCACCAGAATATAAATGGTAAATGGACCAAGCAAATGGATCAGGATAGAAAATGGAATTACTACAAACAGACAGGTCCAAACAGAAACTACTGGAGAAACAACTATCATTCTCAAAAATCTGTTCATCAACAAGCTCACAGGAGATATCCCAGGAATGGGAAGCCCAATGACTGGAATAGAGCTTACTTCCCCAGACCAGCTGGACACAACCCCGATTATAATTTCAATAAACCAGAAGTTAAGGTGCCAGAGAAAACAATGTTGAAGCAAATCTGGATTCCTAAACATCTGATTAGAGATTTGAATAATATCTTTGGACCCAACTCATCTTGGGTTCCAAATCACTTTGCCTGATCTTTAATTGTGTAGGTCGGTCTGGCAGCTGAAGACAACAATTTGTACCTCGACAGTGGCTGCTCCAGGCACATGACAGGAGACCAATCCAAGTTCAGCAAGTTAGAGATGAAGGTTGGGGGACTGGTCAAATTTGGAGGAAAGAACAGAGGTAAAATCATTGGAGTTGGCACAGTAGGTAAGTCTTCCACAAACTCCATTGAAAAAGTTCAACTTGTGGAAGGTCTTCAACACAACCTGATTAGCATTAGTCAATTATGTGATAAGGGTCACAAGGTTGTGTTTGATAATGATTCATGCAAAATTTTTGAAATAAATTCTGATGTGATTAAGTTTGTAGCCAACATGACTAATAATGTCTACATGATAGACTTAGATGATGAATCTGAATCTAATCTTTGTTTATCTGCTGATTCTGAAAGTGATGCCTTTGAATGGCATAGACGACTAGGCCATGCTAGTTTCTCTACTCTAAATAAATTGGTCAAGCATGATTTAGTTAGAGGCATGCCTAGGATCAAGTTCAATTCCATTTCAAAATCCTGTGATGCCTGTGCTCTAGACAAACAGACCAGAAATTCTTTCAAGCTAAGATCTGAGCCATTGTCCTCTAGACCAATGGAACTTCTCCATATGGACCTCTTTGGTCCTACTAGGACTCAGAGTCTTAATGGGAATAGGTTTGGCTATGTGATCATTGATGACCATTCTAGATTTTCATGGATCTTTTTCTTAGCCAATAAAAGTGATGCTTTTCAAAAGTTTAACCAGTTTTTCAATAAGGTCAAACAAGAAGGAAAATACAAGATTTGTACAATTCAATCTGACCATGGAGGTGAGTTTGAAAACTCCATGTTTTCTGATCTTTGTGAAAGAGAGGGACTAACACACAGATTTTCTTCTCCTAGGACACCTGAACAGAATGGAATTGTGGAGAGAAGAAATAGAACTATTGTCGAGATGGCCCGAACCTTGCTGATTGAGAGTCAACTACCAAGGAAGTTCTAGGCAGAGGTGGCCAACACAACAACTTACATAATCAACAGGGCCATGGTAAGACCCATTCACAAGAAAACACCCTATGAGCTACTAAAAGGTAAGAAACCAAACTTGGTTCATTTCAGAATTTTTGGAGCTAAATGCTTTATTCATAACAATGACAAGAAAGATTTAGATAAGTTTGAAGCTAAAAGCTCCCATGGAATATTTTTAGGATACTCTGAAGTGTCAAGGGCATATAGGGTCTTTAACACAACAGACCAGAAAGTCGAAGAGTCTCCATACATCATTTTTAGTGAAAAGAAAGGTCTTACTAACATTGGAAATATTGACAGGGATTCCAATCACGATGGGGAATTCCTAGAAGACCAAGAAGAAGAGAAGACTCAACCGAGTGGAACATCAAATCCTCCCAACCAGGAAGGGCCAGAAGAAACAGGTGAGTCTTCAATAAATGTTAGATTTCTTAAAGATCATCCGATAGATAATGTCATAGGCAACCTTGAAGATCCTCTTCGGACTAGGTCTCATTTTAGAAATGTTAATTATCAAGACCTAATTGCTTTAGTCTCACAAATTGAACCCAAATCAGTAGAAGAGGCCTTGGCTGATCAAGCTTGGGTCAATGCTATGTGTGAGGAATTAGGTCAGTTCGAAAGAAATAATGTCTGGAAGCTTGTTCCAAGACCAGATAGTGTCAATATCATAGGAACTAAGTGGGCGTTTAAAAATAAAATGAATGAAGATGGAATCATTTCTAGGAATAAGGCCAGACTAGTTGCCAAAGGCTACTGTCAGGAATTTGGTGTTGATTTTGATGAATCCTATGCACCTGTTGCTAGGATGGAAGCAATAAGAATTTTGCTAGCTTTTGCATGTTCCAAGAATATAAAACTCCAACAAATGGATGTTAAAAGTGCCTTCTTAAATGGAGTTATTAAGGAAGAGGTTTTTTTTGAACAACCCCCTGGATTTCAATTTTCTCCTCAATCTAACCAAGTTTTCAGGTTAAACAAAGCCTTGTATAGTCTAAAGCAAGCCCCTCGAGCTTGGTATGAAAGATTGACTGAATTTCTGATCAGTAAGGTCTACAAGAGAGGTAAAGTTGATCAAACCTTATTTACCAAGAGTACAAATACTGATCTCATCATAGCTCAGGTATATGTAGATGACATTGTGTTTGGATCAACTAACTGTGAATTATGTGCTGAATTCTCTAAAATGATGTCTGCTGAATTTGAGATGAGTTTGGTAGGTGAACTAAAGTATTTTCTTGGCTTACAGATACAACAATTGGGGGATGGATGCTTCATCAACCAGACCAAATACACAATGGAACTATTCAAGAGGTTTGGTATGATCAACCTGAAGCATATAACAACACCTATGAGTACCAACACCTCACTGGATGCAGATGAGACAGGTAAAGAAGTAAATGCCAAACTCTATCGAGGTATGATTAGTTCTTTACTCTACTTGACAGCTTCTAGACCTGATATATAGTTCAGTGTAGGAATGTGTGCAAGGTATCAGTCTAGACCCACTGAATCACACTTAGCTGCAGTGAAAAGAATTTTTAGATATTTGTCAGCTACACCCTCACTTGGTCTATGGTTTCCTGCTACACACTCACTAGATTTAATTGCATACACAGATGCAGATTATGCAAGATGTAAACTAGACCGAAAAAGCACTAGTGGTCACTGTGAATTTTTAGGTGGGTGTTTAGTCTCTTGGGGCTCCAAGAAACAACATTCTGTGGCCCTCTCCACTGCAGAGGCTGAATATGTGACTGTAGGGAGTTGTGGTACACAAGTCATTTGGATTAAACACAAGCTTCAGGACTACCAAGTAGACCTGGGGTGCACACCTATCAATTGTGATAATACCAGTGCTATTAATCTTGCCAAGAATCCTATTTTGCATTCACGCACCAAACACATAGAGATAAGGCATCATTTCATAAGAGATGAGGTCTCTAAGAACAATTTTGAACTGATTCATGTAGGCACTGATAATCAGATTGCTGACATCTTCACTAAACCTCTGGATAATGAGAAATTCACTACACTGAGAAGAGAATTAGGCTTATTCAAATTGTCTTAATTGTGAAGTCTGTTCTTTTTGTGAGGGGGAGTTCTGTATGACTGATGGTTAGCTTTCTGTACTGCTATGTTTGAGGGGGAGCTGGTTGAGCTATGAGAGGGAGAGTTCTTTGATAGATTCAAAAAGATTGACCAGATGTGTGTCATTGCTGGTTTTCATGACTGAATTAGTGTGGTTCTCTCAGACAGTAGAATCTCACTCATCTCTTAAGTCTATAAGTCAGTGATACTAAAGTCCAGCTAGAATCTTTCCTCTGGTATTCCTTCAGAGATCTGGATTAATTGTATAAAGTATATCTTCCTACATTGTCAATGATTCTGGTTCAGGCCAAAACCTGTATGTCTTGATATCTGACCCAATCAACCTGAAATCTAGACTTCAAGAAATAGTCCTTCTGGTATTGTTTTCAATCATTCCATCTCCTCAACACAAGGGCTTAACTGAATAAACATGTCTTGTTTAGGTCACTGAGAAATTGGGAGCTTCATCAATGAAATGAAGTTTTCTCCTATGTCATGAGGTATCAAATGCTTAAAATGAATGAAAAGACATGACAGAGCAATGGTGGCTAGCTAGTGAGTAACTGGGGACTCTGGCCTCTAATCAAGGTGTTTCCTCATGTCAAAAGCCACAGTTACTAACTCTGTTCCTTAAAAAAAAGGGGGGGAGGAGGTAATGAGGTATTCACACTGAGTAACTGGGGATTCAGGCCTCTAATCAAGGTGTCTCCCTAATGTCAAAAGAGTGAATTACCATCTTACTCATTGGTCTTCTTGAAAATCATCTCAAAAATCCCTTGTTGTTATGCACTAATGGATTGCTTGTCCTCAATACCTTGAGAACACCTTCTCTGACTTTGTCTCTTGTTGTCTTTTGGGATAGTTGCATGTTCAGCTAAATCATGTCATACTTGTTAACTCCTGCTCTAAATCATACACTATGTATGCTGATAAACTTTTCTATCATTCTATTTCTCTATTGTTTACTGGAGATCAAGAATCTTCACTTGAGTTTAGCACCTCACTTATTCTCTTAAGATTTGCTCGTGTCTTTCTGCACTAAGATGTTACTGTACTTCTTCCTCATGTCCCCAACACTTTCATATATTCTTCATTTCCTTTTGCTGATGTCAAAGGGGGAGAGAGGTTTTGCAATATCAGTAGGTCATGAGTTCATGAGTTTTGGAAGTTTGGGGGAGAATTGTTCATGAGCTGTGGGGGAGAATATCTGAGAGTGAGTTGTGGGGGAGTGGTTTTGGAGAAAGAAGAGTTTCAGCAGTAGTGTTTAATTTGTCTGCATGAGCTTGCCTTGAATTTGCTTTGATTGTTAAAGCTGCAGTTAATTTCTTGTTAAGCCTTGATATTGCTTGATTCATAGTGTTGCCATCATCAAAAAGGGGGAGATTGTTGCATCCCTACGGTTTTGATGATGTCTCACACTATAAATCAGTTTGTTTCTATCTCTAGATCAATTCATGCTTCATCACTTGGGACAGTGCAGTTCATGTGGTTGTCATATAGACATGCATTACTTGATCAAGTCTATACACTGCCAGCATACACGTTCAAAGTCTCTGCATTAAAGTCTGTACATTGGCCATCTCTGTACAGAGTCTTTTGCATTCCTTCATATCAAGTCTAGACATTGTGCATTCCTTCATATTGAAGTCTATTCACTGCATGCTACAAAGTCTGCACATCTTGTTTGCACTAAGTCTGTACATTGTCTGTGCCTTCACGTGTCTGGTTGCATGAGTCATTGAAGTCTGTACATCGCTTGACGCTCACCAAGTCTGTACATCGCTTGGCGCTCACCAAGTCTATACATCGCTTGGCGCTCACCAAGTTTGTACATCGCTTGGCGCTCACCAAGTCTATACATTGCTTGGCGCTCACCAAGTCTATACATCGCTTGGCACTCACCAAGTCTATACATCGCTTGGCGCTCACCAAGTCTATACATCGCTTAAAGTGTGTACAGCCATTCCTTGATATCAAGTCTATATACTGCATTGGTGGCAAGTCTATACATTGACATGTTTCAGGCACGTAGAGTCTGTACAGAGTTTGCACAAGTCTGCATCTTCCAAGTCTATTCATCCATAGCAAGTCTGTACATTCCTAAGTCTTTACCTACGTTCAGAACCCCAAGTCTATACATTGGTAAAGTATGCACATTGTGCTTTGAAGCTGCACCAAGTCTATACATTGTCTCGCCCACATCTTCAAAGTCTGGGCATCCGATCGTCTCTTCCAGCGTCTCACGCTATCAAGTCTGTACAGTGTTTGCGTATAGTGCATCGTCATCCAAAGTCTATACAGCCAGCTCTGTCTCACCTTGCGTCTCTTCAAGTATGTACAGCCTTGGCGTATGCTTTCATAAAGTCTATATATCGTGGGCTTCGAGTCTTCAAAGTATGTACATTCTTCAAGGGGTAAGTCTATACATCATTCGCTTAACTCCAGCCTGTGCATCGTAAAGTCTATACACTGCTTTCTCATGCACATAAACATCAAGTCTATACACTCCCTTGTTTTCATGTCTATATATTCGATTGCTTCATGCATTACACAGAAGTCTACACATTCCCCTCTGTTATATTAATGCATCATTCTGCAAGTCTGTACATTGGGGTCGCATGAAGGCTTTCAACACTATACATTCTCACGTTGTACATACTTGCTTATTTGCTGCTCCTAAAGTCTATACACGCTGTGTTAAAAGCCTGAACTAACTAGTTACATTTCTTTTGTCTCTGCCTGCAGATGATTCAGGTTGATGATTGGGCACGTGATCCGAGGATGATGCTTGGCACGTGATCCGAGGATGCTCTGGAAAAGGAGGGAACGAGCCCCACTCACGCCACTCGTGTGAAGTCATGGTATTCAGGTCGGATGCCATATAAAAGGTGTCTTCTGCGAACAGATGGACGGAACTGGAGGAAAAAGTTGAGAAGAAGAGTCCCTGAGCAGAAGAAGAAAAGAGAGAGCCTCCACGTTCCCGAGAGAAGAAAGAGAGAAGAATTAGAGAGAATAATCTGAGAGAAAAGTCTTTGAGAGAGAGAGAAGAGTCTGTGATTGAAGATTTGCTTCTTCGGAAGCTACATTATTTCTTGTTTTCAGAGATGATTTTTGTGCTTTGATTTTCGTGTTTTCGTTTTTCATTTCATCTTCCTTATCGAATATTGTTACCCTCCAGTGATCGGAGGAAGGGAGGATTGATCCTCCAGTTTGCAAGTGACAGGGAGTCGCTTGTGGGTTCCCTCCTGGGTGGAGGAAGAGAGACTTCGGTCTCTATTTTGCTAGTGACTGTTGTCACTGGTTGTATCCCTCTGGTGTGGAGGAAGAGGGGAGGCTGTTCCCCTGGTCAAGCTGTGTGACTGCAATTGTCTGCAGACTGAGTCTGCTGTTCTAGCATTAGCTAGTGGAATCCTCACTCTGGTTTGGAGTGAGGGGTGGATGTAGATTGCGGACTGCAATCGAACCACCTAAAAACTGCCTGCCTCTTCTGTGGTTTGCATATCGTTGTTGTGTTTCTCTCCTTCTGCTTGGTATTTTGTTTCACTGTGAACAGATCTCGATCTTTTTTCTATCTTCTATCTTGGTTATTGATTGTCTTAACTGTCCCTCTCGCTGTATTTGAAGGGTTGAGAATTCGAATTATTGAATTAATTTTGAATTAGTATTTTTAGGGAGTGATCTATTCATCCCCCCCCTTCTATATCACTCTTCGCTGCGCTAACAGTCTACACTTAGCTATGTCGGTGCACATATGCTCTATGCATGTGCATCTCCTTGTAGCCACGTCAGTGCAACTCTCACCGTTGGACGCAATCAAGTTGAAGTCGGTGAACTCCTCAAAAGTTTAGCTCAGCTCATGATTCAAGTCGGTGCATCTCTCGCATCGTGCACATAAAGTCTGTGCACACTTCTTTGGTAAGTCTGTGCATAAGAGGTTTATGGGTCTAATGTCTGTGCATGATTGAAGTACGCTGCATTCTAAGTCTGTGCAAGTCTCGCATTGTCTTACACACATTAAGTCAGTGCATTGGTCATCTTGCATTCTCGTACACGATGCATTATCTGTTTACTGTCTCATTAAATCGGTGCAATATTTGTGGCTGCACGTGACCAAGTCATTGAAGTGTTTGTCTACGCATGAATCTAAGTCAATGCATACTTTGCGTATGCA
The DNA here is from genome assembly GCA_022559845.1 of Amorphophallus konjac. Lineage (NCBI taxonomy): Eukaryota > Viridiplantae > Streptophyta > Magnoliopsida > Alismatales > Araceae > Amorphophallus > Amorphophallus konjac. The sequence continues at coordinate 124,253,416 of CM040119.1, read as the reverse complement.
AAAATGAACTCGGTGCCTCTCTCACTGCTGCATGCATACAAGTCTGTGTTATTCTCATTGATGCGTGCGTATAAGTTGGTGTATTCTTGTCTTGTGTCTCAACATGGTCTGTGCATGTCTGCTCATATGTTGATCATGTCTGTGCACAAGATTGCTATGAGACCAACTTGAGTTCGTGCATATGTATATTGAGTCTATGCACGGTTGCCTTGATGTCTCAACAAGTCTATACAATCTCCACACTTGTCTGACGATTATATGTCTTGACAGACTGACAGGTCAACTACTCGTGATTGTTAAGTAGGGCACGTGATCCAAGGTAGATCTTCCTTGACAGATGATTGCCACGTGGAAGCTACAGTGCCCAGATTTGGACACGTGGGTGAGAGCCTTCCAGAAGTATTTGGACGGGAGTGTTCCCTCCACGCATCCAATGCGTGAGCCCGTGGGTCCTTGACTGAAGATATATATATATATATATATATATATATATATATATATATATGACCTTTCTTCTGCGAACAAAGGAGAATGCTGAATCGAAGATATCTGAGTGGAGATCTGAGAAGAGAAGAAGAGTAGAACAAGAGCAGAGCAGAAGTGAAAGAAAGAAAGCTCGTGAGATCGAGAGACGAAGAGAGAGAAAGAGAGAGAGAGAGTGAAGAGAGAGCTCGAGGAGAAGAAGATAGAAGACGTTGCTGAAGATTAGTCCCACTGGACCTTGGATCAAATCCAGGCCAGTCAGCTCCTATGAGAGCTTTAGTTGGTTTACGATTTTTCAGCTTTCAATTGCTGTGATTTCCTATCTCTTGTTTTCCTGTTACACCCTTTATTTCAAGATGTTAGTCAGCAGAGCAAGCTGTGACCCTCATCGATTTCAGAGGAGGATTCCTCTGGTAGGCTAAGCTGTATTGCCCAGCGGCTCAAGCTGTTAGGCAGCGGATGGCTAAGCTATATTGCCTAGTGGAAGCAAGCTGTGACGCTCAACTGTTGTAGACAAGCTGTGAGGCCCAGCGGTTTAAGTTGTGTATCAGCGGAAGCCACACTCTAGTTTGAGTGTGGGGTGGACGTAGGTCTACGGACCAAACCACCAAAAAAAATTCCCTTGTCTACAGTGGCTTGGTTGTCTTATTCCGTTAGATGAATCCTTAGGCACGATCTATCTCTCTATGTCCAGTGAGCATGTTGGTTGCATGTTTTCTATTTGATTGAGCGACTCACTGTCCTTCAGACTTGGTAGAACCTACTTTGTTTTAATTCCGCATCTATGACTGTTATAGGTTTTATTGGGCAAAATGTTTAAGGGATTCAATCAACCCCCCTTTTGAATCCGAGCCTTGGTCCTTACTCTTGGTATCAGAGGATACCATCTAGGACTCATTTGACCCTACAATTGGTATCAGAGCGGGTCTTTGTGTATTCAGATCCAACGATCTACAGAGGATCCTACTGCTTTAGGTGCTACTCTTGTTGCTGTCTATCCGGTTTGATCGAGGGCTATTGGCACACTGCTCAGTGATTGCTTTGTGCGTTGAAGCTGTTTGATATCAGTCTTCATGGCTCGTCCATGTGCTTTTGATGGTTCTAACTTCAGCAAGTGGTTGGGAGGCCTCTGTATCTATATGAATTCCATTGATCCAAATCTATGGAATCTCGTATCAAAAGGCCCACATAATTTGCCTCGAAATCAGACTAAGTGGTCCAGTGAGGACAGATCAAAGAATCGTGATAATGTCACAGTTCTTAAAATTTTGAGAGATGCAGTGAATACTGTAGATCGGATTAAAAATCCTCAAATACCAGGGAGTGAAAAATAAATAACTATGATGATAACATGTATAAGATGTGATAAAGAATATAGCACGAGGTGCTAAAGGGGAGTTGTGATCGCCAGAGGGTTTACCTCAATAAGAAGAAATGAGATCGCGTGTACCTAGTGAAAAGTGGATGCGGGATGAATGTGGGCCTCCTCCTCCAACTCCAATCGGCCGGCCGATGAAGTGGGTTTTCTCGATTGATTACCTTGTAAAAGAAGACAATGAAAAACAAGGAAAAGAGAAGTGGATCAGCCAAAGTGCAATAGTATCAGTCAAGAGCCAACATAAAAATGATGAAAAGACATCAACAAGCGCACCTTCTTTTTTTGTTTTGTAAACCCCTAGCAGAGAACTAGGGAAGAATATGATATGCTAAATGCGGTAAAAGAACTAACGACAGGCAACAATAGTGATGATAAGAATGTGATGAACAACAGACACGCTATATATATATATCGCCCTGCTCTCCCTGACAAGAGTAAAGGGAACCGGGAAGACGCTGAACGGATGCAGAGGGATGAAGAAAAATCAATGCTCGAAGGAGGAAGCTCTGCGTGCTTGCTTGATAACTCACGTCTTGACCTCTAAATGCTCAGGGTGCCTATTGAATACGTAAAATCTTCAACCTCTGTTACGAGCGAATGAAGTTTTCTTTTATAGTTTCAATCGGATGTGATCAAACAAGGAAGTGATAAGAATAGGTAATGAGGCAACCAAGGAAGGATTAAGATCGAGCAAGAGTCCAAGGATAGCAGGGAACTGTGGGGGAAAGATGGAGAAAAAAAGGACTCTGGAGTGAAAACACGCCTTGCGTCAGGGCGTCTTTTTATGAATTGACGACCTGCACAGAGGCGTTTCTTGAAACACGACCTAGTAAAGGCCGTTTCTTCCTGGGTTTAATTTTGGAAATGAAAAGTTCCTCCGTTTGGAAACTGAGATAACACGCCTGCGAAAACGGCGTTTCTTCAAAACACGCCCTGAGGAAAGGCGTTACTCAGAAAAAGCCTTTTATTTTGAAAATAGATAATTCTAGAAATTAAAGGATAATACCAGGAATTGACGCCCTTACATACGGTCGTCCTTTCTTTTAAAATGCCTTATCACAGGTCGTTACTTTATCAAGTAACGCCCTTAGTCAAGCCGTGTTTCACAAAAATGCAAGAAAAATGTAGAAAACTCATGAAAAATAGAAAAACTTTATATTATAGGAATATTGAAGTCCACTTGGGGCGTTTACATAATAACATGAGATTTGATCAACAAAATGTCAATTTTGGCGTGTCTACAGCTGCCCCGCCTTGGCGTCTGCTTTGCAAGGGAGTGAGACGGAAATGGAGTGAAGTGTAATGAAAGGATTGAAGTGGAACGAACTGATAAGGAGACGCCAAGGTGTGATGTGACACGCCTCAGACACTAAGCATTTGAAATCTTTCCAAGATTCAAAGTGAAACAACTCTGAGTGGTTCCAAGGAAACATCGGTTTGTTGGATGAAAGGAGATTAAACTAAATAAATAAAGGGTGTGCGCGCGGGCACGACAGGGAAAGACCATTGGAGAGCGATTACCAGCCAATGTGGACGTGCTGCAACCAAGGTAAATTTTACAGAAAAGTAAAGAGAATTGGGATAAAGATCCAACAAAAGGAACACTTTCAAGGAATCAGCCTGAATGGCTTCAAATAGAACGAAGTACTTGATTTGGAATGGAATATCTCATGTCAACTCAATCGAGAGCGAGTGAACTTCATTATTGCCATAATATGAAGATTTTCAGCATGAAACTCAAAGTCCTACATGATGCATGCTGGGCTAAAAGAAAAGATTAAAACAAACTAAAAATAGAAAATAATCAAGGATAATATTGCTAAGCTGTTTAGGTCTGGTCAAGAATCCATATTTCTGAGCTAACACTAAGCCGAAGCCCGTTTGTCCACGTATCAACTCAGAAAGTGGAACCATCGTCCCAAGCCTTTAACAACTCAACGGCCTATCCGTGTGATCAAGATTCTCCTGAAATCGTCTTCATTTTTGATAAAGGGGAACTCAAATTTCAGGTTCATCATAACCACAAGGTCCCTGATATACTATAATATCGTAGATATCATATAATAATAATGCTTACAAGAAACAATACAAGGTGACACGATGTTGCTCCCATGAGCGATCCAAACGCCCTGAATCCTGCAAAATTCTGCACTTTGAAAGTTATTAGACTTCATTTATCAATTCAGAACATGACATGATCATAAGTGCTTAATCATAAACAATTTCATCAAATAATAGCACTTAAGTTCATTCAAAAGCATTGGGAGGGCAAAAACGTAGGCCAATAAAACACGCCTAAGAATAGGGCGTTAACAGCATGAAAGACGCCGTTCCATAGGTCGTTAATTGTTAAAACACGTCCTACTCAAAGGCGTCACCAAGAAAGGAAGCTTAGAAGAAACACGACCTCATCAAGACACGACCATGCCAAATGTCGTCTCATCAAAAAATACGCCTTTTCATAGGACGTAACCAACAGAGAAAGCTTGGAAGAAACACAACCTTATCAAAGGCGTTACATTAAACACGACCAGTATAAGGTCGTTAAATCAAAAATACACGCCCTTACACAAGGCGTGAATTAGCCCGATCCTCCGTTTCTAAATCAAGAACAGAGTCCTTAACCCAATCAAACTTCTATCTTCGGGGCTCTTTAGGACTCTTAAAATCCTTATAAAACGGCAGACTTTCTTAACCAAATCATCAGAATTCTTCTGCGGCCGAACTGCTTCGTTTCTTTCTTTTCCTGCAGGCCTTTTATTCTTTTCTTGCTTCTGTTCTCAACTGCTGGCGGCGATGGACAGAATACTGAAGAAACCTAAGATTTCTACTCCTAGAATCTCTGAAATACAAGGGCACATAAGCAACTGCATTGCTTTGAAACAGGTAAGCTTTCTCTTCTGCCCGTTGCTTTGCGATGCTCCTTCTGCCGAATTCTCCTTTCACGTTGCATATGCTCATACTTGTTTACTGTATGTGTTCTGTTCTTCACAGGACTATCCAAATCTTCCGGGAGCTAGAAGATATGTCCAAATCAAATGGTTGCCCCTCATCCTCTCCAAGTTTACTTCAGACATGAGGGTATATGTAGCTAGATGGCATCTCTTGGGGTTGATAACCCATGCCAAGCATTATGATCAAATCCACATAGATTGGGCTGCCATAGGAGCATTGATTGAAACCTGGCATCCTTCTACCCATACTTTCTTATTTTCCACATTTGAGGCCACCATCTTGCCAGAGGAAGTAGAGATGATCCTAGGCTTGAAAAGGATGAAACACGGAGAAGAAGAAAAGATGGCCATCATGCCAAGGCCCATCTCCTCCCATGAATTGCTAACCTCGTTAATACCTAGCCCAAATATAGTGAACCAAATCAGGGTCACTAAAGGAGTTAACCTCTTGAAGCTCGCCTCGTGGGTGTACAAGAGAGCGGGTCAAGCTAAAGAGGAAGAGGAGATAGAAAGAGTGACCAAAGCCTTCGTGGTGTGCTTGGCAGGAGCACTCCTATTCCCATCCACGGAGGACTTTCTAGAGGAGTCCCAATTGAGCGCAGTGGTGAGCTTATGGGAAGAAGAGAGAGTTGGACCGGCGATCCTAGCATATCTCTATAGCGGGCTTACGTCAGCGGCCATGGGAAGGCCCATCAACGGGTGCATGCTAGCACTCTCAAGTTGGGTTGATCTACACTTCAAATTCGACTCATGCCACGAAGCCCAACAACCCTCAAGAATTTTCTCAAAGAGCCCACTCTCATATATAACCGGCTCATTAGGTATAAGCAATAGAGTGACCAACCGGATTCCTCAAATCAAGAAGAGAGGGGATTGGAGGGAGCATTTAAAGGTAATGCCAAAGAATCTTTTTACCTGTGCCCCGGGTGTATTCAAAATGCAGGAGCTTCGTGCACGCTTCTCCATTGGGACGGACCTTCGTCTTATTGGTGCTTCGGACTTCGTTTTATATAATGCACATCGGTGCCTTCCTCAGCTTGGGCTCCCAAGGCTACACTTAGAAGACATCTCTCATCTCCCTCCAATCAGATCAAGAGACCTAGGCAGCAATGAAGATGGAGAAGAGGTTACCACCATTCAAGCTCTATGGAGGCTAAGCAAGCTTCATCAACCTGTAGAAGACTTGGACGAAGACAAGGAACAGTGGAAAAATTATGTAACTTCATTGAGAAAAATAAGGCCCAAAGTGGCTCATTAGTCATCGTAGTTCCTCTTTTCAAAATAATAAAGACTGTTCTCTGATTGAGCCAACTGCCACTGTGATTATGAATCAAATCATCCAAAAACTTGTGTTTCTGTTATGAATAACGCCTCCAAGAATGCCGTGAATTCAAAAATACACGCCTTACCTAAAGGCGCTTCCAGTGAGCCTTTGTCAACAGATGACGCCTACAGAGTGGGCGTAACTTTAAATAACGACCTCAGGCAAGGCGTGACTAGATTCAAACCAAAAGAATATAATCGTTGACTCTTCAAAAATAACACCTTTTCCTTGGTCACGTTTCAAGTGTAACACGCCTTTACAAGAGGCGTTACTTCAAACAGCAATAATGACTTCTCTTACATCAATCAACGCCCATTCAATGCGTCTGACGACGGTTATCGTTCCCCATGCAAAAGGAATTAACGCCTTAATCCTCGTCGTCAACTTTCATAAAACGCCCAAGGAATAGACGTGACTTTCATTATAAACGCCCCCCATTAGGGCGTGTCTTCTTTTCGAAACCCAAAAGCCGTCGGGCCCCTTCTTCTTCCTCCTTCCATTCTCATTTCACCCCTTTTCTCTGCAAACCCTAACCGAAGCCCTCCCCAAAGCTTCTCTCCCGTTCTCTTCTCTCTCATTCTCTCAAACATTCTCTCAATCTTAGCCATGGCCAAACGCCAAAGAGTTAGCGCCCCAGATGTGGTCGATCTCGATGCCTCCCACGCCCAAGAGGAAGAACTTTCTGTGGAGGAGCTCGCCGTCGTGGCTTTTGAAGAAGAGCCGGTGGTGGCCGGCGGCGACGATGCCGACGAAGCAGCGACAGGAGGAGGAGGAGAAGACGAAGGTGGAGAAGAAGGAGAAGAAGATGGAGAAGAAGGAGATGGAGAAGAAGAAGGACCACCGCCCACGGCGGCGGTCGTTCCCCGGGGGCAACTCCGGCGGCCCAGACGGCCGCTACCCCGGCCACAACCCCAGAAGCACAAGAAGGTAGGCTCCCCCTCCCCAATTCCATTTTTTTTATTTTATTTATATTTTTTCTTGATTTTTTCATAGCCCTCGGGCATTAAACCTGCAACTCAGAAAAGACACGCCTCCCACGGGGGCGTTACTTACAAACGCAACGCCCTAATCCAGGGCGTTAATTATTTTTAATTTCTGAAAATTAATTATCCTTTATGAAAAACACCCTGAAGCATGTCGTTTCTTAAAACTTATGATTTTTCATGAATTCCATGCTCACTAAACAATTTCCAAAAATATTTTCATGAATTATTTCGCATGCTGTCAGTTATTTGATTTTCTGTTAAATTGAGAAAACCCACGCCCTCCAGTAGGGCGTTAATTCAACAAGAGACGCCCAAACCAGAGGGCGTCGCTTCATTCATTAACGATTCAAAATTAACCACCTTTAGGAAAACGCCCTACCACAGGGCGTTAATTCAACAAGAAACGCCCATCACCGAGGAGTGATTAGAGATATGTTTCAGAAATAGCAAAACAGCCACCAAAATACGCCTAAGACTATGGCGTGATAAACATAAAAAACGCCCTCATTAAGGGCGTTACATTAAAGTTCATTCTGAAAAACGCCCCCCACAGGGGCGTGAATTTATCAAGAAACGACCTGAGGGTGGCCGTGAATTCCAAAAATGCTAAAATTCAACATTTAACCCAAATCAAATGTAATTCCGCATGGATATTCAGATAATTAAGAAAAATAATTCTCTTTTAATACATGCAGGGGCTGATGAGGACCCGTATCTCATGGGTCATGGTCTGGGTAGCATACCAGGGTCTCCCCGACTTCCAGAGGGTTAGGGTAGAGGCCATGGGGTTTGGGACTTTTCTATCCATCGAGCCTTTTAGACCTGACCTAGCACTGATCCAGGTTTTGAGGGAGAGATGGGATAGGGTTAGCCGGACTTTTCTGATGCCCTGGGGGCATATGGTTCCTAGTTGAGAGGATGTAGCCAGGATCACAGGTTTACGGGTAGATGGTGAGGCCGTGAGTGGGTTCACCTATTCTGACTATACGGAGATGGCCCAGAGGCTACTAGGGCTTGAGATGGTCTATGTGGGACCTAGCGAGTGCAGGACCATTTTCCGTACGGACCTGACTACAGCGATGGGTCTAGGAGATGCCAGGCATAGATCGGGGGAGACCTTAGGTGAGTTTGCACAGCGACTGACCGACGGGGTGAGAGCGGCATGCTGTCAGGACCCGACTGACCATGAGAGAGCGGACCGAGACCTGAGGAGGTTCCTGCTGCTGCTGCTCGGGAGATTATTGCTGGGGACGAAAGCCGATGTCATCAACTGCCGCTTCTTAGGCATCCTTGAGGATCTGGAGACGGTTGGCACATATGCCTGGGGAGCGGCCCTGCTGGCGCATTTGATGGCCGATCTGTCCACAGGGACAGGCCGTGAGACGACCGTCAGTGGCTTCTCACCTCTTCTTCAGGTATGCAATTTCTCATTTTTACATCTTTTCCTTCTTATTATGATGCGTGTGAATATAGTACTAATTGCAATGCATGGATGCAGGCGTGGAGCCACCTATACATGCCGATGGGGCGCGTTGACCCACGGCCAGGAGCTGAGGGGTCCTTCCCTCTGGCGCGACGCTGGGTGCCTGTCATCTTCGGCGCCCCACTTGACTACGAGTTGTGGGTTCTACGGAGAGAGTTCCGCGACTTCCCTCCCTCGCTGGTATGTATGAATGAATGATATGCATTTCTTTTTGTTGTTTATTTGAATATGATGAAATGATAATGATGCGTGTTCATGAATGCAGGTGCAGTCGAGACCATATGAGGGGATGACCGATGAGGGCCAGCCTTGGGTCGTATCGGGGTGACCTCGCTTCGGACGTGAGCTGTGGCTACACTGCTTGAGCGAGATTGAGCCGTTACGGCTTCGGCTGGTGATGAGGACCCTGGGCCTGCCCCAGGAGTGGATCGAGGTCGGAGAGCCTCGAGGGATTGGCAAGAAGACCCGCGGTCGCACCAAGACGACCGACTGGAGGGTGCGATTCGAGGAGCAGTACGCCGACTGGCCGCGTGGCGGGACCACAGTCGTTTCCCACGCGACTGACAGCTCTGAGTACCTCCGACGCTACTGGGAGGTTCACGCCGGCAGACCTCAGATGAGGGTCTTAGGGGTATGTATGAATGCAATGATTTCTAAATTGAATGCAAATGCTTATGTAACTATTATGCGACTAACATGTAATGAATGCAGGATGCGAGGGACATAGCGGCGATAGATGCCCAGGCTCACCTACACAGCCTGGAGGACCAGCTAGCTGCCACACGGGCAGACCTGGAGACCCTGGTGAGTGTTTAAATTATTCCTATATGCAAATGAATTTTTTTTATGTTGAATTAATGATTAGCCACTGACGGTCTTAATGAATGCAGCGTGCCCAGCAGGGAGCAGCGAGGAGAGATCCAGGGGAGGCTTCCAGCTCGAGGGGGCCTAGTGCAGAGGTGACTGCACTGACAGAGCAGCTGGCTGGTGCGATAGCGCGAGCCGAGGCGGCGGAGCGTGACCTTGCCTCACGGGTAAATTCTGAACTCAAAACCTCATTCAAATAATGATTAGATATAAATTGTGCACTGATAAAAATTCATTTTTGCAGACTGAAGAGCTTCGAGCCACTCTTATCTGTGTAGATGAGGGCTTCCGAGCGACGAGCTCACAGGTGCGTGATCTACCTTTAGTCACATGTTGTTATTTCATTTCATGAATTATTGAACTGTGGAACTGATGATTTGTTTACCTGTTTGTAGGCTGCTCAGCTAAAGGCTATACGTACCGAGTTGTCGATCCGCGATCAGCGGATCGCAGAGCTTCAGCGGACCCTGCAGCGACGCAGTGAGCTTCCTCAGGACGTAGCCGAGCTGCGAGTTGCCCTAGAGCTGGAGAGGAGGGAGCGTGCTCGGGAGCGCGAGGAGCGGGCTCGTGAGATGGAGGAGCACCAGGCGGAGCGTGCCCGGTTCCAGGAGCAGTTGTCGGCACGAGAGCGTGAGCTGGCGGACTCGAGGACCCAGTTGATCCTTTCCCAGGAGCGGCTGCGAGTGTCCGAGGAGCGGTTGCAGCGAGGCCGCGAGCGAGCACGGGCCGCGGGGTACTCCTTCACCAGCTCCACCTTCGTGGCGGGTTCTTCCCTCCGAGAGAGGAGCGAGGTAGGGGGACACGTTCGGGTTCCGGCTTCTTCACGGGGGCCCATGCCTCCTCCACCAGCACCAGCTCGGGACGGCGAGGAGGAGGTTGAGAGTAGGAGAGAGGAGGGTGGAGGCGAGAGCTGAGAGTTTTGTACTTGTACTCCTTCACCTTCACCTGTACATGATAGACATGATGATATATATATATAGGAGATTTGAGCTTTTGTTACCTGAGCACTTGTATGGTTGTGGACTTGTGTTTGTGTACTTTTTCTTTCCACGTTCCATGTGTTTGCTTTATTTTGCCCTATATCTGCAGCTGCGGTTTTCACTTGAACAAACAGGTTAATTCATCTGTTCGACTTGGCCCCTTGCCCGATGAGCAAGGGGTGTCCATATTCTGACCTTAGTAATGGGTCAAGGGGCCAAGCCTTTAATAAGGCAAAATGGAATAATCAAAACTCGTGGATGCCTCATGCAATCACACATATGTAAACAATAATTAAAAGATGTCCAGGCAAGAATGCAACTCATGCAATATGAAGAATTTATTATTTTTTTTCTTTTCAGTATATATATTTTTTTAGGGGTTTTCTGAAAAACATGCCTTAGATTAGGTCGTTACTCAAGTAACAGACGCCCTCGGAGACGGCGTTACTGTGAAAAGATTTTTTTGAATTTTGTTGAAAACACGACCTTTCCAGAGGCGTTATTTTTAAAGGAACGACTTTAAGATAGGCGTGAATTAACATTAAAGCGCCTTGAACAAAGGCGTTAATTCTATTCCTCCCAAATTGAGCTGATAAAGAAATTAAGGTGGTGGGCCCTACTCGGTCATCATCTAAGATCCATTAACCTTTCTTGAATAATTAAAAGGGGAATCGGCGTGAATATTGTTAAACTTATACACAAGATTTCGTGCAGTGCATTCTCTTCAGTTTGTCTCGGCCATTCTGCTGGTTCATGACTTTTCCAAAAATAAAAAAGAAAGTATAAGGAAGTCCACAAAAGATTTAGAGATACCTGAGGCAAAGCTACCTCCCCTACTCTATGCCTGTTGGGGTTCGGTCTTTGGCGTAGGGACGCTTTGTTGCCTTTTGCCTCTTTTCGTATTGCATGCATACGCCCAAGGTTTTCCTTGCAGGGACTTTGCCCTCTTGACATGCTTTTCTTTTCACCATTTGACTTTCACTTTAGAATTGATTTGCATTGAATAGATTTGAACTGATGAACAACCTAATTGTACTTGGGCTTTTTGTGGCATTTGTTCCCTTTTGGGCCCTGACTTCCTCCTACTAGGGCGGTGGATAGGCTTGGCGTGTCTACCTCGAGACCTCCCTTCCTCCCTTGTGGGCCGAAGAAGAAAAAGAATGGATATCGTCTTTCGCCTTTAGTCTGGTTTCGACTTTCAATCAGATTTTGCACTGCTTGAGCTCAAGAGTAAAGTGTGTAGTGTGTGCGGGGTCAACTCCCATTTTAAATTAGCAAGACTGACAAATGGATTCTGAATTTTGACCTTTCGGACCGTGGACCTTCGCCTGTCATGTCAGCCCAAAAAGGAGAACCATGAAAGAAAACTCTTTTTTGTTTTTGATTTTGAAAATATTCGACTTTTTGTTGATTATTTTGGGAGATTTCTATTTTCTTTGGATTTTTTGTGAAGTTTTGAAATTTTGTTTGGATTTTTGTTCAGGGGTAATATTTCTTGAGATACAAACCGTTCCAAGGGTGAGTTAATTCCTCTCCTTCAGCATTAACCAGTTTATAAGCATTGCCAGGATAAACGTCTTTTATGATGAACGGCCCTTCCCAATTTGGTTGGAGCTTTGAACGAGGACCACCTGGTTTTACAAAAATTCTTTTGATTACCATTTCACCGACCTTAAATTTTCTCTCAATTACCTTCTTTTGATAAAAACGTGAGAGCCTGTTTTGATAAACGCGCGCATGCTCAGCGGCGACCAGACGCTTCTCATCTAAGAGTTCCAATTGGGCAAGGAGTGAATCACGACGTTCATCGATAGAGAGCTCCTCATCCAATTGTACTCGCAGAGAGGGGATAAGAATCTCATACGGGACTACGGCCTCCATTCCATAAGTAAGGGCAAAAGGAGTTTGCCCAGTGGGGGTTCGAATAGAAGTGCGGTAGGCCCAAAGAGCTTCAACCAGCTTGTTTGGCCAGTCCGAGAATTTATTAGCCTCGCACGTCTTCTTAACAATCTTAATTAAGGTTTTATTAGTGGCCTCTGCTTGGCCATTGCCCTGCGGATAATAGGGAGAAGAATGATGCAATGCAATGTTATACCTGTTGCAGAGATCCTTGAGATCTTGAGAGATAAATTGAGGCCCATTGTCGGTGACGATGGTGCTCGGAATGCCGAACCTCGTGATGATGTTCTTCATGATAAATTTGCAGACGGTTGATGCTTTAATTTCCACGTAAGCTTCTGCTTCCGCCCACTTGGTGAAGTACTCCGTTGCCGTGAGAATGAATGATTTTTGCTTGGTCAGGAGGTTCGAATCACCAAGAGGTCCAATGATATCAAAAGCCCACATGGAAAAAGGCCATGGGGAGGACGTAGGATGGAGTGAAGAAGCAGGAGAATGAATCTTGTCGGCGTGCAGTTGGCACTTAACACACCTTCGAACATAGATAGAACAATCCTCTTCTAGAGTGGGCCAATAGAAACCTAGTCTAAGAATCTTCTTAGATAGCATCTGGCTGTTCACATGACCACCACACACACCAGAATGCGCCTCTTCCACAACTTTCCAAGATTCATCATCATCGAGGCATCTCAATAAAACACCGGTGAGCCCTCTTCTGTAAAGCACACCTCCAACCAAAGTATAACGTTGAGCCACTCTTCTTATTGCTTTCTTCTCTTCTGTTGTGGCTTCCTCGGGATAAGACTGATCATCACAGTATCTGGCAATCTCATAATACCAAGGCTTTTCTTCGTCAGCCAACTCTTCTTGCCAATCCAATAGCATGACCTCTTTGCCTTCAAGAGCTTCCTTCCGTCTAACCTTCTCAAGCACCTGATCCCTAATATCGAGAAAAGCACGATCCCTAATGGCTGGAGTATCACGCTGATGAATCAGGGGGACATGAAAATCACGCTCAGGAGGGAAAACTAAAGCGGAAGCTAAGGAAGCAAGTGCGTCGGCCAAAATGTTCTGGCTACGCGGGACATGAACGAAAATCAATTTAGTGAAGAGTTTGGCGTAAGCTGAAGCGAGCTCCTGGTAGGGCTTGAGCTTAGGATGGATGGTGCGGCACTTGACCAACACTTGGCGTAGAATAAGCTGACTGTCACCGACAATTCGCAAATGAGTGACACCATATTGATGAGCGGTTTTAAGACCAGCCAAAAGAGCTTCGTACTCGGCTATGTTATTGGTGACGGGAAAAGTGAGCCGAGCAGCAAATGGAATGGTGACCCCTTCGGGTGTTAAAAGAACCATGCCGATCCCTCTTCCTTGAGAATTAAGAGCTCCGTCAAAATGTAACGTCCACATAGGATCATGGGATTGATTAATGGACATTAATTCTTCATCTGGGAACTCTGAATTGACAGGATCAAAGCGGGGGAGAGGGTGGTGAGCAAGATGCTCGGCAATGGCATAACCTTTGATAGCTTTTTGCTGAATGTAAGTGATGTCAAATTGAGAAAGGAAGCTTTGCCAGCGTGCCAATCGATCAGTGAAGACAGATTTTTCAAGGAGGAATTTGATTGGATTCATGCGAGCAATGAGGTGAACCTCGTGAGCTAGGAAATAGTGTTTTAGCTTCTGAACTACCCAAACCAAAGCTGCACAAGTTTTCTCCATGGCTGAGTATCTCTGCTCACAGGGGTTAAGAAGCTTAGACAAGTAGTATGCTGCCCTCTCCCTACCTTCTTCATCCACTTGAGCTAAGACAGCACCTACGGAGTCATCCAGGACTGAAACATAGAGAATAAGTGGCTTACCTGGAATTGGCGGCCTCAGGACAGGAGGATTGACCAAATAATCCTTCAATCCGTCAAGGGCTGCCTGACATTTGTCATCCCAATTAAACTTGACTCTCGGCTTAGTAAGCTCGTAGAACAGCCTACACCTCTGTGAATGCTGGGAGACGAAGCGGCGAATAAATTGCAACCTCCCGATTAATCCTCGGACTTCCTTCAAATTCTTGGGAGGAGGCATATCTCTAATGGCTTTTGCCTTGTTGGGATCAACTTCAATTCCCCTCTTGCTAACAATGAAACCGAGCAACTTCCCTGAAGAAACGCCAAATACGCACTTCTTGGGGTTCATTTTCAATTGAAATTCTCGTGATCTCTGCAAAACCTTAGCCAGAACCCCAGGATGCTCAATCCTTGTTCTTGATTTTACAACCAGGTCATCCACATACACCTCAATATAAATATGAATCATGTCATGAAAAATTACCATCATAGCCCTTTGATAAGTGGCTCCAGCATTCTTAAGTCCAAAGGGCATGACCACATAACAATATGTGCCCCATGGTGTAGTGAATGAAGTTTTCTCTTGATCTTCTTCGGCCAGGCGAATCTGATTATAGCCTGAAAAGCCATCCATGAAAGAAAGAGTCTCAAATCCTGCCGTGTTGTCAATCAACACATCAATATGAGGGAGGGGGAAGTCATCTTTAGGACACGCTCGGTTGAGGTCCCGAAAATCTATGCAAATTCGAACTTTTCCATCTTTCTTCATAACCGGGACAATGTTAGCCACCCAATTGGGATAGAGGACGACTCTAACGAATCTAGCCTTGTGGAGTTTATCGACCTCTTCTTTCATTTTCAAAGCCATGCTAGGGTGGAAACGCCTCAACCGTTGTTTTACCGGGACAGACCCTGGCTTAAGTGTAAGGCGATGTTCAACAAGCGCAGGGTCTAATCCAGGCATATCTTCATAACTCCATGCGAACGTGTCTTTGTATTCTTGAAGAACTAAGATGAGCGCCTCCTCTTCGGAGGGCGGCAAATTTTTGCTAATGAGGACAATCCTAGGGTCTTCCTCAGTACCCAGATTAATTTCTTTGGTCGGTTCTTCTACAGAGGCTGATGGTTCATCGAATCTTCTTATTCCACTAGCAAAAGCATCAGCCTCGTCCTCATATTCTTCATAACTCTCATCCCCCTCTTCAATAGGGTCTTCATCATTCATAATTTCATAGACGCCCAAACCCTCATAAGAAGCATCAGCATCCTCATATTCTAACTCCGGCAGGATAATTGGATCTTCCACAAACTCAGGGAGAGCTAAACAAGCTTGGCATCTAATGGCCAATTCCAACAAAAATCTGCGAGGAATCTGCTTACCCCTGACCTTCTTGTGTGAATTTACCCCATGATTTTTATTAGAAGAAGAGGAAGAAAGGGTGGAAGAGCAACTAGCTTGATTATAAGGGAAAGAAGGAGGTGATAAAGTGGATACAGGAGGTGATACAGGGGAGGACCCCTCATCGGAGGGGGAGAAAAGACTTACCAAGGAATCTTGGAAGAGCGGCCCCTGGGTCGGGACGCACTCGGGAGAAAAATAGGAGGTTTCCTCAACAGAAATGGAGGATTGAAAAGTTGGGAAATCGGCGTTTTTTTTTCGTTTTTATCTTTTTCTTCATTTTTATTTTCTTTTTCAAGTAAAAAGCAATGTGAAGGGAGAATAGTAGGTGGAGTGGAAATTGCAAGTTTGGAGAAAGATTTAATCAAAGATGGCCCACGCGGGGGCGAGATGGAGTCTTCAGCAAATCGCTCGAGGAGCGAAGGAGCAATCGAGAGGGAAATCTGAATTGAATCGGGAGACAAGTTGATAGTAATCGGTGGTGGTCGCGGCACGTGACCAAACCAATGGGAATAGAGAGAAGCCAACACCAATGGATGCATAGAAGTGAGGGAGAAAAGGCCGGCCCACAGCCTATCCACGGAAAATCCTTCTTCAAAGGGGACATCTGGCTCCCCCGTATCTGTGTAGTCACTTAACATCTGCCTTTTGTCTGTGATTGCGGCAGGCATTTCAATCAGTTCTTGAATCAATGGCGGCCATTCTGGATCTGTCGGCATGAACAGGCGGCTTAAAGAGAAAGTGATGTCATTCATGTCAAACCACCTGTACCAGTCACATTCCGGATCACCCATTTTTCTTCTTTTATCTGGCCTTAACGACTCCAGGGCTTTGTAAGTAGCCAATGGGGCAATGTGACGAGCAAACTATCTAGCGTGCACATCCTGACAATCAAGCAATGATGTAATGATGGTAGTCTGTTCATTGTTCTGAACGCCACCGGTGACAAAATGTGTCTTTAAAGTCCAGGTGAGCGGTTGGCGATCTGGCTTGAAGGTGGACGTCATAACAGCCCACGGCTCTCCTTCATTCTTGCCCGGTGCTTTGTAGCCTAAGCCGCCTCGTGCAACCACTTTTTGAGGCTTAATGGGCCTAATCTTGCCCTGGAGTTTAGCGCCCAGGCCCTTGCCATCTTGATATCCCATTCTTATCAGAATGTTCCAGCCGGGGGTATTCATCATATTTTTCTTTTTCTTCTTCCCCTTAGAAGGCAGGGGTGTCATAGCAACCGTTGTAACAGTCTCAGACAGCATCGGCTGAGAGTGGGGAATGTCCAGCACAGATAATAACGGCTTGTTGGCTGGCCATATAGAAGGAACTGATGAAGCTACATGAATGTCCTCCTCTGGTAAGATCGGCACGCTGGTCACCTTGATAATGCGGCCCTTGTGCGGAAACTTAAGGCATTGATGGTTTGTAGAGGGCACTGCATCAAGCTGCTGAATGTAAGGGCGACCCAGGATGCCATTAAAGGTCGGGTCCATATCCAGAATATGGAAATCTGCCGTAATGGTGGCTGGACCTAAGCTGACTTTAAGAGTAATCATACCCAGAGGGGGTTTCTTTGTATTGTCATATGCAGTGACAGTAATGGTGGATGGCCGAATCTGGCTCTCAGGGATACCGCATAACTTCAGAGTGCTTGGAGGCAACACATTGATAGATGCACCGGTGTCTACCAAACACTACTTAACAGCCACCTTGTTGATATCAACCGTAATACACAGGGCATATTTTCTTGCCGGTAGAGGTGCTAGCTCATGTTCATGGAATGTGATTGCCGGCTGACTGCTGGTAGGGGTTAAGACTGTAATTATCTGTTCAACCGGGAGGTCCTCATTGACCATAACCTTCTGCAGGTATTCCTTCAAGGCCAGCTGATGAGTGGTGGACCTCTTGATTAATTCAAGAATGGAGATTCTGGCTGGAGTGCGATCCAGGTGCTTTAACAGATCATACTGAGTTCCCGGCACTGAATCCTGTTCTTGTTCTTGCTCTTGCGTCCCCTGTACGGGCTCTAGCTCTCTCTGTGGGAAAACACGGTGGAACATCCGTCCACTACGGAGCGGCGCTACGCCTTGACGCGCCTCTGTCGGTGCAATATTAGGAGGAGGGTTGGAAGAGGAGGAAGGAATGTCAGTAGCAGAGACCCTGCTAGGGGATACCAAAGGGGAATTTAATAAAAGGGGCGCCCCCGTAGGAGGCGTAGTAGTGGTGGTGTTTAATAAAGATGCCCCCGCGGGAGGCATGGGAGGAGTATTTGAAGAAGGTACCCTCGCAGGAGGCGTGAGAGAAGAAAGGGATATCCGAATGCGAGGGGTATTGGCAGGTGGTGGAATAAGGAGAGATCGTGGCACAAAAGGTGGTTGTACTGATGGTGGAGGAACTCTTGCCGGTGTAGGAGTGGTAGAGGGGGTAGCGGGTGCTGGCGGTGAACGGAGTAGGAGTGGCCTGGAGGGCGCGGATGTAGGATTGGTGGTGGAAGGTGGAATGGCAGGTTGCTGTGGTGGTAAGCGGTTAAGAAGAGCGCGAGCTGGCAAGGCCGTGGAATTGGTGGTGGTAGGTGGGTTGACGGGGCGTAAAAGAGAACGTCCCGATAGGAGACTAGAAGGAGAAGGAGGAACGCGCAACAGGCGCGGAGTTTGATTTTGGTTTGGATTATGGTGGAATGCCCCGACAGAGGCGTTTTCTTCGTGCCATCCCTGCCCTCTCTCCACCTCGTAGAGAGACGTGACAGGGTTCACGTGTTGATTAGGAGCGTGCTCCGGCAATGGATTACGGACAATCCCCATATCCCGCTGGGGTGCTGGAGCTTGCTGTGGCTGAACTTGCTGCGGAGCTGGCTGTTGTTGTTGCTGATTTTGCTGTTGCCGATGCGGCCTTCTCTCTTTCATGGTGGCGATGACTTGCCTCATTTCATCCCAATTAATGCCACCCTGGTCATTCAAATCATAAATATGATCTCTGAAATGGAAACAACGATCAAGGTTGTGACCAGGGGCGCGGTGAAATGCACAGTAACGGGATGTGTCAACATTGTCGGGCCACACCGTTCTTTCTTTTGGTAGGACGAGCAGATTGGCGGCCATCAAAGCATTAAAAATGTCAGGGAGACTCTCTGGGAGTGGCGGATAATGGGCCCTCTTGGGGCCAAGCGGTGGTCTCCGTTGTTGTTGGCCATAGTTGGAAGGTGGGGGGACCTGATGGTATTGTGGTGGTGCTGGAGGGTCGGTGCGAGGCGCTTGGCTCGGTGATGGAGCGAAAGAAGGTTGGGGTGTGAAGTGGCGTTGTGGAGCGGAGGTAAAATGGGGGTTTTGCTGTGGAGGTGGCGGAGGTCGTGGGTTTGACTGGTGGTGGGGGTGACCAACTACGCCAACCTGTTCGTTTATGACAGTGCCCTCAGTCGTGGGCCCGCTGTTGACATTTGTATTCTTTTTAAACAGCCGAGGCTTCGGCTCAAACATGCCCATGATGGGCGAATCCTTCATTTGTGTTTGTATATAACGAGCTCTTTCATAGAGCTCTTCCATAGTTGTCAGCCGATTCATGGCCAAAATGTGCCGGAATTGAGGAGTTGCATTAGAAATGACCATTTTTACTTGTTCTTGTTCCGACAATGTGTCCTTCAATTTCTCGGCCATAGACCGCCACCTGTCAGCAAATATAATGAAGTCTTCCTCGGGCTTCATCTTTTCAGCGACCAGATCTGTAACAGAAAGGGATGGTCCTACCCGGTCTCTGTACTTTTGCAAGAATTTCCTTTGGATAACATCAAAATCCCCGGCATCAGCTGGCTCCAGAGAATAAAACCATTCGAGGGCGGGTCCCTCAAGAGATCTCCTGAATAAATAGGCCAAAGAGGCTTTATTGTCTTGCCAGAAAGAAGTCTCATATCGGAAATCCTTTAAATGAATGAATGGGTTGCCTGTTCCATTATATCGCCGGAAATTCGGCATTTCAGAAGGTGGTAAATGGAACACTGGCAACGTAGGAAGAGAAATTTCCGGAGCATTCTTAGTTGCTGTAACCTTCTTGAGCTGCTCCTCCATGCTGGCCAGCTTCTGAAGCAAGAGAGTGTTGGTATCGGGCTCGACTGGGGCCTGATTCTGAACAAAAGAATGCGGTATAGGCGTTCGGAGAATCCGAGGAGGTTGGAAGGATTGATGCCTAACCGCCGAATAGCTCGCCTGCTGGGCCGGCATGGCCGCAGTAGGCGTTTGTGGACGAGAGGAAGGGGGATGCAAGACCGCCTGGTCATTAGCAATCTGATGGCCACTCACGGCCGGAGGGGGATTAGAGGAAGATGAAAGGACGGATTTCCCCTTTAAAGCGGCCTGAATGGCTTGCCGCTGGGAGTCATCCAACTGGGAGAGAGCTTGGATCAAATCGGTGACGTTGATGGATGAGGAAGGGTTCCCCGAAGTGTTGGAAGATGGAACTTGAGACGAAGGGTCCGCCTCATGGATGGTGGTATCGACCACATGGACTTGTGAGTAATGGGGGTGAGGAGGAAGGTAGTTCCCCTCATAATAAACAGAATCTTGGAGAGGGTCCTCATATTGACCAAATATGTTCTCATTCTCATCATCATAAGAGTACCCGTTGCCTGACATGTTGATGGTTTTACCTGAACGGAGTTTCATTCTTAAGAGAGAGGATGTTTAATGAAGGAACTATCACAAAATATTCAATCCAAACAAAGCAATCAAATCACCCAACTATGTTTTATGCAAACAAGGTTGGCAAGAAACGCAAGATTTTAATGTTTGATGTTTGAATTTAGGGTGGATTATTTGTGAAGGTTCACTCTTTTGCCAAATGAGACCTAGTTTGATCCGAATGTAACCTCCGGGTCAACTAAGTTCTTCTCTCTTTTAACAACGTATAGGTTCTCTAAACTCCAGGTACTTCGAGGATACAACCAGCCCGGCGTCCGTGAGGGAATCCACGGGTGCGGGGACTTACGGAGGTCTTGGAAAAGGGATTTCCGGTCCAAAGAGACGGAATGCTCAATGGAGGGTCGTCCCGATTCCAAGAAGGGTGTGTGGATCCTAGGATAGAGAGAGGAGGTCTCTCAACCAAGCCAGCAAATCAAGATAATCCAATCAGCAATGTAATATCAAGACAAATGCTCAGCAATGAATAATAGCCAATATGTGAAAAGAACAGTAAAGACACGCCTTTGGAAAGGTCGTGTTTACAGCAAGAGGAAAGACACGCCCTATGGCAGGTCGTGATAAAATGAAAACATGGCAGCGTGGCTGTCGTGAACTCTGTGAGGGTCTCACAGACCGTAGAAAAAAACGCCTTAGGGTGAGGCGTTATAAAGAAAGGACGCCTGCAACTGAGGACGTCAAAACTCAGAGACACGCCCTGATGGAAGGCGCTGATAATAAATGAAACGCCTCTGAGAGGGGCGTTAATTCACAGGCAATATGATAAGGATGCAGCGAACAGCAGTTATGATAAAGAGAAACGCCCTAATGACAGCCGTTGATAGGAAGTGAAACGCCTCGAAGAGGGGCGTTATTCCACAGATAGTATAATCAGCATGCAACAAACCGCAGTTATAGAAACAGACGCCCTGGAGATGGGCGTTAATCAATGAAACACGTCCCTGTAAGGGGCGCTAAATAGCAGACGAGAAAGTAGCGGAGATCAGGCAAGCAGATGCAATAAAGACACGCCCTTGAAGGGGGCGTTAATTAATAAAAACACGTCCCTGTGAGGGGCGTTAAATCAAAAGACGCCCTTGTCGAAGGCGTTAATAAGCAGCAATTGACTGATCCGGGGAGTGTGCAGGGTGCACAATGGAGGGTGCCCGAGGGGCGCAAAGGAAAGGGTACCGAGGGTACCGAGGGGAAAGGGCACGCGAGGGTGCCTAAGGGGAAAGGACACACGAGGGTGTCAAGGGGAAAGGGCACACGAGGGTGCCAATGGTGATGGTAATCAACAAAGAAAACAGTGGAGGTCCCACCGTGATCGCCAATTTGTAGATCGGATTAAAAATCCTCAAATACCAGGGAGTGAAAAATAAATAACTATGATGATAACATGTATAAGATGTGATAAAGAATATAGCACGAGGTGCTAAAGGGGAGTTGTGATCGCCAGAGGGTTTACCTCAATAAGAAGAAATGAGATCGCGTGTACCTAGTGAAAAGTGGGATGCGGGATGAATGTGGGCCTCCTCCTCCAACTCCAATCGGCCGGCCGATGAAGTGGGTTTTCTCGATTGATTACCTTGTAAAAGAAGACAATGAAAAACAAGGAAAAGAGAAGTGGATCAGCCAAAGTGCAATAGTATCAGTCAAGAGCCAACATAAAAATGATGAAAAGACATCAACAAGCGCACCTTCTTTTTTTGTTTTGTAAACCCCTAGCAGAGAACTAGGGAAGAATATGATATGCTAAATGCGGTAAAAGAACTAACGACAGGCAACAATAGTGATGATAAGAATGTGATGAACAACAGACAAGCTATATATATATATCGCCCTGCTCTCCCTGACAAGAGTAAAGGGAACCGGGAAGACGCTGAACGGATGCAGAGGGATGAAGAAAAATCAATGCTCGAAGGAGGAAGCTCTGCGTGCTTGCTTGATAACTCACGTCTTGACCTCTAAATGCTCAGGGTGCCTATTGAATACGTAAAATCTTCAACCTCTGTTACGAGCGAATGAAGTTTTCTTTTATAGTTTCAATCGGATGTGATCAAACAAGGAAGTGATAAGAATAGGTAATGAGGCAACCAAGGAAGGATTAAGATCGAGCAAGAGTCCAAGGATAGCAGGGAACTGTGGGGGAAAGATGGAGAAAAAAAGGACTCTGGAGTGAAAACACGCCTTGCGTCAGGGCGTCTTTTTATGAATTGACGACCTGCACAGAGGCGTTTCTTGAAACACGACCTAGTAAAGGCCGTTTCTTCCTGGGTTTAATTTTGGAAATGAAAAGTTCCTCCGTTTGGAAACTGAGATAACACGCCTGCGAAAACGGCGTTTCTTCAAAACACGCCCTGAGGAAAGGCGTTACTCAGAAAAAGCCTTTTATTTTGAAAATAGATAATTCCAGAAATTAAAGGATAATACCAGGAATTGACGCCCTTACATACGGTCGTCCTTTCTTTTAAAACGCCTTATCACAGGTCGTTACTTTATCAAGTAACGCCCTTAGTCAAGCCGTGTTTCACAAAAATGCAAGAAAAATGCAGAAAACTCATGAAAAATAGAAAAACTTTATATTATAGGAATATTGAAGTCCACTTGGGGAGTTTACATAATAACATGAGATTTGATCAACAAAATGTCAATTTTGGCGTGTCTACAAATACTGACAAATTTCCTTTCGTTCTCAGGTGTACGTCTGGAAAGAAAATATTGGACAAAATAACTGCTGCAAACGGGGAGCGAGAGGATAAATACTTGATGGCCAATCGGACAGAGAATGATGATGATACTGCTTCTCAGGTAAGCTCCAGATCAGAAGAACCTTCATTTGATTAATTGGTAGTGATGTATGAAGAGTTGTTAGAATTGTCTAAGAAAATGAAATCTGAGAATAAAAGGTTGAAGAAAAAGATTGAACAAAATAAATCTGAACTCTCTTGTGAGAATTGTCCAAAGTTGAAACAATCTTATGATATGTGCATGATGGATGTTCATAATAGTAAGGAACAGATTTTTTCTTTGAAAAATCAGAATCAAGAATGCTTAAACAAGATATCTGAATTGGAAGATCAGCTGAATGTTAAAAATTATGAGCACCTAATAAAACTGCAAGAGTTGAATAAGGCTAATTCTGAAGCAGACAAATTGAAACTTGAAAATGTAGAACTGCAGAAGAATAATGAAAACCTTGCTGCCAGAATAAAAGAAATTGGGGAAGAAGCCTCAAACAATTATTCCATAAAGTCAACCTGCAGTAGATGTTCTCTGCTAAAGGAATGCAATGAAGATCTATATCTGGAAAATGAATGGCAGAGGAAGTTGATTGACTCCCTCAAGGAAGATCATAAAGACTTGCTGGCTGAAAAAATGTTTAACCTGTGCACAAAATGTTTCATTTGTATCTAGAATATTTCACTCCAATTCAAAATGTTTGACTGAATGACTGTCTTCTGATCTGCAAAAATCTTACCTTGTGGGTAAAGAAGCATCAACCTCTTAAGTAGTCACGTGATCCCATAACTGAGGAGTCCAGCTCATCTGTAACACACAGGTTGATGGCACGTGATCTGAGGATAGGAACGGAACATATGATCCTGCCACGTGGACAACTACAGTGCTGAGATTCTGACGCGTGGAACCTTAAAGGATCAGATCTGAGCAAAACTTTTGGCAGGAACGTGGTCACCACACGCCGATTGCCTGCTGCCTATAAAAGGAGGATAGTCACCCAAAATTCAAGCGCGTGAAATAGAGAGGGAAAAGCAGCAGAGAGAAGCAAAAAGCAGTAGTGGATTAGAGGGCAGAAAGGAGGAGTAGCAGCACAGTTAAAAGAGAGTTCCAGCATGATCAAGAGAGAGAGAGAGAGAGAGAGAGAGAGAGAGAGAGATCTGAGTAAGTGGAGGAGAGAGCAGAGTATCGTGAGCGGTTTGTGAGTTTGAGAGATTTGGCTTTTGTCCTGGCTTCTGGTTCAAAACCAGAGTCAGATCGCTCAATCTGAGCTACATTTTTTTCTCTTCTCTTTGATTTCTTTGTTCTCGTATTATCATTCTTGTTGATTTAAGCTGTGCATCAGCGGTTGTTGGCAAGCTGTAAGGCCCAACGCCAGAGGTAGATTCCTCTAGGTAGCAAAGCTGTAAGGCTCAGCAGGGTGTAGGGAACTTGTTCCCCGAAGCAGTGGATCAGCGGACTTAAGCTGTGTACCACCTAAAAATCTCGTGTCTATGCTTGATGGTTTGTGATTGATGCATATACTCATATGTCTTTTATCTTGCTTCTCTTGGTCGATATATTGAGCATTCGTAAGAGTGAAGAAGGTATATCAAAAGATATTGCTCGAAGGATAGGTTAGACCTATCTAAAAAGTAGCCTTTCTTGCGTAAGGAGACTCATTGAGTCAAACCTCCGCCAAGTACCTCTTCACATCTCATCTGTCTGCAATTCATTTCTACTGCTGTTGGGATTTATCTGCCAAATTGAACTCAGTCATCCTTTCTATTGATAGTTCTTACATAACACTTGACTACGCTTTCTGTTAATTCAGTGGTTCACTGTGGTTGGTGTGATTAAGTAGTTTTAATTCCGCATT
Organism: Amorphophallus konjac; assembly: GCA_022559845.1. NCBI lineage: Eukaryota > Viridiplantae > Streptophyta > Magnoliopsida > Alismatales > Araceae > Amorphophallus > Amorphophallus konjac. Next base: position 124,228,567 of record CM040119.1, on the reverse strand, counting down.
CATCTGCTTAATCGTGTTTTAATTTGGGGTAGATATATTCACCCCATTCTAGATCTAATCATTTTCTCATCCATCACTTGGCATCAGAGCCTAACTCTTCTGTAGGGCTTTACATCTCGAAGAGGTTAGTCACTATGGATGCTAGAGGTTTCACTGCAGAGGGACAATCCGTCAGTAAGCCACCCTACTTCGACGGATCCAACTACGCATGCTGGAAGAACCGCATGCAAGTGTTTCTGCGTGCTAAGAACTATGAGATTTGGAAAGTAGTTAGCAAGGGACCCTTCGATCTGCCTGAAGATGAGGAAGTTTGGACAAGGGAGCGGATTCGAAGGTCCACCTTGAATTGGAGTGCCATTAATGCTATACAGTGCGCACTTCATCCAACAGAGTTTTCAAGGATTTTCTCGTGTTCTACGGCGAAAGAGATGTGGGACAAGCTGGAAGTCATCTATGAGGGGACTTCACAAGTCAGAGAGACCAAGGTAAATATGCTGGTCTCAGAGTATGAGTCGTTCAAGATAAAGTCAGAAGAAATGGTTTCAGAGATGTATGCCCGTCTCATGGTGATTACCAACACCCTGAGAAGTCCTGGAAAGGTATATAGTGAATATGAGATGGTGAGAAAAATTCTTCGATCCTTGACTCCCATTTGGCACACTAAGGCCATAGTTATAGAGGAGTCTAGAAATCTGGCTACTACCACCGTAGATGAGCTTATTGGTTCACTCATGACTTATGAGTTGAATCTAAAGAGATCAGATGATCTGGAGAAGAAGAAAAAATTGATAACACTGAAGGTTAATTCCAGCAATAAAGGGTCTTCAAGTGAGCACAGCTATTCCAGCTCAGAAGTGGACAATGATGAATTCGCCATGTTAACCAGAAAATTCAAGAGATTTCTGAGAAGAGAAGGAAAGGAATTCAGAAGAAAATACCATGATGGGAGGAAGCAATCCAGGTATAAGTCTAACTATGATAAAAAGAATGATACTAATGTTTGCTACAACTGCAGAAGATCTGGCCATATGAAAGCTGAGTGCCCCGAGCTTAAGAAAGAAAATTCTAAAGTGAAGAACAAGAAGGGGAAGGCTATGGTCAGTACATGGAGCGATGAGGACGAGGGCAGTCACAGCTGTACCTCAGAAAGTGAAGAAGAAAGCAAAGTCTGCTTGATGGCCAAGGCCGATGACAAGGAAGAAGAAGAAGAGGTAACTTCTCCATTTGAAAATTATATTGTTAATGATTGGGAGGATGCCTATGCTGAATTACTTGATAAGTATGATGATGTGTGTAGAGAGATTAGGTAGTTAAAAAGGAAAATAAATTCTCTTATGAATGATACAACTTTGTCTGAAAGAATTGCTTATCTTGAAACTGAGAATGAATGCTTAAAGAAATCATCTGCTGAAACTGATGGATTGAAAACTGAATTGATTGATTCAAGGAAAGAAAATGAAATGTTGAAAAATGCAATTGATGACTTGAAGATTAGATTACAGAACTGTGAAAAGAAACAAATATTACTACTAAAAAATATGATGATATTGTGGGGGTAAACTGTGAACTGAAAAAGATAATTAAGGATTTAGAAAAGGAAAATAAAGATAAACAGCAAACCCTCGAAAGTATGACCCAGGGAAATGATAATCTGAATGCTCTTCTGGGTACTAAAGTCAATTTCAGAAAAGAGGGGTTAGGATATAATCCAACTGCCAAAAAGAGCTTTGAATTAAAAACCATATCATTTGTTGCAGAAAAGGAAAAAGGAAAATTCAGCCCCCTAATCAGATTGAGCAGTGAGAATAATGATGGAAAAAGAAATGCTAAAACTGCTAATCAAAATAAGCATAGTGCCAAAGACGAGGGCAAAGAGAAGGTTGAAGGGTCTAGTGGTTCGTGCACACATAATACCACACCTTACATTAGAAGTCCGGTTAGGGGTCAACCTACTAAAACACAAGGTCATGGAAAACCTCAGAATAAAACCACTCAGTCTCCTAAGAAAAATCACAGGAATATCTATCCACAGTTTCATCACTTTGGGAGAATGAGTAGAGATAGATATAACCCGAGGTCTGCTTTTCAATCATATCCAAACCAGAGTTTTTATGGTCAGCCTAGGACCTTCACTAGTTACACCTCTCCAATTGCCCATTGGACTAGGCACTGGCATGAAAATGGTCAATATGTTAACAAAAGAAATGCCAGACAACAGAACAATACAAACAAGGCTCAAACTGTCAATGTCATAAGTAATAATCACAGCAAGAAGAAAACTGTTAAATCCACTAAACAATCATCAATGAAACAAATGTGGATTCCAAAATGTCTGTTGTCATGTTTGAATGATTTTACTGTTGCTTTGGGGCCCAAACATTTTTGGGTTCCAAAATCTTCTACCTGATTTCCCATGCAGGTATGCCTGGCAGCCAACCACAACAAGTGGTATCTGGACAGTGGCTGTTCCAGGCACATGACTGGGGACAAAGCTAAATTTTGCATGTTGGTGGAGAAGAAGAATGCAGGTCGTGTTACCTTCGGAGGTAATACCAAAGGAAAAATAGTTGGCTCAGGTAAGGTAGGTAAGTGTTCCACCTGCTGTATTGATGAAGTTTTGTTAGTAAAAGGCCTTGCCTATAATTTGCTTAGCATTAGTCAATTGTGTGATAAAGGCCACAAGATAGTTTTTGATTCTCTTGGTTGCATCATTTATGAACCCAATTCTGAAATTGTCAAATTCACTGGTAAGAGGAGCAATAACATATACATGGTAGATTTAGATGATGTAGCACACACCAACTTGTGCCTCACTGCCAACAAAGATGACTTGGCCTACCTATGGCATCGTAGATTAGGCCATGCCAGCTACACTGTGCTACCTAAATTGAATAAACACCTTATGGCAAAGGGACTTCCTAAAATTTCTTTTAAGAATGATAATAAAGTCTGTGAAGCATGCACCCAATGTAAACAAACTAGAAAGTCATTTAAGTCTAGATCTGAAAACCTATCTTCTAGACCCTATGAGCTGATACACATGGATCTCTTTGGACCTACAAGATCAGCTAGTTTATCAGGAAGAAGATATGGTTTTGTATTGGTAGATGACTTCTCTAGGTTTACATGGGTATTCTTCCTGTCACACAAGAATCATGCTTCTGATGAATTTCAAGAGTTCTATCTTAAAATAAAATAGAACAATGATCAATCTGTTTTGAGCATTTTGTCTGACCATGGTGGTGAGTTTGAAAACTCACAGTTTGAAGAATTTTGTAGGAATAATGGGATAACCCACAGGTTCTCCCCACCAAGAACACCTGAGCAAAATGGAGTGGTGGAGAGGAGGAATCGAACCCTAGTGGAGATGGCCAGGACTATGCTGGTGGAAGGCAATTTGCCTAGGAGGTTTTGGGCTGAGGCAGTAAACACTACATGTTACATAGTGAACAGGGCCCTGGTAAGACCTTTTACTCAAAAGACTCCATATGAGATTCTTAAGGGTAAGAAGCCTTCACTTGCACATTTCAAGGTTTTTGGATGCAAATGCTATGTGCATGTTAACTCTAAACGGGAACTTGATAAGTTTGAACCAAAAAGTGATCTTGGAATTTTTCTAGGATACTCAGATAAGTCCAGAGCCTATAGAGTATATAACCTTAACTCTCAAAATGTTGAAGAATCTCCACATGTTATTTTTGATGAATCAATGACTAAAATTGACATTGGCTTGTGCAGGGAAAAGAATGATGAAGCCATTCTTAAAGAAGAAGATGTGGCAGAACCGGCTGAAGAACCTGATGCAGAAGGGTCTGATGTTCAGGGGGAAGTAACTGGAAATCTAGGTAATCAAATTACCAACATTAGATTTCATAGAGATCATCCTTTAGAAAATCTGATTGGTAATTTGCATGAACCTCCTAGGACCATATCTTTCTTTAGAATAGAAAATGAATTGAATTCCTTTGCATTAGTTTCTCAAATTGAACCTAAGGATGTTGACAGTGCCTTAAAGGATGTGCATTGGATCAATGCCATGCATGAAGAGTTGAATCAATTTGAAGGAAACAAGGTATGGTACCTGGTTCCTTCACCTGACCATGGCACTATCATAGGCACCAAATGGGTGCTTAGAAATAAAACTGATGAGCAGGGTAATGTGGTTAGAAATAAGGCCAGACTAGTAGCTCAGGGATATAATCAAGAGTATGGAATTGACTTTGAGGAATCTTATGCCCCTGTAGCTAGGTTAGAGGCCATTAGAATACTTTTAGCATATGCATGCTCATTAGGAATAACTTTGCAGCAGATGGATGTCAAATCTACCTTTTTGAATGGTGAAATAAAGGAAGAAGTCTTTGTAAGACAACCTCCTGGTTTTGAGTGTCTTGATTATCCTAACCATGTTTATAAACTTAATAAGGCACTCTATGGGTTGAAACAAGCTCCCCGAGCTTAGTATGACAGGTTGAGCAGGTTCCTCACAAAAAAGAATTTCACTAGAGGTGAGGTTGACCAAACTTTGTTTACCAAGATATGTAAACAGGATATTCTCATTGTTCAAATTTATGTGGATGATATTGTATTTGGTTCAACTAATTCATCTATGTGTGAGGAATTTTCTGCTTTAATGACAAGTGAATTTGAGATGACTTCAATGGGAGAATTGAAACTATTTCTTGGATTGTAGGTTAGTCAGACTAAAGATGGAACATTCATAACCCAATCCAAGTACATAAAAGACCTCCTGAAGAAGTTCAGCTTGGAAAACCTCAAGGAAATCTCTGCACCTATGGGCACATCAACTAGTCTTGATGATGACCCAAAAGGTAAATTGGTTGACACCAAACTATATAGAGGTATGAGCGGATCTCTTCTCTACCTTACTGCATCTCGTCCGGATATACAATATTATGTCTGTTTATGTGCTAGATTTCAGGCTAGTCCTAAGGAGTCACACATGAGTGCAGTTAAGAGGATCTTTAGATACTTATCAGGCACCCTTGAGTTAGGACTTTGGTTTCCTACTAGGTGTGAGCTAGACCTTATAGCCTACACTGATGCAGATTATGCAGAGTAGACAGAAAAAGCACTAGTGGATATTGTCATTATTTAGGTGGTTGTCTAGTGTCTTAGGCATCTAAAAAGCAACAGACTATTGCTCTATCCACTGCTGAGGCAGAGTATGTCGCAGCAGGGAATTGTGCAGCCCAGGTACTCTGGATAAAGCACCAACTTATTGACTATCATATAAAATTAGGTTGTATTCCTATCTTATGTGATAACACTAGTGCCATATCTCTAACTAAAAATCATGTACATCACTCAAGGACTAGCACATTGAGATTAAACATCACTTTTTAAGAGATGAGATAAGTAAGAATGAAATTGAGCTGCACTTCCTTGAATCTGAAAAACAAATTGTTGATATATTTACTAAATCTCTTGGGAATGAAAGGCTTAAATTTCTAAGAAGAGAACTAGGTTTATGTAAATTTCAGTATGATGAATAACATCTTGACTTCATTCTTATTTTGAATAAATGTTCTGATTGATGTGTGTCCTTAATTTCTACTTATCTGAGTTTAGCATAATCAATTGTCATATTCTGAGTCATCTTGATTTCAGTGGTATATCAAATGCTATGTTGGTGGAAGGACAGATTCAGTCTGTCTGAAAACCCATACCATGTGTTGAGGACTTTCCTCCACCAGGTACCCTGAATCAAGAGTGTGTCTATGCATTGCACTCAATTTGATGTCACCATTGCATTGACATGTGTCATCATCCATAAATGTCTGAAATTTCACTCATACAGTTAGGAGGAGTGTGTGCTGATCATGTCAGTCATTTTTCATCACTTGGTATCTCATCATGTTGTGGCTAGAGTCTCATGCATAGTTGTGTCTCATGCATATAGACAAGGGGTCTGATCTATGCATTCTGTCAGGGGGAGCTCAAATAAATGGATCCGACTCAATTCAGGCTATTCTCCTCTGAGTTTGTAATCAGTCTTCTACACTCAGTTCATTCACTTCCTACATTCATCTTCAAATTACTTCTCTTAGAAATAGTCAATCCCATTCACTGACTTCAATCTATGAGCTTCATTGTCACTCTTCATGCTCTAAAATAATGACAGTCTGACAATCAGTTCATTATTTTAAGCTACAAAATCATAAGTCTTCTATTATAAGAATCTTGTTTGCTTCATGAATGAACTAATGGTTTAACTTTAATAAACTTTAGAGTTTAAGGACTGCATTCAATAAATAGGGATGTGGATAACTGTTAATAGCTCTCAACCTTTCTCTCATTATATGTCAGATAAAGTCTTTCAGTATCTGAAGATTGCTGAATTAGTGGAATCTAGGTTGAGAGAACTCAGAGTATGTATTGTTTTTAAACAAGTCAATCTAAAAAATCAAAAGGGCAGCAAAAAGAAAAGATTGTGTAAAAATTAAACTATAGAGCAATGATTGAATGCATTGAGAAACTGAGTGCTTCATCAATGAAATGAGGAAAAACTCATGTCATGAAGTGCTTCAAGTTATCTATGTTCATATGGTCAAAACTGTACATTTTGGTTTCACTAAGTGATGCGGGACGGACAGAGGGACCGACTCAACATGATGCGAACCTCGGACTCTAAGTGCAGACGCGACCAGCAGTATACGAATAGTGGAGACACTTTGGCCCGACACTAAGAGTTCTTATGGGCTATACGTCGGTAACAGAAACGCAAGCTCACTCGTCATCCCAAGCGAGGAAAAGTGTGGATCCGCGCGGTTGAGAAACCGGCAGAGTCAAGGGTGGTCGACTCACTTCCGTGCTCGGATCGAGTCACGGGACGGGTCACTCTCTCACTCACCGTGGTGACATGAACTCACGAGCTAGATTTCTACGCTCTCACAGCGGCATATGACCATATACTAGCTAAGCAAATGTAATGCCAAGAAGTTAAGACCGTACCTCCACACTTCCGGTGTGGGGAAGACAACCCCGGCATAATCCGTACTCCCGGTTAACAAATATTACTGCGGTACAAAGTTTCGACCCACTCCACGCAGGGAGGTAATAGGTCACATGTGGGGCCCGGGAGTAACGTGAATTGGATTGACGGGCAGCATCTTGATGTCGCTCTGACGGTGCCGAAACCCGCTTTTGGTGCTGTCCGGACGGCGCGATCTACGGGCTCGTGGGGCCCACGTACTGCTCAGTCCTCCAGATCTGACGGAGTGGGTCCCGCTGTGATGGTGACACCTAGTGGCATGCTCCCCTGGACGGCGGTCGGGCTGGAACATCGGTCGGAGGCCGGGCGGCTCCGATCTTCACTTGTCAGGGTGGATGTCCACAGATCTGAAGCTTCTATTTTACAGTGCGTGACCCAACGAGATCTGCTGCGGTTATCAGCACCGACGTCGGATTGGCATGAAACTTGTGCCGTTGGAACGCTGACTTGAAATCCTTCGACCCTCTGTGGTCCCAGGAATTTTGTCAGGGCCGTAATTTTGATGGCAGAATTTTCAATAGAGCTGTGCTCAGTCTCAGATCTGGTCAAGAAGACTGAGATCTGACTGAGAACCGGCGTTGACCATGATGTAGACCTCCGATTTAGGTGTCGAGCTCTTCACGAAAGTTGTAGAGGGGAGAGAGAGGAAAATGGGGGTAAGTTTTATGAAAATGAAAGTGGAGATTTGGATGGGGAAAAGTATTTACTAGCACCGGGTGGTCAGATCTGGATAGCAGAGACAGAACTGACTTTGGGATCTGACCATGATTTTTAAAAATAGGTAGAGGACTCCAGAAATTCCAAGAAAATACGTGGGTAATGGTGGTGGTGGACAGAACCTCAATTAAATTGGGGATTCAAACAAATAAGGGGAAGGGGGTCTAAATGGGGAAACTCAGGGTTGCTATGACACAAGACTGAAGAATGACAGATCTGGAAGGAGGGGGAGCACGAAAATGGAAAAATGGAAAATAAAGACTAGAATTTCCACCAATTTTTCTGGGATGTGGGTTGAACCTCTAAAACTCACCCTGAAAGTTTGGAATCCAAAAGAGCTCGAGGTTGATGTCAGAAATTCCGGGATGAGCCTGCTATCTCGCGATTGGCATAAAACTGATGAAGGGGGTGGCGGTGCAACGGCGGCTCGATGGCGGCGGCGACGCCGAACTCCACACTAGATAGATGAGGCTTCACACCCTAGAACAAAACCTTCTCAGCTGCTGGGGGGAGGAGAGGAGAGAGAGAGAGGGGCGGCCCTTGCTCCTTTGGAAGAAATTCCACAATTTTTCTTGCATTAATTCCAATCAAATGAAAACACATGCTATTTATGTGAAATAACAAAAGACACTAACTATCCCTAGATCTAGGGTCGGGGAGGGGTAAAAGAGGGAGTCCACATTTTATTCTCCCATGTGATTTGGAATCAAATAAAATAAAATTTTAAACCTATTAAACTATAATATGCTAGGGGCGCCCCCTTGACTTCCTTGGTTCCAACCTTGAATTTTTTTACCCTTTGTCCCCCCTTGGTCCAACCCTTCTAGAAGCCCACCTTGGAGGGTTGACTGACTCCACATGGGCCCAAGAGCTGAGGTGGATCAATGGGAGAAGGGATGGGGGGCCCGCGGCACCCAGGTGGTCTCAAATTACAAACAAACCCCTTTTACAATCCATATACAATCCGAATAAAGCCAAATAAACACACATTACACACAAATAAAATCCCAGTAAATATGATAAATACTAAGACTCAAGGGGGAGTCTCCAGACTGCCTCCGAGCCAGATGGAAGCCGATGTAGCTCGAGTGGTGCTCCGCGTACGGTACCGACGGTTCGCCGGTTCGTGCTTCTCGCTCGCTCTGGTGTTCGCACCAATTCTCCCCGGGTGGGAGAAACTCGACCCTATCGAGTAAGGGTCTGCATCGCTCTGGTAGCGCTCCAGTAGGTCCGGATCTATCCTATGCAACTCTCCGCGGGTGATCAAAGTATCCTCGGTGGCGGGTCGCCCTCTCCATCGCACTAGGTAGCGCGGGTAGGATCCACTCCTGGTAACAGTCACCTGCTCATCCAATATATGATCTATATGCTCTCGCTGTCGTTGAAATGGGGCTGGTGGTGGACACTCAGGTGTGGGATCACTCTCAATGGGAGGAGATGGCTCAAAAGGCTCACTAGGGATCACCGCTGGATCCCTATATGTAACTAGATCCGACACATTGAAAGTAGAGCTTATACCATATTCCTCGGGCAGGTCCACAACATACGCATTGGACCCAACACGTTTCAACACTCTAAATAGACCGACTCTGCGAGCTTGCAATTTCTTTACGGTTCCAGAGGGAAACCGTTCGGGTCTTACCCTGATCATGACATATTCACCCTCTTGGAACTCACGGTGGTGTCTATGGGCATCAGCTAGCTCCTTATACCGTGCATTGCTGGCCTCAATGTGACGACGGATGTCGTCATGTAGACTCCTAACATGCCTAGCAAATGACTCGACAGACTCAGACACTCGTGCATGAATGGGCATGGGGACAAGATCACTGGCTTCCTAGGCCTACGACCTGTGACAATCTCGAATGGACTCATACCGGTAGACCTGTTAATCAAATCATTATATGCAAATTCTACCAGTGGTAATATGAGATCCCAATCCCCTACACGGTCCCTGACAAGACACCTCAACAGGTCACCCAGACTCCTATTGACCACCTCGGTCTGACCATCTGTCTGGGGATGATATGTAGTGGGAAACTTGAGGTGAGTACCCAAAAAATGCCATAGTGTCTTCCAAAAATAACTAGTGAACCTAACATCACGATCAGACACTATGGTACGAGGCAACCCAAACTTGCACACCACATGAGTAAGGAAGAGGCGGGCTACCCTCGAAGCATCCGAAGTCTTCGAGCAGGGAATGAAAAGAGCCATCTTCGAGAACCGGTCAACCACCACATAGACCGAATCATGCTTCCTAGAGGTACGTGGCAATCCCAAAATGAAATCCATGCTAACATAATGCCACGAGGCATCAGGCACAGGAAGAGGCGTATAGAGGCCCGAGCTTTGCTTCTTCATTTTGGCAGTAGCACATGTATGGCACTAGGCCACAATATGAGCAACATCACGCTTCAAGCTCGGCCAATAAAATCTATGCTCAATAGCCTCGATAGTCTTGTTCGACCAAAGTGGCCGGCTAGACCTCCCGCATGTAGTTCCCAGACTAAGAAGTCACGAACCGAAGTTCGGGGAACACAAAGCCTACCTCCTCGAAAGAGGTAATCCTCCTGAAGCACATAGTCATCATGGTCTCTCGAGGGTCCGGCCTGGAGAGTGGCATAGATCTGACCGAAATCAGGAGAGTCAACATAGGCCTCTCTCATCTTCTCTAGCCCTATGACCTCGGCACTCATGGTAGTCAGCAGACATGCACGCCGACTCAAGGCATCAGCCACCTTATTCTCCACTTCAACCTTATGTTTAAGCACAAATGTGTACTGTTGGAGATACTCAACCCATCTGCTGTGACGCGCATTAAGCTTCTTTTGAGAATGGAGGAACCTCAAAGCCTCATGATCGGAGTACAAGACAAACTCCTGATGTAAAAGATAGTGCCTCCAATGCCTAAGAGCCTGGACAACTGCGTAGAATTCTTTATCATATATGGAGTATCACAGTTTCGCGTCATTCAACTTCTCACTGAAATATGCAACCGGATGGGTCTCCTGACTCAATACTCCTCTAATCCCCACACCCGATGCATCACAAGAAACCTCAAACACCTTCGAGAAATCTGGCAATCGAAGGATCGGTGTTTGGGTCATGCGCTCCTTAATGTCCTTGAAGGCAGTAATAGCGGCCTTCATCCATACAAACGTGCCCTTCTGAATACAGTCCGTGATCGGGGCAGTGACGGAGCTAAATCCGCAGATGAAACGATGATAGAACGTCGCGAAGCCATGGAAGCTGCGGACATCATGGACCGTACGGGGTTCCAGCCACTCAACAATGGCTCGGACCTTCTCCGGATCAGCGGAGACCCCAATACTAGACACAATAAAACCCAAGAAGGTAAGCTAAGGTGTCATGAAGGCACACTTCTGTGGGTTTGCAAACAACTGCTATCGCCTCAAAAGCAGACAGACCTGCCGTAGATGGTCCAAGTGGTCCCCTTTAGTGCGACTATATATAAGGATATCATCAAAATACACAACCCCGAAGACTCCAATGAATGCTCGAAGGACATGAGTCATGAGTCGCATGAAGGTGCTAGGGGCATTGGTCAACCCAAAGGGCATAACCAACCACTCATATAGACCATCCTTGGTCTTAAATGCGGTCTTCCACTCATCATCTGGCCTAATCCTCACCTGGTGGTAGCCACTCTTAAGATCGATCTTCGAGAAGATAGTGGCACCGGCCATCATGTCTAGCATATCATCTAGGCGGGGAATATGGAATCTATACTTCACGGTGATTTTGTTGATGGCACGACTATCAATGCACATTCTCCACGTGCCATCCTTTTTGGGGGCGAGTAATGCGAGAACAGCACACGGACTCATGTTGTCCCGAACAGACCCTCTCTGCATCAGCTCATCGACCTACCGCTTTAGCTCGGCATGTTCCGTGGGACTCATGTGATAGTGAGGAAGATTGGGCAATGAGGAGCTCGGAATCAGGTCGATAGCATGCTGAATATCCTGCATGGGTGGGAGTCCCTCGGGAAGCTCCTCGGGAAAAATATCAGCGAACTCCTGCAGAATAGGAATGACATCGGGTGGCACTTCACCCTCAGACTTTGGCTCCACCTCTCGGACCGTAATAACAAACACAAGGCTGCCCCTACTAGCCTCCCGCTCCATTTCTCGGGAGCTAATCATCATCAACCTCCTAGAAGAGGGTTCACCTATGCTCGATGTAACGGTCATGGCCCTAGCTGGGGATGGGGTACTGGGTCCCGGGATGGAAGGCTCCGGAGTACGTACTAGGACCTGTAGGACCTCTAACTGAAGGCTTCTGGGGTTGAGAGGGGTGGAGGGTAATCCGCTGGCCACCCTGGTCGAAGGTACAGGTGTTCGACCGGCCATGGAGTGTGACATCCCGATCAAATAACCACGACCTACCAAGAATAATACTGCCCACCTCCATGGGGAGGACATCACACCAGATCTCGTCACGGTAGGCATGGAACTACAGTGGGACCAAACACCACAGCCTGATTGGAATGGAGGTGGAATCCACCCATGATACTCGATAGGGGCAAGGATGGTCCACGTGAGTAAGACCAAGACGAGAGACAGTGCCCGTGGAGATTGCATTGATACAACTCCCACTATCGATAATCACCTTACACACTTGCCCGCCCAGCCTACAATATGTATGAAAAATAGTGGTCCGACGCCAGTCATCACTGGCCTGTGGCTGGGTGAGAATACACCTGATGACCCCCAAGTGGGTATCGTCCGAATGCTGGGCATCCTGTCCATCACCTTCAGTCTCATAGAACTCGTCAGCTAGCTCCGGATCTACTTCGTAGCTGACTAACACAAGATCTGAAGAGGTGGCGTCCCTGACCTGTGTGTCCCCAATGACAAGAGACTGGTGGGTGGGACATTGGTTGGCGAAATGAACAAACCCATTGCAGCGATAACACTGCTGCCGTGATCCACTAGGCTCTCCAATCAAAGGTCCTTTCCCCTTATCCTCCCGACGGATAGGAGGTGTAGGAAATAAAGGACAAGCAACGAGTGCGGGTGCCGGTGGACGGCCCGTGGGTGCCGTGGGTTGGGGATGAGGAGGGATATCCCTCGGAGGTGGAGGGCGAGGCCTAGGAGCGAATGGCTTGGGATGAGTGGGCTCCTGAGGTCGAGCCATGGGGGCCCTTGGATATGTGCCTGAAGAGCCACGTGGCTCAACACTACGAAGGGGAAAGGGGCCCAACCGTTGGGTAGGCTCAAACTCGGCCTCGAATTGCTCCAATTCGAGAGTAACTTGATATGCCTGTTCCAAAGTGGTCACATTGCGGCGTAAAAGTTCATATTGGTAGTTCGGCCGCAGACCTCTTCGAAAGCGTGAGATGGTCATGGTGCTCTCTTCTGTAACTCCACATCGCAAGTAATACTCATCAAACTCGGTGGTGTACTCAGTCACAGACCGGTTCCCTTAGGAGAGACTTTCCATTTGTCTATGAGACGCTGGCGGTATGTGGCAGGAAGGTATTTCTGCCTCAACTTGATTTTCATGTCATCCCAAGTACCGATCGGGGGTTGATGTTGCTGCATTAACAGGCTCTCCACATTTATCCAATAAGTTTGGGCCTGCCCGTGCAACTTCATCTTCACGTACCGAACTCTTCGGTGGTCTTTCATCTCAAACCACTCGAAGTACCAGTCCATGCCGGCCTCCCAATCTAAATAGACCTTCGGGTCCAAAGACCCGTCAAATAAGGGAGTGTCCGCACGCACGCTCCTAAGAACGTGGTCGTCTTCATCATCATGATTCCGTCGTTGGTTTCGATGATCACGACCATAACCCCCTTGCTCATTGTCGGATGCATAATCATCCACCTCGAGCACTTGTTGCCTCCTATCATTTGCCCCTTGAGCCCCTGGAGCAACAGGTTGCTGAACCGGCTCTTGTTGGCCATTCGTCGGCATGGGTTGCGCCGCCACTGGGGCCCTCTCAAGGACAGCAATCCTCCCTACAAAACCCTGGATGGACTGGTCCGATGCTTCGGCCCAATCCTCTAGGGCTTTCATTCTCCCTTCTAGACGCGTCCCTACGCCATCTAGACGCGTACTAAGACCATCCATACGCGTATCGAGACGATCCATGAGGGCTCGGAACATCTCGACCGTCGAGGGCTCATCGGAACTACGGGCTCGGGAATCCGCCATAGGTGGTGGTGGTGAGTATTGGGTGCCTCGACGGGTAGGCATGCAAAGACACACGGACTAGGTGACATCGAATAATGCAAACACAGACTAATGCAAAGATGATGCACCTAGACCTAGCCAATATCCGGTACATGGCGGAGGGTCGACCCGAAGGTCTCCTCTACACGAGTGTGCGGCCTTCCCGATAGGCGTAACCTAACGTTCGGGCGACACCTTTTAATATACCGGGTTATCGGGATGAAATGCAACACAAAAACACTTTTTATTATTATTTTAAAACAATGATGATCCTAGACTCGACTTAGACCGTGCAAGACTTATGCAACGACTACCCTAGACTCGACTCTCTCTGATACCAAACTGATGCGGGATGGACAGAGGGACCGACTCTACGTGATGTGAACCTCGGACTCTAAGTGCAGACGCGACCAGCAGAACATGAATAGTGGAGACACTTTGGCCCGACACTAAGAGTTCCTATGGGCTATACGTTGCTAACAGAAATGTAAGCTCACTCGTCGTCCCAAGCGAGGGAAAGCGTGGATCCACGCGGTTGAGAAACCGGCAGAGTCAAGGGTGGTCGACTCACTTCCGTGCTCGAATCGAGTCACGGGATGGGTCACTCTCTCGCTCACAGCGGTGACATGAACTCATGAGCTATATTTCTACGCTCTCACAGCGGCATATGACCATATACTAGCCAAGCAAATGTAATGCCAAGAAGTTAAGACCGTACCTCCACGCTCCCGGCGTGGGGAAGACAACCCCGGCCAAATCCGTACTCCCGGTTAATAAATATTACTATGGTACAAAGTTTCGACCCACTCTGCGCAGGGAGGTAACAGGTCACATGTGGGGCTCGAGAGTAACATGAATTGGGTTGACGGGCAGCATCTTGATGTAGCTCCGACGGCGCCGAAACCCGCGTTTGGTGCTGTCCGGACGGCGCGATCTGTGGGCTCGTGGGGCCAACGTACTGCTCAGTCCTCCGGATCTGACGGGGTGGGTCCCTGTACGATGGTGACACCTGGTGGCACCTTCCCCTGGATGGCGGCCGGGATGGAAAACCGGTCGGAGGCCGGGCAGCTCCGATCTTCACTTGTCGGGGTGGCTGTACACAGACTTGAAGCTTCTATTTTACAGTGTGCGACCCGACGAGATCTGTTACGGTTATCAGCACCGACGTCGGATTGGCACGAAACTGGTGCCGTTGGAACGCTGACTCGAAATCCTTCGACCCTCTGTGGTTCCAGGAATTTTGTCAGGGCCGTAATTTTGATGGCAGAATTTCCAATAGAGCTGTGCTCAGTCTCAGATCTGGTCAGGCAGACTGAGATCTGACTGAGAACCGGCATTGACTGTGATGTAGACCTCCGATTTAGGTGTCAAGCTCTTCACGAAAGTTGTAGAGGGGAGAGAGAGGAAAATAGAGGTAAGTGTTGTGAAAATTAAAGTGGAGATTTGGATGGGGAATAGTATTTACTATCACCGGGTGGTCGGATCTGAACAGTAGAGACAGAACTGAATTTGGGATCTGACCATGATTTTTAAAAATAGGTAGAGGACTCTAGAAATTCCAAGAAAATTTGTGGGTGATGGTAGTGGTGGAAAGAACTTCCAATTAAATTAGGAATTCAAACAAATAAGGGGAAGGGGGTCGAAATGGGGAAACTCAGGGTTGCTATGACACATGACTGAAGAATGACAGATCTGGAAGGAGGGGGAGCACGAAAATGGAAAAATGGAAAATAAAGACTAGAATTTCCACCAATTTTTATGGGACGTGGGTTGAAACTCTAGAACTCACCCTGAAAGTTTGGAATCCAAAAGAGCTCGAGGTTGATGTCAGAAATTCCGGGATGAGCTTGTTGTCTCGCGATTGGCAGAAAATCGATGAAGGCGGTGGCGGTGCAACGGCGGCTCGATGGCGGCGGCGGCGGCGACGACGAACTCCACACCAGATAGATGAGGCTTCACACCTCAGAACACAACCTTCTCAGTTGTTGGGGGGAGGAGAGGAGAGAGAGAGAGGGGTGGCCCTTGCTCCTTTGGAAGAAATTCCACAATTTTTCTTGCATTAATTCCAATCAAATGAAAATACATGCTATTTATGTAAAATAACAAAAGACACTAACTATCCCTAGATCTAGGGTCGGGGAGGGGTAAAAGAGGGAGTCCACATTTTATTCTCCCATGTGATTTGGAATCAAATAAAATAAAATTTCAAACCTATTAAACTATAATATGCTAGGGGCGCCCCCTTGACTTCCTTGGTTCCAACCTTGAATTTTTTTACCCTTTGTCCCCCCCTTGGTCCAACTCTTCTAGAAGCCCACCTTGGAGAGTTGACTGACCCCACATGGGCCCAAGGACTGAGGTGGATCAATGGGAGAAGGGATGGGGGGCCCGCGGGACCCAGGTGGTCCCAAATTACAAATAAACCCCTTTTACAATCCGAATTACAATCCGAATAAAGCCAAATAAACACGCATTAAACACAAATAAAATCCCAGTAAATATGATAAATACTAAGACTCAAGGGGGAGTCTCTAGACTGTCTTCGAGCCAGATGGAAGCCGATGTATCTCGAGTGGTGCTCCGCGTACGGTACCGACGGTTCACCGGTTCGTGCTTCTCGCTCGCTCTGGTGTCCGCACCACTAAGTACATAGGGGTACTGGCATCTGATAAACGTGTACCCTCATGCAAAAGGTGTAAATCACTTCTGCTGTGTTTGATCAGAGACAGAATTGGTATATCATGCTGCGTAACTGGGGGTACTGGCGTCTAACCAACGTGTACCCTTAAGTCCAAAGGCATGGATGATACCTGACTATTCAAAATTTCAGAAACAACAATGGTTGAAAATGCATATCCTGAATGTTGAATTGTTTAACCTCAATACATATCCTAATCACTCCCAAAGATTTTCACTGATTTTGAAGTGAGTAGGATACAGTTAAACTAATTCTCTCATGATTATGTGATTTTGATTTATTTCTATTAATGGGCGCTGCAACTTTATCCCAGAATACAATGGGTTCACTCTAATTTTTATTACTCTTAAACCAGAAATCTCAAGAATGCATAATCCCGATTTTTATATATGAAGAATTTGAGCTATGGAATGCTTGGTTAATGAACTATTGCACAGCGTGTCATTCACTTCCATTTCCTCTTGATGATCTTCCTCATGTCTCTATCCCTCCTTATTTGCTGATGGCAAAGGGGGAGAATATCTATTAGAAGTTTTTGATTTTAGCTTGATTTCAGGGGGAGAATGAACTAGGGGGGGAGTGAATTAGAGGTATTGGTTGTTGGTATTGGTGTCTTGATTCTCGAAGGGGAGTTAAGCACAGAGTCACTAGAAATTGCATTTGTTGCATCTGTGTAGTTCATTGTGGCTGTTTGTAGTCTAAGCATGGTTTTTCACTGCACTACTTGATTGTGTTTCATGACAATTCTGACTAAGACTGAACTGAATAATTTCATCAAAATATATCTGATAAAATAGTGTTACCATCATCAAAAAGGGGGAGAATGTTGTGTCTCCTCTGGGGTTGATGATCTATGTGGAGTTTGTTGTGTTTTGAGTGATTGGCAATAGTATGGTTGACTTGGCTGACTTTATTATGACTCTTGTAAATCTGATCATTTTTAATGAATTTAATTTAGTCAGAATTATTGCTAAGTTACTTTAGTCAAAATACATGTATTCATTTTGCATAATAAGCTCAATGCATACTCTGTCTGAACTGAACTAAGGTTGTCACACCCCGAGCCTTTATTACAGCGGAAGACTCGCTCGAGGAACGCGAACAGCCAGCATGGTAAGTCTCTTGCAAGCAAGAATGATCATAGTGCAAGACAATCACACATAAGAATGCAATCGCATAATAATTAATCAAACTTCAACTTTATTCCATTGGTAAATCGAGTATTCAAGTACAATCACCTTTTCATACTTTTTCCATTCCACTAGACTCAAGAAATAAGAAATTACAAAGACTCGATCTAAACAATATAGACTTTCATAAGTCTTCACTCTCATCTTGACAATACTTTCATTCGCTCTCGGACCTGCTACTTGTATAACCCGAATCCGAATTCGAATCACTTACATTCCTAAAAAAGATTGGAAATAGGTAATGAGCACACTTACCCAGTAGGTATCTTCGCATCAACATGATTAGCACTATTAAAGTAATTAGCATTTTAGCTCTAAAGAATTTAGGTAAAATCATGCGAAATGCGATCAATCATGCGAGTAACCAAAGTAACAAAACGATCATGTAAGATAGAATGAGAGCAAGACTGAACTAGCAAGAACGTAACAAGAACATAATATTGACCTTTCATAAACAAAAATGTATCGAGAATGTACTAACAAGTCACATAATCATCACTCTAGTATCTTTTATTTATGAGCAAGTACTTCGTGAATTTCTGTGGAATATCAAGCAAGAAAGTCATGTACAAGAATGTCATGTCGTGCCGTGGATTTTCACTTATTTATAAAGAAAGTACTTCCAGTGTAATGCGATGCCAGTAGCATCATACCCCATGATTTATCATAGTATGTTTCCGACAATCAGTCGAGGGGACTAGCATAGAGCCCTTGAACACAATCAGTGCTCGATCGCATCTTTAAGTATAAATCAAGCTACTTCCACGCATGTAACAATAAAGTATGGCCAAGAATGCAATAAGTTCAGTAAGTTCATGATAATAATAATCAATGAATGAACGCTTCAATTTAGAATATGAATGATCAAGAATGACTTATACTATGTTATACTCATGGAAATAAATCGGCAGCATAACGGTATATTTCTTGCTTTTCATAAATTAAATTAGGTATCTTGAATCAATTTGGTAAGTCCTAGACCATTATCAATCCATCTAGGAACCTTAGAATATCAACCCGTGGGTCAAACCTTGGGTTAAGAAAATATAGAGCTGTGACGGTCTGGTACTGGGCCGTTACATAACGTGACGCTCCAGTATTGGGCCGTTACATTAGTTTGAATCCGAAAGAAATAAAGATGGACTCAGTATATGTGACGGTCATTTATTGGGCCATTAGATGAGCCTAACGGTCCAACCTTGATCTGTTACATATCTGAAAATCAGAAACCATCGATAGTGTTTTCTAATGATTGGGCTTTCATGGTACAACCAACTCGACGTCCTAGTGGGAATCCCAGGCTCGCGGAGAATTACGGAGGCCTTGAAATAAGATTTCCTAGTCTATTGGAAGGAATATCCAATAGAGAGGTCCTCATGTCCAAGAATAATGTTCCTATAGTGCAAAGTGTGAACTAATGGACAACATACTGGAATATGCGCCATGTACTTAAAGAAAATGACTCTATTGATAGAGAGAGAATGTGTAGCAATGTGAAACCAAAATAAAACTCCGTCAATGCAATATTGAAAAAAATCATGATTTAAATACAAAACTATAAAGTTAGTCAATGAAAATAACTCAAAATAACTTAAAAGGCTTGTAATCATGCAATTCCTATCATGAATCAATAAATAAACTCAAAGTCATGATATCAGGTCAAAACTTAGATAACTAGGCTTATTTATAAGTAAATTGACTGTTTTCCAATTCTGTCTACAGTTCTCCTGACGGTCGAGAGTGGGGGCGTCACAGTGATTGTGACGGTTTATCATGGAGCCGTTACAGTATTGTAACGCTCTATCTATGGTCCGTTAGAGACACAGAGCAAATTTTCATACAATAGAGAGTGTGACGGCTTATCGTAAGGCAGTTACAGTGTTGTGACAGTCTAAGTATGATGCGTCAGAGTCCCGGCTAACAGTATAAAGAAATTAAAAGACTATGATTTGAAATCATGTCATGTTTTGAAAAGATTTAACTACCCCAATCATGACAAAACGAAGTAAAGGTCATCTAGATGCATAGGTTGTAGTGAATTGACAAGATAATATCTTTGATCTTTGATTAGGGCTAAGGATATGTATGTATGCATGAACCCACTAAAACATGAAATCCATGATCTATAGTGCATGAAATCAAGCACAATCAGAGGGCTTTTATCCCTAACGAGATATTTTTGCCAATCATGAGATGACCTACTTCTTAACTGGGCTTTAAACTTCTGATTTGAGTATGAAAGACGCACCCTAGTTCTCTCTTTCCAATGAGTTTCCAGCAACTTTTCGCTTCTCTAGCGCCTCAGCTTCTTGACGTAAGGACGTGAAATTTTGAGGGTAAGAAGATGAAACTATGGGGAACAAAAAGTTCTAAATAACCGAACTCTAATTACCTCGTTTAGATGTCCAAATCTCCTGATCTTCAGAGGACTTGCGTTCAGTTTCTTGGGTTGCTAAGGTCCGACCAGCAACTTTGGAAGCTTCAATCTCCTCGGCTGGTTGATCTCCTAGCATGAAATTTGGAGAGCTATTAGTCTAAAGTGTTATAAACAAAACCTTCTAAAGAACTTACCCGAAATTCTATCTCTTTACCTTGATTCTTCATGAGCCAAAAGTAAGGGTCGCTCAGTTCAGAACTGGGTCTTATTTATAGGGATTTGACTAGGGTTTGAGGATTAGATCGATTCTAGAGTCCTTAGTTGGCCAAAACCTGATCCCTAAGAGTCCTTAATAACCTTACATGTTCTCCTAATTAGGTCTCTTGCAGATAGGATCCCAAAGATCTAATCTTTTTGCAAGTTCCTCCATTCACGGAACTGACAGAGGTGTAACGCATGAGGTCTAGTGCGTTACACAGCTGTAGCGGTCGCCCGATAGACCGTTACATCAAACGTGTATAGAGTTTCAATTTATTAAAACTCTTTTATTCGTTTATCCTTCTAATTATCTAATTAAGGGATATTTATCCTTTAAAATCCGTGAATAAGCTAAATAACGTTCTAGAATATGGGCCAAACTTAATGGGCTTGGTCCTTAAACCTTTTGAGTCTTACTTGAATAGGCTAGGCTAATTATTTAACACAATTGGGCCTTATAATAACTTATTAATCCAATAATCCATTTATTAATTTATTTAGGCCTTTATAAATTCCAAAAAATTATTAAATAACCCAAAAATTACTTATATAAATTTTGGGGCACTACAAAGGTCGACGCTAGTACTCCTGCTTGCATATCAGGTCGGTGCATGTTTTGCATGGTACATAACTAAGGTCGGTGCACATTTCTATCCAGTGCTAACCAAGGTCGGTGCACATTCTTGTTCCTTCAGTAGAAGGTCGGTGCACATTTGGTTGGTATGCTTGCTAGGGTCGGTACACATTTTGTTGTTCAGCATGTAACGTCGGTGCACATTTAGACAGTATGCATATAAGGTTAGTGACCATTTAGATAGATTGCATATAAGGTTGGTGCACATTCCTTCGAGAGAAGGTCGGTGCACATTTAGACAGTCTGCATATGGTTGGTGCATATCACTGTGCTGCATACATAAGGTCTGAGCACATGCCGTAGAATGCATGCAAGGGTTTGTGCACGATTGAAGGTCTGTACATATGATGAACCAAATCAAAATGTTTAACATGTGTACAAAATGTTTCACTCGTATGCAGAACATTTCACTCCAACTCAAAATGTTCAACCTGTGTACAAAATGTTTCACTTGTATACAGAATATTTCACTCCAACTCAAAATGTTCAACCTGTATACAAAATGTTTCACTTGTATGCAGAATATTTTACTCCAACTCAAAATGTTTAACCTGTGCATAAAATGTTTCATTTGTATGCAGAATATTTCACTCCAATTCAAAATGTTTGACTGAATGATTGTCTTCTGATCTGCATGAATCTTACCTTGTGGGTAAAGAAGCATCAACCTCTTAAGTAGTCACGTGATCCTATAACTGAGGAGTCCAGCTCGTCTGGAACACACAGGTTGATGGCACGTGATCCTAGGCAATGAACGGAATAGATGATCCTGCCACGTGGACAGCTACAGTGCTAAGATTCTGACGCGTGGAACCTCAAAGGATCAGATTTGAGTGAAACTTTTGGCAGGAACGTGGTGACCACACGCTGATTGCCTGCTGCCTATAAAAGGAGGATAGTCGCCCAAAATTCAAGCGCGGGAAATAGAGATAGCAAAGCAACAGAGAGAAGTAAAAAGCAGTAGAGGATTAGAGGGTAGAAAGGAGGAGCAGCAGTGCAGTTAAAAGAGAGTCCAGCATGATCAAGAGATAGAGATCTGAGTAAGTGGAGGAAAGAGTAGAGTATCGTGAGTGATTTGTGAGTTTGAGAGATTTGGTATTTGTCCTGGCTTCTGGTTCAAAACCATAGTCAGATCGCTCAATTTGAGCTACATTTTTTCTCTTGTCTTTGATTTCTTTGTTCTCGTATTATCATTCTCGTTGATTTAAGCTGTGCATCAGTAGTTGTTGGCAAGCTGTAAGGTCCAGCGGCAGAGGTTGATTCCTCTGGGTAGCAACGTTGTAAGGCTCAGCAGGGTGTAGGGAACTTGTTCCCCGAAGCTGTGGATCAGCGGACTTAAGCTGTGTATCAGCAGTGAATCCTTACTCGGTTGAGTAAGGGGTGGACATACATCTCTGCAGGAGATCAAACCACCTAAAAATCTCATGTCTATGCTTGATGGTTTGTGATTGCTACATATACTCATCTGTCTTTTATCTTGCTTCTCTTGGTCGATATATTGAGCATTCGTGAGAGTGAACAAGGTATATCAAAAGATACTGCTCGAAGGATAGGTTAGACCTATCTAAAAAGTAGCCTTTCTTGCGTAAGGAGACTCATTGAGTCAAACCTCTGCCAAGTACCACTTCACATCTCATATGTCTACAATTCATTTCTACTGCTGTTGGGATTTATCTATCTTTTTGAACTCAATCATCCTTTCTATTGATAGTTCTTACATAACACTTGACTACGCTCTCTGTTAATTCATGTGGTTGGTGTGATTAAGTAGTTTTAATTCCGCATTCATCTGCTTAATCATGTTTTAAGTTGGGGTAGATCTATTCACCCCCCTCTAGATCTAATCACTTTCTCATCCATCACATGCATTGTCCTGAAATCACCAGAAGGGGAGGTAGTGCATACCTCATGTTCAATAAACAAGCCATGCACTAATAATGAAGCTGAATATGAAACACTGATAATTGACCTCCTGATTGCGCTTAGCATGGAGATCCGGATGCTGCAAGTTTTGGCGACTCCATACTCGTCATCAAGCAGATACAAGGGGAGTTCGATGTACGAAAACCAGAGCTTGCCCCTTACCACCGAAAGGTGCTGCACCTCATGGCAAAATTCTACCTCATTGAGCTTAATCACATAGCCTGCGGGCAGAATGCTCAAGCTGATGCCCTGGCGAAATTGGCCAGCTCCCTGGCAGTCCCACCAGACGAGACCTTGAACATTGTCGTGATCAACCGACGGCAAGTCCCTAGCACGCTAGATATGCAACCAGACGAGCATGAAGTCGCCACGACCGAGAAAGCTTATGTGCCTGATTGGAGAGATATTCTCCTACAATGGTTCATGCATCAAAGATTACCAAAAGAAAAGTAATAAAGAATGAAGCTAGTCAGGATTAAGGACTCTTACGAGTTTAGAAATGGAACGTTGTTCTGAATTATGGCAGATGCTTGTAAAAAGATCCTGCTCTGTTGCTTATCTATAAAAGAAGTATGGCAGGTAATGCGCGAAGTACATACTGGAACAGCCGGAGCACATCAAGCCGGGCCGAAGATGAAAATTGAAATCAAGAAGTTGGGCTATTATTGGCCCACTATATTTGATGATTGTTGCAAATTTGCAAAGTCATGCCAAAAGTGTCAAGAGCATGCTGCTATACCTAGAAGGCCTCCAGTGCTGCTTCATCCAACAATACCCAGCTGGCCCTTTGCACAATGGGGAACGGATGTGGTCGGCCCTCTACCAACATCTTCTGTCGGATGTAAGTACATCCTGGCGGCAACAGATTATTTTTCCCGGTGGGTGGAAGATGTAGCACTCAGGGAAGTGACTGGTGAGCTGGTGGCCAGATTTATCAAACAGAACATTATATTCCGGTTTGGTGTTCCTAGCCGAATCATATCAGACAATGGCAGTCATTTCAAGAATCAGAAGATTTACCGTTTGTCTGATAAATACAAAATTGATTGGAGAACATCCACCCCATACAACCCGCAGGCAAACGGGTTAGCAGAAGCTTTTAACAAAACACTGTGTACTCTCCTGTCCAAGACAGTCAGTTCTCACAAAAGGGATTGGGAGGAAAAGATGTATGAAGCTTTATGGGCATATCGAATGGTCTACAAGACTCCCACAGGTTGCTCACTGTTCTCTCTTGTATACGGCTCCGAGGCTATAGTCCCTATCCAGCTGGAAGTACCATCGTTAAGGGTCACAATTCAACATGGTCTGGTTCTTGACAAACAAACAAATGTCGAAAGAAGGCTAGAAGAATTAGCTGACCTAGAAGGAAAGCGTCTTTGAGTGCAACAGAACATTTAGATATATCAAGCTCGCATGGCGTGCGCCTTCAACAAACTCGTCAAAGGGTGAGAATTCAAGAAAGGAGACCTGGTCATGGTGAAGAAAAAGGAGGCCATGGCTTCTAACCCTAAGAGAAGGTCAAGAAATTAAAAGGGAAAGGAGAAGAGTCTAGCCGACGCACAGATCGGCGTTATAAGAATGAAAAGTTCAACATCACGGAGCCCTACAAGAGCCGTGATAGTAAGAAGAGATCCAGGAATGGGAATGGTGGAAGTTCCCATAAGCAAAAGAAAGTCAAGGAGGAGAAGGAGCAGGTCGCCACGGCTTGCACATTTTGTGAAAAATTCGGCCATTCGGCTGAGGAGTGTTGGAAGCGCCTTGGCGCTTGTTTACGTTGTGGAAGTAGGGAGCATCGTATGTCAGATTGCCCCCTTATGAAAGACTAATCGTCTGGTGGAGGACGTAGGAGGCAGGCTCGCCTCAATGCCATCTTAGAAGAAGAGGAAGCGCCGAGGGATGGTGGGCTTATGGAAGGTACTCTTCAAATTTGTTCACGTCCTGCATTTGTGCTATTTGACACTGGTGCCTCTCATTCTTTTATCTCCACTACTTTTGCAAAAATATTATCAATTGCATCAGTCCCCTTACCTTCAGATCTCGCTATTACGACACCCTTAGGTTCTGGAAGAAAGCTTACCGACTATTATCCTAATAGCGAAAGGATAGTAGAAGGTCACAATCTCCCCGCAAACTTAGTATGCCTTAACATGAAAGGTTATGATGCCATTTTAGGGGTAGATTGGCTTGTAGATCATGATGCTTATATCAATTGCCGAAATAGGATTATATCCTTTCGAAAGTCCGGTCTTCCGAGATTCTCTTTTCTTGGCATCAAGTACAAGAAGCATCCTACTATTATATCTTCTCTTCACGCTTGCAAACTTATCTCGCAAGGATGTGAAGCTTTTCTTGCTTCTGTCATTATTACCGAATCCAAGGAGATTATCTTAGCAGACATTCCTATTGTAAGTGAGTTCCCCGATGTGTTCC
The DNA here is from genome assembly GCA_022559845.1 of Amorphophallus konjac. NCBI lineage: Eukaryota > Viridiplantae > Streptophyta > Magnoliopsida > Alismatales > Araceae > Amorphophallus > Amorphophallus konjac. Next base: position 124,203,122 of record CM040119.1, on the reverse strand, counting down.
CGTCCGAATTACCCAGTTTACCACCCGAGAGGGAAGTGAACTTCACTATTAAACTCATTCCAGGAGTAGCACCTATTTCTATAGTCCCTTACAGGATGTCCCCCACAAAACTCAAGGAATTAAAAAGGCAGTTGCAGGAATTACTAGACAAAGGCTTCATCAGACCTAGCACATCCCCTTGGGGTGCGCCAGTTCTATTTGTTAAGAAAAAGGATGGTTCTCTCAGGCTATGCATCGATTACCGGCGACTGAATCAACTCACAATTAAAAACAAGTATCCGTTACCGCGTATCGATGAGCTCTTTGATCAGCTTTCGGGAGTAAAATATTTCTCTAAGATTGACCTCAGATCAAGTTATCATCAGCTTAGAATTAAAGAAGAAGACATTTATAAAATAGCTTTTCGAAGTCGTTATGGCCACTATGAATTCGTGGTAATGTCATTCGGATTAACTAATGCCCCGGCAGCATTCATGCAACTTATGAACAGTGTCTTCCAGCCATTTCTGGACCAGTTTATCGTCGTCTTCATTGATGATATCTTGATATACTCCAAGACAAGGGAGGAACATGAAGAACATTTGAAAATAGCTTTGCAAACACTTAAAGAACATAAACTCTATGCCAAGCTAAATATATGCAAATTCTGGCTCAAGGAAGTTTCATTCCTAGGCCACATAATTTCAAAAGAAGGTATCGCTGTGGATCCTTCTAAGGTAGAAGCTGTCAAGAATTGGAGCCGGCCAACGACCGTATCAGAAGTACGAAGTTTTCTGGGTCTAGCTGGTTATTATAGAAGATTCATTAAAGATTTTTCAAAGATTACAGTTCCTTTAACTAGACTGACGAGAAAAGAAAATCCTTTTGTCTGGTCAGAGGAATGTGAGGAGAGTTTCCAAACTCTTAAGAATCATCTTACTACAGCTCCTATTCTAACACTACCGATGGAAGGTGGTGGATTCGAAGTATATACGGATGCATCTGGTATTGGCTTAGGGTGTGTCCTCATGCAAAATGGAAAGGTAATATGTTATTCTTCAAGACAATTGAAACGTCACGAGGAAAATTATCTTGTGCATGATTTAGAATTAGCAACTGTCATTTCCGCCTTAAAAATTTGGCGTCATTATCTCTATGGAGAAAAGTTTACGGTCTACTCGGACCACAAAAGCTTGAAATACTTATTTTCTCAAAAAGAGCTAAATACAAGGCAGAGAAGATGGTTGGAATATCTCAAGGATTTTGATTTTTCTATTCAATATCATCATGGCAAGGCTAATGTTGTTGCGGATGCACTCAGCAGAAAACCAATGGGTATGCTATCAAGTCTGATGATTAGTATGACTAATCTTATTCCTCAATTTGCTCAATTGAACTTAGATATTGACAGGAAGGAAGAAGATTGCTTCATGGCTAATATCTGAGCTCAACCTATCTTAATAGAGGATCTAGTCAAGTTGCAAAATGATGATCTCATGTTACTAGAAATTAAGGCTAATATTGAACAACGGTCGGATTTCTCTATTACGGAGGATGAAAGATTGCTATTCAAGGGCCGAGTGTGTGTACCGGATCATGAGGATACGAAGAAATTGATTCTAGAAGAAGTACATAAATCCAGGTATAGCATTCACCCAGGTAGTACAAAAATGTATCAAGATCTCAAAAGAAATTTCTAGTGGCCCAACATGAAGAGAGAAATAGCTGATTTCGTGTCTCGATGTCTCACTTGTCAACAAGTAAAGGCAGAGCATTTTAGACCCGCAGGTAAACTGCATCCCTTGAATATTCCCGAATGGAAGTGGGAGAGTATAGGGATGGATTTCATTATGGGGTTACCTAAGACAAGAGGTGGACACGATGGTATATGGGTAATCATAGACCGATTAACTAAATCTGCACATTTCATACCAATCAAAAGTCGATGGTCTGTGGATATCCTGGCAGCATTATACATAAGGGAAATTGTTAAATTACATGGTGTCCCAGTCACTATTATATCTGATAGAGATCCTCGATTCACATCATAATTTTGGAAGGGTCTACAACAGTCACTAGGGACTAGATTGAATTTCAGCACAGCCTTTCATCCACAAACTGATGGTCAGACAGAAAGAACAAATCAGGTGGTAGAAGACATGCTCAGGGCTTGTGTTATTGATTTTGGAGGTAGTTGGCATGATCACTTACCTCTGGTAGAATTTGCATATAACAACAGTTACCAGGTCAACATACAGATGGCACCTTTTGAAGCTCTATATGGAAAAAGTTGTCGATCACCAATATGTTGGAGTGAAATAGGGGAAAGATAATTCCTAGGCCCCGATATTATCAGAGATTCTATAGAGAAGATCAAGCTTATTCAAGAGAGAATAAAGATGGCACAAGATAGGTAAAAGTCTTATGCTGATAATCGTAGACGCGACTTGGAATTTCAAGTAGGAGACCATGTGTATCTCAAGGTTTCTCCAGGTCGTGGTATTCAGAGATTTGGCATTAAGGGTAAACTAACTCCAAGGTTCATTGGTCCATTTGAAATTTTCGAAAGGGTCGGTGAAGTGGCTTACAAACTGGCTTTACCTCCACAATTAGCAGGAGTTCATGACGTATTTCACTTCTCTATGCTAAAGAAATATGTATATGATCCTGACCATATTATCACTTATAACAATCTGGAGATCCAAAAGGATATGACGTACGAGCAAACGCCAATAAAGATTCTGGAACGAGAAGTGCGTCAACTAAGAAATAAAGTTATTCCTATGGTCAAGATTCAATGGAAGAAAACATGGCCATATGAAGCAACATGGGAAACCGAAGAAGTCATGCGGAAAAGATTTCTAGAATTATTCAACTGTAAGTACACTCTCCATAACCCATGTATTAAATTTGGGGACCAAATTCTTCTAAGTGGGGGAGGGTGTAGTGCCCCAGAATTTATATAATAATTTCTGAGTTATTTATAGAACTTTCTGGAATTTATAAGTACTAAATAGACTAATAAAAGGATTATTAGATTAATAAGTCATTATAAGGCCCAATTATGTTAAATAATTAACCTAGCCTATTTAAATAAAATCCAAAAGGTTTAAGGACCAAGCCTATTAAGTTTGGCCCATATTCTAGAAGGTTATTTAGCCTATTCACGTATTTTAAGGATAAATACCATTTTATGGATAATAATATGGATAATTAACAAAAGAGTTTGATTGATGTTGAACTCTGTGCACGTTGGATGTAGCGGTCTATCGTGCGACCGCCACAGCCATGTAACACACCAGTCTTGATGCGTTACATACTGTCAATTCCGTGAAAGAAAGAACGAGCAAAAAGATTAGAACTTTGGGATCTTATCTATAAGAGATCGACTTGGGAGAGTTTTACAACATTACTAAGGACTCTTAGGGATTAGGTTCTAGCAAATTAAGGACTCTAGAATCAATCTAATCTTTAAAACCCTATAAATAGGACCTAGTTCTGAACTGAGCGACCCTTACTTTTGGCTCGTAAAGAATCAAGGTAAGGAGATAGAATTTCAGGTAAGTTCTTTAAAAGATTTTATTTAGTATACTTTAGACTAATAGTTCTCTAAATTTCGTGCTAGGAGATCAAGCAACCAAGGAGATTGAAGCTTCCAAAGTTGCTGGTTCGACCATAGTAACTCAGGATTCAGAGCAAAAGACCCTGAAGATCAAGAGATTATGACGTCTAAACGAGGTAATTAGAATTCAATCCTTTAGAACTTTTTGTTCACCTTAGTTTCATCTTCTTACCCTCAAAATTTCACATCTTTAAGACAAGAGGTTGGAGAGATAGAGCAGCAGGAAGTTGCTGGAAAATCACTGGAAAAGGAGAGCTAGGGCTCGAATTTCAGACTCAAATTAGAAGCTTAAAGCCTAGTTAAGAGGTAGGTTATCTCATGATTGGCAAAAACATCTTGTTAGGGATAAAATCCCTTTGATTGTATTTGATTTCATGCATTATAGACTATGAATTCCATGTTTTAGTGGGTTTATGCATACATACATATTCTTAGCCCTAATCAAAGATCAAAGATATTATCTTGTCAATTCACTGCAACATATGCATCTAGATGACCTTTACTTCATTTTGTCATGATTGGGGTAGTTAAATCTTTTCAAAACATGACATGGTTTCAAATCATAGTCTTTTTATTTCATTATACTGTTAGTAGGGACTCTGACGCATCATACTTCGACCGTCACAGACTGTAACGGCCTTACGATAAGCCGTCACACCCTCTACTGCATCTTAACTACTCTGTTGTCTCTGACGCACCTTAACAGGACCGTTACATTAGTGTAACGGCCCCTCGATAGACCGTCACAATCACTATGACGCACCCTGTAATACTCCGGTTTTAAAAATCTGAAATAAAATTGAAATGAATGAATTTAAGAATTTAATATTTAATTCCTTAGTAAATAGAACTAGTGAAATTTTGACTACCTTATAAAAATCTATAAAAATGGTAAATTGATAGAGGATGAGTTATTTAACAACTTTGTCTTCTGTGGTCGAGCCAAAAAAAATCCGTAACTAGGTCTAATCTTTGGTTTGAGTCCAAAGTGCACACTTACCTAACCTTAACTTAAACCGCGGAATTAGAGCTTAATACTCCATCAAATGAGCCCAAATCGGTGGCAAATGAAAGGCCACGATCTAAGGATCATTTCCCCTCTACCAATTCATCGAAACCCTAACCTTAAAACTTGTAGTCGGCCGAGCTTTGGGGAGGTCAACTATTGCGGCGCCGTTTCAATCACTGAACTTGCTTCGACGAATTCTCCCAGCACCGAAGGCTCCAGAAGTTGTATGAGCTATAAAAACAAAGCTCTACAACCCTAGAATCCTTTGGTAGTAGCGGCGGGCAGTGGAGATTGATCTAGGGAGATCTCTGGTGATTAGTGGAGACGTGTCGGCGTTCTTTCTTCTTCCTTTCTTCTTCGTTCTTCATCTAATTGAGGTAGGTAATAACGAGCCCAACATAAAGTGTTATATATGGATGGAATCAGCATCTAGTCCTCTTTCTTTTGAGCCTGAAAGCCCTAAATTCCATTAGGTATCCTGCGTTAATTTAATGGTTTAGTAGAGGCATGTCATAATTAGGACAGAACATGTTCCCCTTTGATTTTAGTAGCGATTTCAGGCTGTAAATCTCAAATTGATTCATGCATCTCGTAGAGTTTTTCATGCTCTTTCTTTTGATAGTAAAAGCCCCAAATTCCATGTTGTATACTCTTTGAATTTCAAGTTTTATTGTGACCCTTAAAACCCCCGTCGAGGCGGGCAAGGGTTAGTTTAATCGGGTTTGTACCATACTTGGACGGTCTTACGATAGACCACATATCTTGGATGAACGGTCTCCCAGAGACCACATAACCAGGATGGGCGGTCACTACATGACCACACATCCTGGGATGGGCGGCCCTCATCTAACCACATATCTAGATGAACGGTCTTCAAGTGACCACATATCCCCTGGCAGGATGAACGGCCACCCAGATGACCACACATCTGGATGGGCGGCCATCCTTGTGACCACATAACCCAGGGATGGGCGGTTCTCAACTGACCGCCCAACCCCTTGGGCGGTTCTATACTGACCGCCCAACCACATGGGCAGTCATGCCCCTGGCCGTCCAACTCCCTGCAGTCCAGAAACAACCCCTTCAGCCCCTGTTAGCCCAGTAGATGTAAGGTCTTTCCAGAACCGTTTATCTATGCAGTAATTGACTTAGTACTAGTTCTATATGATTCATATTAGTGTCTAAATGGATAATTAGTAAACTAGAAACCCATATGATAAGTGGTAAATCATGCAAGTAAATATCTGTAAAATGTATGCTTTTCATTCCCACATGATCTTATTCATTATCTTTATCATCTTGATTCATCTTTTTGGCAATCAAATTAATGTAAATTGTGATGCTTGATAAATGAACATAGAGATTAGGACTAAAATGATTATTAGGTTGCTGGACAGCCATTCTACTTCAGTAGAACGTTTTGACCAATTGCGGACTTCTAGTAAGTCATTAGCCCTATTAGTTGTGCTAGTCTTGAACTTACCCCCGGACACTCCATCCGGCGGACTTACCATCATCTTGGGATCTTTGTATCTCCCTGCTAAGAACCTAATGAACCACCAAAACTTTGATTTACGTGACCGAACCGCTGGGTTATAAGTCTTGGATCGAATTGGGCTAAGAGAGGCACGTGCGGCCAGTAGTGAACCGCATATCCTATAGGTGGCCCAATAACGACCGCGTATACCTGGCTTATGCCATTAAGTGTTGGTCGATTAACCTTGATCAATCTTCGACCAAACCTTTAAGCCCTGGACTGACCAATGGACAGTATACTAGGCCCTGGTTTAGTTTTACCCTTTCTTTGGTAGCCGGAGTCCAATAGGGTGATTTCTTAACTTTCTAGCCAAGCCGGGTGGTGCAGCTGGAATATGACCGTTCAAACCTTATGCGGATTCTCTTGGACCGCATATCTTTAATACGGCCTTGTATGGACCGTATATCTTGTTCATGGGTCTTAAGGTCTTCTTTACCAGTACGACCCAGAACTTAGCGTTCATACTTTAGAGCGGCACACTGTCAGCCGTTCATTCTTGACCTCGTGGGCTGAGTATCAGTCCAGCTCCTGTAAGTGCGGCCTAGTGTTAGCCGCATATATCTCTTGAGCGGTTTATGTATGACCGTACATCTCTCAGAGATGAGTTTCATCGTGTTTTGTGCTCTTGAATCCAAGGACGGATTAGTCCTTTAAATCTTGAACTTCTGGACAGTAATTCATCTGATTATTTGGTCATAAACTTGACTAAATGTCTAGACGGGACTTGGGATCTTGAATCCGATAAATCAATGCCAACGCATCATAAGGGCCCAGTCTGGTCCTAGGGAGAGCGCCCGAAAAGTACTTGTGCCCATGAGAGTTTGTAATGACAAGGTGAGGCATTGCACCGAGTGCCTGACTAGCGTGATGTCTACGACAGAAATCTCTTGTTATATCTTGTTACTTGATCGTACTTGACTTGTTTAAATTACTTGATGATGGCCATTTCCTCATTATAATTTCCTGTTACACTTGTTACTTGTTATTCTTATGAAATCCAGATATCTTATATTTCTTGACCTTGCAAGATCTTTATCTTACATTGTTTTCTTTTGTATCGTCATTTCTTTTCTTATCATTGCATATAAAAATGGAATAATTGGTTAATTACGTAAACTTGACTGTTATTATCTACTGAGCGTCAGCTCACAGTTGTTGTTTTCCCCCCTTTCCAGGCAGTTCAGGTGACGATGCGCATACCGATGGGGAGGGACAGGAGTGATATCTCTGAGTGTACCAGTTCTTGATGTTGAGTTGGCACAGTTATCCTAGTCTTAGTTGTGCCTTAGAGTGTGTTTAGCTTCAGTTATGATATTATTGTTAGAGTTGTATTGCCTCAGTTTGTATTAAGTTGGTTTAAGGTTATTGTACTAGATTTGGAATGTTTCTTGATCAATAAGTTATCTCTCTTCATAGCACTTGTGTTTAATGCTTAGATTAGCTTATCATTATTTCTAGCTATTTCTGACTGTACGTTTCGATATTCCGCGTCGGGACGTGACAGTTTAGGTGGTATCAGAGCCTAGGTTTCACATTCCTAGATTTTCTAAGTTCTAGGGGTCTAAGTGATGATTTAGGACCCATAACCTTGTTATAAGTCTAAGAACCCAACCTGGTGAGATTTGGGTAGAAACTTGGGTTAAGTTCATAACTTAATCATGTTATTATCTATTTTTAATGAACCTAAGTAATCTATTCCACGTGTAGGTCTTTGCAATGGCAGCTGATCACGCGGAATGTACGAACTTACAGCGCACGGTTCAAGGCCTTACTCAAGTTTTGCAACAAGTGGCCCAAGCAGGAACTGCAAACCATGGCACTGGTGATTTATATCGGAACTTCCGAGGGATGAATCCATCAAGATTTGGTGGCTCGACTGACCCTGACAAAGCCGAGCACTAGCTAGATGAAATGGGAAGGATATTCGAAGTAATGCAGTGCAGCAATCATGAACGTGTCCTTCTATCAACCTTTGAACTTGAACGTGATGCTAGAACATGGTGGGATTTAGTGAAGGCTACTCTTGGTGATCAGCAAGTCACATGGGAGGAGTTCGAAGAATTCTTTAATAGCAAATACTTTTCTGATAGAGTGCAAGAGATGAAGGCAGCGGAGTTCACGGCTTTGAAGCAGCGAAATCTATCTGTGGCAGAATATGAAGCTCAGTTTTCTCGGTTATCCCGATATGCTACTCACTTGATATCCACCGAGAAGATGAAGGCTAAGCGCTTTCTTAATGGACTGAAGCTGCTATATATCAACCAATTGGCACCAATGGAAATCCCGACCTATTCTGAAATGGTGAGAAAAGCTCAAGTCCTAGAAGATACTCTAGAAATGACGGAGAGAATCCGTGGAAAAAGTGCAAGGAAGGAACAACCTACGGGTCCCAGGAATATCAAACCCAGGTATGGCAAGAAGAGGCCTATTAGTGGGCCTGGTTCGTGGAGTGTGTTGAGTTAGATGGACGTAGTCTATCTCCATGAAATGTAAATCTAGAGGGGGGTGAATAGATCTAATGCCTATTTTAAAAAAACCAATGTAAGGTTCAAATGCGAAATATAGACAAATCTGCTAAATCACTAATTCTGATACTAGATTTCAACAGAACCGAATCAAGCTCTTAAAGTAAACAAGACAACCAGTCGCACACAATTCATAGACAATCACACAAACATAAGACACCAACGATTTTTAGGTGGTTCGGTCAAGGACCTACGTCCACCCCACACTCAACCGAGTATGGCTTACTGCTGCGCAGTACAGCTTGCGTCTGCTGGGCACTACAGCTTGGCCAACAACCGCTGATACACAGCTTCGCTGGGCACTACAACTTGCCGACCAGAGGAACAGATCCTCTGCAACTGCTGGGGAAATACAGCTTAACCCGTCCAGTGGAAACTTCCACTGCAAATCCGTTGACTCACAACTTGAAGAAACAGGAATTCGGAAATGAAAGACAGAAGCAAAACGAAAATGAAAACCCAAATGGGAATGTAGCTCGAATGAGCAATGCTCAGCTCTGGTTTCTGAACCAAGAGACTGAGATACAACCTCTCAAACAAAAACTCTCACAATCTCACTCTCTCGATCAAGCTCTCTCAACTCATCTCTCTTGATCTTCTCTTCTCTCTTTTTCTTCTTCTCTGTTTCTCTTCTCACAGTGGATCGATGGCACTCTATTGCTTTCAGACTTGCTGTATAGACTTTGCTCTCTTCAGATTTCGATCAACCTCCATCTGAACACCAAGGCTTCAATATATACTGGCAGCAGGTGGATAAGGGCGTGTGGTTTCCACGTTTTCCCGCCCAAGGAATTCGCCAGATCCAAGGCAACTTTATCCACGTGTCATCATCTGATCACCTCGTCCTCCTGGGATCACGAGCCATGTCAGCAATCCCTGTCAGACAGAGTATCGGATCATCAGCTGTAAGTATATTCATTGCAGTGTATAGACTTCGGTTTATAGCCGACGTACAGACATCAATGTATGGACTTTACAAGACAAACACAATGTGTATACTTGCTCAGTGTATGGACTTGTTTGAACGAAAAAGCAATGTATATACTTGAGGCATGAAGGCCAATGTACAGACTTGGCCACAAGCTGAACAATCGGATGTATAGACTTTGAGATCATTCAATCAGCCAATGTGTAAGACATCACGATGTATAGACTTCAGTTTATATGAAGGGCTGTACATACTTGCTGAATTGTAAAGCAATGTGCAGACTATGAAGAACCTCACCCAATGTATGGACTTTAGATTAAGGCCGACGTATAGACTTTGAATATGAAGACCAATGTATGGACTTCGAATCTGAGGACCAATGTACAGACTATGAGAGCTAAGGCCAATGTATACACTTTAAGAACCTGACCCAGTGTATGGACTTAACATGATGCACGAAGACACAGTCCAATGTACAGACTTCATGAACAATGCATGAACGAGATGATGTATAGACTTTGAATGAAGGTCCAATGTGCAGACTTGCCTTAGACTCTAAATGAGACGTACCTGGCTGTACAAACTTTGACTGATGCATGAAGACAGACACTGTACAGACTTGGATAGTGTGAGACGCTGGAAGAGATGGTGGAGTCTGTATAGACTTTGCCCAAAGCCTTAGACGCAACAGAGACAGACTAATGTACACACTTAACCAATGTAATGTAATGTATGGACCTGTACAGTGAAACGATGTATAGACTTCACCAAGACACTGCATGAACAATATGATGCGATGTACATACTTTGAAGAACAGCATCCAATGTATAGACTTGATGAAACACTCACGAGTGTATAGACTTAGAGTGAAGCATGCAATGTATAGACTTTACGAAATGCATGCTACAGTGCCGATGTGTAGACTTGAATATCATTCAACAGCTAATGTGAAGACTTCCAGATGTATAGACTTTTAAAATGAAAGGCTGTATAGGCTTGAACAAAGAAGCAGCGAATGTATGGACTTCCAAATGGAAACGACGGTAAAGCGATCAGTGTATAGACTTCAAGGGAAACGACGGTAAAATTACCCATGTATAGACTTGAAGGAAAACGTAGGTAAAACTTCCAATGTACAGACTTCGAAGATGAACAATTGGATGTACATACTTGGAAGATCACTGATGGCTGTACAGACTTTGCTTCAATGTATAGACTTGGAAGTTCAACGAAGGATGCATAGTGCACTGTATGGACTTCCAATGAGACGCAAATTGAGACGATGGATGTATATACTTTCCACCGACAAATGTATAGACTTTGCGAAGCACAATCCATTGTACAGACTTTCAAGCCTGAAGGCCAATGTGTGGACTTTGCACAGTAGCTCAATGTATAGACTTGATATGTGTGCTTCGGCTGTACAGACTTCACTCTAGCAGGTAATGCAGCAATGTATATACTTTGAACTTGAACGTGCAGTGTATAGACTATGCAATGCACTGTGGATGTATGGACTCTGCAACGACGGGCAATGTATAGACTATGCACAGTCCAATGAATGGACTTTAACTAAGGTGGACAATGTACACACTTAACCGATGTGCAGACTTTAACGATGTGATGCAATGTACACACATGTAAAGATGATGCAATACGTTGACGCTGCAATGTATGCCAATGTATAGAGTTTCATGCTGCAAAGCACTGTGAAGACTTGTGAGTGTGTGCAGAACACAGTATAGACTCTGACTGCATTATGTACACAGACAACCTGATAAAAGCAATTTCATGAAAATAGGAACTGTTGCCAATCAATCAAAACAAATAATCAATCAAGATAAGGTGTTTCCAAAGAAATGAAGCAAATGCCAACATCATCAACACAGAGGAGTCACAACAGAGTGGTTCCGGATCGTGGAAGGGCAAGATGCCGAGACGTGAAGACAAGAAGCCTGGCCCTATTGTTCCATTCAAAGGAGTATGCAAGTATTGTGATCGTCCAGGTCACAAGATGGAGGAGTGCTGGCGCAAGTTGGGCGCCTATTTGCGATGTGGAAGTAGGGAGCACCGTATCCCTGACTGTCCTCTTTTATCTGAGCAAGCTATGCCGGTGAAACCACAAGGCATCAAGAAACAACAAGGCAAGCTCCAAGCTCTACAAGCAGATGAGGCAGGAACCACTGAGGGTGGTGGACTAGTCGAAGGTACTCTTATTATACTCGACAAGCCAGCATTTGTTCTTTTTGATACTGGTGCCACACATTCATTTATTTCTTAGAGTTTTGCTAAGTCTTTAGCTGTGAAGCCTATTTTGATGGATTCTCCATTAGAGATTTCAACCCCTATTGGTACTAGATCAGCAATTCAGTATTTCTATCCTTCTAGTAAGGTTATGATTGATGAACATAATTTTCCAGCCGATTTAGTTTGCATGGACATGAAGGATTATGATGTAATCCTAGGAGCATATTGGTTGGCTAAATATGAGGCAAATGTTCACTGCCGTTCTAGCGCTGTGTCTTTTACTAGGCACCCGAGACTTTCTCTTGTGGGAGTTAAACACCATAACTCCGTATCACTTATCTCGGCTCTTCGAGCTGATAAGCTGATGAAGCATGGATGTAAAGCTTTTCTAGCCTTTGTCTATGCGACCCCTGAGCAGCAGATCGAGATTAAGGACATTTCTGTTGTCCGAGATTTTCCTGATGTCTTTCCAGAGGAATTACCGGAACTTCCGCCTGAGCGGGAAGTTATCTTTTCTATTGATCTCATTCCTGTCACATCTCCTCTTTCCAAAGCTCCTTATCGTATGTCTCCTGCGGAACTGAGGGAATTAAAGCAGCAATTGATCGACTTGCTCGAGAAGGGTTTCATTCGTCCTAGTACTTCCCCTTGGGGAGCCCCTGCATTATTCATCCGGAAGAAAGATGGTTCGATGAGATTGTGCATCGATTATCGGCAATTGAATCAGCAGACTGTCAAGAACAAATATCCATTGTCGAGGATTGAAAAATTATTTGACCAGATAGCGGGAGCTCAGTATTTTTCTAAGATCGATCTTCGATCTGGATATCATCAGTTGCGGATTAAGGAAGATGATATCTATAGAACAGCTTTCCGCAGCAGGTATGGTCATTTCGAATTTGTCATTATGCCTTTTGGTCTAACGAATGCACCAGCAGCTTTCATGCAGTTGATGAATAATGTATTTCGGCCCTACCTTGATCAATGGGTCGTGGTATTCATTGATGACATCCTGATTTATTCCAAGAATGAAGAGGAGCATGCTGAACATCTGAGGATGGCTTTACAACTATTGAGAGATCATCAGTTATATGCCAAGTTTAGTAAGTGTGAATTCTGGCTGCAAGAGGTGTCCTTTCTCGGACATATCATCACAAGGGAAGGAATTTCTGTTGATCCTTCAAAGGTAGAGGCGGTGAAGAATTGGGATCAGCCTACCAGTGTGACTGAAGTTAGAAGTTTCCTAGGCCTAGCAGGCTACTATCGAAGATGTATCCAAGATTTTTCTAAGATTGCGGTAGCTATGACAAGATTAACCCGCAAGGAGAACAAATTTGATTGGTCAGAAGATTGCCAGCGAAGCTTTCAGACTTTGAAGGAATGTTTAACTACTGCACATGTATTGGCTTTACCTTCTGGTGAAGGAGGTTTTGTTGTATACACTGGTGCTTCAGGTATTGGTTTAGGCTGTGTACTCATGCAGCATGGGAAAGTGATTGCCTATTCTTCTAGACAGTTGAGGAAGCATGAACAGAATTATCATGTTCATGATTTGGAATTAGCAGCGGTGGTATTCGCCTTGAAGATATGGAGGCATTACTTGTATGGAGAAACATTCATAGTATTTTTAGATCATAAGAGTCTGAAATATTTATTTTCTCAGAAGGAACTCAATATGAGGCAAAGATGATGGTTGGAGTACTTGAAGGACTTCGACTTCTCGATTGAGTATCATCCTGGAAAAGGCAATGTTGTGGTAGATGCATTAAGCCGGAAGCCTGTAGCTAAATTGTCAAGTCTCATGTTACAAGAGTGGAAGTTACTGGAACAATTAGCTAGCCCGGACCTTAATGTTGACAATGATCGGGTTAGGATTGCATAGATTCAAATTAAGCCCGAATTGTTGATGGAAATCAAGTCTTTGCAAGATAATGATCCCGAGCTAGTAGAGATCATGGGAAGCTTGAGCAGCAGACCTGACTTCATGATGGCTGACGATGGAAGATTGTTATTCCAAGGTAGAACTTATGTACCTGATGAAGCTGAAATAAAGAACAAGATTCTTGAGGAAGCACATAGATCCAGATACACCATTCATCTTGGAGGCATTAAAATGTTCAGAGATTTGAAAAGATCCTTTTAGTGGACAAATATGAAAAGGGAAGTTGCAGACTTTGTGAGTAGATGCTTGGTTTGTCAGCAAGTTAAGGCTGAACATTTCAGACCGACAGGAAAATTGAAACCACTCGACATACCCCAATGGAAGTGGGAAAGCATTGGCATGGACTTCATTATGGGTCTACCTAGGACTCGTGGTGGACTTGATGCAATATGGGTGATTGTCGATCGATTGACAAAGTCAGCTCATTTCTTACCCATTAAGTCTAAATGGACAGTTGATGTATTGGATGCTTTGTATTTGAAGGAAGTGGTAAGGCTCCATGGCATACCAGTCAGCATTGTGTCTGATAGAGACCCCAGATTTACTTCACATTTTCGGAAGGGACTGCAAGAGTCTCTGGGTACTCGTCTAAATTTCAGTACTGCTTTTCATCCATAGACAGATGGACAGACTGAAAGAACCAACCAGATAGTGGAAGATATGCTTAGAGCATTCATGATTGATTTTGAAGATAGTTGGAGTGATCACTTGGCATTAATTGAATTTGCCTACAACAACAGTTATCAATCCAGCATACAAATGGCTCCTTTTGAAGCATTGTATAGAAGAAGCTGTCGTTCCCCATTATGTTGGGATGAGATAGGTGAGAAGCAATGGCTTGAACCGGATCTTATTTTAGAATCATCACAGAACATCCGTATTATCCGAGACCGGTTACAAGTAGCCCAATCAAGACAGAAGAGTTATGCCGACAACAGAAGGAGAGAATTGGAGTTTCAGGTTGGCGAGCATGCATTTTTAAAGGTCTCTCCTACGAGAGGGATTCGAAGATTTGCCATTCAGGGCAAGTTAAGTCCGAGATATATTGGTCCATTCGAGATCCTGGATAGAGTGGGAGAGGTTGCTTACAGACTGGCTTTACCACCTCAGTTGTCTGGCGTACACAATGTTTTCCATTTGTCTATGTTGCGTAAATATGTGTACGACCCCACTCACATCATTCAACATGTGGATTTCGAATTGAAGGAAGATTTGACCTATGAAGAAAGACCTATCAAGATTCTGGACCGGAAACAACAGCAACTCCGGAATCGTTCCATACCGATGGTCAAAATTCAGTGGAGTCGGCGTGGGACCGAAGAAGCTACTTGGGAGTCTGAAGATACTATGCGGAAGCGGTATCCCAACCTATTCTACGTAAGCTATCTCTTTCCCTATTTTTCATATTTAGTGCAGTGAATTTGGAGGATCAAATTCCTTAAGTAGGGGAGGGTGTAATACCCCGATTTTAAAAATTTGAAATAAAATTGAAATGAATGAATTTCAAAATTTAATATTTAATTCCTTAGTAAATAGAACTAGTGAAATTTTGACTACCTTATAAAAATTTAGAAAAATGGTAAATTGATAGAGGATGAGTTATTTAACAACTTTGTCTTCTGTGGTCGAGCCAGCAAAAATCCGTAACTAGGTCTAATCTTTGGTTTGAGTCCAAAGTGCACACTTACCTAACCTTAACTTAAACCGCGGAATTAGAGCTTAATACTCCATCAAATGAGCCCAAATTGGTGGCAAACGAAAGGCCACGATCTAAGGATCATTTCCCCTCTATCAATTCATCGAAACCTTAACCTTAAAACTTGTAGTCGGCCGAGCTTGGGGGAGGTCAACTATTGCGGCGCCGTTTCAATCACTGAACTTGCTTCGACGAATTCTCCCAGCACAAAAGGCTCCAGAAGGTGTATGAGCTATAAAAACAAAGCTATACAACCCTAGAATCCTTTGGTAGCAGCGGCGGTCGCAGTGGAGATCGATCTAGGGAGATCTCTGGTGATTAGTGGAGACGTGTCGGCGTTCTTTCTTCTTCCTTTCTTCTTCGTTCTTCATCTAATTGAGGTAGGTAATAACGAGCCCAACATAAAGTGTTATATATGGATGGAATCAGCGTCTAGTCCTCTTTCTTTTGAGCCTGAAAGCCCTAAATTCCATTAGGTATCCTGCGTTAATTTAATGGTTTAGTTGAGGCATGTCATAATTAGGGCAGAACCTGTTCCCCTTTGATTTCAGTAGCGATTTCAGGCTGTAAATCTCAAATTGATTCATGCATCTCGTAGAGTTTTTCATGCTCTTTCTTTTGGTAGTAAAAGCCCCAAATTCCATGTTGTATACTCTTTGAATTTCAAGTTTTATTGTGACCCTTAAAACCCCCGTCGAGGCGGGCAAGGGTTGGTTTAATCAGGTTTGTACCATACTTGGACGGTCTTACGATAGACCACATATCCTGGATGAACGGTCTCCCAGAGACCACATAACCAGGATGGGCGGTCACTACATGACCACACATCCTGGGATGGGCGGCCCTCATCTAACCACATATCTAGATGAACGGTCTTCAAGTGACCACATATCCCCTGGCAGGATGAACGGCCACCCAGACGACCACACATCTGGATGGGCGGCCATCCCTGTGACCACATAACCCAAGGATGGGCGGTTCTCACCTGACCGCCCAACCCCTTGGGCGGTTCTATACTGACCGCCCAACCACATGGGCGGTCATGCCCCTGGCCGTCCAACTCCCTGCAGTCCAGAAACAACCCCTTCAGCCCCTGTTAGCCCAGTAGATGTAAGGTCTTTCCAGAACCGTTTATCTATGCAGTAATTGACTTAGTACTAGTTCTATATGATTCATATTAGTGTCTAAATGGATAATTAGTAAACTAGAAACCCATATGATAAGTGGTAAATCATGCAAGTAAATTTCTGTAAAATGTATGCTTTTCATTCCCACATGATCTTATTCATTATCTTTATCATCTTGATTCATCTTTTTGGCAATCAAATTAATGTAAATTGTGATGCTTGATAAATGAACATGGAGATTAGGACTAAAATGATTATTAGGTTGCTGGACAGCCATTCTACTTCAGTAGAACGTTTTGACCAATTGCGTACTTCTAGTAAGTCATTAGCCCTATTAGTTGTGCTAGTCTTGAACTTACCCCCGGACACTCCATCCGGCGGACTTACCATCATCTTGGGATCTTTGTATCTCCCTGCTAAGAACCTAATGAACCACCAGAACTTTGATTTACGTGACCGAACCGCTGGGTTATAAGTCTTGGATCGAATTGGGCTAAGAGAGGCACGTGCGGCCAGTAGTGAACCGCATATCCTCATAGGTGGCCCAATAACGACCGCGTATACCTGGCTTATGCCATTAAGTGTTGGTCGATTAACCTTGATCAATCTTCGACCAAACCTTTAAGCCCTGGACTGACCAATGGACAGTATACTAGGCCCTGGTTTAGTTTTACCCTTTCTTTGGTAGCCGGAGTCCAATAGGGTGATTTCTTAACTTTCTAGCCAAGCCGGGTGGTGCAGCTGGAATATGACCGTTCAAACCTTATGCGGATTCTCTTGGACCGCATATCTTTAATACGGCCTTGTATGGACCGTATATCTTGTTCATGGGTCTTAAGGTCTTCTTTACCTGTACGACCCAGAACTTAGCGTTCATACTTTAGAGCGGCACACTGTCAGCCGTTCATTCTTGACCTCGTGGGCTGAGTATCAGTCCAGCTCCTGTAAGTGCGGCCTAGTGTTAGCAGCATATATCTCTTGAGCGATTTATGTATGACCGTACATCTCTCAGAGATGAGTTTCATCGTGTTTTTTGCTCTTGAATCCAAGGACGGATTAGTCCTTTAAATCTTGAACTTCTGGACAGTAATTCATCTGATTATTTGGCCATAAACTTGACTAAATGTCTAGACGGAACTTGGGATCTTGAATCCGATAAATCAATGCCAACGCATCATAAGGGCCCAGTCTGGTCCTGGGGAGAGCGCCCGAAAAGTACTTGTACCCATGGGAGTTTGTAATGACAAGGTGAGGCATTGCACCGAGTGCCTGACTAGCGTGATGTCTACGACAGAAATCTCTTGTTATATCTTGTTACTTGATCGTACTTGACTTGTTTAAATTACTTGATGATGGCCATTTCCTCATTACAATTTCCTGTTACACTTGTTACTTGTTATTCTTGTGAAATCCAGATATCTTATATTTCTTGACCTTGCAAGATCTTTATCTTACGTTGTTTTCTTCTGTATCGTCATTTCTTTTCTTATCATTACATATAAAAATAGAATAATTGGTTAATTACGTAAACTTGCCTGTTATTATCTACTGAGCGTCAGCTCACAGTTGTTGTTTTCCCCCCTTTCCAGGCAGTTCAGGTGACGATGCGCATACCGATGGGGAGGGACATGAGTGATATCTCTGAGTGTACCAGTTCTAGATGTTGAGTTGGCACAGTTATACTAGTCTTAGTTGTGCCTTAGAGTGTGTTTAGCTTCAGTTATGATATTATTGTTAGAGTTGTATTGCCTCAGTTTGTATTAAGTTGGTTTAAGGTTATTGTACTAGATTTGGAATGTTTCTTGATCAATAAGTTATCTCTCTTCATAGCACTTGTGTTTAATGCTTAGATTAGCTTATCATTATTTCTAGCTATTTCTGACTGTACGTTCCGATATTCCGCGTCGGGGCGTGACACACCCATTCTAGACCGTCAGGTTAACTGTGGACAGAATAGGAAACTAGTTAATTTAACTTATAAATAAGCCTAGTTATCTACGTTGTGACCTAATTTCATGGCTTTAAGATTATCTACTGATTCATGATAGAAATTGCATAATTAAGGTATCTTAAGTTATTTTAAGTTAAGTTAATTTCATGTGCCAAAATTCTATAGTTTTATATATAAATCATGATTTTTCAAAGATGTATTGACGGAGTTTTATCATGATTTCCTATTGTTACACATCCTCTCTATCAATAGAGTCATTTTACACATATTCCGGTATGTTGTCCATTAGTTCACTTTACACTATAGGAATATTATTCTTGGACATGAGGACCTCTCTATTGGATATTCCTTCCAATGGAATAGGAAATCTTATTTCAAGGCCTCCGTAATTCTCCGCGTGCCTGGGATTCCCACTAGGACGTCGAGTTGGTTGTACCATTAAAGCCCATTTAGTAGATTACACTATCGATGTTTCTGGTTCTAGTAATGTAACAGATCTATACTGGACCGTCAGGAGCATCTAACGGCCCAATATACGACCGTCACATCCAACTGAGTCCGATTTCTTGGTTCTGGATTCAGACTAATGTAACGGCCCAATACTGGAGCGTCACATCATGTAACGGCCCAATACACGACCGTCACAATGCTTGAGTATTTTCACCCGAGGTTTAACCAAGGATTGATATTCCAAGATTTCTAGATGGACTATTGATGATCTAGAACTTATCATATTGATCAAGAAACCTAATATAATGAATGAAAGATAAAGAATGTACCGTTATGCTGCCGATTTAATTCCATAAGCATAACATAGTATAAGTCATTCTTGATTTCTCATGATTCTTATTAAAAGCATTCATTCATTGAATTATTGTTATCAAAGAGCTTGTTGGAATTGTACATTCTTGGCCATACTTTATTGTTACATGCGTGGAAAAAGCTTGATTTATACTTGAAGATGCGATCGAGCACTGATTGTGTTCAAGGGCTCTATGCTAGTCCCCTCGGCTGATTGTCGGAAACATACTATTATAAATCATGGGGTATGATGCTACTGGCATCGCATTGCGCTGGGAGTACTTTCTTTATAAATAAGTTAAAATCCACAACACAATACATCATGATTGATACTTGACTTTCTTGATATTCCACAGAAATTCATGAAGTACTTGCTCATAAGTAAAAGATACTGGAGTGATGATTATGTGACTTGCTAGTACATTCTCGTTACATTCTGTTCATGAAAGGCTATATCATGTTCTTATAACATTCTCACTAGTTCATACTTGCTCTCATTCTATCTTTCATACTTTGGTTTAATCACATGATTGATCGCATTCGCGTGATTTTACCTTATTTCTCTAGAGCTAAAATGTTAATTACTTCAATGATGCCTTCATGTTGATGCGAAGATACCTACTGTAGACACGCCAAAATTGACGCTATGTTAATCAAAACTCATGTCACCATGTTGACGCCCCAAATTGAACTTCAATATGTCTATAATATGAGGTTTTTCTATTTTTATGTGTGTTTTTGATTTATTCTTGCATTTTTGTGATTCGCGACCTGAAGAGGGGCGTTATTTAAAAAGCGACCTTACCTAGGGCGTTTTCAAAGAAAGGACGACTAAACTTCAGGGCGTCAATTCCTGGTATTATCTGGTTTTAAAATAAATTACAATTAAAGAGTAACGTCCTATCTCAGGGCGTGTTTTCAAGTAACGCCTTTCTCTCAGGCGTCTTTCCACAATTTTTAAATAAAGAATGCTTTATCTCCAAAATTTAAATCCAGGAAGTGACGCCTTTGACCAGGTCGTGTATTTGAGTAACGTCCTAAGGTAGGTCGTCAATTATGATTTGACGCCTTTCTAAAGGGCGTGTTTCATTCTTCGGTGTCCTGTTCGAGTATGCCTTTCCTGAAGAGTTCCCTGCCTCCAATGGTCACCTTGCTCGAATTGGAACTAGAGTCCTGCCTTTAATAACCATTGCCCGTCCTTATCTTCTTAAATTTGAGATTATCTTCGGTTAAAACCCTATATAAGAGGGCTCTGGTCAATCTGGTGAGAGGTTACAACAACAATACAACACTAACAACGACGACAGTGCTGGCTATTAGAGAGAGTTACGTAGATATACAGAAAGAGCATACGCCGTCTTCATCTTCCTCCTGTGCGATCTCTCTCTTTGAGGGCCCTCTCAAGGGCTTTCTCTTCTTCTCTGTTGCTGCAGCCGAACCGTAGCTTCCAAGTGGTTTTTTCCCCTTTTACTGTTTACAGGGACAGCATAAGGGGGTCTTTCGTCTGTTCATTTTGCTTTGTTTTGCATCACATCATCCATATCATCTGTCGCACGGTTTTCTTCCTTGCATTAGTATTACATCCTTTTCCTTCCCTAACTCTTAGGGGTTTTAAAACCAACAAAAAAAAGGTGCGCATGTTTTGTTCTCTCTTCATCCTCACATCATCTATTTGGGATTGATACTATACGCTCTTGGCTGATCCACTTCTATTTGCTTGTTTCTTTATCTTTTGCAAGGGTAATCAACAAGAAAAACCCCCTTCGTCGGCCGGCCGATAGAAGAGGAGGAAGGAATTCACAATTCATCCCGCATCCCACTTTTCACCAGGTATTCGCGATCTTCTTTGATTCTTATTGAGGTAACCCCTCTGGCGATCACTCTCCTTTATAGCACCACGTGCTTTCTTTTGTCTTTATTATCATCTCTCCATCATTTTACATATCTCATATGAGTAGTTTGTTCCATATGTGTGGATTTATCATGATCTACAAATTGGCGATCACGGTGGGACATCCACTGTTTTTCTATTGATTACCCCTTTCCCATTGGCACCCACGCGTGCCCTTTCCCCTTTGGCACCCACGTGTGCCCTTTCCCCTTGGTACCCACGGTACCCCTCCTTTGCGCCCCACGAGCACCCTCCACTGTGCATTGCGCACTCCCCGGGATCAGCCAGTTTGTGATTGCTCATATTTCCTGAATTAACGCCTCAACCAGAGGCGCTTTTTCTTTTAACGCCTTCATCTAGGGCGTCTGCTTTCTGTGTTACGTCTTCTCAGAAGGCGTCTTTTATCATCTCCTGCTTTAATTATGCTGTCCATGAATTCACGCCCTTCCCCAGGGCGTCTCTTCCTTGCTTAGCGCCTCACATAAAGGCGCGGTTTTGCATTTGACGCCCTCTGCCTGAGGCATCCTTTTCACTTATAGCGCCTCACATCACGGCGCGTTTTCTGCGTTGCCTGTGGGATCCCACAGTGTTTCACGACAATCATACTGTCGTCTCTTTTGTTGATAGCGACCTTCCCTGGGTCGTCTCTTTCCTGCGTTTTTACAGTTGGATTGATTATTACATTGATTGATGATATTGCTGTGATTTGCTCATATTACTTTGCATCTTGTGGCATTTGGTTGAGAGACCTCCTCTCTCTACACTAGGATTCCACACACCTCTCTTGGAATCGGGACAACCCTCCATTGAGCATTTCGTCTCTTTGGACTGGAAATCCCTTTTCCAAGACCTCCGTAAGTCCCCGCACCCGTGGATTCCCTCACGGACGTCGGGCTGGTTGTACCCTTGAAATACCCGGAGTATAGAGAACCTATCGTTGGTAAGGAGAGAGAAAGAACCTAGTTGACCCGGAGATCACACTTGGATCCAAACTAGGTTTCACTTTGCAAAAGAGGGAATTACTCTACAATCAATCCACTCTAATCTCAAGCATAACATTAAAATCTTACGTCCATCTCAACTTGATTGCATAAATTTGGTTGGGTTGATTTGATTAAAGTTTGCTTGGATTGAGTGCTTTTGTGTCATAACCCCTTTTATAAAGCTTTCTCTCTTCTTAAACATGAAACTCCATTCAGGTAAAATCATCAACATGGCAGGCTACGGGTATTCTTATGATGATGAGGATGAGAATGTTTTTGGTCAATATGAAATCCCCCTCTAAGATTCCATTTATCATGAGGGAAATTACCCTCCTCCTCAGTCTCATTACCCTCAGGTTCATGTGGTTGATACCACTCCTCAAGAGGTTGTGCCCTCTTCTCAGACTTTACCCTCCAACACTTCGGGGAACCCTTCCCCATCCTTCAATGTCACGGATTTAATTAATGCTCTATCTCAGTTAGATGATTCCCAACGGCAGGCAGTTCAGGCCGCTTCGAAAGGGAAGTCTGTTCCCTCTTCATCCTCTAATCCCCCTCCGACCGAGAGTGGCCATCACCTCACTAATGACCAGGCGGTCTTGCACAAACCCCCCTCTCGTCCACCAACGCCCGGTGCGGCCATGCCGGCCCAAAAGGCGAGCTACTCAGCGGTTAGGCCTCAGTTTCTCCAACCTCCCCGAATTCTACGGACGCCTATACCGCATTCTTTCATTCAAAATCCGGCCCCAGTCGAGTCCGACACCAATGTTCTACTGCTCCAGAAGTTGGCCAGCATGGAAGAGCAACTGAAGAAGGTCACTACGGCCAAGAATGCACCGGAGGTCTCCCTCCCCACACTGCCAGTTTTCCACTTACCACCATCTGAGATGCCGAATTTTCGGCGATATAATGGGACTGGTAATCCTTTCATTCATTTGAAGGATTTTATGTACGAGACCTTCTTCTGGCAAGACAACAAGGCCTCTTTGGCCTATTTATTTAGGAGATCTCTGGAGGGGTCAGCCCTTGAGTGGTTCTATTCATTGGATCCCGCTGATGCCAGCGATTTTGATATTGTTCAAAAGAAGTTTTTGCAGAAGTACAGGGACCGGGTTGGACCCTCCCTCTCAGTCACCGATTTGGTTGCAGAAAAAATGAAGCCCGAGGAGGACTTCGTAATATTTGCTGATAGATGGCGGTTAATGGCCGAGAAATTGAAAGATACACTGTCGGAACAAGAACAAGTTAAGATGATAATTTCCAATGCAACTCCTCAGTTCCGGCATATCTTGGCCATGAACCGATTAACAACCATGGAGGAGCTCTATGAAAGAGCTCGTTATATCCAAACACAGATGAAGGATTCGCCCATCATGGGCATGTTTGAGCCGAAGCCACGACTATTTAAGAAAAGTACAAATGTCAACAACAGCGGGCCCATGACTGAGGCACAATTGCAAACGAGCAGGTTGGCGTAGTTGGCCACCCCCACCATCAATCTAACCCACGGCCTAACCCACCTCCACCACAAAACCCCCATTTCAACTCCACTCCACAACACCAATTCGCACCCCAACATTCCTTTGCTCCACCGCAAAACCAAGCGCCTCGCGCTGACCCTCCAGCTCCGCAACAGTACCACCAGGTATCACCACCTACCAACTATGGCCAACAACAACCACGGAGACCACCACTTGGCCCCAAGAGAGCCCACTACCCTCCACTTCCAGAAAGTCTCCCGGATATTTTCAACGCCTTAATGGCCGCCAACTTGCTCGTGTTACCAAGGGAAAGAATAGCATGGCCCGCTAATGTTGACACATCCCGTTACTGCGCTTTCCATCGCGCACCTGGTCACAACCTTGATCGTTGCTTCCACTTCAGAGATTATATTTATGATCTAAATGACCAGGGTGGCATCAACTGGGATGAGATGAGGCAGTTTATTGCCACCATGAAAGAAAGAAGGCCTCCTCGGCAGCAACAGGCTCAGCAGCCACAGCAATCAGCTTCACAGCAGCAACAACAAGCTCCAGCGCCTCAGCAGGATATGGGGATTGTCCACAATCCACTGCCGGAGCACCCGCCAAACCAGCACGTAAACCCTGTCACGTCTCTCCCTGAGGTGGAGAGAGGGCAGGGATGGCATGAAGAAAACGCCTCTGTCAGGGCATTTAATCACAATCAAAATCAACCTCGCGCCTCTTGCGCACCCTTTCTTCTTCTTCTACCCCCCAATTGAGCCGATCCCTTCTGCGCCCCGTTAATCCACCTACCCGCACCTATTCTCCAACCTTGCCGGTTCGCCCCCTTCTTACCCGCTTACCACCTCCACAGCCTACACCACAACAAACCCCATCCACCACCAACCCTTCACCACTGCCATCTAGGCCACTCCTTAACCGCCCGTCGCCAACGCCCGTTGCACCCGCCACCACTACTCCTCCACCGGCAAGGATCCCTCCACCATCGGCTCCCCCACCTTTTATGCCCAGATCTCTCCTCGTTCCACCCACCAATTCCCCCCGCATTCGGGTATCCCTTTCTACTCCTACGCCTCCTACGGGGGCATCTTTATTGAACTCTTCATCAACACCCCCTGTGGGGGCTCCTTCTTCAAACACTCCTCCACCGCTTATCAACACTAACACACCCTCTTCTTTTTCTAACCCTCCTCCTGCACTTGCCCCGACAGAGGCGCGTCAAGGCGTGGCGTCGCTCCGCAGCGGACGGATGTTCCACCGCATTTTTCCACAGAGAGAGTTAGAGCCCGCGCAGGGGCCGCAAGAACAGGAACAAGAACAGGGGTCCATACCAGGCACAGAATACGACTTGTTAAAGCATTTGGACCGGACTCCGGCAAGAATTTCAATTCTAGAACTGATCAAGAGGTCGACCACTCATCAGATGGCTCTAAAGGAATATCTGCAGAAAGTCATGGTCAATGAGGACATTCCGGTCGAGCAGATAACCGCAGTCTTAACACCTACTGGCAGTCAACCAGCAATCACTTTTTATGAGCATGAGCTGGCACCAACCTCAGCAAGAAAATATGCTCTATGCATCACAGTTGATATCAATAAGGTGGCTGTACAACAGTGTTTGGTGGACACTGGGGCATCCATCAATGTCTTACCGCCGAGCACTTTGAAGATGTGCGACATTCCCGAGAATCTGATTCGGCCATCCACCATAACAGTCACTGCATACGATAACACTAAGAAGCCTCCTCTGGGCATGATAACACTAAAAGTAAGTTTGGGTCCTGCCGCCATCACAGCACATTTTCACATTCTGGATATGGATCTGACATTTAATGGCATTCTGGGATGCCCCTACATCCAGCAGCTCGATGCGGTGCCCTCGATAAATCACCAATGCCTTAAATTTCCACACAAGGGCCGCATTATTAAAGTCACCAGTATGCCAATTTTGCCAGAGGAGGATATTCATGTGGCTTCATCAGTTCCTTCTATTTGGCCTGCCAATAAGCCATTGTTATCTGTATTGGACGTCCCTCGCCCACAGTCAATGCCATCCGAGACTATCACAACAGTTGCTATGACACCCCTGCCTTCCAAGGGGAAGAAGAAGAAAACGGTGATGAACACCCATGGCTGGAACATTTTAATGAAAATGGGGTATCAAAATGGCAAAGGTCTGGGTGCCAATTGTCAAGGCAGGATTAGGCCGGTAAAGCCTCAGAAATTGATTGCAAGAGGTGGTTTGGGCTACAAAGGGCCAGGCAAAAATGAAGATAAACCGTGGGCAGTTATGACATCTACATTGAAGACAGACCGCCAGCCGCTTACCTGGACATTGCAGACACATTTTGTCACGGGTGGCTTTCAGAATAATGAGCAAACTACAATAATCACTTCCATACTAGACTGTCAGGATGTTCATGCTAGACAGTTTGCTCGTCATATTGCCCCGCTGGCCACATATAAAGCCCTGGAATCCTTAAGGCCTGACAAGAGAAGGAAAATGGATGATCCAGAATGTGACTGGTACAGGTGGTTCGATATGCAAGACATTACTATTTCCTTGAGCCGCCTTTTTATGCCGACAGACCCGGAATGGCCACCACTTATTCATGAATTGATTGAAAAACCTGCTGTGATTACAGACAAGAGGCAGTTGTTGAGTGACTACACTGATACTGGAGAGCCAGATATTCCGTTTGAGGAAGGTTTCACTGTGGACAGGCTATGGGCCGGCCTCTTTTCTCTCACTTCCATGCATCCATCTGTTCTTGCTTCTCTATATTCTCATTGGTTTGGTCGCGTGCCAAGACCGCCACTGATTACGATCAATTTGTCTCCAAATTCAATCCAAGTTTCTCTGCCGATTCCTCCCTCGCTCCCCGAGCAATTTTCTAAACTCTCCGTTGCGCCCCCACGTGGGCCACCACCGATTCAATCTTTCTCCAATCTTGCAATCTCCACTCCTCCTGCTATTCTCCCCTCGCATTGCTTTCTTCTAGAAAAAGAGAATAAAAATGAAGATAAAAATAAAAATGAAAAAAAATGCCAAAATTCTAACTCTCCAATCCTCCATCACTTTTGAGGAAACCTCTTATCTCTTTCCCGAGTGTGTCCCGACCTAGGGGCCGCTCTTCCAAGATTCCTTGATAAATCACTTTTCCCCCTCCGATGAGGGGTCTTCATCTGTATCACCTCCTGTATCCGCTTTCTCACCTCCTTCTTCGTCTAATAAAGCTAGTTGCTTCTCCTCTTCTTCTGCTAATAATAAAATTCATGGGGGAGATTCACATAAGAAGTCTAAGGGTAGACAGATTCCCCGTAGATTTTTGTTTGAGTTAGCTATCAGATGTCGTGCTTGTTTAGTCATCTCGGAATTTGTAGAGGATCCAATTATCCTGCCAGAATTGGAATATGATGATACTATTGTTTCTTATGAGGGTTTGGGTGTCTACGAGATTATGAATGATGAAGACCCTATTGAAGAGGGGGAAGAAAGTTTTGAAGGATATGAGGACGAGGCTGATGCCTTTTCCAGTGGCATGAAAAGATTCGACGAACCATCAGCCTCTGTAGAAGAGCCTACCAAAGAAATTAATTTGGGTACCGAGGAAGACCCTAGAATTGTCCTCATCAGCAAGAATTTGCCGCCCTCCGAAGAGGAGGCACTTATTTTGGTTCTTCAAGAATACAAGGACACGTTCGCATGGAGTTATGAGGATATGCCTGGATTAGACCCTGCGCTCGTTGAACACCGCCTTACACTTAAGCCAGGGTCTATCCCGGTCAAGCAACGGTTGAGGCGTTTCCACCCTAATATGGCTTTGAAGATGAAAGAAGAGGTCGACAAACTCCATAAGGCTAAATTTGTTAGAGTTGTCCTCTACCCCAACTGGGTGGCTAACATCGTCCCGGTCACGAAGAAAGATGGAAAGGTTCGGATTTGTATAGACTTCCGGGACCTCAACCGTGCGTATCCTAAAGATGACTTCCCCCTCCCTCATATTGATGTTCTAATCGATAATACGGCAGGATTTGAGACTCTCTCTTTCATGGATGGCTTTTCAGGCTACAATCAGATTCGCCTAGCTGAGGAAGATCAAGAGAAAACATCATTCACTACACTGTGGGGCACATACTGTTATGAGGTCATGCCTTTTGGACTCAAGAATACCGGAGCCACCTACCAGAGGGCTATGATGGTGATTTTTCATGACATGATTCATATTTATATTGAGGTATATGTGGATGATCTGGTAGTGAAATCAAGAACAAGGATTGAGCATCCTGGGGTTCTAGCTAAGGTCCTGCAAAGATCACGAGAATACCAATTGAAGATGAACCCCAAGAAGTGCGTGTTTGGCGTTTCATCTGGGAAGTTGCTTGGTTTCATTGTTAGCAAGAGGGGAATTGAAGTTGATCCCAACAAGGCGAAGGCCATTAGAGATATGTCTCCTCCCAATAATCTGAAGGAAGTTCGAGGATTAATCGGGAGGTTGCAATTTATTCGCCGCTTCGTCTCCCAGCACTCACAACGATGCAGGCCATTTTACGAGCTCACTAAGCCGGGAGTCAAGTTTAATTGGGATGACAAGTGTCAGGCAGCCTTTGACGGATTGAAGGATTATTTGGCCAATCCTCCTGTCCTGAGGCCGCCAATTCCAGGCAAACCACTCATTCTCTATGTCTCAGTCCTGGATGACTCTGTAGGTGCTATCCTAGCTCAAGTGGATGAAGAAGGTAAGGAGAGGGCAGCATACTATTTGTCTAAACTTCTTAACCCCTGTGAGCAGAGGTACTCAGCCATGGAGAAGACTTGCACTGCTTTGGTCTGGGTAGTTCAGAAATTAAAACACTATTTCCTAGCTCACGAGGTTCACCTCATTGCTCGCATGAATCCAATTAAATTCCTCCTTGAAAAATCTGTCCTCACTGATCGATTAGCACGCTGGCAAAGCTTCCTCTCCCAGTTTGACATCACTTACATTCAACAGAAAGCTATCAAAGGCTACGCCATTGCCGAACACCTTGCTCACCACCCTCTTCCCCGATTTGATCCTGTCAATTCAGAGTTTCCAGATGAAGAACTGATGTCCATTAATCGACCCCACGATTCTATGTGGACGTTACATTTTGATGGAGCTCTAAATTCCCAGGGAAGAGGGATCGGCATGGTTCTTTTAACACCAGAAGGGGTCACCATCCCGTTTGCTGCTTAGCTCACTTTCCCTGTCACCAACAATATAGCTGAGTATGAAGCTCTTTTGGCCGGTCTTCAAACTGCTCATAAATATGGTGTCACCCAATTGCGGATTGTTGGTGATAGTCAGCTTATTCTACGCCAGGTGCTCGTCAAATGCCGCACTATCAATCCCAAACTCAAACCCTACCAGGAGCTTGCTTCAGCTTATGCCAAACTCTTCACTAAGTTGATCTTCATTCATGTCCCTCGTAGCCAGAACATCTTAGCTGACGCTCTCGCTTCTTTGGCGTCTGCCTTAGTCTTCCCTCCCGAGCATGATTTTCACGTTCCTCTTATTCATCAGCGTAACACGCCAGCTATTAAGGATCGTGCATTTCTCGATGTTAAGGATATGGTGCTCGAGAAGGACAGACACAAGGAAGCTCTTAAAGGCAAAGAGGTCATGTTGTTAAATTGGCAAGAGGAGTTGGCTGACGAAGAAAAACCTTGGTATTATGAGATTACCATGTATTGCAATGATCAGTCCTATCCCGAGGAAGCCACTGCAGAAGAAAAGAAAGTAATTAGAAGAGTGGCTCAGCGTTATGTTTTGGTTGGAGGTGTGCTCTACAGAAGAGGGCTCACTGGTGTTTTATTAAGATGCCTCGATGATGGTGAATCTTGGAAGGTTGTGGAAGTAGGCGCATTCTGGAGTGTGTGGTGGTCATGTGAACAGCCAGATGCTAGCTAAGAAGATTCTTAGGCTAGGTTTCTATTGGCCCACTCTAGAAGAGGATTGTTCCATTTATGTTCGTAGGTGTGTTAAGTGCCAGCTGCACGTCGACAAAATTCATTATCCTGCTTCTTCACTCCATCATATGTCCTCCCCATGGCCCTTCTCCATATGGGCTTTTGATATCATTGGACCTCTTGGTGATTCAAACCTCCTGACCAAACAAAAGTTTTCATCCTCACGGCAACGGAGTACTTCACCAAGTGGGTGGAAGCGGAAGCTTACGTGGAGATTAAAGCATCAACTGTCTGCAAATTTATAATGAAGAACATCATCACGAGGTTCGGCATCCCGAGTACCATCGTCACCGACAATGGACCTCAATTCATCTCTCAAGAGCTCAAGGATCTCTGCAACAGGTATAACATTGCATTGCATCATTCTTCTCCCTATTATCCGCAGGGCAATGGCCAAGCAGAGGCAACTAATAAAACTTTGATCAAAATTGTTAAAAAGACGTGTGAGGCTAATAAATTTTCGGATTGGCCAGACAAGCTAGTTGAAGCTCTCTGGGCCTATCGTACTTCCATTCGTACCCCCACTGGGCAAACCCCTTTCGCCCTTACTTATGGAATGGAGGCGGTAGTCCCTTATGAGATTCTCATTCCCTCTCTGAGAGTACAATTCGACAAGGAACTCTCTATTGATGAGCGTCGTGATTCACTCCTTGCTCAATTGGAACTCCTAGATGAGAAGCGTCTGGTCGCCGCTGAGCATGCACGCGTTTATCAAAACAGGCTCTCACGTTTTTATCAAAAGAAAGTAATTGAGAGAAAATTCGAAGTCGGTGAAATGGTAATCAAGAGAATTTTCGTAAAACCTGGTGGGCCCCGCTCAAAACTCCAACCAAACTGGGAAGGACCGTTCGTCATAAAAGAGGTTTATCTGGGCAATGCTTATAAACTGATTAATGCTGAAGGAGAAGAGTTAACTCACCCTTGGAATGGTTTGTATCTTAAGAAATACTACCCTTGATTCAAAAATCTAAGAAAAATATACATAGAATATTTTTAAAATCCAAAAAAAATAAAAATTGATTCAAAAATCCAAAACAAAGTGGAATATTTCCAAAAACCAAAAAAAAATAAAAATTCCAAAAAGCAAATAAAAAATAGAAATTCTCCAAAATCAAAATAAAAAAAATCAAAAAAAAATGAAAAGCTTTCAAAATTGGTGCCACGGCACACGAAGGATCAAGGTCCGAAAGGTCAAAATTCAGAATTCATTCATCAGTCTTGTTAACCTAAAATTGGGTCGACACCCGCACACACTACACGCTTTATTCTTGAACTCAAGCAGTGCAAAATCCGATGGAAAGTCAAAACCTGACTAAAGGTGAAAGATAATACCCGTTCTTTTCTTCTTCGGCCCATAAGGGAGGAAGGGAGACCTCAGGGTAGACCCGCCAAGCCTATCCGCCGCCCTAGTAGGTGGAAGTCAGGGCCCAAAAGGGAGCAAATGCCACAAAAGCCCAAGTACAATTAGGTTGTTCATCAATGCAAGTCAATTTCAAAGTGAAAGTCAAATGGTGAAAAGAAAAGCATGTCAAGAGAGCAAAGTCCCCGCAAAGAAAATCTTGGGCATATGCGTGCAATATAAAAGAGGTAAAAAGGCAACAAAATTTCCCTATGCCAAAGACCGAACCCCAACAGGCATAGGGTAGGGGAGGTAACTTTACCTCGAGCATCTCAGAATCCCTTATGGGCTTCCCTTATATTTTCTTCCATCCTTACTATGTGGTAAGTCATGAACTGGCAGGATGGTCGAGACGGACTTAGGAAATTGCACTGTACGAAATCTCGAATACAAGTCAACTATGATCACGTCGACTCCCTTTTAATTACTCAAGAAAGGTTAATGAATTTTAGATGGTGACCGTGTAGGACCCGTGGTCTTGATAGCCTTGTCAACCCATTTTTGCAAAATAATTCAATTAACGCCTTTGTCTAAGGCGCGTTCAAGTTAATTAACGCCTTCGATAAAGGCGATTTTTATAGAATTAACGTCTTTGTTTAGGTCGTCTCTTTCCAAATAACGTCCCTGCACAGGTCGTTACTTTCTCAAAAATCAAATTCCCTTTTCAAATTCACGCCGTCTTCTAGGGCGTCTTTTATGTGAATCACGACCTACTCTAAGGCGCGTTTTTCAGAAAAATAACAAAAAAAATATAAATGAGTGAAAAGAAAAAAAAATGCATTCTCCAAGTATGCTTGCATTTCTGCATGGGCATCTTTATTTATGGTTTGCATATGCGTGCTTGCATGTTGCATCTCCCCGTTATCAGTTATTTCATTTACCTTATTTGATTAAAGGCTTGGCCCCTTTACCCGTCATTAAGGTCAAAATATTGATACCCCTTGCTTATTGAGCAAGGGGCCAAGTCGAACAGATGAATTAACCTGTTTATTCAAGTATAAACCACAGCTACAAGTACAGGGCAAAGTGAAGCGAACACGAAGAACGTGGAAAAGAAGCGAAGTACACAACCACAAGTACACAAGTGCTCAGGTAACAAAAATGACAATCTCATATATATATATACATCATGAATATCTGAGTATAGGTGTGAGGGTGGAGGAGTACAAGTAAGTCTCTCAGCTCTCGCCTCCACCCTCCTCTCTCCTACTCTCTACCTCGTCCTCGCCGTCCCGAGGAGGCACTGGTGGAGGGGGCATGGGCCCCCGAGAAGAAGCTGGAACTCGAGCCTGGCCCCCTGCCTCGCTCCTCTCTCGAAGAGAAGAACCCGCCACGAAAGTGGAGCCAGTGAAGGAGTACCCCGCAGCATGAGCTCGCTCACGCCCTCACTGGAGACGCTCCTCAACAACTCGTAGCCGCTCCTGAACAAGGACCAGCTGCGTCCTCGAGTCTGCCAGCTCACGCTCGTGTGCTACCACCAGCTCCTGGTACCGGGCACGCTCTGACTGCTCCAGGTCCTGGTACCGGGCACGCTCAGACTGCTGTAGCTCGTGGTGACGGGCACGGTCCGCCAAGTGCTCCTCCCGCTCTCGAGCACGCTCTCGCCGCTCCAGCTCAAGGGCCACCCGCAGCTCTGCTACGTCCTGAGGCAACTCCTCCCATCGCCTCACGGTCCGCTCCAGCTCTGTAATCCGCTGCTCGCGGATCGCCAGCTCTGTCCCGGCCAGGGCAGCCTGGGTCCGTGCCGCCTGTAACTGCCTGGTCTACAAACAGGTAAACAAATCATCAGTTCCACAGTTCAATAATTCATGAAATAAGCAATGCATGACGGAAGGTAAATCACTCACCTGGGCAGTCATCGCCTACTGTCCCTCGCAGACGCAAGCAAGAGCGGCCCGAAGCTCCTCAGTCTGAAAAATGAATTTTATCAGTGCATAATTATATAATTAATGATTAAATGAGGCTTGAGTTTTAGAAATTTACCCGGGAGGCGAGGTCGCGCTCTGCAGCCTCGGCCCGTGCCACCGCTCCCGCTAGCTGCTCTGCTAGTGCGGTCACCTCTGCACTAGGTCCCCTCGAGCTGGAGGCCTCTCCCGTATCCCTCCTAACGGCTCCCTACTGGGCACGCTGCATTTATTGAAATCGTCAGTGGCTAATCATCAATAATTCAATAAAAATTCATTTGCATATAGAAATAATTTAAACACTCACCAGGGTCTCGAGGTCGGCCCGTGTGGCGGCTAGCTGGTCCTCCAGGTTGTGTAGGTGGGCCTGGGCATCCATCGCCGCTATGTCCCGTGCATCCTGCATTCATTACATATTAGTCACATGATAGTCACATAAGCATTTGCATTTAATTTAGAAAAAATTGCATTCATACATACCCCTAAGACCCTCATCTAGGGTCGGCCGGCGTATACCTCCCAGTAGCGCCGGAGGTACTCAGAGCTGTCAGTCGCCTGGGAGGTGACTCGGGTCCCGCCTCGCCGCCAGTCAGCGTACTGCTCCTCGAAGCGCACTCTCCAGTCGATCGCCTTCGTGCGACCGCGCGTCTTCTTCCCGATTCCTCGTGGTGTTGAGTACGGACTGACTAGATCTAGAGGGGGGTGAATAGATCTTTCCCCCCTTTTTGATTTATCAAACAAAGACTAATTGGATCACGAGAAATCAATGAAATATAGAACTAACGCTGATAGCAAGAATGACAACAAACACACAAAGAGACACACACACAACAGGCAAACCACAAGACAATACTTTTTAGGTGGTTCAGTCCCTTCCCGAGACTTACGTCCACCCCTTGCTCAATTTGAGCAAGGCTTCACTACATGAGAATTTCTAATCTCACACAAACACCGCTGTCACACAGCTTGTTCCTGCTGACACACAGCTTGAATCCGCTGCCTCACAGCTTGACACTAGTTGTAAAGATGAGTAGAAAAGGTGTAACAAGGCTGAACATGGACTTTTGTAGCAGAGTAATTAAAGGGTTAAGCTTGGGACTCAATCACATAGGTAACAAGGCAAGACTCCCTGTAGGACTTCCAGCAGGATGCCTTCAGCTGCCTTGCTGCTGGAACTTGCAACGCCTTGAGCCAGGTCTTCCTTCTGTAGCACCGAAGAACACTTCTGTCTTCTGCAGCCTTTTGATTGCAGGAGAGCCACTCTTCCTTTTCTGGTTAGAGAAACTTCTGATGCTGATCTTCCTTAGCTTCTTCTCTATATTCCCATATTCAGTTCTCTGTCCTCTTCTCCTTTTTGCACCAGTTCTTATCAAGCCCGGAGCTGTTTCTCGCGCAAGTGCAAACCTGTTGGGTTACTCGCTAAAAAATAGGGAGAAGATTAAATAGAATCTTAAAAAGGTTTGACCGGTTCTTAGCAAGATTCTCTCCTTGAATCCCGTGCAGAATCTTATCCTCTGAACAGCCCAACAACCTGCAACAACAACCTGCAGGTTTCAAGGAACCGAAACTGAATTCGGTTGGATTTTGGTTCTGGACGCTGTACCGCTTGTGGTCGACAACGACCCTGTCTCTGGTCGACAATGAGCAGTGTCCAGACGGCTGGTTCTTCAGGCTGATGCTCGTATCGCTCATTGTTGACAATAGCCCTGTCGCTAGTCGACAAGGGGCAATGTCCAGATGACTGGCAGTTCTGTCTGATGCTCTGTCTGTTCCGTGGTCGACAACGAGCAGGGCTCTGGTCGACAACCAGAGCACGTACAGAGGAAAAATGACTTGAGCTGTGTTTGGTTGGATTCGTTGGTCGACAATGACCACTTCTCTGGTCGACAAGCAACCTTTGACATTTCTTCTGATTTGTTGATTTCACTTATACTTCAGTAGACCTGAAATTACTTGAACTATCAGAAGTGACTTGAATTATCAGTTTTACATTGAATTAATCAAACATATCTTTTGTTCATCATCAACTTGCCATGAGTTCATTGCTTTACATTGAAGGATCAATCAAATGACTTGCACGTGTTATGAAGATAGTAGATTGTTGGTTAGTCAAACATATCCTTTGTCATCATCAAAACTAAGGGATGCACAACATTCTCCCCCTTTTTGATGATGACAACCATGAGTCATTGTGACAATCAGGAGATTATTTCAACCAGAAAATGCATTTGATATGCCATTCAGAAACTATCATAACATATATCATTATCACAGATTTCAGCCAGAAAATTCATTTGATATGCCTTTCAAAAGTATCATAACACGAATTACATGAATGAAAACAAAGGCAAAGACTTGACATCTAGACACACCTAGACACACAATGACACACATAGACTCTATCTCCCCCTTTGTCAACAGCAAAAAGAGGAGTATCCAGACATTCACTCCGAGGAGGACGAAGAAGTCTCGGGCTTCACGTTCTCTGCCATCCGATCCAGCTTGTCAACTATGTGTGCATAAGAAAGCCTTAGCTTCTGGATCTCTGGGATAGTAGCATGGTGATACTGTTTAAGCTGCTGGTTGGTGAACTCAATGCGTGTACCCATCTGTGCTGACACTTCAGCTAAAGTGCCAACCAGTCTGTTAAACCGAGAGCTAGCATGTTCTGAGTGTTCCTGTTGCTTGATGAACCTGGTCTCCATCTGTTGCTCTAGTCTTTGGACTTTCAGCTCCAAGCGCCCGGTTGCAGCATTCATACTTTCTTGAAAGGATTGGAATTGAGTTGTGAGTGAGGTCAGCTGAGATGCTATCTGGAGAAGCACTCCGTGAGACTCAGTGTTGGAGGTGGAAGGAGGTGGTGGAGCAGAAGTAGACGGAGCGAAGGTAAATGGAACAGAGTCATATGGAACATGGGTAGGTGGAACAGACGTAGATGGAACATGAGTGGCTGCAGTGCCTGGTTGCCATGGCACAATAGCGAGTGAAGGTGGAGGATGGGTAGCAGTGGTGGTAAAAGTGGGAGTGGGAGTGGGAATCACCACAGGTGGAGGGGTTGCAGTAGGGCTAACATGAATTGGTGTCTGTGGTGGAGAAGAGGGAGGCAACGGTGCTTTGGATTTACCCTTGGATGGTAGGGTGCGCTGGACCTGATCTCCTACCTTCTTATAGCCCAAAAATGTGGTCACATAATGGAACGAATATACGTGCCGTTTGGGAATGACAACGCGCGGAGCGTGAGGAATGGGTATAGTTGCTGCTTCCAAAATGGCAGTTATGTGGGCAGCATATGGAAGAGAGTTCAGGGGATAATGCAAGAGGGTTTTGAAAGTGTTCTGCATGAGCTTGGGAAGGCAGATGGGTTGGCGTGTGATGAGGCCATGGAGAAGAAATAGGTGAAGTCGACTTACATGTTCCCTGGCGCCTCCTCTTGGTTGGATTATGGTGGTAAGAAGGTGATGGAGCAATCGATGATAAGGAGGGAAAGTGTTGGCATTGAGGGATTTTGGAAGGACCTCAGGGACTGGTTGGCCAGTGACCACGGCATATGCTGCTTTGAAGTCAAAATCCTCAGGATTGAAGGCAGTACCATGCCTGGAAATTTTCAGCGCCTTGTGGAGTAGCTTGAAGTCGAGGCTGACGACGACACCCTGAACTACTGTATAGACCTTGTCATCCACGACTTGCAGGTTGTGGTAGAACTCTTGCACAAGCTGTGGGGAATACATAGTATGTGCAGAGACAAACTCTGTCCAGCCTTGGGCATCCAAAACTTCCAGCAGCTCTGGGAACATCTCCATCAGCTTCTGATCAGAGAAATCTACTATTCTCGGTGGCAGGATGGTCCGGGGCTTCAGTGATCCAGAGACTGGATGGACGATGGGCATATCTAAGGTTGCTGTCTTATCCGTTGTTGACCGCCGAGTGGTCGATGGCTGACCCTGCGTGGCCTTCTGCTTGGAGTGCTTGGACGGCGGCGACGCTTCGGCAGGAACCTGATCCCTTGCTCGCTTGGACGACCTCTGAGGACGCGACGGATTCATGGTGGAAGGTAGCGAGAGAGTGTGTTGAGGCGAGAGAGAGGGATGCACAAGGGGTCGAAAGGGGACTGGAGACGGAGGACGACCGTGAAGGGTGAGAACGGCGAGGGTGAGAAGATTAGGGACCCAGTCGGTTCAATTTATAGGGCAGGATATCAGAGAGTAAGACCTGGGTCTTAAAACCTAGGGTTGTGGAACCAACGCGATGAGAAAAACGAAGGGACAGGAATAAATCAGCCAAAATAAAATTGGGGGTTTTATTGAAGTGTACACCCTTTCCTTAATGAAGCATTTATTTAACCTATCCACTCTTAGCAGAGACCACCTTGTAAACAAGTAGAGTGGGCCTTGTGGTTCATTGAATTTGAAGGTATTGCACCAATAAACTTGCGCCCCATATCTAATTTTCCTCCATATGACTTCTCAAACTTATAATAGAGTTCATGAGGCTATTTTACTAACTGTGCTAGCTGAATAGTGTTTTCAGGTTTTCTTTGCATGCCATGCCTTTGGTCAACCATTTTCCTCTGTCGTTTGGACAATTTTGAGTTTTTTTTTCTTTTTGAAGTATTTTGAAGGCTGTGGTCAGGTTTATCACATGCTTTTCTACACGAGGAGACACGCTTTTTACACGCCAGAAACCTCGGCTACTTAGCATGCCTAACCATTCCACTTTTGACTGGGACACACCTTTTATCCGTGAAGATATACATTTATCAGACGCCAATATCCCCAGTTACTCAGTATGCCCAATCTCAATAATTTTTGATAGTAGCAGAGATAGATTGATTCTTCATGACACACATGCCTCTCACTTATTTTTCATCCATTTTTTTTCTCTTAAAATGGGAGGCAGTAGTTTCTCAGAATCCAATCCATTGCTCTACCATGAAGACAGAGTTATGGCGTATTCAACGTGCATTCATGCTATATTTTTGGATTTAATTTAACTGTTCAGCACGGGCACAGGTAGAGAGACTGACTCACTACTAAAAATCATAAGTCGTGAAAATCATGTGACAGAATCATAGTTATGGTTTGAATTTATTGAAGTAGTACAGTTCAAATTCTCATTACTACACTTAACCTCCACTCTTAATGATTACATTGGTGATTTTATTGGAAGAAATGGTTAGGTTATTCAATGTTTTATCAAGGAATGAATTTACACTTTTGCTCCCCCTCAATTTGTGAATCCATGCTGAAATGAGAAGAGAAAAAATGTTGGCCAAGATGAGATAGAAAGACACAAGGAATGTAACATATGGATGAGGATTGCTAAGTGAAGAAGGATCTGTGTCCAATTTAGTTTAATCAAATCAGAAGATTTCCTACCTTCTATTGTCGACCATGGAGCTGTCTCT
This sequence comes from Amorphophallus konjac, assembly GCA_022559845.1. Classification (NCBI taxonomy): domain Eukaryota; kingdom Viridiplantae; phylum Streptophyta; class Magnoliopsida; order Alismatales; family Araceae; genus Amorphophallus; species Amorphophallus konjac. The sequence goes on along the minus strand of CM040119.1, from coordinate 124,164,700 downwards.
GGTCGACATCTGCGCAGTCACAGAGCCTGCCTGATATTGACATCTGCTTTCTGACAAGTCTATTGTCAACTATGGGACTGTCTATGGTCGACACCTGCATAATCACAGAACCAAACAGTCTCCTGTCCTGATGTCTTGGTCGACCAATGCCTTATCTTGGGTCGACCACCAGAGCTAACCAGTAGCAGAGCCAGGAATTTGCAGAAATTGCTGGAGTAACAGCTGACACCAGAGCCTCCAAACTTGACCAGTACCAGAGACTTAACTGACAGATCTACTTTCATAAGTTACAGAAAGCTATACAGAGAACACATGAATATGAGCATTTCAAGAATTTTCAGGAGATATTCTACATATCCCCAACTCCCTTCTTAGAGTTGAAAATCTGTCATTGTTTAGGGGTTTAGTGAAAATGTCTGCCAATTGTTTTTCAGTTTCTACAAATTGAAGCATGAAACTTCCTTTGGATACCTCATCTCTCAGAAAATGATGACGGATCTCAATGTGTTTTGTCCTAGAATGTTGAATGGGGTTTTTAGACAAGTTAATAGCACTAGTGTTGTCACATAAAATGGGTGCACAGCCAAGATCTACATTGTAGTCTTGGAGTTGATGTTTTATCCACATAACCTGTGTACCACAACTCCCTACTGCGACATACTCAGCCTCAGCAGTGGACAGTGCCACAGAGTGCTGCTTCTTAGAAGCCCGTGATATTAAACATCCACCTAAGAATTGACAATAACCACTAGTACTCTTCCTATCAATTTTGCAACCAGCATAATCAGCATCCGAATATGAGATCAGATCTAGTTTGCAATATGTAGGATACCATAAACCCAATTCTTGGGTGCCGGTAAGGTATCGAAAGATACGCTTGACAGCTCCTAAATGTGATTCTCTAGGACTAGACTGATATCTAGCACACATGCATACACTAAACTGAATATCTGGCCTTGAAGCAGTTAAGTATAGTAGGGATCCGATCATACCTCTGTATTTCTTGGCATCTACCATGTTACCTTTTATATCTGCTTCCAAGGTTGCACTTGTACCCATGGGTGACTCGATTGGCTTGCAGCTTTCCATGCCAAATTTCTTCAACATTTCTTTTATGTACTTGGATTGATTTATAAAATATCCTTCTCTGCATTGTGAGATCTGCAATCCAAGAAAGAATTGTAAATCACCCATTAGGCTCATTTCAAACTCATTAGTCATTAAATTTGCAAATTCAGTACATAAAGAGGTTTCAGTAGATCCAAACACAATATCATCAACATAGATTTGTACAATCAGTATATTCTTACCTTGGGTCTTGGAAAATAATGTTTGATCAATTTTACCTCTTGAGTATCCCTTTTTGGTGAGGAAGGAGCTCAACCTTTCATACCAAGCCCGAGGAGCCTGCTTTAATCCATACAAGGCTTTGTGCAATTTGAAAACATGATTAGTAAGTTCATCATTTTCAAAACCAGGGGGTTGTTCCACATAGACCTCTTCTTTTATAATGCCATTTAGAAAAGCACTTTTTACATCCATTTGTTGTAATTTGATTCCATGAGATGCTGCAAAGGCTAACAATATCCTGATGGCTTCTAATCTAGCAACTGGAGCATATGATTCTTCAAAATCAACCCCAAATTCCTGGTTGTACCCTTTAGCCACAAGCCGAGCCTTGTTTCTCATTACTACCCCTTCTTCACTTAACTTGTTTTTATACACCCACTTGGTTCCAATAACGGGGTGAGATGAAGGTCTGGGGACAAGGCTCCACACCTGATTTCTTTCAAATTGATTTAGTTCTTCATGCATAGCATTTATCCATGATTCATCTTTTAAGGCTTCCTCTACAGATTTTGGCTCTATTTGGGACACAAGAGCAAGTTGATCCAGTTCATTAATGGCCTTAATCTGAGATCTAGTCTTCCTAGGATCATGTATTCCACCAATAATGTTATCTAAGGGATGATCTCTAAGAAGTCTCAAGTTTTCAAGATTGTTACCTGAGATGATCTCTCCTTCGGTCTGATCATTAGAATTACCTTGGTTTCTTTCTTGATTATGTGCTTCTTCATTCTCCATCGGTTCTTCTTTGTCTTTCAGAAATTCTCCATCTTCTTCTTCCTTGCTGACCTGTTCATTTTTAATAAGATCATTAACTTCATCAAATGAGATATGAGGGGATTCTTCAACAATTTGATCTTTGGTGTTAAAAACCCTATAGGCTCTTGATCGGTCAGAATAGCCCAAGAATATTCCTGAGTCACTCTTTGGTTCAAATTTGTCCAAGACTCTCTTATCATTGTTATGAATGAAACATCTTGCACCAAAGATTCTAAGATGAGCTAGAGATGGTTTCTTACCTTTGAGCATTTCATATGGAGTTTTTGCACTAGATGGCCTTACCATTGCCCGGTTTACAATGTAGCATGCTGTGTTGACCGCCTCAGCCCAAAACTTCCTTGGAAGATTAGCTTCAACCAACATGGTTCTAGCCATCTCGACAAGAGTGCGGTTCCTTCTCTCTACAACTCCATTTTGCTCCGGTGTCCTTGGTGAGGAGAATCTGTGGGTTATGCCCTTGTTTTTGCAGAATACATCAAAATCAGAATTTTCAAACTCCCCCCCATGGTCAGATATGATTGTACACACTTTGGACTTACCATCCTGCTTCATTCTTTTGTAAAATTCCTGAAATTCATGAAAAGCATCACTTTTATGTGATAAGAACATTACCCATGTAAATCTGGAAAAATCATCCACTAGAACATAACCATATTTCTTACCACTAAGACTGGCAATTCTTGTTGGGCCAAAAAGGTCCATGTGTACAAGTTCAAGGGGTCTAGATGACTGACTTTCAGTTCTACCTTTGAATGATTTTCTTGTTTGCTTTCCTTGGGTGCATGCTTTACATACTTTGACATTTTGAGCAAACGAAATTTCAGGCAAACCAAGAACCATTTTATTTTTCACAAGTTTGTGCAGCACCCTATAGCTAACATGCCCTAGCCTTCGGTGCCACAACCAGGTCAAGTCCTCCTTTTTGGCGGTTAGGCACAAGTTGGAGTGGGCTGGATCATCCAAGTCTATCATGTAGACATTGTTCACTCTCTCACCCATAAACTTGACTGCATCTGAATTTGGTTCAATAATCTTGCAAGTCTTGGAATCAAATACTACTTTATGACCTTTGTCGCATAGTTGACTGATGCTCAATAAATTATATTCCAGTCCATCCACCAGCAAAACATTGTCAATACAGTTTGAAGGTTTCTTACCTATCTTACCTCTTCCGATAATCTTGCCTTTGTTATTTCCTCCAAACGTCACATAACCTCCATCTTTTGAGCTTAGCTGGGAGAACTTGGTCTTGTCTCCTGTCATGTGTCTTGAGCAACCACTATCTAAGTACCACTTGTTGTGCATGGCTGCCAAACATTCCTGCATCACGAATTACACAGAAACTTTTGGACCCCAATGGTACCCGGGTCCAAGATAGCTTGTGAAATCATGAAACTGCTGTAACAACATCTTGGGAACCCAAATTTTGTTAGAACAGTTTGTCTTTTCGTTTCTTAACTTGTTCAGGTTGTGTTCCTTTTGATTTAATGTTCCTCTATTTTGAGTCCATTTTCTTAAATTCCAATTTCCATTCTGTTTCAGCTGAGAGAAGTTGTGGGTTCTGTTTGTGTGTCTGGTCGACATCTGGTATGTCTGTGGTCGACCAGGGTTTCTCCAGAAGCTAGCACCTGTTCTGGCAGATCCTCTGGTCGACATAGGAGGAGTCTGTTGTCGACCAGCCTGTTTCCAGACACCTTGTTTTACAGGTTTGGGTTTATTAACATGATTTAATGCTCTGTTTGTCTGGTTACTTCTGTGAATTTGAACTTCTCGTCTGATATGGCTGTTGTTTTTAAGCTGATGTAGATTGACCATTTTCCTTTTAGAATTCCTCTCTTCCAAGGTGACATTAGTCTGTTTAGAGGAACTTTCAGCTATGTCCTTTTGTTTGTTTTGATATAGGTTTATCAAGGGGCCTTTTCCTTTTGTGTCAGCTTTTTCATTTAACGTTTTTATTTGGAATTCCTTTTTAGCTGTTGGGTTGTACCCTAATCCCTCTTTCTGAAAGTTTACTTTTATTCCCAACACCGCGTTCAAGTTTTCTTCACCCTTAGTCATTTTTTCCAATGTTTCCTGTTTATTTTTCAGTTCACTTTGGATTCTTTCTATTTCTTTCAGAAGTTGACTGTTTTCTTCCTTGAGTGAGTTGTTTCTTTCTTGAGTTAGCTTAGTTTTCTGTTCATATTCTTGAGTCTTTAATTTTAACTCGTCAATTGTGTTTTTCAGTACTTCATTTTCTTCTAATAGCCCTTTGACGTTTTCTTCATCTATCTCGCATTGATTCAGTTTATTTTGCAAGGTGGTGATCTCCAATTCTAGTTCAGTTCTGTTGGCAATTGAGTTGCTGTCATTATTGAACTGATTAACCTTCTTCTTCAAACTTTTATTTTCCCTTCTTATTCTTTCATATGTATCAAGTAAATCTGAATAGGCTTCTTCCCAATCTGAGCTAAAAAAGTCTTGAAAAGGGGAGGTTACCTCAAAATCGTTGCTGTCTCCTTTGGCCATTAGACATGTGTTTCCTTCTTCTTCCTCGGAAGTTGTTTCCTCTTCGCTGCTTTCCTCCTCCTCGCTCCATGTGCTTATCATTGCCTTTGGTTTCTTGCCTTTCCACTTGAAGCTTGATTTCTTAGGAGCCTCTGGACATTCAGCCTTCATGTGTCCTGGTTTCCTGCAGTTGTAGCAAACAAGCTTGTTAGATGAAGCTTTGTTTTTGTCAAACTTAAACTGGGATGATTTTCTTACCGTGCCCTTAGGATTTTTAAGTCCCCTACCTTCCTTCCGCAGGAACCTTCTGAACTTTCTTGTTAGCATGGCTAGCTCGCCAGTTTCCTCACCTGTGCTAGATGAGTTATCAGTGTCAGATAATTCAGAGGTGCCTATTTTAGTCTTCAGGGCGAGCTGCTTCTTTTTCTTGCCCTCATCTTCCTTTCTCTTTAGGTTGACCTCATATGCCATTAGGGAACCTACCAGTTCATCCACAGTCATAGTTGTGAGGTCTTTTGAGTCCTCAATTACTGTGGCCTTGGTATGCCACATAGGTGTGAGGGACCTTAAGATTTTCCTCACAAGCTCCTGCTCTTTGTAGGTCTTCCCTAGACTCTTTAAGCTATTTGTTAGTTGTACTAGTCTGGCATACATCTCAGAAATGCTTTCTTCAGTTTTCATTCTAAACATTTCGTATTCTGAGACTAGCATATTTGCTTTGGACTCTCTTACCTCTGAAGTACCTTCATAGATGACCTTGAGTCGATCCCACATCTCCTTGGCTGTTGCACATTGTGAGACTCTTGAGAACTCCGTGGGGTGAAGTGCGCATTGCATTACGTTCATAGCTCCCCAGTTGATGGTTGATTTTCTGACCTGTTCTCTGGTCCAGGTATCCTCGTCTTCGGGCAAGTCATAGGGTCCGCGGCTTACTACTCTCCACATCTCATGATCTTGTGCTCTCAAGAACACCTGCATACGATTTTTCCAGTATGAATAATCATTTCCATCAAAATATGGTGGTCTAGTCACTGAGTGTCCCTCAGCCATTAGACTTCTAGAGTTCAGTCCGCTAGGTCTCTCCTGGTTGTTAGACCACATTTTCGGAGAGTCTAGCTCTGATACCACGTGTTGAGTACGGACTGACTAGATCTAGAGGGGGGGTGAATAGATCTTTTCCCCCTTTTTGATTTATCAAACAAAGACTAATTGGATCACGAGAAATCAATGAAATATAGAACTAACGCTGATAGCAAGAATGACAACAAACACACAAAGAGACACACACACAACAGGCAAACCACAAGACAATACTTTTTAGGTGGTTCAGTCCCTTCCCGAGACTTACGTCCACCCCTTGCTCAATTTGAGCAAGGCTTCACTACATGAGAATTTCTGATCTCACACAAACACCGCTGTCACACAGCTTGTTCCTGCTGACACACAGCTTGAATCCGCTGCCTCACAGCTTGACACTAGTTGTAAAGATGAGTAGAAAAGGTGTAACAAGGCTGAACATGGACTTTTGTAGCAGAGTAATTAAAGGGTTCAGCTTGGGACTCAATCACATAGGTAACAAGGCAAGACTCCCTGTAGGACTTCCAGCAGGATGCCTTCAGCTGCCTTGCTGCTGGAACTTGCAACGCCTTGAGCCAGGTCTTCCTTCTGCAGCACCGAAGAACACTTCTGTCTTCTGCAGCTTTTTGATTGCAGGAGAGCCACTCTTCCTTTTCTGGTTAGAGAAACTTCTGATGCTGATCTTCCTTAGCTTCTTCTCTATATTCCCATATTCAGTTCTCTGTCCTCTTCTCCTTTTTGCACCAGTTCTTATCAAGCCCGGAGCTGTTTCCCGCGCAAGTGCAAACCTGTTGGGTTACTCGCTAAAAAATAGGGAGAAGATTAAATAGAATCTTAAAAAGGTTTGACCGGTTCTTAGCAAGATTCTCTCCTTGAATCCCGTGCGGAATCTTATCCTCTGAACAGCCCAACAACCTGCAACAACAACCTGCAGGTTTCAAGGAACCGAAATTGAATTCGGTTGGATTTCGGTTCTGGACGCTGTACCGCTTGTGGTCGACAACGACCCTGTCTCTGGTCGACAATGAGCAGTGTCCAGACGGCTGGTTCTTCAGGCTGATGCTCGTATCGCTCATTGTTGACAATAGCCCTGTCGCTAGTCGACAAGGGGCAATGTCCAGATGACTGGCAGTTCTGTCTGATGCTCTGTCTGTTCCGTGGTCGACAACGAGCAGGGCTCTGGTCGACAACCAGAGCGCGTACAGAGGAAAAATGACTTGAGCTATGTTTGGTTGGATTCGTTGGTCGACAATGACCACTTCTCTGGTCGACAAGCAACCTTTGACATTTCTTCTGATTTGTTGATTTCACTTATACTTCAGTAGACCTGAAATTACTTGAACTATCAGAAGTGACTTGAATTATCAGTTTTACATTGAATTAGTCAAACATATCTTTTGTTCATCATCAACTTGCCATGAGTTCATTGCTTTACATTGAAGGATCAATCAAATGACTTTCACGTGTTATGAAGATAGTAGATTGTTGGTTAGTCAAACATATCCTTTGTCATCATCAAAACTAAGGGATGCACAACACGTGGTTCACCGACCTCTATCCACTCTTGGTGTAGGCCCAGAGTCCTCATCACCAACCTAAGCCGTAACGGCTCAATCTCGCTCAAGCAATGAACCCAAAGCTCATGCTCAAAGCGAGGTCGCCCCGCTACGACCCATGGCTGGCCTTCATCTGTCATCTCTGCATATGGTCTCCACTGCACCTGCATCCATGAACATGCATGACATCTCATCATAATCATAATAAATTCAAATAAACATAAAAAAAATGCATCATTCATACCAGCGAGGGAGGGAAGTCACGGAACTCTCTCCGTAGCACCCACAGCTCGTAGTCGAGTGGGGCACCAAAAACAACTGGCAGCCAGCGCCGTGCTAGAGGGAACGCTCCCTCACCTCCTGGCCGTGGGTCGGCGCGCCCCATCGGCATGTATAGATGGCTCCAAACCTGCATCCATGCATTGCATTAGTGAGGCATTTACATGCATAATAAAAAGAAAAGAAAAAAGGGAAAATATGTAAATGCATACCTGAAGAAAAGGTGAGAAGCCACTGACGGTCGTCTCTCGTCTTGTCCCCGTGGACAGGTCGGCCATCATGTGCGCCAGTAGCGCCGCTCCCCAGGCGTACCTGCCGACTCCCTCTAAATCCTCGAGGATCCCTAGGAATCGGTAGTTGATGACGTCGCCCTTCGTCCCGAGCAATAGCCTCCCGAGCAGCAGCAGTAGGAACCTCCTCAGATCTCGGTCTGCTCTCTCCCTATCGGTTGGGTCCTGGCAGTAGACCGCCCTAGCCCCGTCTATCAATCTCTGTGAGAACCGCTCTAAGGACTCCCCTGACCTATGCCTAGCATCCCCTAAGCCCATCACTGTAGTCAGGTCGGTGCGGAAGATAGTCCTACACTCGCTAGGTGTCTCGTAAACCATCTCTAGCCCTAGCAGTCTCTGGGCGAGCTCGGTGTAGTCTGGTAAGGTGATCCCGCTCACTGCCTCCCCGTCTACCCTCAGTCCAGTGATCCTAGCTACATCCTCCAGGGTAGGGACCATATGCCCCCAAGGCATCAGGAATGCCCGGCTAGTCCTATCCCATCTCTCCCTCAGAACCTGGATAAGTGGTAGGTTGGGTCTGACTGGCTCTATGCTAAGGAAGGCCCCAAACCCCATAGCATCTACCCTGGCTCTCTGGAACTCGGGGAGGCCGTAATATGCTGCTCGGACCATGACCCAGGAGATCCGTGTCCTCATCAACCCCTGCACACATAAAGAAAGAAGTTTTGGTTTAATTGTTCAATTATTCTGGTTGAAATTCACTTAATTGTCTTGGTTTGAGATGTTGATGTTTGATTTAATTAACGACCATCCCTAGGTCATGGTTTGCTTAATTGGCGCCCCTAAGGAGGGCGTGGTTTCTAAGTGAGCTTTGAATTAACGACCTACACCAGGTCGTTGTTTATCTAAGAAACGCCCCGGTGGGAGGCGTGGTTCTATGGTTAATTTCTAAATTCCTAAAATGTTTTTTAATTGACACCCGTCCCAGGGTCGTAATTTCGTTAAGTAACGCCCTTGTGTAGGGCGTTTTCTGTTAAAATGGATTTTGGGTTTTAATAATTTATTCGGGAATTAATGAAATGGACGACCATCCCTATGGTCGTTATCTATTGAATTGACGCCCCGATGGGGGGCGTTGTTTTCCGGGGTTATGAAAATTAAATAAAAAAAAGCATGCGATATAAATCATGAAAAAATATATAATTGAACAAAAGCATGGAAATTAACAGCATGATTAATACGAAAAAATGATAATTTAAATGGACGACATGCTCTAGGGCGTGTTTACATTATTTTTCAGGAAATAAAATGAATTCACGACCCAAGGTCGGGCGTCTTATTTTGAATCCGCGACACCCCTGGGGGCGTCTTCTTTCTGAGTTGCAGGTTTTTCTAGCCCGAAGGCTATGGAAAATACCGAAAAATGAAAAGAAAAAAGAAAAAAAATGGGAATTAGGTTGGGGGCCTACCTTGTGGCGTTTGGGTTCTTCCCGTGGAGGGTGTGGTTGCCGTGGCCGTCGAAGCTGGCCGGGGCGAGGAGCGGCCGCCGTGGCCGGCGGTTCCTCATTCCCTTCTTCCCCTCCTTGTTCTTCTTCTCCCTCTTCGCCTTCGTCTTCCTCTTCTTCATTGACATTTTCTTCATCTCCCACGGCCTCGTTGTCGCCGTGTGTTCCCTCGTCGCCGGTCACCACCGTCGGTGCCTCTTCGGCCGCCACGGGAAGGGCCTCCTCCACAACGTCGTGCTCGCCGTCCAAGTCCACCACCTCCGGGGCTGAGACCCTTTGTCTTTTTTGTCCACCGCCGGCCATTGCTTAGGGCTAGGGCTAGGGTGTGGAGAGGGGAGAGAGGTAGAGAGAGAGAATGAGAAGGATGGGGAGGGTTACGGTTAGGGTTGCAGAAGAATTGGAGAAGGAGGGAAAGAGGACGAAGGAAGAAGAAGAAAGGAGGGAAAGTTAAGTCGAACGGTCAAAAAGAATTAACGACTTAAGGAAGGCCGTGTCTTATGGATTTAACGACTGAAACCAGGGCGTTTCTTGATAATTGACGACATTGCTTAAGGCGTTATTTTTGTTTGCATGGGGAATGATAACCGTCGTCAGACGTATTTAAGGGTGATTGATTGATGTGAGGGGAATAATCATTACTATTTTTAAGTAACGACTATGATTGAGGCGTTATTTATATGAAACGTGGCTTTTATGAAGGCGTTACTTTTGGAATTTTCAACGAATACTTTTTGGAATATAAATTGTATTAACGCCTTGTCTTAAGACGTTATTCAGTTAACGCCCACAGGTGAAGGCGTCAATTATGAGAGATCAATCATTGAATGCGACATATGCTGAGGCGTCATTTGTAGAATTAACGGCATGGGCTAAGTCGTTATTTGCAACAGAACCGCAGGCTGTTAGAAGAATTGATCAGAAACATTGTGTTATGGCTCAATCATGATATTATCATTGATTTATTGGAAAAGTGATTACATTACTTCAATGAGCTATTTTGGGCCTCAAGCTTCTTAAAGCTATTACATAAGACTTCCACTGATCTCTGTCTTCTTCTAAGTTTTCCACAGGATGGTGACCCTTGTTGATTTTCCACAGAGCTTGGATAGTTGTGCACTCTTCTCCATCTTCATTGCTGCCGAGATCCCGTGTCTTAATCGGAGGGAGATGAGATGGATCTTCGAATACTTGCCGTGGAAGCCCGAGTTGAGGAAGGCACCGATGTGAGTTATACAGAACGAATTCTGAAGCGCCTATGAGTCGAAGGTCCATCCCGGGGGAGAATCTTGCACAGAGTTCTTGAGTCTTGAGTTTTCCCGGGACGCAAGTGAAGAGGTTCTTTGGCATTACTTTGAGGTGATCTCTCCATTCCACTCTCTTCTTGATTTGAGGAATCCGGTTCGTAACCCTATTGCTTATTCCTAATGAGCCGGTCATGTAAAAGAGTGGACTTTTTGAGAAGATTCTTGAGGATTGTTGGGCTTCATCACATGGATCAAACTTGAAGTGAAGATCCACCCAACTGGAGAGTGCTAGCATGCATCCGTAGATGGGCCTTCCCATTGCTGCTGAGGTTAGCCCGCTATAGAGATAGGCTAGAATAGCCGGTCCCACTCTATCTCCTTCCCATAAGCTCACCACGGCGCTTAATTGGGCCTCTTCTAGGAAGTCCTCCGTGGATGGGAATAATACCGCTCCTGCCAAACACACCATGAAGGCCTTTGCTATCCGTTCTATCTCCTCATCTTCTTTGGCTTGATCTGCTCTCTTGTACACCCACGAAGCAAGCTTCAGGAGATTGATTCCCTTAGTGGCCTTGATTTGATTCATTAAGTTCGGGCTAGGTATCAATGTGGTTAATAGTTCATGTGAGGAGATTGGTTTTGGCATGATGGCCATCTTTTCCTCATCCCCTTGCTTCATTCTCTTCAAGCCCAAGATCATTTCTAATTCTTCTAATAGGATGGTGGCTTCAAAGGTTGAGAAGAGGAATGTATGAGTGGAAGGGTGCCATATTTCAATTAGAGCCCCTATGACAGCCCAATCTAAGTGGATTTGATCATAGTGTTTGGCATGGGTAACTAGACCTAAAAGGTGCCATCTTGCTAGGTAGACCCTCATATCCGAAGAGAACTTGGAGAGGATAAGTGGCAGCCACTTGATTTTGGTAAACCTCCGGGCTCCTGGCACATTAGGATAGTCCTGTGGAAGAAAAGGAAAAATGCATAGACAAAGGGATGAATAAGCATACAGAGGAAGGAAACATGAAGGATCAGAAGAAAGGCAGAAAGACGTGAAGGTATGCTGTAAGCAGAATAGAAGAATCAATCTTTACCTGATTCAGGGAAATTCTATTGCTGATGTGCCCGTTGATCTCAGTAAGCCTGGGAGTGGAAGTTTTGGACCTTTTGAGCGCTCTCTCCATCTTCAGTTTGCAGGAAAAGCTTAGACAGTTGCAGTGCCTGCGAGAGGAAGAACACGAACAACAGAAGAACAGAAGAAACGGAGAAACTCTGAGGGTTTGCTTTGATTGATCTAAGGGAAGTACTTCCTTTTATAAGAGGATGAAGGGGTTTAATGCTGTTCGGAGTTAGAAGGTGGATAGCCATTAGGACTGGGTTTAGCTTTCGAATTGGAAACGGAAGCATGAGGTTAATTAACGCCTTCTGTTGGGGCGTCAATTTCTTAATTAACGACCTGGCAGAGGTCGTGTTTTATTTAACGCCCTTTCCTGGGTCGTTTCCTTCTTGGCCTCTCGATGCTTTTCACGCCTTAGTGAAGGGCGTGTTTTATCTTTTGACGCCCTAATGTCAGGCGCTTTTCATGCTTTTGACGCCATTCCCTCCAGTCGTGATTTTATTTGCTCACATGTTTAACTCCTCTATATGCTTTAATGAGCTTAAGTGCTATTCTTTGGTTGAAATTGCCTTTTAAATAAGCACTTATGATCATGCCATGCTTTATTGAGGATTATTTCTAATTATGAGGGCTAATGAGTTTTCAAGTGCAGAAGATTGCAGGTCCGAGATGCTTGGATCGCTTGACGGAGTAACATCATTCTTTTCTTGTATTTGTTTCCTGTAAGCATTGTTACTATATGGTATTCTACGCTATTATAGCATATCAAGGACCTTGTGGTTCTGATGAACCTGGAATTTGAGTTCCCCTTCATCAACAAAAACAGTGATAGTTCCAGGAGAGTTTTGATCACACGGATAGGCCGTTGAGTCATTCAAGGTCTGGGACGATGGTTCCACTTTCTAGGTTGATGCGCGGACAAACGGGCTTCGGCTTAGTGTCAGTTCAGAGATCTGGATTCTTGACCAAATCTAGATGGCTTAGCAATATTATCCTTGATTATTTTCTATTTTTAGTTTATTTTATCTTTTTCTTTTAGCCCAGCATGCATCATATAGGATTTTGAGCTTCATGATGAAAATCTTCATATTATGGCAATAATGAAGGTCACTCACTCTTGATTGAATTGACATGAGATATTCCATTCCAAATCAAGTACTTTATTCTCTCTGAAGCCGCTCAGGCTATTTCCTTGAAAATGTCCCTTTGATGGGTCTTCGTCTCAATTCTCTTTATCTTTCTGCAAATCCACCTTGGTTGTAGCACGTCCATGTTGGCTGGTAACTGCTCTCCAATGGTGTCTCCCTGTCGTGCCCACGTGCACATTTTATTTACTTAGTTTAGTCTCCTTTATCCAGCAAATCGATGCTTCCTCGGAATTACCCGGAGTTTGTTTCACTTTGAATCTTGGAAAGATTTTCCGATGCTTAGTGTCAAAGGCGTGTCACATCACAGCTTGGCGTCTACTTATCAGTTTGCTCCACTTCATTGCGCTTTGTTGCTCTCCATTCCGTCTCACTCCCTTCCAAAGCAGACGCCAAGGCGGGGCAGCTGTAGACACGCCAAAATTGACGCTATGTTAATCAAAACTCATGTCACCATGTTGACGCCCCAAATTGAACTTCAATATGTCTATAATATGAGGTTTTTTTATTTTTGTGTGTGTTTTTGATTTATTCTTGTATTTTTGTGATTCGCGACCTGAAGAGGGGCGTTATTTAAAAAGCGACCTTACCTAGGGCGTTTTCAAAGAAAGGACGACTAAACTTCAGGGCGTCAATTCCTGGTATTATCTGGTTTTAAAATAAATTACAATTAAAGAGTAACGTCCTATCTCAGGGCGTGTTTTCAAGTAACGCCTTTCTCTCAGGCGTCTTTCCATAATTTTTAAATAAAGAATGCTTTATCTCCAAAATTTAAATCCAGGAAGTGACGCCTTTGACCAGGTCGTGTATTTGAGTAACGTCCTAAGGTAGGTCGTCAATTATGATTTGACGCCTTTCTAAAGGGCGTGTTTCATTCTTTGGTGTCCTGTTCGAGTATGCCTTTCCTGAAGAGTTCCCTGCCTCCAATGGTCACCTTGCTCGAATTGGAACTAGAGTCCTACCTTTGATAACCATTGCCCGTCCTTATCTTCCTAAATTTGAGATTATCTTCGGTTAAAACCCTATATAAGAGGGCTCTGGTCAATCTGGTGAGAGGTTACAACAACAATACAACACTAACAACGACGACGGTGCTGGCTATTAGAGAGAGTTACGTAGATATACAGAAAGAGCATACGCCGTATTCATCTTCCTCTGTGCGATCTCTCTCTTTGAGGGCCCTCTCAAGGGCTTTCTCTTCTTCTCTGTTGCTGCAGCCGAACCATAGCTTCCAAGTGGTTTTTTCCCCTTTACTGTTTACAGGGACAGCATAAGGGGGTCTTTCGTCTGTTCATTTTGCTTTGTTTTGCATCACATCATCCATATCATCTGTCGCACGGTTTTCTTCCTTGCATTAGTATTACATCCTTTTCCTTCCCTAACTCTTAGGGGTTTTAAAACCAACAAAAAAAAGGTGCGCATGTTTTGTTCTCTCTTCATCCTCACATCATCTATTTGGGATTGATACTATACGCTCTTGGCTGATCCACTTCTATTTGCTTGTTTCTTTGTCTTTTGCAAGGGTAATCAACAAGAAAAACCCCCTTCGTCGGCCGGCCGATAGAAGGAGGAGGAAGGAATTCACAATTCATCCTGCATCCCACTTTTCACCAGGTATTCGCGATCTTCTTTGATTCTTATTGAGGTAACCCCTCTGGCGATCACTCTCCTTTATAGCACCACGTGCTTTCTTTTGTCTTTATTATCATCTCTCCATCATTTTACATATCTCATATGAGTAGTTTGTTCCATATGTGTGGATTTATCACGATCTACACCTACTGGGTAAGTGTGCTCATTACCTATTTCCATTCTTTTTCAGGAAATGGAAGTGAGTCGGGTTCGGATTCGGAATGTTCAAGTAGCGGATCCGAGAGTGAATAAAGAATGAGCGAAGACTTAGGAAGTTTACATTGTTTAGATCGAGTCTATGTAATTTTTATTTTATTTCTTGAGTCTAGCATGATGGAAGTTGAATTAGTGGTTGTATTCGAATAGTGGATTTGATTATTAATGAAAGTTGAAGTTGCGTAAATATTGTGCGATTGCATTCTTATGTGTGATTGCCTTGCACTCTGATCATTCTTGCTTGCAAGAGACTTACCATGCCGGTTGTTCACATTCCTCGAGCGAGTCTTCCGCTATAATAAAGGCTCGGGACGTGACATTTCCATAGTAGAGACAAGAGCTATTTCTTTTCTCAGGTGCATGGGGTTTAACATTGTTGTGCCCCTGTGGTCTTGATTATTAGTTTTGATGATAGCAAACACTATAAGTCACCATATGCATGTGTGCATGAAAGACCTTGTTGATTCATTTAAGTGCATTCATATTTCATATGTGTTCATGTATTTGTGAATGTGTGCATGTGAATGGCATTCCGTTGTTCTGTCTGACATCTGGACAGAAGTGGGTCGACCCCCCCTTCCAGATGGGTCGACCCCCCAGATTAGCAAGTCTGCAAAGTCTATACATTGCATAGACTGCAGGCATTAGAAGTCCATACATTGCTTCTAGGATGCACACACACACCCAAGTATATACACTACTGCATGCTCACTGCATTTGATGTCCTGTCTGCACATTGCTTAAGTCTGTACAGAGTTAACATTATCTCGCACACAAATTCACTTCCAAGTCTATACATCGTCCAGAGCCTTGTTGCATTGTGTCACAAAGTCTATACATTGCCAGCACACACGTTCAAAGTCGCTTCATTTGAAGTCCATACATTACCTTGTAGCTTGCCTTGCTGAAGTCTATACATCCGTGTTCATTGTGCACAGTTCATGCATCAAGTCTATACATGGTCAAGTCTGCACATTCCTTAGTGGCAAGTCTATACATCGCGTGCATCATTAAGTCTAGACATTGCACTGTAGCTTGCTTAGTTGAAGTCTATACATTGCTGATCGAACGTAAGTCTATACATTCCAACCTTTTCCTACGTTCGCTGCTTTAGCTACACATCAAGTCTACACACTGCATATAGGCAAAGTCTGCACATTGTGCCTTGAAGATGTTCAAGTCTATACATTGGTTTTCACTTCTAAGTCTGTACATTGGCATATGCATTCACTGTAAAGTCTATACATAGCTGCGTCTTATTCAGCGTCTCATATGCATATTTGAGTCAAAGTCTGTAGAGCCCAAGTCTGTACAACCACTGTCTCACTTGGACTTGAAGTCTATACAGTGGACCGTCTCTGTCAGCGTCTCAAGCTGCAAGTCTGTACAGAGTCTGGCAGCCTACAGTGCATCGTCTCTTCAAGTATGTACAGCCTTGGCATATGCATCATAAAGTCTAAACATCGTGTGCTTCGAAGCTTTCAAGTCTGTACATGGTCTTGGCATTTACCATGAAGTCTATACATTGGTCTTCGTTTCAAGTCTATACATCGGCTCAGGGTTTCCAAGTCTGTACACTGGTCCTCAAGCGTTCCAAGTCTGTACATTGGTTCAGGCTTACCAAGTCTGTACATTGGCCTCAAGCTTCACAAGTCTACACATTGTCTTCATGGCATCGCAAGTCTATACAGCCTGCATGCCTCATAACGCCAAGTCTATACATCGTGGCCTTCAAGTCTTCAGAGCCTGTACATTCTTCAAGGGCCAAGTGTATACAGTGTCTCGCTCACATCTTCAAGGGTGAAGTCTATACATTGGTTAGGCTTATTCATGCTAGGCTTGTTCATGCATCGTTCTTCTCAAAGTCTGTACACTGGTGTCTCATGCATTCTAAAGTCCATACACTCCTCCATGCATAGCCAAGTCTATACAGACTTAGCGAAAGCATTCAAGTCTGTACTCTGGTGCCGTCGTCTGCATGGTCAAGTCTATACAGACTTAGCGAAAGCTTAGCTAGTCTGTACATTGGTCTCTCAGGCATGTAAACACCAAGTCTATACACTCCTTGTTTCATGTCTATACATTCGGTTGTTCCATGCATTCTCATCAAGTCTATACAGAGCTTGCCTCAAAGTCTGGATAGCGTTCGCCTCAATGTCTGTACAGCCTGTGTGTTGAACGAACACAAGTCTGTGCATCGTCCAGCGCTTCATGTGAAGTCTGTACAATGCCTTAGTCTTCTACACATTAAGTCTATACATTGCTGTTGCATTCACGCCATGTCCATACACTGCATTTGTGCATTGTTCACCGCAAGTCTGTACATAGAGTTCTCATGCATGTAAACATCAAGTCTATACACTCCCTTGTTGCATGTCTATACATTCGATTGCTTCATGCATCACACAGAAGTCTGCACATCCCTTTCTGATAAGTCCATACATCATTTGTCAAGTGTGTACATTGAGGTCGCTTGAAGGGCTTCAAGTCTATACACTCTCACGTTGTACATACTTGCTTATTTGCTGCTTCGAAAGTCTATACACTCGCTTGTGTTATCAAGTATATACACTCGTCCTCTTTCACACGACTAACTCTATACATCCATTGTCCTGCTTACTGAATAAAGTATGTACACTGTCTTCAGCTGATATTATTCATCGACTGAACTTTTAATTAATCTTGCAGGTGTCTGGGCACGTGATCCGAGGTTGGCATCTAGCACGTGATCCAAGGAGCTGAGATGCTGACACGTGGTAGAGTCAATTGGGCGGGAGATGTGGAAGACACACGTCCTAGTTGCTGCTGCTATATATATGAAGGTTCTTCATCTGTAGAAGATATCAAGAAGGAAGAGGGCTGATTGAGACTGTGAGTGAAGAAAGAAGAGTGCAGCAGAAGAAAAAGAGAAAGAGAGAGAGCTCGTGAGGATTGAGAGAAGAAGCAAAGACAGTGAGAGAAAGAAGCAGAGAAGTAAAAGAAGAGTAAGAAGAAGAGAGATCGAGAGATAAGAAGCTTCATCAGTAGATCAGTTCATACTGGACTGTGGATCATATCCAGGCAAGCCAGCTCCTGCGAGAGCCAAATTGTGATTTTGCTTTACAGCTTTCTGTTTGCTGTGATTATTTTCATTTCTTATTTTTCTTTCCTTTTGTTACTCTGGTTATCTTTGTTCTTCTGATTCTCTGGATAGAGGTCGGGTCCCTCCTGGTCTGAAGGAAGAGAGGTCTGTGACCTCTGGTTTGCTGGTGACGGAGAGTCACTGGTGGGTTCCCTCCTAGTGTGGAGGAAGAGAGACCTCGGTCTCTGGTTTGCTAGTGGCTGGGAGTCACTAGTGGTACCCTCCGGTTGAGAGGAAGAGGGGAGGTTGTTCCCCTGGTCAAGCTGTTTGGCAGCAAGTGTTCGCAGACTAAGTCTACTGGTTCTAGCATTAGCTAGTGAAGCCTCACTCCGGTTTAGAGTGAGGGGTGGATGTAGGTCTTGGTGACCGAACCACCTAAAAATCTTCTGTGCAGTGTGGTTGTGTTTTTGCCCCTTGTCTTCTACCTTCTTCACAGGTTGCCTTAGCATTCTCATTTCTATCTGTGTTGCTTCCGCTAGCTGATAGTTTAGGCGCGCCTTATATAGTTGCTCTATTGTCTAAGCCTTCTGTGTTTTAATTCTGCAATATTGTTTGAGCGAAAAGTTTTTTAAGGGTGGGATTCATTCACCCCCCCCCTCTGAATCCTTCGCACCGATCCTATCAATTGGTATCAGAGCGGTGTCTGCATAGAAGGTCCAGCGACCTACAGATCCGATCTTGCAGTCTTCGGTGCTAATTTGCTTTTGGTGCATCAATATTTCTGTTGCATTTAATCTGATTGTTTCCATGGGTGATCCTCCAGTTTTCAACGGCTCCAATTTTAATGTATGGTTTGTTAGTCTGAAAAATTATGCTATATCAGTTAATCCTGATCTGTGGAAGTTAATTTCACACGGTCCTCATAAATTACCAAAGAAAAAGTCCAAATGGACTGACAGTCACATATCAATGTATGAAGAGAATCAGATAGCTATGAATCTAATGAAGGCAGCTACTGATAAGGCTTTACATTCCTGCTTTCATGATTGCAGCTCTGCTAAAGATATTTTGGATATGCTGAAGCGAGTTCAGAAGAGAAGTGAAGACAGCTGCATGATGGCTAACAGAAGCAATCAAAGTGGCAGCCAAAATGAAGAAGATGATGATGAAGAGGTAAACCCTTTCGAGAATTTCTCTTTGGATGATTGGGAAAATGCATATGTTGAATTGCTTGAATCTCATGAACATTTAAGAAAAAAGTATAAAAATTTGAAAAAGGGTACTGGGTTAGATAGTTCAAGCTCTCCATATGAAAATTGTTCTAATATCAAGCAATCCCATGATGCCTGCTTGTCTGATATCCATATGCATGAAAATCAGAATGGAAAATTGAAGAAGGAACTTGAATGTGCTTGCTCTGAACTAAGTAGGCTAGAATATGAAAATGACTCTCTGAAACAATCTGTTAAAGAAAATGAAGAAAGTTTAGAGAAACTTAAAAAGGAGAACACATTGCTGATTGAGAAATTTGAAGCCATAAAATCTGTAAACATAGAGCTACAGAAAAAGGATGAAAAACAGCAAAGGGAAATGAAGGAATTTGAAAATAGAAGAAAGCAAGAAGTCAATTCAGAAGATCAGCTTCTAATAAATGAATTGGTTCAAAATGATAAGCTTAAAGAATAAGTTGAAAAATTAAAATTGTTAAACAGTGCCATGTCTGAAAGACTTCTTACATTGGAGAAAGGGAAAATGATATCTACAAACGAAACTGAAGAAGTAGATGAGCTGAGAAAGGAAATTGAAAAATACAAAACAGATAACAAAGTTTTGAATGAAGTTGTCAATGCAGTGAACAAGAGATTGCAAGTTATGAAATAAACGTTGCATCTCTAGAAAATGAAATCCAAGACTTAAAAGATTCTTTGTCTAAGTTTGTGAATGGGCAAGAAAACCTAGACAAGCTACTAGGTGTAAAAGTCAATGTCAAAAAGGAAGGGTTGGGCTACAATAATCTAAATAAAAAGGCCTTTCAGACCAAAGTAATGACATCATTTGTGAATGCTTCAAATGTAGCCTCAACATCAAAAGATAAACAGCCCATTGTTCAGAAAATGCTGGGAACAAAGGTTAATTGTAAGAAAGAGGGACTGGGTTACAATCCAGTCATGAGGAAGGTTGATGGATCCAACCTGAAAACTATTTTTGTTAAATCTTCAGAACAAGAAAAGCCCTCTACCACATCTCCACCTCAGAACAAGGCTAAGAAAATAGAAAAACAAAATAAAAATCATAAAACATCAAAAATTCAAAGGAATAATCTGCATGCTAAGAACTCATCAGAAAAATGCCATATTTTAAAGAAATCAAATGGCTCCTGTCATTATTGTGGTAAGCATGGACACTTTATGAGTAACTATTTTGTGATAAAACAAGATGACAAAAAGCATGCTAGAAAACATGTGTCCGGTCAGAAAAAGGATAATCTGAATGTTAAAGAATTTCATGCTAGAGATCATGTTTTTCAAAATAAGAAAATTCATTGCTCCAATTGTGGCAAGATGGGCCACATTGCAGCTCATTGCTGGCATGTTAAGGGGAAGAAATTTCATTCTGAGTTCGTTAATTTCCATGACAACAAAAATATTTTTGAAAGGAAAACTCTTGCATGCCTTGAGTGTGGTAAGTTAGGCCACAGAGCTAGAGATTGTTGGCATGCTCAGAAGAACTATGTTAACCCCTATGTTATCAAATTCTATGCCAGAAAATCTGTGAGTTTTTCATGCTATAACTGTGGAAAGCCAGGTCACAGGGCTGCAACCTGTTGGCTGGCAGGATATCAAAACCAAACTGGTTTTGGTAAACATAATTTTTATTCTGTTAACAAAAAAGTTCATGCATATGCACATAGAATTCATGCTAATAAGAATGTGCATAAATCAAATCAGAAATCTGCTGCTTCTTGCCATCATTATGGCAAATCTGGACATTTGATGGATGGTTATCCTCTGATGAAATTTAATGATCATCAAGTTAAAAATGTGCTGAGAAAACCTGCTAGAAGTGATATTGTCATGTCAGGACCCAAGACTTCTTGGGCGCCTATTTGTGCAAAATAGTCTGCTAACTTGCAGGTGTGCCTTGGAAGCTGATTAATAAAGAGGGGATTAATCCAAGGCACTCAAGAATGAAAACCCCTTCCTGAACTTTTCAGGTAAATTTCTTGCATTTCCTATTTTTAGTTTTACTACATAGCACATTAAATCTATTTTTGCATATTCATTCATCATCTGCCATTTGCATTATTTTCTGATCATGCACTTGCTTAATGTTCTGTGCATATATGAGTTTAAAGGGTTGTCTGCATCTGATGCATACATATACCAATTGCAGTTGATTGTTAATTGTTGATATGCATAATCTCTGAAAACAAATTGCAACTTCTGAAAATCTGAACTGCATATGAATGTTGTTTGAAATCTGTCTGTTGCATAGCTCACTGAAAATCTGGATTGCCTATAGGACTGCATGTTGAATTATCATGATTGACCTCTATGGTATATTAAATAGTAAGCCACTAAAAGGCAGGAAAATCTGTCTGGAGACTTTTACTATGTGTGAGATGGTCTTTTAGACCAGGTTCTCCGCCTAGTACCATGGGTCATAGTGCTTGATAGGGCAGTCTGAATGAGCATGAATCACAAATCCATATGTTCAGTTTTTATGGCAAACATTGCATATTTTCAGGGGTAGTTAATTGCATGTCTTTGCATGGCAATCAATGTTGAGTCATTGCATGTCTTTGCATACATGTAGTTAATAGCATTGCATTTCACTACATTGAAAAATCCAAAAAGATTGACTGAATGCATATTGTGAGGGGGAGTCAATGCATTGCATGTAGGTTGTCAAATGTATACACTTGTCAGAATTCATTGCATATCCTTCCTTATTAATTTTGTTGACAAACCTTGATCATATTCTGAAAGCATTGAGCTTCAAAATCTCTTCTATCATTTGGTATCAGAATTCTGTCAGTCTTTCATGAAGATTTCATTGGGGCTATCTCGATCATAAATCTGAAAACACTTGAACTAAGAATCTTCTATTATACGATTTTATGAATGTCTAAAATAACTCAGGTGGTTTAAGTTTAATGTATTCATTGGGTTTGACTTTAAAATCTCTTAAAAATATCTGAATCATGTTTAATAAACTTTAACCATCTGTTTCATGCTGTGTCTTGTAAAATCTTCTGAAATCTGCATTATTGAATACATGGCTTTATTTGGTTAAGTACATGAAATTATTATTGATTTGAAGCAAATGAGTTTTTTTTTAAATGTCTAAAGGGTAAATTCTGTCAGAGCAATGACTTTGGTCACTGAGAAACACATGTCCAAAGGGCTGTGTCATAAGGTGCCATAGTTAACTCTGCTTAAGAATGAGTGTTAATCAGGCAGAGCAATAGCATACACAATGAGAAATACAACTCACTCATCAAGAAATGATTTGTAGTGTGTCATGATGCGTAAATGCTATCTCTGTTCATATAAGGCATGATTGTTAGTTACACTAAGTGCTTAGGGATATTGGTGTCTGATCAACGTATATCCTCTAGTTATAAGGTGTATACTGAACTAGAGTGCTCGTAAAATTTGTTGCATGAAAATTTGTTGAACAAATTGCAATATTTGAATATTGATGCAAAAATCAAATTGCTGCAACCCTAGACAAAATCATATGACTTCATTATTGCTTGATCTTAATACTAGTGCATGTAATTCCGAAAGAAGTCAATAAATTTGATTGTGTAAGAGAAAGGGAGGTTAATCAAGATATGTGTATGTGGGCTTGGTTCATTTTTATTAAACCATGGTTTTAGATATCAATACAGAATTTTATTGATAAACTTTGCATACATCATGTTTAAACCATGTTGATCAATAAAATTCATTCATAAGCCCTTATAATGGAAGACTTTGAAAAATTATGTTTTGGATTTATGAGACTGATATCTCCTTGAAGATCTTGTTGAATTCCTTGTGTTTGGAGCTTAGTTGAAATTCTTTTCCTCACTGTCCTTGATTCATCATGACCTGAACTAACCTTTGCTTGCCCCTGTGGTCTCCTTCTCATTCATTTCATAAGGTTCCAATTATTGAGGGGGGAACCTCCATGTCATATGAATCATGCAGCATGGAAATTCATAAAGGGGGAGAATTGTCTTGCATTCATATATTTAGGGGGAGTTCTTGCATTTCTTGTTGCATCTGCATCTCTGCATTCATACCTACTTAATTGTTATGAGTCATATTACTCTTTGGGGAAGAATGTGCTTTCATGTAGTTAAAGGGAGAAATGTCATATCAATTGGTATCACATCTGCTTACTTTTCCTCTCTCTAACTAATGTCTTTTTACTGAAGTCAAAGGGGGAGAATGTTTTTGACTTAAGTCTGTGTGACTCATAGTGTTGCCATCATCAAAAAGGGGGAGATTATTGTGCCCCTGTGGTCCTGATGATTAGTTTTAATGATAGCAAACACTATAAGTCACCATATGCATATGTGCATGAAAGACCTTGTTGATTCATTTAAGTGCATTCATATTTCATATGTGTTCATGTATTTGTGAATGTGTGCATGTGAATGACATTCCGTTGTTCTGTCTGACATCTGGACAGAAGTGGGTCGACCCCCCCTTCCAGATGGGTCGACCCCCCAGATTAGCAAGTCTGCAAAGTCTATACATTGCATAGACTGTAGGCATTAGAAGTCCATACATTGCTTCTAGCATGCACAGACACACCCAAGTATATACACTACTGCATGCCCACTGCATTTGATGTCATGTCTTCACATTGCTTAAGTCTGTACAGAGTTAACATTGTCTCGCACACAAATTCACTTCCAAGTCTATACATCGTCCAGAGCCTTGTTGCATTGTGTCACAAAGTCTATACATTGCCAGCACACACGTTCAAAGTCGCTTCATTTGAAGTCCATACATTGCCCTGTAGCTTGCCTTGCTGAAGTCTATACATCCATGTTCATTGTGCACAGTTCATGCATCAAGTCTATACATGGTCAAGTCTGCACATTCCTTAGTGGCAAGTCTATACATCGCGTGCATCATTAAGTCTAGACATTGCACTGTAGCTTGCTTAGTTGAAGTCTATACATTACTGATCGAACGTAAGTCTATACATTCCAACCTTTTCCTACGTTCGCTGCTTTAGCTACACATCAAGTCTACACACTGCATATAGGCAAAGTCTGCACATTGTGCCTTGAAGATGTTCAAGTCTATACATTGGTTTTCACTTCTAAGTCTGTACATTGGCATATGCATTCACTGTAAAGTCTATACATAGCTGCGTCTTATTCAGTGCCTCATATGCATATTTGAGTCAAAGTCTGTACAGCCCAAGTTTGTACATCCACTGTCTCACTTGGACTTGAAGTCTATACAGTGGACCATCTCTGTCAGCGTCTCAAGCTGCAAGTCTGTACAGAGTCTGGCAGCCTACAGTGCATCGTCTCTTCAAGTATGTACAGCCTTGGCGTATGCATCATAAAGTCTAAACATCGTGTGCTTCGAAGCTTTCAAGTCTGTACATGGTCTTGGCATTTGCATTGAAGTCTATACATTGGTCTTTGTTTCAAGTCTATACATTGGCTCAGGGATTCCAAGTCTGTACACTGGTCCTCAAGCGTTCCAAGTCTGTACATTGGTTCAGGCTTACCAAGTCTGTACATTGGCCTCAAGCTTCACAAGTCTACACATTATCTTCATGGCATCGCAAGTCTATACAGCCTGCATGCCTCATAACGCCAAGTCTATACATCGTGGCCTTCAAGTCTTCAAAGCCTGTACATTCTTCAAGGGCCAAGTGTATACAGTGTCTCGCTCACATCTTCAAGGGTGAAGTCTATACATTGGTTAGGCTTGTTCATGCTAGGCTTGTTCATGCATCGTTCTTCTCAAAGTCTGTACACTGGTGTCTCATGCATTCTAAAGTCCATACACTCCTCCATGCATAGTCAAGTCTATATAGACTTAGCGAAAGCATTCAAGTCTGTACTCTAGTGCCGTCGTCTACATGGTCAAATCTATACAGACTTAGCGAAAGCTTAGCTAGTCTGTACATTGGTTTCTCAGGCATGTAGATGAGTCCCTTTTGAAGCCAGAATTGATTTTCCTTGATATCTAACATAATGCATGAAAGGATCCTTGAACAACCATATGCTGGAACTATGTGGTATGGTTCAGCAACTACCCCGATTGAATTATTTGGCCCTACTCGTTATCAGTGGGATCAGGGATATTTTCAGCAACTTAGCGAAAGCTTAGCTAGTCTGTACATTGGTTTCTCAGGCATGTAAACACCAAGTCTATACACTCCTTGTTTCATGTCTATACATTCGGTTGTTCCATGCATTCTCATCAAGTCTATACAGAGCTTGCCTTAAAGTCTGGACAGCGTTCGCCTCAATGTCTATACAGCCTGTGTGTTGAACGAACACAAGTCTGTACATCGTCCAGCACTTCATGTGAAGTCTGTACAATGCCTTAGTCTTCTACACATGAAGTCTATACATTGCTGTTGCATTCACGCCATGTCCATACACTGCATTTGTGCATTGTTCACCGCAAGTCTGTACATAAAGTTCTCATGCATGTAAACATCAAGTCTATACACTCCCTTGTTGCATGTCTATACATTTGATTGCTTCATGCATCACACAGAAGTCTGCACATCCCTTTCTGATAAGTCCATACATCATTTGTCAAGTGTGTACATTGAGGTCGCTTGAAGGGCTTCAAGTCTATACACTCTCACGTTGTACATACTTGCTTATTTGCTGCTTCGAAAGTCTATACACTCGCTTGTGTTATCAAGTATATACACTCGTCCTCCTTCACACGACTAACTCTATACATCCATTGTCCTGCTTGTGGAATAAAGTCTGTACACTGTCTTCAGCTGATATTGTTCATCGACTGAACTTTTAATTAATCTTGCAGGTGTCTGGGCACGTGATCTGAGGTTGGCATCTAGCATGTGATCCAAGGAGCTGAGATGCTGACACGTGGCAGAGTCAATTGGGCGGGAGATGTGGAAGACACACGCCCTAGTTGCTACTGCTATATATATGAAGGTTCTTCATCTGTAGAAGATATCAAGAAGGAAGAGGGCTGATCGAGACTGTGAGTGAAGAAGGAAGAGTGCAGCAAAAGAAAAAGAGAAAGAGAGAGAGCTCGTGAGGATTGAGAGAAGAAGAGAAGACAATGAGAGAAAGAAGCAGAGAAGTAAAAGAAGAGTAAGAAGAAGAGAGATCGAGAGATAAGAAGCTTCATCAGCAGATCAGTTCATACTGGACCGTGGATCATATCCAGGCCAGTCAGCTCCTGCGAGAGCCAAATTGTGATTTCACTTTACAGCTTTTTGTTTGCTGTGATTATTTTCATTTCTTGTTTTTCTTTCCTTTTTTTACTCTGGTTATCTTTGTTCTTCCGATTCTCTGGATATAGGTCGGGTCCCTCTTGGTCTGGAGGAAGAGAGGTCTGTGACCTCTGGTTTGCTGGTGACGGGGAGTCACTGGTGGGTTCTCTTCTGGTGTGGAGGAAGAGAGACCTCGGTCTCTTGTTTGCTAGTGGCTGGGAGTCACTAGTGGTACCCTCCGGTTGGGAGGAAGTGGGGAGGTTGTTCCCCTGGTCAAGCTGTTTGGCAGTAAGTGTTCGCAGACTGAGTCTGCTGGTTCTAGCATTAGCTAGTGAAGCCTCACTCCGGTTTGGAGTGAGGGGTGGATGTAGGTCTTGGTGACCGAACCACCTAAAAATCTTCTGTGCAGTGTGGTTGTGTTTTTTGCCCCTTATCTTCTACCTTCTTCACAGGTTGCCTTAGCATTCTCGTTTCTATCTGTTCTGCTTCCGCTAGCTGATAGTTTAGGCGCGCCTTATATAGTTGCTCTATTGTCTAAGCCTTCTGTGTTTTAATTCTACAATATTGTTTGAGCGAAAAGTTTTTTAAGGGTGGGATTCATTCACCCCCCCCTCTGAATCCTTCGCACCGATCCTATCAAACATGAGTGTTTCTAGCATGCACATTTGGGACATTCACCATGTTTCTCGAATTATGCTAAGTTCCTGGCATAGTGTGTTGCTGGGAGTTAGATTTGGAGGTGCAAGGTATACATGTACTATGAACAAATGAAGTGTACAACTTGTTTTCAAATTTCTTTTTGTTCACAGGATTATATCCCAACCCTTCTCTTTTAAAATTCACTTTCATTCCCTGTAATTTGTCCAGATTTTCTTTGCCATCTACAAACTTAGACAGCGAATTATTCAAGTCAAGAATTTCAGATTGAAGAGATGAAATGTGCAGTTCAGCATTGACAAGTTCTTCTTCACAAGTAGAAAGACTAACATTCAACATAGTAGTGGTAGTCTTAAGGCATTCTACTTCTTGCTTTAATTCATCCACATTTTCACATTCATTTTTAACCACACATTTTCCTTTTTCTAGAACCAACAATCTTTCAGAAATGGCCTTGTTCAATTCCTTCAGTTTCTCATTTTCTTTTACAAGCTTTTCATCATGAATGAGTTCATTTATCAAGGTTTAATCATCGGCCATTGAATTTAGTTTTGCAGTCATCTCCTTGTTTTCATTTCTTAAGGAGCAAATTTGATCTTTATGAAATTCAATGTCAAACACATGAGTCTCAATCATTTCCTCTAAATGTGAGCATTTTTTACAGGAGGAAACACATTTGTTTTATTCAACCTTCTTTTTCAATTTTTTGTTTTCAGATTTTACCTTCTTGTATTTATCAGCAAGATCATCATATGCAATCAACAAATCTTCATAGCAAAATTCATCTTCATTGTCAGAGTCAGAATTTACCTTTGAGCTTGATCCACTGGGCTGATCACTCCCTTGTTCACTCGTGCCTACCACAAGACATCTGTCTTTAAGCTCTTCCTTGAAGTCTGCTAATCCATCCAATATTTCCTTCGCGGATCTGCAATGGGAGACAAAAGGGAAATAATTAGAATCAACTACAGCAGTAAGCAACTTTAAAACTAAGCAATTTTGATCATGTTTAAGCTTTTGATTTTCAGTCCAGACATGTTTGTCCTTAGGCAACTCATAAGGGCCATATGAAATAAGCTTCCATAGCTTAGGGTCATATGAGTTGACAAGACTGCACAATCTTCCTAACCACAAATCAAAATTGCAACCATCAAATACCGGTGGAGAATTCAAGGTGTACATATTGGTAGTCATTGATCTGGATCTCTCTAGATCGTTAGATCTATGAAGAATCAAGCCTTAGCTCTGATACCAATTGAAGTCCCGCGATCAATGACACCCAAGAGGGGGGTGAATTGGGTGTTTACAAATTTTAATAAAACTTTTGGCCTTTTTGAAGAATGTGATAAAACACTAACTAGGAAGTTGAAATCTATTTAACCACAAGTTAGAATACAATATATACTAACGTTCACACAGAATGGAGGTAGGAGAAATGAATCACACCACACAATCTAAACCACAATTGCACAGCGATTTTAAGGTGGTTCAGATGCAACGACGGCAATCCTACATTCACCCCTCACCAAACCTGGTGAGGCTTTACTCGAAGATAAATCCCCAAACGGAGACGACGCTCCAACCACACACGCAGGACGACGCTTGCGCACATACACGGGGACGCGTCCCAACACACACACACACACACACACACACACACACACACACACACACACACACACACACACACACACACACACACACACACACACACACACACACACACACACACACGGAGATGAGCTCTCCAACACGATCCAACAGCCGGATCAACAATACATACACACGCTGCGACAGATGCAGCACTTCACACACTAAAATGACCGGATCTAAATAGATCCACACACATACACGTAGATCTAAGAAGATCCACGTACACACACAAATCAGACAAGACAACTACACATGACCACCGATCCAAAACAATCCACACACACACGAATGTTTTTAGATTACAAATAAAGGACTTGAAATTCAAAACTCCAAGACGAATAGACCAGAGTTTAGAAATCTCCTGATTTGGTCTCCCCCTAAATGTATGATGTAGAACTTGGAACAATGCTTCCTGCTTTACTTGAATGGCTTTGGATGGGTTGTGAAAACCTTGTTCTTTCACCCTTTGGCAGTCTTCCCTTGATCTCTTGCTTGCTTCTTCCCTTCTTCCTCCTTAGATAGCTTCCCCTTGATCTTCCTTAAATGCTTACTTGCTTCTTCACTTCCTTGGACATTGCTAGCTTCAGATTTGACTTGAAACACCTTGGAGATGGATGAAGATCTTGCTGCACGAAATACTATTCACGAAGCTACAGTACCCTCTCCTTCCTCCTTGGACAGTCTCCCCTTAGATCTCTTAGTTTGTTTAGGGTTTATGACTCCAAATAAGATGTTTCATAACCCTTGAATGGTCCATAGACAAGCCCCAGACCAGATCCACAAATCATGGCTTAATTGGGGTCATTGGAATTAAACAAATGGGAAGAAAGACCTCTCCACGAGCTTGAAACACAAAGTCAACAAAAGGGGCCTCGGGGCTGTCAGTCGATCGGCGGCACTGGGTCGATCGACCAAAAATCTGTAGACAGAACGTTTTTCCATTCTGTCAAAACCGGTCGATCGACCCATATGTGGCGGTCGATCGAAAACCTGCAGAACTTGATTTTTTAGGTTCTGTCAATTTTGGTCGATCGGCCAAGGTTCGTTGGTCGACCGAAGTTGCCCAGACCTGTAAAAATGAATAGTTAGCCCAAAGAAACATATCCATAAGTCAAGAGCTTCATGTCCTCATCAATTCTATGCATTGTCGGTTTGGTTTAACTTAGTTTGTACACATGGAAGGTTCAAGGCATTAGAGTACTTGTCATTACACGAAATGTCCTTAAACAAGTTCAATGCTCACTCTTGAAGATTATACATGAGATGCATTTATGAACAATGCAAGAGACTTATAGAACCTTCATTTGCAAGCCACATTCAAGCTAAAAGGTTTCATGTTTAAGGTGCATGAATGAGGTGAATTAAGGAGAGGTATATGAGATACACATGGTGAGATCGATGCTAAGACAAGGTAAGAGTCTCACCAATGATTCTTGACAGTAAGTGACATATACCACCTGTTTGGGATTGTAGAAAAGCATGGTGCTTATCCACACGTTAGGTTCAACCAGGCGATCGTCATGATGTTTGATCATGCAATCAAGATAGACAAGGTTTAATACCATGGTTGTTCACATTAAAGAGGTTATGAAACCTCTTGCCTCTTGTTCTTGTTCACATTAAAGAGATTATGAAACCTCTTGCCTCTTATAAAATCAATTCAATCAAGCAAGGATCAAGACCATGTACCATTGTCATTTGCCATCTCAATCATATTTAAACATGAATGTACATAGTCATTAAGAACATGTGCAATCAATCATAAGTTTAGTTATCATCACTTATTCACACATTAAGTTTAGTTATCATCAAAACCATAACTCAACAATCATCAATACCATAACTCAACATGAATGAAATCAAGCCACTTCGGCTACGATTGGCCATGAGGGCCCTAGGTCTTGCCTAGGAATGGGTAGATATGATTGCAGCACCACGCGTTGGGAGGAAGACGTGCGGGCTGGCAACCTCTGTTGATTGGCGGGTGCGGTTCCCCGAACAGTATGAAGACTGGCAACGGGGTGGTAGGCTTGTGGAGACGCACGTATAGGATAGTGAAGATTACCTACGCCTCTATAGGGTGATGTATGCAGAGCGACTCCATCCAGGGGGGCTTGTGGAGGTGAATGTATTATTATTATTATTATTTATGTTTTTTTGAGTGTTAACCCATGTGCCATGGTTGCAGGATGCCCGTGACACCATTATAGCGAACTTACGAGCTCGCTTGGCAGACACGGAACTACAGTTGCATGACACCGATGCGACTTTGAGTTCCTCGATAAGCCTGCTTACACATGATGCTAGTTACAACCCTAGATTCCTGGTGTTAAGCCTCTGGTGCCACTTCACATGTATTGCAGCGTGCTCAGCTTGACACAGCCTCATCAGCAATGGGGGCGGACGGTGTCTCTTCCAGTTTATGGATCCCTACCTAGAGCTTGATTTGCTTCACGAGCAACTTGCTCGTGCTACGTAGCGTGCCGCAGAGGCAGAGGGAATGCTTTCCGCATAGGTGAGGGTTCCACCATTGAATTTTTTTTGTTCATGCCTTGCCACGTATCTGAGATGGTGGATATGACAGGCGAAAGAAATTCAAGAGACGCTTGCTCGTGCTACGCAAGGGGATGCTAGAATAGCAGAGCTGGAGGAGGAATTGTGGGGTCATCAAGATGATGACTCCTCTCGGGATGCCGTGGAACTTAGGATCACCCTCCAACTAGAGAGAGAAGACAGAGAGAGAGAACAGGTGGAGAGGGAAAGGCGAGAGAAAGAGAGAGAGAGACGAGAGTTTGGCTGAGAGGGAGGAGCGGAGGGCCTTGCAGGCCTAATTATTTGAGCTTTGAACCAGCCTCGGTCTCGCTGAACAATGGCTGAGGGATGGTTAGGAGCGCTACTGAAGGGCATGAGAGCGTGGCTTTCACGTTAGTAGCTTCTTTGCTGCCCCTGTCGACCGATGGGGCGCAAAATCGGAGAAAGGATTGCAAGGCAGTAGGGGTACCGCCTCCCATGGTTTGGCAACACCCTCTAGGACTCTTCACCTGGAGAGTAGTAAAAAGAGTAATGTTGAGGGAGAGGGTGAAACTTGATGTACACTTTATGGAAGGGAATAATGGAATATTCAGTTTGCTGTTCTCTGCCTCTTTCTAGCTTCTTTCAACCCATGCACCATTACTTCAAAGAAACAAGTTAGTTTTTCTGTTCTGGCTTGGCCCCTTGCTCAATGAGCGGGTGATTGTTTTGAAGCTAGCCTTGATATACGAGTCAAGGGGCCAAGTCTTTATTAATTAAGGCAAAAACAAAGATGATGAATGCAACACACAGGCACACAACTGTGAACAAGAATTTAAAAATGAAATGTAGCACACAAATGAGATCACACGGATGTAGAATTTTTTTTGATTTGTTTGATTTTTGTTTATTTTGTTTGTTTATTTTTTTGTGTTTTTTGTGTTTGTTTGGTTTTTTTTATTTTTTTTTTGACACGAAGGACACTCATTATAACAACCGGCATGGTTCTTGGACCAGGGGCGTTTACTCATTCATAAACTGATCTTAAGTAGCTCAATGAAAGGTTAACGTGCTCAATGATTTTCCCACTCAGGAACTCATCCGATAGCATCCTTCGGGGGCCGTTTTATCATTTCTCCAACTAGGGGGATAATCCCTTGTCGCTCTTTAAGACACACACGACCAGGTTTTTTTTTTGGGGGGGGGGGACTTTGCCATTTTTTTGGGACTCGGTGTATTTTTATTACTAACGCCTGGTGACCATTCTTATGGCACCTAACCTTTATGAGGATGGGGTTTTGTACTAACCTCCAAGGTATCCTGTGCGCACATCTAGGTTGATTTGGGCATCTAGACTCCTCGAATGAAAATCTCGCCGGTTAAGACTTAACCTGATGGCAATCCCGTCATGCCACACTTAGGCTCCCATTTGCTTCCGTCCACAAGGATACACCCAAAGAGTGTTCAAGGTAAATGATTTGTCCGACCCAGGTCTATTTCCTCACAACTCTAGATGATATAAGATGGAACACCTTGGAACCCTAATGGCCAACCGCGCGACGCTGACCCGGAATCAGACGTCGTCACACCTATAAGTGACGCGCTTGCATTGGCCTAAGCCTGAGGTTAAAATAAGAAGACATCAAGGTGGTAGATATAGGTCTTGACCAGCCAGAAACATCGAGACTCCTTTGCGATAGTGGCTTTTACTTTTCGAAGTGGACAACCATATGTGTGTTTTTGATAGAACGAGGTTGCATGACTTAGCGGGGCGCACCTTTCGGGATTTCCATTGAGCTTTCATCTTCGAGGGGAGAAGGAAGAGTGCAGGGGGGAAACCTTCTGAGAGGACCGATAAAGCCGTTAACCCGGCGAGCCAACAGGGGCCTACTCGACTCTCCCTTTTCGGGCGACTTCGGACCAAGCCTTGAGCATAATTTCATTGCCCTTTTTGTGAAATTTTACTTTTGTTTTGAGGGGTTTCGTTTGTTGAAATCAGGCACGGCCACGACCAGGCTTTTATCTGTCATTTCTTTTCCATCTTTTCTTTTCTTTTTTTTTTGATATTTTGGAATCCCTCTTATATGCCTGCGGGGACACTACCCTCTTCTCGTGCTCTGACTCGGGCTAAAGGAAATGGATCCTACTCTCGTCTTCGGGGTGTTGTACTTCGGCTTTCTTATGCTCAGCATTTTAAGGACGTTGGCTGTCTCATTGGGTCGAGAAGGAAGAGGATAAAGATTACAGCTTTCCTAGAGTCCTTCGAGGTATATCCCCACCATAAGCAATGCTACCAATTTTTTTGGCTAAAACACATGTGTGTGCGCATGTTGCCTTCTTTTAATGGGCATAGGCCGACATGACCAGACAGGAATCTCCACGGTTCTGGCAGACCAAGACCCGAGACCTACCAAATCTTAATGGGTCCTATCCTAACATGAAGGATGGATGCAATGACTTGACTGCATGATGATCACCAGGCATTAGTGGTTTTTTTTATCTGGCTCTAGCTTTCCTTGAATTTCGCTCTTTTTGATTCCGAGAGCAGAGTGTGAGTGTGTGTGCAAGTTAAACCTGAGTTAGACTACAAAGACTGAAGGGTGATTTTCCAACTTCGATGGTCCTCGTACCATGACAGTTGTTACACCTATCTAAGGGTAGTATTTCTTAAGATAAAGCCCATTTCAAGGGTGGGATAACTCGATCCTCTCGGCATTGACTAGCCTATAGGCATTGCCAGGATGCACAGCTTGAATCACATATGGTCCTTCCCAATTGGGTTGGAGTTTAGAACACGGCCCTCCAGGTTTTACAAAAATTCTTTTCACTACCATCTCACCGACTTTAAATTTTCTCTCAATGACCTTCTTTTGATAAAAACGTGCGAGTCTATTTTGATAAACTCGTGCATGCTCGGCAGCGGCCAGTCGCTTCTCGTCTAAGAGTTCCAACTGAGCAAGGAGTGAATCACGACGTTCGTCGAGGGAATTTCCTTGTCCAATTGTACCCTGAGAGAAGGAATCAGAGTCTTGTACAGTATTACCACGTCCATCCCATAAGTAAGGGCGAATAGAGGTTGCCCAGTGGGAGTACGGATTGAAGTACGCTAGGCCCATAGAGCTTCAATAAGCTTTTCTGGCCAGTTTGAGAATTTATTAGACTCGTAGGTTTTCTTTATGATTTTGATCAATATTTTGTTGGTGGCCTCTGCGTGGCCATTGGCTTGTAGATAATAAGGTGATGAATGATGCAATGCAATTGCGTACCTTTTGCAGAGGTCGTGAAGGTCCTGGGAAATAAATTACGGCCCATTGTCGGTGATGATCATGCTTGGAATGCCAAATCTGGCGAGGATGTTCTTCATGACGAACTTGCAGATTGTTGATGCCTTGATTTCCGCGTAGGCTTTGGCTTCGGCCCATTTGGTGAAGTACTCTATTACAGTGAGGTTGAAAGATTTTTGCTTGGTGAGGGAGTTGGGATCACCGAGAGGACCAATGATGTCGAATGCCCACATGGAGAAAGGCCATGGGGAGGATACTGGATGAAGTGAAGAAGACGGGGAGTGAATTTTGTCGACGTGAAGTTGGCACTTGACACACCTACGAACATAGACAGCACGATCCTCTTCATGGTGGGCCAATAAAAGCCTTGTCGAACGATCTTCTTAGCAAGCATTTGGCTATTTACATGGCCACCGTACACACCTGAGTGCGCTTCCTCAACGAACTTTCAGACCTCACCGTCGTCAAGACATCTTAAAAGAACGCCATTAAGGCTTCTCTTATATAGGACTCCTCCAACCAGCGTGTATTTCTGGGCCACTCTTCGTATGGTTTTCTTATCTTCTATTGTGGCTTCTTCAGGGTAAGACTGATCCTTGGAGTATTTAGCAATTTCATAGAACCATGGTTTCTCCTCGTCGGCCAGTTCTTCTTCCAATTCTGCCAACAAGATTTTCCTCTTCTCGATGATTTCTCCCTCACGGACCCTCCTTAATACTTCTTCTTTAACTCTTAGGAGGGAAACGTCTTGAATAGCAGGGGTGAGACGCTTGTAGATGGTGATGACTTTAAACCACCTACCTAGAGGGAACCTTAAAGATGATGCCAGGGAGGCGAGGGCGTCAGCCAGAATATTCTGGTTGCGAGGGAGATGGACAAAGATCAACTTGGTAAACAATTTGGCATAAGCGGAGACTAGCTCTTGGTAAGGCTTGAGCTTGGGATCAAGGGTGCGATATTTGGTGAGCACCTGGCGGAGAATGAGTTGACTATCACCTACAACCCGTAATTCGGTGATCCGAAAAGAATGGGCAAGTTCAAGACCAGCTAGAAGAGCCTCATATTCAGCTATATTGTTGGTGACTAGGAATGCGAGCTAATATGCCTCTAGGATGGTGACGCCTTCGGGCGACAGAAGGGTAATACCAATTCCTCTTCCTTGGGAATTCAAAGCTCCATCAAAATATAATGTCCACATTGGATCATCTAAATGGTTGATGGACATTAGTTCCTCGTCTGGAAACTCTGATTGAACATGATCAAATTTGGGGAGAGGATGGTGAGCTAGATGCTCGGCTATGGCATAGCCTTTGATCGCCTTTTGCTGAATATAGGTGATGTCAAATTGGGAGAGGAAGCTTTGCCAGCGTGCTAGCCGATCAGTGAGAACGGATTTCTCCAAGAGAAACTTGATAGGGTTCATCCAGGCAATCAAATAGACTTCGTGAGCCAGGAAGTAGTGTTTTAATTTCTGCACCACCCAAACTAGGGCAGCACAGGTTTTCTCCATAGCTGTGTACCTCTGCTCACAGGGGTTGAGAAGCTTGGACACGTAATAGGTTGCCCGTTCCTTGCCCTCTTCATTGGTTTGTGCGAGAACGGCTCCCACAGACTCATCCAGGACTGAGATATAAAGGATCAAAGGTTTGTCTGGGAATGGTGGAATGAGAACAGGTGGACTGGCTAGATAATCCTTTAATCCTTCAAAAGCTTTTTGTCACTTAGAATACCAATGGAATTCTACTCCTGACTTGGTCAACTCGTAGAAAGGTTTACACCTTTATGAGTGCTGAGACACAAACCAGCGGATGAACTGCAGCATCCCAATTAAGCCTCGAACTTCCCTCAAATTTTTAGGAGGTGGTGTAGACACTCTAAAATTGACATTACTTTGAACATATCTCATATCGTACCGTGATGCCCCAGTTTGACCCTCAAATCAACTTATTTGAGTGCCTTTTTCCATTTTTCTTGAATCCGCAGCTTTCTCCTATTTTTCTGAATTTTTCCTGGGCTTTTCTCCAATTTCCCAGAATTATTTCTTTAACACGTCAGATCTCTTGGACGCGTTTTCATTAGGTGACCGGTTGAGTAGACACTATTTCCTTTTCCATTTTTGACAATTACCAAATTCCAAAATTCAAGAATACGTGTCTGTCCATGTGGACGGGATTTCCTTTTTTAATTTTGGCAATTTCATAAATTCAAGAATACACGTCTTTCCATATGGACGCAATTTCCAATTAATTTCTAAAATTCAAAAATACGCGTCTTCACATCAGGACCCTATTTCTTCTTTTTAATTACCAAATTCTTGAAATTCCATAAAACGCGTCTGACCATCAGGACGCGGTTTCCTTGTTGATCTTTGGTAATTTTCATCTTTCCTAAATAATTCAAGATAACGCGTCCGCTCTCCTAGTCGCCATTTCATTAACGCGTCCAGGACTTGATGCTTATTTCCTTGCCTAAGTTTGATTTTTCTAATTCATCCAAAATTCATGAAATTGTTAATTCGCGTCTGGTATCCCAGACACGATTTCTTTATTAATCTTAGAAATTCCTAATTTGGCTTGGAATGAATGTCCGTTGTGATGGACTCCCATTTACTAGGCGACCACAAGGTCTGACGCCATTTCCCTGTAACTTCCCCAAATTGTCGGCAGCTCCTTCCTTCCTCCTTTTGAGGTCCGTTTCAACTAGGTAAGGTTCCCGGGTGGCTTTCCAAGCTGGGGAGGACTCTCCCCAGATTTATCTCCTCTCTGTGGATGATTATCCTAATTATACTCGGATTAAATCTCTGAGTTTCTCCTTATAAATAAACCATGGGTTTTCCCTGTTAAGAGAGGCCGATTCTCATTAACTATAGGGAGGTGCTGCCAGAATCTCTGGCTGGAGGAGGAGCTCATTGCGCATAAAGCTTCATCCGTTTGAGTCTTCCTCCCGATCGTCTATCAACAGCCAGCACATGAGAAATGATTCCCCACAGGCTCTTCTTTCTACTATCATTTCTCTTTTTCTTCATTCTTTTAATGGATTAGTTCTCCTTGCATGCACGCATTGCATTACTCTATTTTATCTCCATCTCAACCACGTTGAGCCTTCCTTCAGTGAAACACTTGCACGTCTCTTATCATTCATATCATTATATATCCCACCCTTTGCATAAGGGGTTTAAAGGGCAACACCCAACAGATGTGTTCAATTTCATGTTTTCACGTTTACATATATTCACTTGGGATTGATATTGCACACTTGATATCTAATCTATCTTTTATTGGTTGTTGTCTTTATCTTTCAAGGGTAATTTAAGAGGAACTCTCTCCATCGACCGGCCGATAAGAAGAGAAGGAAGGCACTCACATCTCCCCACTTTTCAAAGGTATTATTCGCGACCCTTCCTTTATTTATTATAATATCCTTTGAGGCCCGCGTGTCTCTAGCGATCACCCTCCTCATGGCATCCTTCGCATGCTCCCCTTTCCTTTTTCCCACACTCCACATAGCTTCTTAGCCATTATTCTCTTTTATTTCTCTTTAGTGGATTTTAAATAGATCTACAAATTGGCGATCACGGTGGGACTTCCTACTATTTTTCTTTTGATTACCCTCCTCCATTGGGCACCCACGTGTGCCATCTTCCTTTTGCACCCACAGTGCATCTCCCATTAGTACTCCACGAGCACTCTTTTCCTCTTATTTTCCACGTGATTGCTAATTTATAGATTTATTTAAAATTCATTTCTGTTATCCTGTTAAAAAAATAATAATAATAAACAAAATCAGCATCCAACACTGTGGGCACCCATTGAATGAGCGCCCACTGTGGCTGACGCTCATTTCTCTAAGCATGCCATACGTTTATTGATTGCAAGGAGTTGTGAGTTGTTCACTATTTGCTTTCAATCGGCATTTCTGTATTTTATCAAATCTCTGGCCATTTAAAAAAAACGTGTTTGGGTTCCCAGACACGTTCCTATTTTTCTATAAATTAAAAAAACAAAAAAACTTGCATCCAGGGCACTGGACGCCCATTATCTGAAAAAAAAAACTTGCGTCCAGATCTCTGGACGCCCATTCCCCCAAAAACAAAATTGCGCCCACAAGGGCAAGCGCTAATTCTCTGATCTCATTTCTTCTGTTGTATGCCACATATCATCTCTCTGTTGCATCTCATTCACACTCATTTACACTCATTATATCCCATTCACATCCTATTTGCATATTGCATATCATATTATTTCTCTGTTTCATTGGTTGCATATCATATTTATATATCTTGTGCTTCCTCGGTGCATTTAGTGCATTTGTTGTATATCACCACGTTCACTTTCTCTATTGCATTCACTGTCATTGCATATCACGTACCATTTTCTGGTGCATTATCACATTACATATCATTGCTATGTGTTTCTGTCACACACTGTTCTCTATCATTGCATATTAATTTTGTATTTTTCCGTTTCTGTAAAAAAACATCCTCATATTGTTGTTCACAGACATTCCCCTTCCTATTATTTTGTTATCTATTCATCATCCGCATCATTCTGTTTAGTTTTCCTATATTCTTTTGCATTAGTTTGCATACATGAGCATCTCGGCTTGGGAGACCTCATCTCCCTACACTTCTAAGAGCCATACCCCTCCCTTGGTTAAGGACCCTCCATTGAGCACTCTCTCTTTGGACCGGGATCTCCTAAACCAAGGCCTCCGTAAGCCCCCGCACCCGTGGATTCCCTCACGGAAGCTTGGACAGATTGTATCTTTGAAGTCCCCGGGTTTAGTTGGCCTAAAATGTAGTGAGAGTGCGCCTAGTTGGCATCGAAGAAAACCTTATTGAAACTAGGTTCATCACCTTGCATGAATCACATCAAAATTTGTAAAAATCCTTAAGTCACCAAGGTTCGACATAATAAAAATCAAGCATAAACATCCACTTGCTTGACATTTTTTCAATTGTGCTTTGACTGCATTTTGGTTGATTTTTGCATAATGTTTGGCTTGGATAACATGTCTACTAATTTTCACAATCATGAGGATGATCAACCCAACATATCCTATAATCCTCAATTACATGATTCTCACCACAATTCTTTCAAGAGACCACATCCTCAATCATATGGTCCTGCCCTACCTATGGGCAGATTCCAATCTTGTAGTACCTCGCCTCAATCGTGAGCCACTATTCCTTCGGGACCGTCTCCTCCCGACGACAAGAAGGTCTCTCAAATCCCGTATGCTATAGATCATCTCACCTCTCAACAAATCCAAGCCCTTAAGGCCGTTGTTGAGGGTGCATCTAATTCTACTCATCCTCCTTCCACTCCTCTTTGGGTGGTCCATCACCCGCCTCTCTCTTCTACACATACTCTTCTTCGGGTGGCCCATCACCCGCCTCCTTCTATTCCTCTACTTTCACGGCCCCAAGACCCTTTTATTACTTGCAACTCGGCTCGATCGGGTCCTTTTCTGGGACAGCCCGTTGATCCCCCTCCACGGCCATCTCATGCGGCCCCTCCTTCAAGGCCTTGTCAACCCACTGCTTCTCATGTTACACCCCTCCAACAGGTTCTCGTTGATAGAGTCGCTTCATTAGAGGAACAATTAAAGAGGTTTACAAGCCCGTGTCCTCTTCCTCCTCCTCCTTCTCCAGTCAATCCTCTTCACACCTGCCTGAACAACATTACGAAGATGGAGAAAGAATGGAAGGAGAGGAGAGACGACTATGACATCAACAGTTCAAATGAGCAAGAGTCGACAGGTTACAATGATCAAGTGGACGTCGTCCGCCCTCCACCTATCCACTCCGTTCATCAATATGGCCCTCCGCCTCCACATACACAACACCATTACATTTTTTTTTAACTAAAGTTGATACTTGCAAGGGGGAGACGGGAGAGGGGGTTCATCTCTTCATTGCGGAAGAAGATGAAACACTATCCCGGCCACCAGGCAAGCGATTTTCATATATGAAAGCAGTAAAAGAAAGGGGTACAGGAGAGGGGGGGGGAGCGCCCAAAAGGGGCAAAAGACGTACAAGGCCAAAGGCCGAAGAAAGCAAAACAAGGCCAAGAAGACCCAAGCCAGGCCCAAAACAAAGCCCAAGAACCCACTGAAGAAAGAAAGCCCCTACAAGTAGGAATCTTCGTCGAAGACCCCTTCAGAGTCGGACGAGAAGACAGAACGGACACCGCGCTGACGACCCGGAGAGAAGGGGTCAACCTCGGAGCCGTCGGTATCAAGCACCTCCGTGGAAGAGGAGACGGCCGGCGTAGGGGAAGCCATTGAAGAAGACTGGAGGCGAAGCGAGCGACGGGGAAGCAGGGCAGCATCCTGAAACATGCACTGTCGATCACGCGAGGAGGAAGTGGAGTTGGAGCGCCGGAAGGAACGCCGAGGAGCTCCGCCTTCCATCCTCGATGGCGGCCGAGAGCGGTCCGGAGGAGGCATCCCACGAACGCCGCATGAGCCGCCGCAAAGTCCGCAAAACCCGACACGGGCTCGAGGCCAGGAATCGTGAGAACCTGTACGGGTAGAGAGAGCTTGATCCCCGAACCACAACCTGCAGGAGGCATGGTGTCCGCGGGCCGTAATGGAACAGAAGGCGCAGCAGAGACGATCGGCCCGGGAGGGGCCCGGTTGATCTTCTTCTTTAAAGCTTGGGCGAAAGAGAGGCGAGGGGCGGCCGTCGGGGAAGAGGAGGAAGCCAAGGCCCCTTCAACGCCATCCGCCTGGGAGGTGGGTTGCGCCCCTGGGGACCACGCCACCGCATCGGCATTTAGCCCAGCAGGACGCAAGGAAGGGCCTCCAAAGGGGTGAGCGTCCGGCGCCGGGAGGCTGAGGACCAGAGAGGAGGACGCCCAGCCAGGAGGGACAGTCGCGGGTGCAGAGGTCGCGGAGTCCACTGCTGAAGGAGACGGGAAGCCGGGTCGAGCCTCAACCGGAGGGCAGAGGCCAGCATAGACCGCAGGCGGCAGCGCCGAAGCCTGTGAAGGCGTGACTAGCGGAGGGGGAGACCCACGCGGAGGAGAGGCCGCGGAGGCCTGGGAGGCATCAAGCACGGTGCAGACAGTGGGGGCGACACAGTCCAAGAGGGTGAGGCCATCCGTCCGGAGGGGTGAGCTCGCAGGAGGCAACTTCCGAGCAAGCATGCCTGGGGCATCCGCAACAAGCCCAGCTGTGCGAACCGTGGCCAGCTTTGGAGAAGCCACCGACGGAAGGGGAACAGAGGGCAGGGGGCACAAGGCCGACTGGGGAGAGACCGCAGCAAAGCTCGGAGGAGCGGCGGGCAGGAGGACCTGGGAGCCACTGCCAAGGGAAGGCATGCTGGCAAGGGGCAGAGCCACGGGCATGGAACAGGCGGCCGCCAAGCTCGGGGACGCAACGGCCAGTGCGGCCTGAGAGGCAGTGGCGAGAGGGTGCATGCTGGCAGGAGGCATCACCACGGGGCTTGCCCGAACAACTAGGACCTCCTCGTGGGCAGGGGGAGGGCCAGAAACGGCGGCTCCCAAGGGAGGAGAGGCCCCTGGCGGAGGAGCTCGAGGGGTTGGAACGGGCGGAGGAGAACCGGCAGCCAGGGAACCCTGCGAGGCACTGCCGAGAGAGCGATCTTGAGGCTGAGCCCGTGGGGGGGCAGATGAGGCAGAGGCCACACCCACCACGGCCTGTGCGGGAGCACACGGGGAGCAGGCAGGAGGGCCCCCCTCGGCAGAACCAGAAGACTGGTTGGGTAGAGGCGCTCCAGCTTGAAGGAAAGCCAAGGCAGCAGGGGCCCCCTCGCTGAGAACCGTGGCAGGGGGGAGGCCAACAGCAACAGGAGAAGCCACAGGGTCCACAGGAGCAGGTGCTGCGATGGGGGCACGTTCAAGCCCGAGAGCCAAATGCTGGCCACAGCTAGCCACGATGTGAGCAGGGGAGGCAGCAGGGCATGCGCCAGCAATGAGGCAAAGACCTCCCAAAGAAAGTGGAGGCTGAGTGACGAAAGAAGACGGGGGCAGAGTGCTAGAGGCGAGAATGGAGAGGCGACTAGCAGTGGGCAGCCGTGGGGCAGGAACTGCAAGTGAGCCTTCAGGGGGGATGAGGGACGTCTCGGCAGGAGCAGGCACCGAGGGGACCTCCGCGGTGGCACCACGAGCAGCGTGGCCCACGACTGCGGGAGCCAGGGAGGCATCACCAGGGCCTGTGGAAGCAGACATCCCGTGGAGGTGACCAGCGTCGCGGGCGAGCTTGGAGGGTCCAAACGCCGAAGGGCCAGCAGGGCGGCCTTTGCACAAGCCCGAGGAGTGACCCAAACGTCGGCAGGAGGAGCAAAAGTGGGGGATGTTCGGGTAGAAGAGCTGCTGCCAGAAGCCCCAGCCCCCACAGTTGATCCAGACTCGGGCAGGAGGCTTGTTGGCGACATCCATCTGGACGCAAACTCTAGCTGCAGTCGAACGAGTGAGGCAGAGGGAGTCGCGGTCCACTTTGAGAGGCTTGCCAACAGTGCCTGCGATGGAGAGGAGCATAGGCTCGTTGTAAAAGTTGGCCGGGATAGACGGCATCTCCACCCAAACAGGGGCTACGGGCGAATCCTCGTCAGGAGAGAACCTCACGTGCCATCTAGAGAAGAGGAAGGGGCGACCCTTCACAAAGAGCATTTCCTTGAGCAAGACAAGGAGGAAGTCCTCCTCGTTCTGGAAGCGCAGGAGCAGATGACGGTTGTCCAAGGCGCTGAGGTAGAAGTCTTGCCGGAACTGGAACCTTTGGGCTAGGTGAGCTCGGATCTCTTGAAACGGAGGCCGGCCCCTCGGGGTCCTGGCGACCACCGCAAAAGCCAGAGGTTGGCATGAAATGCGGATATCCTCTGGGGTGAAGAAAATGGCCGGCTCGCCAGAGTCAGTAGAGGCAGGCGCACGGACGGGCAAGGGCAGTGATGGAGGGGTGATCGACTGGAGGACCGCCTGGGCAAAGGAGGGCCCAACGGAGACCCCGGGAGAGGGCCCAAGGAGGTCCACCCCAGTGGGACAGCCAGCACGAGAGGCAGAAGGCCAGGGGTTAGCCCGAAGCGATACGGGGAGGGAACCACGAGCAGCCGGAGAGGCCCTCCCCGCCGGGCCGACAGGAGCATAGGACGCAGTCGGCCGGCCACCGCCAACGGACAGATGAGTAGCCGTTGGAGGAGCCAAGGCCACGAGCGAGGGGGCGCCTGGATGTAGCGTCAGACTAACTGAGGGCGAGGGGTCGCCTGGATGAAGCGTCGACGCGGAGGGAGCCCAAGAGGTCGCACCGGCCGAGGGAGGCAAGGCCGTTGGGGCCACGAGCGTCCCCTGTTCAGGGGGGGGGCAAGAAGGGCCACGCTGAACAGGGGGGACTTCCGTTGCAGGGGAAGGTGAAGGCACCAGTGAGGCCTCCTCGGCCTGAGCGGTCGGGGAGCCAAGAGCAGCGAGGGGATCCACCAAGGTGGCCGGAGATGCATGGAGGCAACCTGCCGGGGCAGAGGAAGCCGACCCGCGAGCGGCCTCAAGAGAAAACAGGGGACCGTTTTGGCCATGCGTCCCATCCAAAAGGGAGGGGGTCAACACGTTGGGTAAGTCAACAGTAGGAGTGATGAAGGGAGGGGCTTCCGCAAACGAAAGCGTCACTGAGTGGGGAAACACGTGGCACCCGGAGGGAGGAGCAGTCACGGGGAGAGGAGTGCCGGCGTGGTAGAGGGCTGTAGCCGGAAGGCCTCCATCGAAGGCGAATGAGCCTGCAAGAGGAGGGGGAGAAGGCTCCGCTGGCGCAGCCGATGCCGGAGAAGAAGAGACAGCCGGGAGTCCAGCCGCATGAGCAGCAACAGAAGCGGACGCACGCTGGTGGAGGGCACCCACTGCAGGGACGGCACGGCCACCAGCAGGAGAAGCAACCCCCGCCGGCGGCACGGTAGCAGCATGGGGGGTCAGCGAGGGGGCGAGAGGGCCATAGCAGGAGAC
Organism: Amorphophallus konjac; assembly: GCA_022559845.1. Taxonomy (NCBI): domain Eukaryota; kingdom Viridiplantae; phylum Streptophyta; class Magnoliopsida; order Alismatales; family Araceae; genus Amorphophallus; species Amorphophallus konjac. The sequence continues at coordinate 124,120,524 of CM040119.1, read as the reverse complement.
AGCCGGGGCAAGGGAGGGAAGCCCACGTTCGGACTCAAGGGAAAACAGAGCACCGGAACGTGGTGCTGTCCCGTCAAGGGACGGACAAGGCAACGCAAGGGACGGATGAGGCTCCACGTGGCAGTGCGTCCGACAAGCGAGGGGGGAGGAGGGGCAATGAACGGATGAGATGAAGGCTCTGGAGATGGCGTGTTGAGGCGGTCAAAAACGTGGCAAGTAGGGAGAGGATCAGTGGCTGAAGGGGGACCGCAGGGTTCGCCGGCGGGAAGGAAAGAGAGGGCCGGGGGGAGAGAAGGACCGCCAGAAGCACGGGCCTCCAGTGCCAGAGCAGGAGGATGACCAAGAACACTGGCATGAACACCAGGAAGGGAGGCACCAACGCCACCCACGAACAAACCCTCGAGAGCAGGACAAGCGCGACCAGCAGGAAGCGTCTCCACAGGAGAGACACGGACGGCGGGGGGGGCACCTCCACACGGGCCAGCAGGACGGGAGGGAGGAGGCACGAGGCCTCCCCCTCCACCGGCCATAGCCGGAGCCGGAGCAGGGCGAAGGCGAAGTCACCACGCAGGGAGGGGGATGGGCTCGCGCGAGTAAGATAATGCATTCATTCAACACCATTACATTTCACCACCCATTAATGCGCCTCCGCCACGGCGTCCACTTGAGCCCGACAATGAAGAGCCGACATGTGAACAATTGAAGACGGCACTTGATGAAGCTCTGCAAGCACCTCTTCTGAGTTTCCTTCGCTTTCCTCTACCTCCACAACAACCAGATGAACCCCCTGCTCAGGACGATGCCACCATCCCCAATCCAACTCCCATTTTTGAGACCCACTGGTGTTACGACGATAGGTCGATACTCCAATCACCTACGCCGGCGCATCATGAGTCTTCTCTATAAAGTAGATCTAGAGGGGGGTGAATAGATCTTTCCCCGTAAAATTGACACAATTAAATGATATATGCGGAATTCAAAATTACTTAATCCCAATAGTCAGAGTGATCACAGAACAATCAATTCATAGATCAATATCAGTGTGCAAAAATGTCAGTAGATATAGTGACTGAATTAATTGCCAATTGATCTATTGCACATCAATGAACTTGGAAGAGGTACTTGGCGGAGGTTCGACTCTAGGAGACTCCTAACACAAGAGATTCACCTTCCATGTAACACCCCTGATAAATACCTTTGAGTAAATTGAAAACGTCTTCCTAAAAGAAACCATACTTGAAGGCCTTACATAAAGAACCCAACCTCATGAGGACTATAACATAAATATACAAGCCAACCTCACTTTATGCCATAAAGAAACATGAAGGCTTTTATGTAAAGAGCCAAAAACTCATGGGGGCTAGCATATAAATGTACAACCATCACTTTATGCATAATACGTAGTGTACTTCTCTTAAAGAATCTTATAATGAGAGGCTTTGTATAAAGAGCCAAATCATGAAGGGGTTAATATATAAAAGTGCAAGACAAACTTTAATACATGGGCCATGGATTGTACGTAAGTGCTTTCCAACCTTTTCAAACTTCCAAAATGAAGACCTCTCACCTAGGCGCCATTTACAAAATTGAAGACATGGCATGAGACGCCATTTTCAATAGGACCCCATCCCATTTAAATATTAATATATATATGAACATCCTGAATGATAACACGTGAATGGGGTCTCATAAATAATGTCACCTAGACTAATGACGCCCTCATGCAAGGCATCATTTACTTGAATAGTACCACCTGGTTTAATGAACGACCCCTTACAAGGGCGTCATTTAAACCTATGTTTCTAGAAGTTTGAGACACGAACAACCCCATTTCGCTGGCTAAGCACTAATCTAGGATCGTGTTCCCAAACCGGACCCGCAAGGCAATAACCAATGCTTGCAAATCCCAATAACTAATCCCCTACGAAGCACTGTCAGAGGCTACTGCCATCTTTCAGTGCTTGCAGAAGGGAATGTTTCCCTTCGTTCCTCGGAAAGCGTGAAGTCTACGTCCTACTGCGGTGGCAGAGAACGCGTGGCTTCATCCTGTCATCTTTCCTCGTAATCACACGTCAAAAGGTAAGTGTTCTCAAATCCTTGCCTAACTAGTAGCTAAATAGGTTAAATGATGCATGCTTAGAGTTCGATTAACTAGTCAGCCATGCTATATATATATATTACCTGGCTTTACCATGATCAAGAATTATACCATGTTATACATATGTTAATAGCTTGTTACACCTGATTCTATACATACTGTTACCATGATCTTTATGAGTTTTAACTTAGTTTATTAGCATGATTTCATGAACTTTTGTACGTATTTTATCACACTAGTTTTACAGTCTTAATAACCATGTTTTAAACCTTAATATATGGCCTATATTACACGTAATACATTCACGTTTTATTCCCAGCTCTCTGGTAAATGGCGCCCCTGACAAGGGCGCCAATTACCAAATTGAAGACTCCACACGGAGTCATCATTTAAATGAAAACACCCCAGTGTCGTCAATTCTATTTCTGTAATTTTCAGTAATTGATAATTCAACACATTCAAAAATTCATAACTATCGAATTAAAGCATGAATTTTTTGCATGAACATGTTTCTGGAATTCTGACATTTTTCTCAACATACTCGTACCATTACTTCTTGATTTGGAGCTTTTTCACACTGATGAATAGTGGACAACTCTCTGTAAGTGGCGCCCTTGACCAGGGCGCCAATTACAGAATTGAAGACTGCCCGAAGGGGTGTCAATTAATTGAAGACATGTTCCATGTCATCAATTCCATTTTCTGGAATTTTCATAAATCAGTAAATTAACGTATTCAAAAATCTATAACTAATAAACTGAACTATGAAAATTTTGACTGAATATACTTCTGTGACCCTGAGATTTTTCTTCATCTGACCATGTCTTCAGATTCTGATTCGAAGAAACTTTGGAGAAATGAATAGTAGCTTGTGTCACAGAACTTACAGTTCTGATGCGAAGCACAACTTGTAGGTAGTTGAACCTGTACTTAAATTGACGACACCCGGGAAGTCTTCAATTAAATGAAGACTGCTCACAGGGGCGTCAATTCCATTTCTTGAGAAATTAAAGTTATAACATTAGAAAATTCATACCTTTGAAATCAAAACTCAGTAATTATATCTGAACATGTTTCTGAACTCCCGAGGATCTATACTACATATTCATGTCCTTACTTTCGAATTTTGAGAAACTTTTTCGAAATGAACAATGTTTTGAGTCACAAAACGTATCTGTTGGGTGAAAATCACCCACTGTAATTGGCGCCCCAAGCCAGGGTGCCAATTCATCAAATAGCGATGTCCCTCAAGTCTTCAATTAATTGAAGACTGCATAAGGGGGCGCCAATTTCAATATGTATATATGTTTTCTGAAAAATCAAAATTTTGAATGGTTGGGCAACCCCCAGGCGCCAATTCTTCAAATGACGGCAGCCAGCAAGTCTTCAATTAATTGAAGACTACTTATAGGGGCGCCAATTCATTACATACATATATATATATATATTAAAAAAATAGCCCCTGTAATTGGCGCCCCAAGCCATGGTGCCAATTGCTTAAATAGCGACAGCCATGACGTCTTCAATTAAATGAAGACATCCTAGGGGGCACCAATTTGATATAGCCCTATATAAAATTCTAAAAAATTGAAAATTTGAAGGATTAGCAAACCCCCAGATGTCAACTCAGTAATTACAACTTCTGATCTTGATCTATCTCGTGAATTATGCAAACACAATCCTAATCCATACTCCTGCGTATGATGAATTCTTGAAATTCCATTCCATGAAAAATCTACTTGTGTATACCTTACATGGTCAAACCTTGAACCTCTTAAACTATCATTTAGGAGTGTTGGAGCTAAGTGCCATGCAGGACAAAGTGCTACGTTGTGTGAGCCACCTCTTGAGGCCGTAAGGCGCAAAGTGCTACACGACGGGAGCCACCTCTTGAGCCTGTAGGGGCCACCTCTAGAGTCCTCCATAATCAAATGACTAGTTAATCTTGTCTGTAATACTATGTTTCTAAATTCTTGAAATTCCATATTGGCTATAAATGAGAGTGGATGTCAAAGGTAATACATGAAATGATGTGCATATAGGGCCCAGTCTGATCCTGGGAGGAGCACCCGAAGATACTTGTGCCCATGGGAGTTTATTGACCACGGTGTTTAGCATTGCACCGGAGTACTTGCTTGACTTGAGACACTCCACCCCTACTCTCTCTCTCTCTACTTACTTACTTGACTTGCGTGGCCCGAAACGGGCAATACTTGACTTGTGACCTGAGAAAGGGCAAAATACTTGCTTGATAATAGCCAATTCTACTGATACGTACTTGACATTACTTGCTTGAATTGAATTTTTACTTGCTCGTACCTGAGATATACTTGTACATAAGTTCCTTCTTGCACTTGAGTTCATACTTGTACACGAATCCCTGCTTGCCCCGAAGCGACATTTACATCTGTAAATTCTTGAAATACTGCTTGTCAAATACTTGAAATCTTGATATAGTCTCTTTATACAGTTCTTGATCTCTTATTGTTCATCATGCCTATATTTATCTGTATACCTGATTTTCTTATACATACATCATGCATAGCCATACTGATAATACATGCAAATTATAAATCATGTAAAGATTGCTCGTATTTGAGATGTAATTCCTACTGAGCGATTCGCTCATCCAGTTACTTCCTAACATTTTCAGGTGATTCGGATAGCGACAAGAATGGGGTTGAGACCGAGTGAAGAGTGCTAGAATGCCAGTCACCTATCATTAGCTAGCCGCGTCCTTAAATTTTATTTGAGTCCTACTTTGTATTCCAGTATGTCAGTTTACTTGTCCGAACCATGTTAAGGCACTTAGCCTAGTGTTGTCTTTTTAAATCTGGAATTTGTCATGGACTATCTTTATTTTCTTTAGTTAATCAAATAAATGTCACCTGGACTATTGGGATTATTAGATTTTATTAGTCTTTTGCGCACTCCGTAATTATGTATGGTAAAAATTTTATCGCTCTAATGACACGATCTATATAGACGCGTCATGCAACCGAGTATCTTCTGCGCTCGGGACGTGACAGTCTTCGTGGTATCAGAGCCTAGGTTTTCAAACCTAGGGAACTAGAAGAAATAAAAGGTTAGAAATTGAAATCTAGGTAAAACCCGAGTCTAAGGATAGATACACCTTACCTGGTGAGATGGATAGAGCCATGGGTTAAGTTCTATAATGACGTTTGACCTTACAAGTAAACCGGATCTTTATCATACTTAAACTCTTTTGTAGGATCATGGATGCGGAAAGAGCACAATAGCGCGAGATGCAGCGCACCGTGCAAGGCCTTACACAGGCACTACAACAAGTGGCCCAAGGCGGAGCAAATCGTGGAGCGGGTGATCTCCACAAGAGTTTCCGTAACATGAACCCACCGAGGTTCACAGGTTCGTCTGACCCTGAGGATGCCGAGAATTGGCTAAAGGATATGGAACCAATCTTCCGTGTAATGCATTGCGTGGATGAGGAGAAGGTTTTATTAGCCGTATTCCAACTAGAGCGAGACGCTCGATGCTGGTGGGAATCCATAGAAGCAACACTACTAGAATACCATGTCACATGGGATGAATTCACGGAGCATTTCAACAACAAGTACTTCTCCGACCATATCCGGGAGAAGAAGGCCGCAGAATTCACCGTTCTAAAACAACGGGGCTTGAAAGTGGCCGAGTATGAGGCCCAGTTTTCCAAATTATCTAGGTATGCACCCCACTTGGTGTGTACAGAAAAGATGAAGGCGAGAAGGTTCCTCAACGGGCTTCGGCCCCATTATATTACACAGCTTGCACCGATGGACATCCAAGCCTATTCGGAGATAGTTCGGCGTGCCCAATTGCTAGAAGACGCCATCGAATTATCTGAGAGAATCCGAGGAAGAGACAAGAAGGAACCTGTCACAAGCTCGGGAAAATTCAAACAATCATTCAACAAGAAATGGTTCTTCATGGGAGGGGAGCCCTCAAAGGCAAAGAAATTCCAGAAGAATGACAGGCCATTCTCCACCACCACACCCTCAAAGAAGATTTGCAAGTATTATGATAAAGCTGGTCATAAGACCAAGGAATGCTGGGGGGAGTTAGGAGCTTGTCTTCGATGCGGGAGCCGAGAGCATCGGATCCTAGACTGCCCACTGATGAAGGGGCAAGACATCAAAGACGAGAAGCATCTGGTAAAGAAAAAAGGCCGTCTGCAAGCTCTCCGAGAGACGGAACCCACTGAAGATGAAATTGTGGAAGGTACTCTCACTATTTGTTCAAAAATTGCTCAAGTTTTATTTGATACCGGAGCAACTCATTCATTCGTTTCCAAGAACTTAGGTGCTTCATTTTCTAAGAAACATGAACTGTTATATTTGGTCATATCTACACCTCTTGGGAATGGGTCTGATATCACTTATCACTATCCAAAATGTGAAGTGATGATTAAGGAAAGTAATTTACCTGCTGACCTGATATGCCTAGATATAAAGGGTTATGATGTCATACTAGGTGCCGACTGGTTATCCACATACCAAGCAACTGTAGATTGCCGGCATGGCAAGGTAACTTTCGTGGATTTCCCAGAGCTAGTTTAAAATAGCCCTCGGAGTAAATCACTTTTTATATCAGCAGTCCGAGCTAGAAGGCTTATGGATAAGGGATGCATGGCTTTCATAGCATTCGTGACTGCCACGGAAGTTGAAAAGGTTAAACTTGAAGACATCTGTGTAATTTGGGATTTTCCCGACATTTTTCTAGAAGATTTACCCGGCTTACCCCCGGAAAGGGAAGTGTCGTTCACAATCGACCTTGTCCCTGGTGCTGGTCATGTTTCCAGGGCACTATACAGAATGTCCCCTGCTGAGCTGAAAGAACTAAAAGAGCAACTAATGGAGTTATTGAAAAAGGGTTTCATCAGGCCGAGTACTTTCCCTTGGGGAGCACCCGTGCTGTTCGTCAAAAAGAAGGACGGATCGATGAGACTATGCATCGACTATCGTCAGCTAAATCACCTTACAATCAAGAATAAATACCTGCTGCCGAGGATTGACGAGCTGTTCAATCAGTTATCTGGAGCTTCATATTTCTTCAAGATTGATCTTCATTCTGGTTACTACCAACTGAAGATCAAAGAAGAAGACATTCATAAAACTACATTCCGAAGTAGGTATGGACATTACGAATTTACTGTTATGTCTTTCAGACTAACAAATGCCCCGCAACTTTTATGCAGTTAATGAACAGCATATTCAGGCCCTACTTAGACCAATTTATTGTGGTCTTTATTGATGATATTCTGATCTATTCCAAGACCGAAGAGGATCATGAAGAACATCTCAAGAAGGCACTGCAGATATTGAGAGAAAACAAGCTATACGCCAAATTTAGAAAATGTGAGTTCTGGCTCGAGGAAGTATCCTTCTTAGACCATATCATTTCGAAGAACGGGATTACTGTTGACCCGTCAAAGGTCGAAGCCGTGAAGAATTGGGAACGACCCACAATTGCAACGGAAATTCGAAGCTTCTTGGGTCTAGCTGGTTACTACCGACGTTTTATCAAGGACTTCTCCAAGATTGCCGTTCCTCTGACCAGGTTAACCCGCAAGGAAGTGCCTTATGAGTGGAAGGAAGACTGTGAAAAGAGTTTCCAAACTTTGAAGGATCTCTTGACCACTGCTCCAGTCTTATCATTACCAATTGAAGGAGAAAAATACGAGGTATATACCGATGCTTCTGGTATTGGCCTCGGATGTGTATTGATGCAGAATGGAAGAGTAATTGCATACTCTTCCCGACAATTGAAGAAACATGAAGAGAACTATCCTGTTCATGATTTAGAACTTGCCGCGGTAGTATTTGCTTTGAAGATCTGGAGGCACTATCTCTACGGAGAGCAATTCACTGTATACTCTGATCATAAAAGCCTCAAGTACTTATTCTCCCAAAAGGAGCTGAACATGCGACAAAGACGTTGGCTCGAATATCTCAAAGATTTCGACTTCATTATACAATACCATCTTGGTAAGGGTAATTCTGTAGCTGATGCCCTTAGTCGAAAGTCAAGAGCAAATCTGGCCAACTGCATGATACAAGAATGGAAGCTACTAGAGAAATTCTCTGAGCTTGATATCAGCACATATGAGAAGAACAAGTGTATTATTCTATCTCATATGAGTCTACATCTTGATTTGTTACCTGAAATCACAAAGCTTCAAGAAGAAGATCCCGCACTAGTGGAGATAAAAAGCAAGCTAAACAAGAGAATTGATTTCAAGCTGGCACCTGATGGCAGACTGCTATTCCATGAATGGACATGTGTGCCCGACTGTCCCGAGTTGAAGACGAAGATTCTTGAAGAAGCTCATCGATCGAGGTACACAATCCACCCTGGAGCCACTAAGATGTACCAAGATTTGAAAAGAACTTTCTGGTGGCCTAACATGAAAAAGGAGGTAGCAGACTTTGTATCTCGTTGCCTTACATGCCAACAAGTGAAGGCGGAGCATCAAAAACCCGCCGGAAAGCTACATCCGCTGGATATTCCCAAGTGGAAGTGGGAAGATATTGGCATGGACTTTATCATGGGTTTGCCCAAGTCTAGGGGCGGATATGATGGAATTTGGGTGATTATCGACTGGCTAACTAAATCGGCCCATTTCTTACCCATCAAAAGCCGATGGTCAGTCGACGTACTTGCTGCCCTATATATTAAGAAGATGGTTAGATTGCATGGAGTTCCCATCTCGATCGTATCTGACCAAGACCCGCGCTTCACTTCTCATTTCTGGAAGAGTCTACAACACTCTCTGGGGACGAAACGCAACTACAGTACTGCTTTCGATCCCCAGACAGATGGACAGACAGAGAGGACAAATCAAGTTGTGGAAGATATGTTGAGAGCATGCATTATAGACTTCGGTAGAAGCTGGCATGACCACTTACCACTAGCCGAATTTGCATATAATAACAGCTATCAAGCCAGTATACAAATGGCACCTTTTGAGGTGTTATATGGCAGGAGTTGCCGATCTCCTATATGCTGGGATGAAGTCAGTGAAAAACAAATTCTAGACCCATACATGGTACGAGATTCTACCAATAAGATACATGTCATTAGAGAAAGGTTAAAGATAGCACAGTCCAGGCAGAAATATTATGCTGATAACAGAAGGCGAGACCTGTAATTTCAAGCCGGAGATCATGTTTTCCTCAAGGTATCTCTCGGCCGAGACATTAGAAGATTTGGTGTTAAGGGCAAACTAACACCAAGGTTTATTGGTCCATTCGAAGTGCTGGAAAGAGTAGGCGAGGTGGCTTATCGCATCGCCCTACCTCCGCAACTGTCAGAAGTGCACAACGTGTTTCATGTTTCTATGCTAAAGAAATACGTGCATGATCCTTTCCATGTCATTGACCACAATGATTTAGTGGTACAGAAGGACCTTACCTACGAGCAGAAGCCAATGAAGATCCTTGATCGAGAAGTTCAAGTTCTAAGGAACAAGACGATCCCTATGGTGAAAATCCTATGGAATTGATGCTTAGAACAAGAAGCTACATGGGAAACTGAAGAATCTATGAAGAGGAGATTTTCATAGTTATTCTAATTGTAAGTACATTGTACCTTTCCTATTTCCGTATAATGCAGTTGAATTTGGGGACCAAATTCTTTTAAGTGGGGGAGGGTGTAGCTCCCCTGATAAATACCTTTTAGTAAATTTAAAACTTCTTCCTAAAAGAAACCATACTTGAAGGCCTTACATAAAGAACCCAACCTCATGAGGACTATAACATAAATATACAAGCCAACCTCACTTTATGCCATAAAGAAACATGAAGGCTTCTATGTAATGAGCCAAAAACTCATGGGGGCTAGCATATAAATGTACAACCATCACTTTATGCATAGTACGTAGTGTACTTCTCCTAAAGAATCTTATAATGAGAGGCTGTGTATAAAGAGCCAAATCATGAAGGGGTTAATATATAAAAGTGTAAGACAAACTTTAACACATGGGCCATGGATTGTACGTAAGTGCTTTCCAACTTTTCCAAACTTCCAAAATGAAGACCTCTCACCTGGGTGCCATTTACAAAATTGAAGACATGGCATGAGGCGCCATTTTCAATAGGACCCCATCCCATTTAAATATTAATATATATATGAACATCTTGAATGCTAACACGTGAATGGGGTCTCATGAATAATGTCACCTAGACTAATGACGCCCTCATGCAAGGCGTCATTTACATGAATAGTACCACCTGGTTTAATAAACGACCCCTTACAAGGGCGTCATTTAAAACTATATTTCTAGAAGATTGAGACACGAACAACCCCATTTCGCTATATAGGAGGTGATTTTAACTGCATTGTCTCTCCAGAAGAAAAAAGGGGAGGGTCTTTCTCCTCTTTGGCTGCAATGATAGACTTTCAAGGATTCCTAACAGCTACTGGTCTTGTTGATGCTGGTTTCTCTGGTTCTCATTACACCTGGACAAATAACCAAACTGGGTCATCAAATATAAGGGCTCGTCTAGACAGAGTACTGTTTAACTCATTTTGGGCTTAATCAAATCATCTTCTGTCGGTGAGACATCTTATCCGTGGCCCATCAGATCATGCTCCACTGCTAATTTCTTTAAAGTGCACCCAGCCTTCTTCAAGGAGGTTTATGTATCAACATATGTAGCATTCACATGAGAACTACTTGGATTTTGTAAAAGACTGTTGGAGCAAATACATATAGACAGATAGCCATCCTTTCTACAATTTACAGAGGAAACTAAAGTGCTTGAAGGTAGATCTTAGTAAATGGAACAAAGTTGTATTTGGTAATATCTTTCAGGCAAAAAGCAAAGCTGAATCTCAAGTTGAGCTAGCTCAAAATCCATATGATGATAACCCCTCAATTGAGAATCGTATGTTACTTCATAAGGCTAATGCTGAATTGCGCATAATTCTTCATCGAGAAGAAATTTTTTGGTATTAAAAGGCTCGGGTGGATTGGATCTCCTGTGGGGATCATAACACTTAGTTTTTTCACCACTACACTAAGGTAAAGAGGCAAAAAACTTACATTCACAAATTGAAAATTAATGAGCAGTGGGTGGATGACCAAGATGCTTTGGCAGGTGGTGCTATGGAACACTTCAAAGTCCTATTAACTTCTGAGAATCATACAATTGATGAAAATTTGTTTACTGCTATCCCTTCCCTAATAATTGAACAGCAAAATAGCTCCTTATGTGCTATCCCTTCAGATGAAGAAGTTAAGAATGTAATGCTCTCATTGTCTGGAAATAGCTCACCAGGTCCGGATGGTTTTATAGGGGTTTTTTTCTCACACTGCTGGGATATCATTGGTAAAGATATGATGCTAGCTGTCCAAAGCTTTTTTCAGGGATGGGGTCTTCCAAAGGGGGTTACCTCCACCATTCTTTGCCTCATACCAAAGGTGAAAAACCCCATTTCATATGCTGATTTTAGACCTATAAGTTTATGCAACTTTACATACAAAATAGTGTCGAAGGTGATTTGTGATAGGTTGAGGTCCATTCTTTCATTAATTATTTCAAAAGAGTAATGCGGATTTGTTAGAGGAAGGCATATAGTAGATAATTTTTTATTGGCCAAGGAGCTACTTATGGAACTAGATAGACCTGTCAGAGGTCATAATATGATTCTTCATCTAGATATGGCTAAAGCATATGATTGCATGGAGTGGGATTTCCTATTCATGGCTCTTAAAAGGTTTGGTTTTTGCAATAGATTTGTCTCTTTAATTGCCCAACTATTGGTTAATTGTTGGTTCTCTATAAGTTTCAATGGTCAAATCTGTGGTTTCTTCAAATCGACAAGAGGGATAAGACAAGGGGACCCTCTAGCCCCTGCATTATTCATTATTGCAGAAGAGGTTTTGAGTAGGGGCCTCAACCTCATTTTTTCAGCTGGTATTTGCAAATATTACCATGTTCTCCGAGGAGTTCAGCCCATCTCACACATATTATATGCTGATGATTCACTGATTTTTATGAGTGGTGGTGTGACTTCTCTCAAACATCTCCTTTTATTTTTGGAAAGGTATGAAACATTTTCAAGGTAGAGAATTAATGCACACAAAAGTTTTTTTATTGCTGCTAAAAAAATGCCACAAAGAGCCATTGCCCGCATAAGTCAGCTGTCTGGATTTCACCACAAAAATGGAAGCATTAAGTACCTGGGTATTCCTCTCTTTGAAGGAAGAGTCAAGACACCACATTTCAAGTACCTGCTAGATAAAGTTAATGCCAAACTTTCTGGTTGGCAAAGCAAATTCTTGTCTCAGGCCGGAAGATTGGTTCTCATTCATTCAGTATTAACTGCCATTCCATTATATACTGCTAATGCTGCTTCTATTCCATATACTACACTTAAGCAGATTGGGAGAATTTGCTCTAATTTCTTCTGGCAGGGATTTGAGACAGCGCATAGAAAACATTGGGTTACATGGGAAAAATTTATCGCCCAATCACTGAAGGTGGACTGGGGATCCGAGGGCTTAGAGACATACAACTATGTTTTTACACCAAGTTGATATGGAATTCAATACACAACAATTCTCTTTGGGCTGAATTTGTGAGGAGTAAATACCTACATGGACAGCATATATCTAACTGTAAAGCCACTTTCCCTGCAGGGATAAAAAAGCAAGATTTTGAGAAGGCTCGGAATCTCCTTATGACTGGTTACAGAATGATTGTTCGAAATGGGGCCAATACAAATTTTCTCAAAGACAGCTGGTATAAGGAAAAACCCCTGGCTGATTTCCTATCATTACAAAACCAATCAGACCTAGAAGATTGTTCAGTTCAGGAAGCCTTGTCTAACTTTCAACACCCTGTATGGCTGAAATTAGAAGACCAGCAGCAGAGGGAGCAAATCCAAGGATTTGGTGCTCAAGCTGGAGAAGATATTCCCATATGGTCCTACTCTAAATCAGGGAATTTCAGCATCCAATCCACCTATAAAGCTCTTATAGGGCAGTCTGTCAATTCCATTATCTTGTTCAACAAGCACAAGCTTTGGCATAATAAGCTTTCTCCACGGGCCTCCTTATTTTGTTGGAAACTGTTGAATCATGCTATCCCAGTGGACAGATTAATTCAACAAAGAGGTATTAACCTGGTCTCTATTTGTAGCTGCTCCACTAAATCTCATGAAATTGAAGATGTAGACCATTTGTTTGTGAACAGTGAAATAGCTAGATATCTTTGGGGTAAATTTGGCCCCCTGTTCAGTAAAGACTGCTTGGAGAATTCCAATACAATTAGCCGGCTGAATTGTATTATAAACAAGGTAGTAATCAATAAACCAAAAGGATTCATACGTCTCAAGCTGGCTACATTGATCGTCTGGGAGATATGGAAGCTTAGATGCTGCAGCATGTATGAAGGAAAAAATATTAACTACAGGAGAGTTGCTGAAAATATTATTGCAGATATCATTTGCTCCACTAGTCAGTTGAAATTCAAGCGAGGGGCCAGTTCTGGTTATCAAAATTTACTGCATTATTTTGGCATTGATATCACTTGCTTTCGGCCTATCTGCCTTATGGTCCGGTGGAATGCTCCAATGGTTAACTTTTCTTTAAATGTAGATGGAGCTAGCAAAGGAAATCTTGGTCACTCCGGGGGAGGAGGCTGTTTAAGAGACCAACAAGGAAAGCTTGTTCTGGGCTTTGCCTACTACTACGGCATTGGTTCAAACATGGCTGCTGAAGGAAGAGCACTGCTAGATGGTCTCCGATTGGCTCAGTTTCACAGCATTCCGATATCAGTTATATACACAGACTCTTTGGCTTTGATTGGCTTGTTGACCTCTAAGAAGGATCCACCTTGGACTCTTCTCCCTTGGTGGCAGCATGTCACGCCCCGAGCCGATAGCAGCGGAACGTGTCGTTTGCTCGGAACGTGGCAGTTAAACAGTCGTGAATGATCAAGAGCAATCGCATAAGACCAAGATAATTTTGAACAACAATAGAATTTATATTTCTATTATAAATCTCTTACAAGAACTTGTTTTCCAACTTGGAGACTTCAACATAATGGAAAAGAAGATCACGACATACTAACAGACTTAGACAAGATAACTGAATAAGAGACGCCAAGCTGACTTAGCTAGACAACACTATCTAGACTCAAGAAAGATAAAAGACTCGAGTTCACTAGTTTCCGAAGCTCGCTTGCACACTTGTCCCGCCCGTGTGAGTCTCGGTCTTACTAGCCACCTGGTTACCTAAAAATGTTGGAATAAAACGGAGTGAGCGAACGCTCAGTAGGAAATTATATCTCAAGAACTAGCAATGGGTTTAAGTAATTACAAGTTTTCACATGTTTATGCAATAGGGCTACGCATGTATAAATAACTGAGCAAGTGAAATAAACTGATCAATAGAATAACACGTCGTGCAAAACATCCAAGCGAGTATTAATCAAGAAGTATTCATGAGAGACTTTATAGATTATTGGCTATTTCACGCAAGTACATTGCCCGTGTCGGGCCACGCTAGTAAAGTCACGCAAGTCAAGTCACGCACGCAAGAAAAGAGAGATCGTGGAATGCCAAAGATCAAGATAAAGAGTACTCCGGTGCAATGCTAGACACCGTTATCATTAAAACTCCCATGGGCACTAGTACTTTCGGGCGCTCCTCCCAGGACCAGATCGGGCCCTATATGCACAGCATTCACGATAGATCTAGACATCCATGATAGTTTATAGCCAATAAGGAGTTCCAAGAACAAGCTTTAATTAGGATGATAAGATAAGATTTTCATGGAATTCAAGGGTAAGACCCTTGAGTAAGGACATACTGGCGATAAAATCCACGCAAGACATATAAATCATGACATGTCGATAAACTGGGTGGAATTGGTTCCCTAACCGGGTACCATGACAAATAAGTGCCCATATGTAGATGGTCACTCCTTTATATACAATTGTGATCTACAAGAATAGCATGTTAATAACATGAGGTCCACAAGAATCATCATAACAAAATTGATATAGAATTGGGGTCTACAATAACATCTCATTGATGGCATGTTTTCCCCCATTCCTTAAGATAGTTCTCATATCATACATATAGTATAACATGAGGGCCGGTATACCATGTTTCATTAGAGTGACATGGTAAAGATTGTGTAATGGGTTTTTAGGGTACAACCAGCTCAGTCGACCTTGAGAGAATCCAAGGTACGAGGAGTCTTACGGAGGTCTCTATGACTAACTCGCTAGTTCAAAGGAACGGAATGTCCAATGGAGAGCTTGTATGTCAATGAGAGTTAAGGGTGATCGATAGAACAACATGAAAACATGGGACTATACTCACGGAGTGGAGATATGGTGCCGATATACATATATATAAATATAATGAAAACCCTCGGTTAGCAGTAACAGGTAAAAACATTTTTACATAAAATAACGACTTTGATTAAGTCACTACTTAAGTAAATAACGCCTTAAATAAGGGCGTTTACATGCATTTCCAATTTTTGCAGAAATTTCCATAATTCTGTGTTTTACCAAAAACACGCCCTTTACAGGGGCGTTTTATTTCAATGTGACGACATGAACAATGGTCGTCCATTCTTTAATCCTATTTTTTTTTTTGCAGGATATACATATTCTGGGATTTATCAAAGACACGCCCTGAACGGGGGCGTTATTTTTAAATTCACGCCCTCGATCGTGGCGTGGGTTTCACAAGAAACGCCTTGGTTCAGGTCGTGAATTCATGCTTTTCAAGAATTTTTATAAATTTCAGGATAATAAATTTCAGGAGACAAGATATATAGTCATGACAAGAAAAATAGTAGGATTTCACGGTATACTCATGCATTACATTAGTTTCAAGATTTCATAGCTATTAAATTTTAGACGTGAACAATTATTAATTGCATGTAATTTCATGGAATTAACACCTTTGTACAGGGCGTCGAATTTAGGAATTGACGACCTGGTCAGGGTCGTGGCTTGTAAAATAGCGCCCTTGACAGGGGCGTCTCTTTCAAAAATATTCCAGAAAACGCGTAGAAGCTATATTAAAACTTATATTCATGCATGTGATGATGTATATTCATTGAATTAACTTGTTTGGGCTACAGTGCCTTGAGAAAACCTACCTTTTTGGAAGATTTCACGGTGTACTGGATGAAGAACGATACTCTGTTTCGAACAGAGTATCCTGATCGCTTGTGGATGAAGATGGATGAGGCTTGCTTCTTGATTGCAGATGCAGCAACCGTAGGAGGAAGAAGAAACCTCTGACAGACTGGAAGAAGGAAGAAGAGGAAGAAGAAAAGAACATAAATGTTCTTTTAATATACTTGATCATAGGCAAAAGGGAGGAAGAGGAAGAACGTTACCTGTTCTTCACAATTAACAATAGCAGTAGAGCAAAACCTCCTTCGACCAAACAGCGATTATGGTTTGATGAGGGGGTATTTATAGGGTTTTTGAGGGTCCTATTAGGGTTAGAGTTTGATTGGAAGTAATGCTTCCAATATAGAGTCCTTACCCTAGTAGACACTTACTAGATTAGCATAATCCTTCCCTGGATAAGTTCCTGGGTCGAACGGAAGTGGAAATGAAATTGACGCCTTGTCATAGGGCGTTTCTTAAAGACACGCCCAGTGGAGAGGCGTTTCTTGTTTAAAACACGCCCAGGAAAGGGGCGTTTATCTTACTTGCCCTATTTGGTGTTTAGAATTTGACGCCATGTGGTGAGGGCGTCCTTTCTTGAATCACGCCTTGTTTAAGGGCGTGTCTAATTTAAATAGCGCCTTCCCTGAGGGCGTGTATTCTTTAAGTAGCGCCTGTACTAGAGGCGTTATTTCCATTTCACTCTTTTATTTGTTCATTCGTATATAATATATACTTTCCTTCTATTTCTAGGTATATATATATATATACATATATATAGGTTTATGTTATGTACTTATGTATATATATATATATATATATATTGCCTATATATAATCATTAGGCCTTGATAAAGGATTAACACTTTTAATGCTAAGCTCCATTGGCCCAAACTCAACCCAAGCATTTTACGCTTAATATATATATATATATATATATATATATATATATATATATATATATATATATATATATATATATATATTGCCTATATGGGAGAAGATAATAAAACGTGTTAAAAAGCCCATTAAGCGTAAAATGCTTGGGTTGAGTTTGGGCCAATGGAGCTTAGCATTAAAAGTGTTAATCCTTTATCAAGGCCTAATGATTATATTTGTAACTAGTTATTTCTATTTGTTCCTTTACACAAGTTTACTTTGTTTGGAAGTCTTACTTGTTTATTTGTCAAGACCTTACACATACGACTCATATCTTTTAATAACTTGCATGTATTTCCATCTATGCATAAATAAGGCTCTTAAGACTATCTCTAAGGTTCTATACCTCATTGATTTGGTGTGGCTAGTTCTCACATACATTGAGATCTTAGTAATCTTCTATTTAGAGATTTTATTGCTCATAAGTTCTTTAACTTTTATTAGTCCTTGTCCTAGGTATCAGAGGCAGGTTCGATCTGAGCAACCCTTTAGGAATATCACTTGACCAAGTATTTATTTGAATAAACTTTAATCATTAAACATTATATACTTATGTATATATTTTATTCCTATTCCAAAATTACCGGGCGTTACACCCTCCCCCACTTAAAAGAATTTGGTCCCCAAATTCACATCACCTTTCATTCCTAATAGAGAACTTATTATGAGCTTATACAGAAGAAATCTTAAGGATGGAAAGGGAAAGAGCTAGCTTATGATTTCGGGTGAGGGGTACCTTCCGCAACCTTCCCTTTGGCAAGTTTGGTTAAATCTTGAACTCCTCTCGGAGGCTTCTTGGGGCATTCCGCTATTTTGTGATCTAACTTCCCGCAACGCAGACATGCTCCCGAACTCCACCAACACTCCTTCATTTTGTGACCATATCTTCCACAAGATTTACACTTATCTTGCGGGCGATCCGTCGAAGTTTCCCTCTTATTACACTTATTACACTTCTTACATTTCTGGCATTTCTTACACCTTTGTGAAATATCTCCCTCATTTATTCTTTTCTTGGTAACGGCGAAACTTTCGGAGTTATTTGTTTGATCTTTCCCTTCAACTCTTTCTTTTTCTTCCACTACTTTCTCTAGTTCTTGAACTCTCCTGACAAGGCTCGCGTAAACTTGGACATCCACCAAGATCATTTCATGAACAAGACTCGGCTTAGAGGCTTCCATTTTATCTAGGTTCCTGCAAGGATGAGTGGAGGGATAATTTATTGACTCAAGATTTAGTGTTAATGAAATGTAAATACTTTATTTTTCTTTTATAACTTTAACCCCAAGTTCTACCCATCTCTCACGAAATTCCTATAGGATGACCGACAAGGATACTTAACCTATCTCCTGGACTTAATGACTGGAGGATATGAAAGCCGAAGCTCTGATATGACAGACAAGGATACTTAACCTGGAGGATATGAAAGCCGACGCTCTGATATGATAGACAAGGATACTTAACTAACCTGTCATTGGAACCTAATAACTGGAGGATAAGAGAGCCGAAGCTCTGATATGGTTTAATAACTGGAGGATAGGAAAGCCGAAGCTCTGATATGGTTTAATAACTGGAGGATAGGAAAGCCGAGGCTCTGATACCACCTCTGTCACGCCCCGAGCCGATAGCAGCGGAACGTGTCGTTTGCTCGGAACGTGGCAGTTAAACAGTCGTGAATGATCAAGAGCAATCGCATAAGACCAAGATAATTTTGAACAACAATAGAATTTATATTTCTATTATAAATCTCTTACAAGAACTTGTTTTCCAACTTGGAGACTTCAACATAATGGAAAAGAAGATAACGACATACTAACAGACTTAGACAAGATAACTGAATAAGAGACGCCAAGCTGACTTAGCTAGACAACACTATCTAGACTCAAGAAAGATAAAAGACTCGGGTTCACTAGTTTTCGAAGCTCGCTTGCACACTTGTCCCGCCCGTGTGAGTCTCAGTCTTGCTAGCCACCTGGTTACCTGAAAATGTTGGAATAAAACAGAGTGAGCGAACGCTCAGTAGGAAATTATATCTCAAGAACTAGCAATGGGTTTAAGTAATTACAAGTTTTCACATGTTTATGCAATAGGGCTATGCATGTATAAATAACTGAGCAAGTGAAATAAACTGATCAATAGAATAACACGTCGTGCAAAACATCTAAGCGAGTATTAATCAAGAAGTATTCATGAGAGACTTTATAGATTATTGGCTATTTCACGCAAGTACATTACCCGTGTCGGGCCACGCTAGTAAAGTCACGCAAGTCAAGTCACGCACGCAAGAAAAGAGAGATCGTGGAATGCCAAAGATCAAGATAAAGAGTACTCCGGTGCAATGCTAGACACCGTTATCATTAAAACTCCCATGGGCACTAGTACTTTCGGGCGCTCCTCCCAGGACCAGATCGGGCCCTATATGCACAGCATTCACGATAGATCTAGACATCCACGATAGTTTATAGCCAATAAGGAGTTCCAAGAACAAGCTTTAATTAGGATGATAAGATAAGATTTTCATGGAATTCAAGGGTAAGACCCTTGAGTAAGGACATACTGGCGATAAAATCCACGCAAGACATATAAATCATGACATGTCGATAAACTGGGTGGAATTGGTTCCCTAACCGGGTACCATGACAAATAAGTGCCCATATGTAGATGGTCACTCCTTTATATACAATTGTGATCTACAAGAACAGCATGTTAATAACATGAGGTCCACAAGAATCATCATAACAAAATTGATATAGAATTGGGGTCTACAATAACATCTCATTGATGGCATGTTTTCCCCCATTCCTTAAGATAGTTCTCATATCATACATATAGTATAACATGAGGGCCGGTATACCATGTTTCATTAGAGTGACATGGTAAAGATTGTGTAATGGGTTTTTAGGGTACAACCAGCTCAGTCGACCTTGAGGGAATTCCAAGGTACGAGGAGTCTTACAGAGGTCTCTATGACTAACTCGCTAGTCCAAAGGAACGGAATGTCCAATGGAGAGCTTGTATGTCAATGAGAGTTGAGGGTGATCGATAGAACAACATGAAAACATGGGACTATACTCACGGAGTGGAGATATAGTGCCGATATACATATATATAAATATAATGAAAACCCTCGGTTAGCAGTAACAGGTAAAAACATTTTTACAGAAAATAACGACTTTGATTAAGTCACTACTTAAGTAAATAACGCCTTAAATAAGGGCGTTTACATGCATTTCCAATTTTTGCAGAAATTTCCATAATTCTGTGTTTTACCAAAAACACGCCCTTTACAGGGGCGTTTTATTTCAATGTGACGACATGAACAATGGTCATCCATTCTTTAATCCTATTTTTTTTTGCAGGATATACATATTCTGGGATTTATCAAAGACACGCCCTGAACGGGGGAGTTATTTTTAAATTCACGCCCTCGATCGTGGCGTGGGTTTCACAAGAAACGCCTTGGTTCAGGTCGTGAATTCATGCTTTTCAAGAATTTTTATAAATTTCAGGATAATAAATTTCAGGAGACAAGATATATAGTCATGACAAGAAAAATAGTAGGATTTCACGGTATACTCATGCATTACATTAGTTTCAAGATTTCATAGCTATTAAATTTTAGACGTGAACAGTTATTAATTACATGTAATTTCATGGAATTAACGCCTTTGTACAGGGCGTCGACTTTAGGAATTGACGACCTGGTCAGGGTCGTGTCTTGTAAAATAGCGCCCTTGACAGGGGCGTCTCTTTCAAAAATATTCCAGAAAACGCGTAGAAGCTATATTAAAACTTATATTCATGCATGTGATGATGTATATTCATTGAATTAACTTGTTTGGGCTACAGTGCCTTGAGAAAACCTACCTTTTTGGAAGATTTCACGGTGTACTGGATGAAGAACGATACTCTGTTTCGAACAGAGTATCCTGATCGCTTGTGGATGAAGATGGATGAGGCTTGCTTCTTGATTGCAGATGCAGCAACCGTAGGAGGAAGAAGAAACATCTGACAGACTGGAAGAAGGAAGAAGAGGAAGAAGAAAAGAACATAAATGTTCTTTTAATATACTTGATCATATGCAAAAGGGAGGAAGAGGAAGAACGTTACCTGTTCTTCACGATTAACAATAGCAGTAGAGCAAAACCTCCTTCGACCAAACAGCGATTATGGTTTGATGAGGGAGTATTTATAGGGTTTTTGAGGGTCCTATTAGGGTTAGAGTTTGATTGGAAGTAATGCTTTCAATATAGAGTCCTTACCCTAGTAGACACTTACTAGATTAGCATAATCCTTCCCTGGATAAGTTCCTGGGTCGAACGGAAGTGGAAATGAAATTGACGCCTTGTCATAGGGCATTTCTTAAAGACACGCCCAGTGGAGAGGCGTTTCTTGTTTAAAACACGCCCAGGAAAGGGGCGTTTATCTTACTTGCCCTATTTGGTGTTTAGAATTTGACGCCATGTGGTGAGGGCGTCCTTTCTTGAATCACGCCTTGTTTAAGGGCGTGTCTAATTTAAATAGCGCCTTCCCTGAGGGCGTGTATTCTTTAAGTAGCGCCTGTACTAGAGGCGTTATTTCCATTTCACTCTTTTATTTGTTCATTCGTATATAATATATACTTTCCTTCTATTTCTAGGTATATATATATATACATATATACAGGTTTATGTTATGTACTTATGTATATATATATATATATATATATTGCCTATATGGGAGAAGATAATAAAACGTGTTAAAAAGCCCATTAAGCGTTAAATGCTTGGGTTGAGTTTGGGCCAATGGAGCTTAGCATTAAAAGTGTTAATCCTTTATCAAGGCCTAATGATTATATTTGTAACTAGTTATTTCTATTTGTTCCTTTACACAAGTTTACTTTGTTTGGAAGTCTTACTTGTTTATTTGTCAAGACCTTACACATACGACTCATATCTTTTAATAACTTGCATGTATTTCCATCTATGCATAAATAAGGCTCTTAAGACTATCTCTAAGGTTCTATACCTCATTGATTTGGTGTGGCTAGTTCTCACATACTTTGAGATCTTAGTAATCTTCTATTTAGAGATTTTATTGCTCATAAGTTCTTTAACTTATTAGTCTTTGTCCTAGGTATCAGAGGCAGGTTCGATCTGAGCAACCCTTTAGGAATATCACTTGACCAAGTATTTATTTGAATAAACTTTAATCATTAAACATTATATACTTATGTATATATTTTATTCCTATTCCAAAATTACCGGGCGTTACACAGCAGCTGTTACATCATTACTCATCACTTCAATGCCCCATCATTCACTCGTACAGAGAGGCCAACCAGCTAGCAGATCCTTTAGCTAACCATGCAGTTCATTTGGGGAGAAATAAAGAATTCTTTTCTATTCGAGAGTTACCTACATTAGCTAAGGGTTATGCCATAGCTGATGCTAGTGGCTTACCCAATATCCGCATGAGGAGTGTATAGTTTTTTCACCTTTTCTTTCTCTCATTGTTCCCTAGAGGCTTGCCTCCTCAGCTGATGTAATTCTTTTCTTGAAAAGGTAATAAAATTAGCATCTAATAGCTGGTAGGTGGAGTGGGAACATTCCCTTCCTCTGGAATGGGGGTGCACTCTCCCTTCTCTCCCATTAGATGACTGGGTTGAAAAAAAAATCCCCATTTCGCTGGCTAAGCACTAATCTAGGATCGTGTTCCCAAACCAGACCCACAAGGCAATAACCAATGCTTGCAAATCCCTATAACTAATCCCCTACGAAGCACTGTTTGAGGCTACTGCCATCTTTCAGTGCTTGCAGAAGGGAATGTTTCCCTTCGTTTCTCGAAAAGCGTGAAGTCTACATCCTGCTGCGGCGGCGGGGAACGCGTGGCTTCATCCTGTCATCTTTCCTCATAATCACACGTCAAAAGGTAGGTGTTCTCAAATCCTTGCCTAACTAGTAGCTAAATAGGTTAAATGATGCATGCTTAGAGTTCAATTAACTAGTCAACCATGCTATATATATATTACCTAGCTTTACCATGATCAAGAATAATACCATGTTATACATATGTTAATAGCTTGTTACACCTGATTCTATACATACTATTACCATGATCTTTATGAGTTTTAACTTAGTTTATTAGCATGATTTCATGAACTTTTGTACGTATTTTATCACACTAGTTTTACAATCTTAATAACCATGTTTTAAACCTTAATAAATGGCCTCTGTTACACGTAATACGTTCACGTTTTATTCCCAGCTCTCTGGTAAATGGCGCCCCTGACAAGGGCGCCAATTACCAAATTGAAGACTCCGCACAGAGTCGTCATTTAAATGAAGACACCCCAATGTCGTCAATTCTATTTCTGTAATTTTTAGTAATTGATAATTCAACACATTCAAAAATCCATAACAATTGAACTAAAGCACGAAATTTTTGCATGAACATGTTTCTGGAATCCTGACATTTTTCTCAACATACTCGTACCATTACTTCCTGATTCGGAGCTTTTTCACACTGATGAATAGTGGACAACTCTCTGTAAGTGGCGCCCCTGACCAGGGCGCCAATTACAGAATTGAAGACTGCCCGAAGGGGCATCAATTAATTGAAGACATGTTCCATGTCGTCAATTCCATTTTTTGGAATTTTCATAAATCAGTAAATCAACGTATTCAAAAAGCTATAACTAATAAACTAAACTATGAAAATTTTGACTGAATATACTTCTGTGACCCTGAGATTTTTCTCCATCTGACCATGTCTTCAGATTCTTATTCGCAGAAACTTTGGAGAAATGAATAGTAACTTGTGTCACAGAACTTACAGTTCTGATGCGAAGCACAACTTGTAGGTAGTTGAACCTGTACTTAAATTGACGACACCCGGGAAGTCTTCAATTAAATGAAGACTGCTCACAGGGGCGTCAATTCCATTTCTTGAGAAATTAAAGTTTTAACATTAGAAAATCATACATGTGAAACCAAAACTCAGTAATTATATCTGAACATGTTTCTGGACTCCCGAGGATCTATACTACAAATTCATGTCCTTACTTTCAAATTTCGAGAAACTTTTTTGAAATGAACAGTGCTTTGAGTCACAAAATGTATCTGTTGGGTGAAAATCACCCATTGTAATTGGCGCCCCAAGCCAGGGCACCAATGTTGCATCCCTACGGTTTTGATGATGTCTCACACTATAAATCAATTTGTTTCAATTTCAAATCAGTTTGTTTTTATATGGTGCATTTCTTTAACTCTAAGCATGAAGGAGGTCTGTGCTTATAGCATGATTTAGGTCCGTGCATTACATGATTTTCGTCCTTTTGCTTAATGCATATTAAGTCAGTGCAAGTTCTGCATCTCTTACATAAAGTGCTTGCCTCGGTGCAAGTCCTTGATCATGTTCATATGTTGTCTCTATGCATTACTCTAGGTCATGTCCACTAAGGTCCATGCATATCATGTCTCTGCATCTCACCTTTTGAGATCGGTGCAACTCTTGGGTCGATGCAATTCTTGACCAGAATGCTTTGGTCAGGCTGGTCGTTCCTACATCTCAGTGCAAATCCATATCGGTGCAAGCTTTGAATTGTATCTATCTTTGTCATCTCAGTGCAAATGCATCTCGGTGCAAGCTTTATCTTGTATCTCTCTTTGCCATCTCGGTGCAGCTCCTGCTTGGACTACATATCCCGACTCGGTGCATATTTTTTAGCTTCTGAATAACATGAAGTCGGTGCATCTTCTATTGCATTATCATTCTCGGTGCAAGGTTTGATCTGCACCTAGTCGGTGCAACTCTTGGTTAGTCAAAGGCATTGGAACTCGACTCAGTGCAAGTCCTGTAGACAGCTAAAGTAGATTGGTGCAACGTGTGCTTCATTTCCCATTGGTGCCTTTCTTGCCCGTCTTAGTCGATGCTTTTTCCTTTGACTCGGTGCAAATTTTTCTCTCTGGAAAAATCAAGTCAGTACATCTTTGCATTTTGTTGCTTCCTGTCCGTGCATATCTGTTGCACGATCAGAGTCTATGGTCTGTGCTAATGACGTCATGCGTCTTCTCAACTCAGTGCATCTCTCGCTTTGGCTCACTTCAACTCGGTGCAACCTCTTGTTCACCTTGTTGCAAGTCAGTGCAACTGTTGATTTGGGAACTTCTACTCAGTGCAGTTTCTAGCTTCTTACTCATTACATTGATACAAATTGTGCTAAGTGTGTGATAAAATGACTATCTCTTTTCTGACAATTTGTCTGTGCATTCACCAGGAAAGTGGCACGTGATCCGAGGTAGATAGAAGTCCAGAACATTCCCACACGTACCCCAACCTTTTAGGTGGGAAACGTGGTATCCACACGCCTAAGGTTCTGGACCAGACATATATATATATATATATGCTGAGGAAAAGGGTTCAAAGAAAGGATGGAACAGTGAGAAAAGAAGAGTAGCTTGAGAGCAGTGGAAAAAGAGAGAAGATCAGAAAAAGCCCACTCCGTCCAGAGCTGAGAGAAAAAATTTCTGAGAGAGAGAGAAGTGATTGTGAATGTGAAGTTCTGCTTCTAAGGAAGCTATATTGCTTTTGTTTTCAGAGAAAATTGCAGTTCATCGATTGTTTTTGTTTTCGAGTTTCCTTTATTGTCATTCCGTTCTATTACCCTCCACTGTTCGGCGGAAGGGAGAGATTCTCCAGTTCCCTCCATTGTCTTGGAGGAAGAGAGGTTCGATCATCTGGTTGTGTGAGTTACTTGGGAGTAACTGCACTGGGTTCCCTTTGCTGCATGCAAAGGAAGGGAGATTGGTTCTCCAGTGTTTCACTTCTGGTTGATCAGAAGTCTGAGGAGGGTGTTCCTCAGGGCAAGCTGTCTGGCAGCAGCTGTTGCAGACTGAGTCTTCTGTGTTGCGATTGAATATTGCAAGGAAACCTTACTCGCCTGAGTAAGGGGTGGACGTAGATTGCGGATAGCAATCAAACCACCTAAAAAATTCCATGTCTCTTTGTGGTCTTGCTTGCTCACGTTGTGCTGCTCTCCATCTACTTGACACATTGCGTAATTGTGGGTTGCTTTCTCGATCTCATTTCTTACTTTAGTCATCAATGTTGCCTGTTTTCGAAGTCTTCTTCACTGCTATTTGAGGGGTTGATAAATCGTGTTTGAGTTTATCAAATTTTGGAAGTGAGCTATTCATCCCCCCCTTCTATCTCACTTTCCGCTGTGCATATCAACCAATTCATCAAATAGCGACGTCCCTCAAGTCTTCAATTAATTGAAGACTGCATGAGGGGGCGCTAATTTCAATATGTATATATGTTTTCTGAAAAATCAAAATTTTAAAAGGTTGGGCAACCCCTAGGCGCCAATTCTTCAAATGACGGCAGCCAGCAAGTCTTCAATTAATTGAAGACTGCTTATAGGGGCGCCAATTCCTTATAGTTCTCTTCGGATAAAGAGATGGTTCAAGACAAGCAAAATTCTGGAGAATATACTTATAGTGAAGATCCTAAGGGCAAACAGACTTTTATTTCCACAGCAGGACCTTCAAAAGCTATAGAAGATAATGGTCTCTCGGCACCTATTTACAGTAATGACACAATCAAAAAGTCTTCTTTAACTATGCTGAGTATAGAGGAATCAACAGGAGCAGCTGAGCTTCCTTCAATCCAACAAAATAAGGAAGTCTCACTAAAGCGAAAGGCTCCACTTCTCTCAGCCTCGAAAGACATTGAAATTATCAATTCGGATGTAGTTTCCAAAATGTTAGCCATGGAAAATTCCAGGATGCTTTGCATAGCCAAGAATAACAAAACAAGGCAGCCACCAGAAATCCAATCAAATGAGATCCCAGTCCTCCCTGGAGTACTATTCAGTGATGCTCGTTTAACTAGAGCTAAAGCAGCTAAAGCTAAAGTTTTAGTAGCTCATGTACCACCATCTTCAGACCATGATGAATTCAACACTGATATGGAATGTTAGAGGTATCGGCAACAAAGCTACTGTAAGAAGTCTGGCCCAGCATATCAAAGCCAATGAAGTTAACATTGCAGCTATCTCTGAACCTCGCATTGACTTCAATCGAGCTCAGGGGGTAGCTCGTCGCATACACCTTCATTTTTTCTTGAGAAATAATGGTGATAGTTCTAAAATATGGTTATTTTACAAGCCTAGCATCTGCCTTGATATTATACAGTCTCATCCTCAATATCTGACAGTAGCTCTTAAGGATAACAATTCTTCAGTTCTGTATTTTACAGCAGTGTATGCTTCTTACAGTGTTAGTCAGCGCAGGGAAATGTTTGAATCACTGATTGAATTTAGTCTAGGGGTGACTATACCATGGATAATAGGAGGGGATTTTAATTGTATAGTATCCCCCGAGGAAAAGATTCGTGGCAATATTTCTTCTATGGTAGCAATGACTGACTTTCAAGGCCTCCTAACTGCCACTGGATTAGTTGATGCAGGGTATACTGGTTTAAATTTTACCTGGTCTAATAATCAAACAGGAGGCTCTCACATTCGTGCTCACTTGGATAGATTATTATATAATTCACAATGGTTGAGCTCAAACCAAAATTTATCTGTCAGGCATCTTGTTAGAGGTCCTTCAGACCATGCCCCCTTACTGTTATCCTTGAATTCTACTACTCCTTCACCAGGGAGATTTATCTATCAGCATATGTGGCATACACACCAAGGTTTTTTGGAGTTTGTGAAAGATCAATGGAATAAATGCCCTCAAGAGGAAATTCATCCTTTCAATATCCTTCAGAGGAAATTAAAGCATTTGAAAGCTGCCTTAAAGGTATGGAATAAAAACATATTTGGTAACATTCATCAAGCTAAAGAGAAGGTTGAATTTTTGGTGGAACAAGCCCAATCTATATATGATGCTGATCCTTCAGTTGAAAATAGAATGAATCTTAACAAAGTAAATGCAGAAATGCGCCTTATTTTATCTCAAGAGGAGATTTTCTGGTATCAGAAATCCAGAATTCAATGGATCACTAATGGTGACTGAAACACCCAATTTTTCCAACATTACACCAAGGTTAAAAGACAAAGGAATTTTGTTCAAAAATTGAAGATTGATAACCACTGGGTGGATAATCAGGATACCTTGCTCAAAGGTGCAGCTGAATATTTTAAGACTCTGCTTACAACTGAAGTTCACAGCATTGATGACAATCTACTTTCAGTTATTCCTCGGCAGATCACTGAAGAACAAAACTCTTCCCTCACTTCTATTCCCATGGCTGATGAAATTAAAAACTGTGTTTTCTCTATGTCTGGCAATAGCTCCCCTGGTCCAGATGGTTACACAGGGGGCTTCTACACCCATTGCTGGGATGTTATTAGTTCGGACGTCATTTATGCAGTTCAGAGCTTTATCCAAGGATGGGGACTACCTCAAGGTGTTACTTCTAATATTCTCTGTTTAATTCCAAAAGTTAAAAGTCCTATGACTTTTGCTGACTTCAGGCCCATTAGTCTATGAAACTTCACATGTAAAATAGTTTCCAAACTCATTAGTAATCGGCTGCGGACTGTTCTGCCATTGATCATATCTGAAGAGCAGAGTGGTTTTATAAGTGGCAGGCAAATAACAGATAATTTTCTATTGGCCAAAGAGCTCTTCTTGGAGATTGACAGACCTGTCAGAGGGCATAATATCATGATCAAACTTGACATGGCCAAAGCTTATGATCATATAGAATGGGATTTCATTATCCAGGTCATGAAAGGCTTTGGGTTTTCAAACAGATTTGTTTCACTGGTTTCCCAACTATTAGTCCATTGCTGGTTCTCTATTTCCTTGAATGGACACACTCATGGCTATTTCAAATCCTCAAGAGGAGTTAGGCAGGGTGATCCATTAGCTCCTGCATTGTTCATTCTAGCTGAAGAGGTACTAAGTAGGGGACTTAAATATATTTTTTCCACTGGTCTGTGCAAGTATTATCATCTTCCCCGGGGTGTTCCTCAAATTTCCCATATTCTTTATGCTGATGACTCCATCATTTTTATGAACGGAGGGATATCTTCTATAAAGCAGTTGTTATTTTTTTGGGGAAAATATGAAGCTTCATCTCGGCAAAGATCTAATGCTCTTAAAAGCTGCTTTGTAGTTGCTAAAAGGATGCCAGTCTCTTCTATCAATCGAATTAGTCAGTTAACTGGCTATCAACACAGAACAGGAAGTATTAGATACTTGGGAATTCCACTTTTCAAAGGCAGAACCAAAATCCCCCATTTTAAATATCTGATAGACAAAATTAATGCAAGACTTGCAGGATGGCAAAGTATATTTTTATCTCAAGTAGGAAGGCTGGTTCTGATTCGTTCAGTCCTTGCCTCTATCCCCATATATTCAGCCAGTGCTGCCTCTATTCCCTACACTATACACAAGCAGATCAACAGAGTTTGTGCAAACTTCTTTTGGCAGGGTCTTGAAGTAGCCCGCAGAAAACATTGGGTTTCTTGGGAAAAGATTTGCAGTCCAGTTTCTACTGGGGGATTGGGCATTCGAAGTCTTTCAGATATTCAAACTTGTTTCTATGTTAAACTTCTATGGCACTCACAGTATAGCAAATCCCTTTGGGCTAAATATACTAGAAGCAAGTATTGTCGTGGACTTCATATTTCCGACTGCAAATTTCCTTTTCCAGTTGGTATCAAATCTTGTTATTTTGGAAAAGCTAGATCAATTCTATTGAATGGATCTAGGATGATTGTTCAAAATGAAAATACTACTAATTTTCTCAAAGACATTTGGTACAAAGATAAGGCACTAGTGGACTTATTTCCTTTACATAGAAACACCTCAATTGAAAACTGCTCAGTCAAAACAGCTTTAACAAATCTCCAGCATCCAATCTGGGATACAGTAGCAGATCAACAGTTGCGGGAGAATATTCAAAGATTTGTGCTTCAAGAGGGGGAAGATATCCCTGTTTGGTCATTTACTAATTCAGGTAATTACAGTATAAAATCCACTTACAGCTATATCAGAGAGCAGGCTGCAGACATTACATTTAGCAAGCTGTGGCAATATAGATTTTCTCCCAGAGCTACCTTGTTCTGTTGGAAAATATTGAAGCAAGCAGTCCCTGTCGACATCCGTGTACAATTAGTTGGCATTAATCTAGCTTCTTGCTGTGTCTGCTGTTCTTCCTCTCATTATATTGAAGATGAAGACAATCTCTTTGTACATAGTGATTTGGCAGTTCTTTTATGGAATAGATTAGGCTCACTGCTCGGAATTTCCTGTATGGAAGCCACTACTATCAAAAGCCGTCTGAGAATTTCTATCATTGGGGCTAATATCAGTAAACCCAAAGGGTTCCTATCCCTGCTAGCTGCTCTATTGATCACTTGGGAAATATGGAAGCACATATGTCTGGCAAAATTTGAAGGCTGCAGAATCAATCCCCTCAACATTCTCAATCACATCCTTGCTGAAATAACTCAGATTGTAAACCAGCTCAAATTTAAACATGGGCCAAGCTCCAAGCTAAGCAGCATTTTACAAAACTTTGGCATTGTAATCAGAAACAATCATCCTGCTTTCTTCACTGTAATTTGGATTGCTCCTACATCTGAGTTCTCTCTTAATGTTGATGGAGCAAGTAAGGGTAACCCTGGACCATCTGGGGGAGGGGGATGTTTCAGAAATTCTCAAGGGCAATTACTGCTGGGTTACTCATATTACTATGGCAAGGGATCCAACATGGTGGCTGAAGGACATGCACTTTTAGATGGCCTCCGTCTTGCACAGCTGCACTCTATTCCTATTTCGGTTATATATTCTGATTCAATGGTTCTAGTTGATTTGCTAATCAATAAAAGAACTCCTCCATGGCCTCTTCTTCCATGGTGGAGCCAACTTCAGCAAATTGTTTCAACCTTCAATTTCCCCATTAAGCATACATATAGAGAGGCAAATCAGCTTGCTGACGTGCTTGCTAATCATGCGGTATCCATTGGGCACAACATGGAATTTTCTTCTTTTAGAGAGCTGCCCCTATTAGCTAAGGGATATGCCATTGCTGATGCCTACTGTATCCCAAATTTTTGTAGGCGACTTGTATAGGTTCTTTTATTCTTTTTTTGTAAAGGCAGAGGGTTTGCCTCTCTTACAGAATTTGTATCCTCCCTTTTTAGCAATAAAATAACACTAGTGAATTCAAGGTGGAGTGAGAACATTCTCTTCCATTGGAAGGGGGTGCACTCTCCCTTTGTTTCACTAGATGTTTTTGATTAAAAAAAATAGCCCCTGTAATTGGCGCCCCAAGCCAGGGCACCAATTACTTAAATAGCGACGGCCAGGACGTCTTCAATTAAATGAAGACATCCTGGGGGGCGCCAATTTGATACAGCCCTATATAAAATTCTAAAAAATTGAAATTTTGAAGGATTAGCAAACCCCCAGATGCCAACTCAGTAATTACAACTTCTGATCTTGATCTGTCTCGTGAATTGTGTAAACACAACCCTAATCCATACTCCTACATAAGATGAATTCTTGAAATTACATTCCATGAAAAATCTACTTGTGTATACCCGACATGGTCAAACCTTGAACCTCTTAAACTATCATTTGGGAGTGTTGGAGCTAAGTGCCATGCAGGGCAAAGTGCTACGTTGTGGGAGCCACCTCTTGAGGCCGTAAGGTGTAAAGTGCTACACGACGGGAGCCACCTCTTGAGCCTGTAGGGGCCACCTCTAGAGTCCTCCATAACCAAATGACTAGTTAATCTCGTCTATAATACTACGTTTCTAAATTCTTGAAATTCCATGTTGGCTATAAATGAGAGTGGATGTCAAAGGTAATATATGAAATGCTGTGCATATAGGGCCCGGTCTGGTCCTGGGAGGAGCACCCGAAGGTACTTGTGCCCATGAGAGTTTATTGACCACGGTGTTTAGTATTACACCGGAGTACTTGCTTGACTTGAGACACTCCACCCCTACTCTCTCTCTCTCTCTCTCTCCTTACTTACTTGACTTGCGTGGCCCGGAACGGGTAATACTTGACTTGTGGCCTGAGAAAGGGTAAAATACTTGCTTGATAATAGTCATTTATACTGATATGTACTTGACATTACTTGCTTGAATTGAATTTTTACTTGCTCGTACCTGAGATATACTTGTACATAAGTTCCTTCTTGCACTTGAGCTCATACTTGTACACGAATCCCTGCTTGCCCCGAAGCGGCATTTACATCTGTAAATTCTTGAAATACTGCTTGTCAAATACTTGAAATCTTGATATACTCTATTTATACAGTTCTTGATCTCTTATTGTTCATCATGCCTATATTTATCTGTATACCTGATTTTCTTATACGTACATCATGCATAGCCATACTAATAATACATGTAAATTGTAAATCACGTAAAGATTGCTCATATTTGAGATGTAATTCCTACTGAGCGATTCGCTCATCCAGTTGCTTCCTAACATTTTCAGGTGATTCGGATAGCGACAAGAATAGGGTTGAGACCGAGTGAAGAGTGCTAGAACGCCAGTCACCTATCATTAGCTAGTTGCGTCCTTAAATTTTATTTGAGTCCTACTTTGTATTCCAGTATGTCAATTTACTTCTCCGAACCATGTTAAGGCACTTAGCCTAGTGTTATCTTTTTAAATCTGGAATTTGTCATGGACTATCTTTATTTACTTTAGTTAATCAAATAAATGTCACCTGGACTATTGGGATTATTATATTTTATTAGTCTTTTGCGCACTCCGTAATTATGTATGGTAAAAATTTTATTGCTCTAATGACACGATCTATATAGACGCGTCACGCAACCGAGTATCTTCCGCCCTCGGGACGTGACATTCCAAGTAGGCGTGACCTACCCTTTGTATGGAATCCTTTTATATACCTTCTTCTAGCTCACAAATGAACAAGAAATCCAACAATTAATTCAGACAGTTCAGTAGAGAAAAATGCAGCAAACACACTAACACTAGAAACCACGGACACAGATTTTAGGTGGTTTAATCTCCTCCGGAGATCTACGTCCACCCCTTACTCAACTGAGTAAGGCTTTACTGTTGGGCATTACAGCTTGCCAAACTGCTGCGCGACACAGCTTGCGACAGCTGATCCAGAGCTTCAGGGAACAAGTTCCCTACAACTGCTGAGCCTTAAAGCTTAAGCTATCCAGAGGAATCTTCCTCTGCCGCTAAGCAATACAGCTTAGCCAACTGCTGACTCACAGCTTCTACAATCCGCTGACAAACAGCTTGAGTAAATAGAGGTTTGTAAAACAAATAAAAGAAGCCAAAAGAACAAGAAAATGTAGCTCTGAATTGAGCGAATGTAGCTCTAATAGAGCAGACTGGTTCTGGTTTTGAACAAGAAACTAGGAACAGATGACTCACTCACTTGACTGAGCTCCAGCACACTGTTCTTCCTCAACTCTATGCTTTCTCCTTCAAATGATCAGCCTCACTTGAGTCTCTTCTCTACACTCTTCTGAATTTCAGCTCTCCGGATGCTCACTCTTCTTCTTGCACCTGTTTAGCTTTTTCTTCTACTCTCTATATGTCTGAACTGGGCGATCGACCCTCCTTTTATAGACTCCAGGAGATGGGCGCATGGTCGCCACAATTCCTGCCCAAATTTCAAGCCAGATCTGGTTCTGACTTATCCACATGTTAGCATCACAGTGCCGCTGCTTTACACGTGGCAGGATTGCCTGGTATCAGCCTGCCTTGGATCACGTGCTGATCACTTGGTACTTAAGCTCCACGTGAGATGAGTCGAATGTTGCTCAGTAGATGCTCGACCAAATGGCTGTCCTGGCAATAGTATATATAGAGTGTTAAGTGTTTGATAAATTGTGCTGACTAAATGCTTCAGAATTCATGAGCACAAGTGAACCAATTAAACCACCATATACACATGCATTGATTTTTATGCAGAAATATGAGATTGAAGTTCAGATCATAATAGATATAATGTGCTGAAGATTCTGTAATTATGAATGTGAAATCATCATTGACTCTGATCTAACATCGACCCATAGTGAGTAATGCAAGAGCTAGCACAGACATTTGCCTAAGCCATAGCTACCTAGCATAGACCTAGTACTCAAGACATGGTCCACTAACACAGACCTTATGCATAGAGTAGTGTAAGGTAACGCAGACTCTAATGCAAAGGACATATGTGCTAACATCGACCTCAGTCAGCATAATGCAAAACATGCACAGACGTTATATGGCTATATGCAAGATGTGCACAGACTTGCTACAGTGTGTGCACATACTTCATATAGTTATATGCAAACATGCACAGACTTAATTATGCATATGTGAAATGTGCACGGACCTCAACTGCTATCGCTAGCAAATGTGCACAGACTTCACATGGCAGACAGTCCACATGCACAGACCTATGTTGTGCATAGACTCTAAACATGCACAGACCTTATATCATGCATAGGGAAAATGTGCACCGACCCTGGAGACTTATGTGCACAGACTTTATGCGAGGGAGGAAAACATGCACCGACATTAGAAAACTAGCATCGACTCTAGTGTGCTTAAGGAACAACTAGCATCGACCTAAGTCATGCCTGAGGAACAACTAGCATCGACCTTGGGTAAACATGTAGCGCAGCTAGCACCGACCTGTATAGCACATAGCGCAGCTAGCACCGACCTTGGTGCAGACAAACTCAAGGTAGCATAGACCTTGATATGCTTGGAACGTAGCTAGCGTCGACTCTACATACATTGGCTCAGACCTAATGCATGAACTGTTCTATGCTAACATAGACCTTACATGCAGAATACTTGACTAATACTAACCTCATGTTTCATCAAAATAACCAATGCTACAAAGTCAACAGTAAATTCAGTAAAGTCAACATAGTCAATTAAGCTATTGCCAATCATTCAAAACACACTAACTCCTTAATTGAAATCATGTCCAGAGAAGACAGATCATTCTCCCTCTATCCACATCATCATCAAACCAAAGGAGTCACAACAATGTCCCCCTTTTTGATGATGGCAACAGACTGTATTAGATGTATTTTTATGAAATGTATTCAGTTCAGTTTAGTGAGAGTTGTCATGAAATAATGCAGTCAATCAAGCATTCAATTCAATTCCAACAAAAGATATCTCTCTCCCTATCAACAAAACATATAATCTCTCCCCCTTTGCCATCAGCAAATAGGAAGGGATGTGGACAATGATGAGAAATTGCAAGGAATGAAATGCAGATGCTTTCCTACTTTTGACCATGAAGATTGAAATCAGAAGACATTCTCCCCCTTTTGACTACCCTTGCAGTAATAAATCCTCCTGACTGACAGTGAAAGTGAAAGTGAAATATGTCAATAGTAGAACAGAAAGAAATGAGAGAAGTCTGACTGACACCCTATTCATTAGTTTAGAATTAAGCATTACAAAGCTCAGAGTCGTCAGATACATGAATCGATACAATGCATTCTTGATAGATTTCTGGTTTAAAGGTGATAAAAATTAGAATTTATGCACTTCATTCAATGGATAAGTTTACTGTGTCTGATAATATCAATAAACCATAATCACATTAATCATGAGAGAATATGTTTATTGGTATCTTACTTTCTGAAAATTAGTAATAATCTTTGGGAGTGACCAAGATATGTATTGAGATTAAACAATGTGACAATTCTGAATTTTAGTTGAAGGAACAACATTTTGACCATATGAGCAAAGTAACTTAAGACACTTCATGATATAAGTGTTCTCCATTTCTTTGATGGAGCACTTAGTTTCTCGGTGCTTACTATTTTGGCCATATGAACAGAGATAACCTGAGCCACTTCATGACTTAAGTGTTCTTCATTTCTTTGATGAAGCACTTAGTTTCTCGGTGCTTAGTCATTGCTCTGCCATATATATATATATATATATATATATATATATATATATATATATATATATTTCATACTTTTGGTTTGCTGTCCTTTATATTTTTCAGAGAGACTTGTTTAAAAACAATACACATGCTTAGTTTTCTTAACCAAGATTTCATCAATTTAGCAGATTTCAGATACAAGAAAACTTTATCAACCATGTAATGAGATAAGGGTTGAGAGCTATTATCAGTTATCAACATTCCTATTTACTGAATGTAGTCTTTGAATTCTAAAGATTATAAAATTTAAACCGTCAGTTCATTCAAGAAACAAGCAAGATTCTTATAATAGAAGATGTCTGATTTCTGTTGCTTAAGATTATGAACTTATTATCATACTGCCATTATGTCAGAACAGAAATGATGATAGGAGAGCTCACAAATTCCTACATTAGAATCAGCAATTTGTA
This sequence comes from Amorphophallus konjac, assembly GCA_022559845.1. Lineage (NCBI taxonomy): Eukaryota > Viridiplantae > Streptophyta > Magnoliopsida > Alismatales > Araceae > Amorphophallus > Amorphophallus konjac. The sequence continues at coordinate 124,083,995 of CM040119.1, read as the reverse complement.
TGAGAGAAGAAATAGAATCTGAAGTCCAAGAGGATTAAAGTAGAAGAGATCTGAGAGACAGACAGACATATAGAAATGATCAATACTCCCCCTAACACCTTGCAACATGCATAGATATTCACTTTTTCTTAATAAGCTCCCCCTGTCTATATGCATATTTATTCAATCATTCAACCACAATTATGTATGCATCTCTAGACATACTATCATGGAGTAGAATGCAGTGCAATCACCTGTTCTAAATGCATGACTATGCAAAAATTCAGATGCAATTATGCATGACATGCAGTGAAGTCCAATAAAAAATAACTAATGAGACTTTAGACACAACAATGTGATATGAAATGAAATATAATGCTGAGACAAACTCTTGATTCAGGGTACTAGGTGGAGATTGGTCCTCAACACATGGTATGAGTTTTCAGACATACTGAATCTGTCCTTCCACCTCATATCATTTGATATACCTCTGAAATCAAGATAACTAATGTATGATATTAATGAAGTATTCACAAGACAAGGTCTGAGCCCTTATTCAGAAGCAACTAACAGACAATCATTGAATCATTCTTAAACAGCTCAGATCATTTATTCAGTTTAGTGAAATGATACTATTCTTATTCAGAGGAGTTATTCAGACAGACAAACCATCATTCTCAGAGCAAGAGCTAGAATTTTATTCAAAGGTACACAGTACACAAACCATATCAAGGCTCAATCATGAATGACATTGAAATTAATCATCATGCTGAAATTTACATAAACCTAATTCTCTTCTCAAGAATTTGAATTTGTCATTACCTAGAGGTTTAGTAAATATATCAGCTATCTATTTTTTAGATTCAATGAAATACAATTCAATTTCATTTTTATCTACTTCATCTCTAAGAAAATGGTGTTTGATTTCTATGTGCTTAGTCTAGAGTGATGAACATGATTTTTAGTGAGTTATATAGCACTAGTATTATCACATAAAATTAGAATGCATCCTAATTTTATCTGATAATCAATAAGTTGGTGCTTGATCTAGAGTACCTGGGCTGCACAGTTCCCAGCTGTAACATACTCTGCTTCAGCTGTAGATAGAGCAACAGTGTGTTGCTTTTTAGAAGCCCATGACACCAGACAACCACCTAGGTAATGGTAGTACCCACTAGTGCTTTTCCTATCTACCCCGCATAATTTGCATTAGTGTAGGCTATGAGGTCTAGCTTACACTTAGTAGGATATCAAAGCCCTAGTTCTAGGGTGCCTGATAGATACCTAAAAATCCTCTTAACAGCACTCAGATGTGACTCTTTAGGACTAGCCTGAAACCTAGCACATAAACACACAGAAAACTGGATATCAGGCCTAGAAGCAGTGAGGTAAAGAATAGATCCGATCATACCTCTGTATAATTTAGGATCTACACATTTACCTTTTGGGTCATCATCAAGATTAATTGTTGTACCCATGGGTGCTGAAATTTCCTTCAAATTTTCCAAGTTGAATTTCTTCAATAGATTTTTGATGTACTTGGACTGAGCTCTGAATGTACCTTCCTTAGTCTGAGTTACCTGCAGTCCAAGAAACAATTTTAGCTCACCCATTGAACTCATCTCAAATTCTTGTGTCATTAAATTAGCAAATTCCTCACATAAAGTTGGGTTAGTTGAGCCAAAGATAATATCATCTACATAGATTTGCACAATGATGATGTCGGGATTGCATACCTTAGTAAACAAGGTTTGGTCAACCTCACCTCTTGTGAACTCCTTTTCAGTGAGAAACTTACTAAGCCTGTCATACCAAGCTCTAGGAGCTTGTTTCAATCCATAGAGAGCTTTATTTAATTTATAAACATTGTTAGGATAATCAATGCATTCAAAACCAGGAGGCTGCCTAACAAACACATCCTCTTTTATTTCTCCATTTAGAAAAGTAGATTTTACATCCATCTGCTGCAATGTTATTCCTAATGAGCTTGCATAGGCTAACAGTATTCTAATGACCTCTAACCTAGCTAAAGGGGCATATGATTCCTCAAAATCAATACCATATTCTTGGTTATAACCCTGAGCTACCAGTCTGGCCTTATTTCTAACAATATTACCCTGCTCATCTATTTTATTCCTAAAAACCCACTTAGTGCCTATGACAATACCATGGTCAGGTGGAGGAACTAGGTCCCATACCTTGTTCCTTTCAAACTGGTTCAGCTCCTCGTGCATGGCATTGATCCAATGCACATCTCTAAGAGCACTGTCAATATCTTTGGGTTCTATTTGAGAAATCAGTGCAAAGAAATTTAATTCATTTTCAGCTCTAAAGTGTGATCTGGTCTTAGGAGGGTCATGCAAATTACCAATTACATTATCTATGGGATGATCTCTATGAAATCTGACATTGATAATTTGATTACCTTGGTTCCCTATTACCTCTTCCTGAGCATCAGATTGCTCTGCATTATTTTCTTCAGATTGATCTTCAGGATCCTCATCTTTCAGAATTTCTCCATTACTCTTTTCCCTGCACAAACCATTATCAGAATTAGTCATAGTTTCATCAAAAACCACATGTGGAGATTCTTCCACTATTTTAGAGTTTAAATTATATACCCTATAGGCTCTGGATTTTTCTGAATATCCTAGAAATATTCCAGGATCACTTTTAGGTTCAAATTTGCGAAGGTCTCTTTTAGTATTAACATGCACAAAACATTTACATCCGAAAACCTTGAAATAAGCTAGTTAATATTTCTTACCCTTGAGAATTTCATAAGGAGTTTTCTGGGTAAATGGCCTTACCAGAGCTCTGTTGACAATGTGACATGCAGTGTTAACTGCTTCAGCCCAGAATTTCCTAGGTAGGTTACCTTCTACTAACATGGTTCAAGCCATCTCCACAAGGGTTCGGTTCCTCCTCTCCACTACTCCATTTTGCTCGGGTGTCCTAGGTGAGGAGAACCTATGAGTGATACCATTTTCCCTGTAAAAGATTTCAAACTGTGAGTTTTCAAACTCACCACCATGATCAGACAAAATATTCAGAATAGAATTGACATTTTGTTGTCTAATTTTCAGATAGAACTCCTGAAATTCAGTAAAAGCATCATTTTTGTGTGTGAGGAAAAACACCCAAGTGAATCTAGAAAAGTCATCAACAAGTACAAATCCATATCTTCTTCCTGATAAGCTGACTGACCTTGTAGGTCCAAAAAGATCCATATGAATCAGCTCATAAGGTCTAGAAGATAGGTTCTCAGTTCAGGATTTGAATGACTTCCTAGTTTGCTTGGACTGGGTGCATGCATCACATATTTTATTTTCATTTTAAAAGAGGTTTTTGGGAGTGCTCTAACCATGCAGTGTTTATTCAATTTATGAAGAATAGTGTAACTGGCATGACCTAGTCTACGATGCCATAGAAAGGTCAAGTCATCTTTATTTGCTATGAGGCATAGATTGGAATGTGCAATGTCATCTAAATCTACCAAGTAGAGATTATTCACTCTCTTACCAGAAAACTTAACAATATCAGAGTTAGGTTCATAAATGTTGCAGCCATGAGAATCAAAGACTACTCTATGACCTTTATCATAAAGCTGGCTAATGCTAAGCAGATTATAAGCAAGTCCTTCAACCAGTAATACTTCATCAATATAACAGGTAGTGCACTTACCTACCTTACCTGACCCAATGATTTTTCCTTTGGTATTACCTCCAAAGGTGACCTGTCATGCACTCTTTTCGATCAACATACAAAATTTTGCCTTGTCCCAAGTCATGTGCCTGGAGCAGCCACTGTCCAAGTACCATATATTTTGCTTGGCTGCCAGGCATACCTGCAATGACAATTAAGTAGAAGAGTTTGGAACCCAAAGACATTTGGGCTCCAGAACAGAAGTAACATTATTCAAACATGACAACAAATGCTTTGGAATCCACATCTGTTTGGGAATTGTTTGTTTGGTGGATTTTTCTATTTTCTTCTTGTTGTTATTCTTATTTTCTACATTAACAGCTTGAATCTTTCATGTTCTGTTCTGTTCTGTGTCCTGACACCATTATTATTAGCAGATTGAGCATGTTTGTGCCAGTGCCTAGGCTAGTGAGCATTAAGTGTAGTGTAGCCAGTGGTGGTCCTAGGCTGAGCATAGTAGCTGTGGTTTCTTGGATTTCTATACTTGACTTGCTCGAACCACTTCCCATCATGAGGTCTGAAATTCTGCCTAGGGTGTGAATGATGTGCTGACCTTAAACTAGTTTTATCCCTGCTAGACCTACTGAATTGATGAGAATGTGTGAATTGGTATGGAGTGTAAGTTGGAGCTCTAGAATAGTAAAATTGACCTGAGTTACCCATGTTTGAGTCTTGTCTCCTGAACACCTTAGGCCCACCTGAAGTGTGCATGGGTATAGATTGGGTCTTTTTTTGATTTTTCTGTGGAGACTTGGTGAACCTAGTCTAGAGTTTTGGTGTTTGTGAAGATTGACCCCTAACCTGAAATCTGCCCTGAGGTGTGGGGCAGTGTGTACTCACATGACTAGACACATTAATTTTATGTTTGCCCTTGTCCTTAGCACTGGGCATTTTGAAATTAGCAGACTTTTTTGGAGTATTTCGACTGCTCATTTTAATGAGAGGTCCTTTTCCCTTTTCGGCCACAAATGAGACAGTCTTGATTTCAAAACTCTTTTTAGCAGTTGGATTAAAGCCTAGCCCCTCTTTTCTAAAATTCACCTTAGTCCCCAAGAGAGCATTCAGATTTTCAGTCCCTTGGGTCATGTTCTCACGAGTTTGTTGTTTGTCCTTGTTTTGTTTTTCTAGATTCTCTACATTCTTTTTCAACCCTGTGTTTACTCCCAACACAGCATCATATTTTTCATTCACAATTTTCATTTCCTTTTCAAAATTCTACAATCTAAGCTTCAGATCATCAACAACATTTTCCAGTATTTCGTTTTCTTTTCTAGCATCAATCAAAGCAATTTTTATTTCATCAGATTCAGCATAATATTTCTTTAAAACATCATTTTCAGTTTGAAGATAGGCAATTTTATCAGACAATGTGGTATCATTTATAATAGAATTAACTTTCCTTTTTAAATGCCTATTCTCCTTTTTCACATCATCAAATTTATCAAGAAGTTCAGCATATGCATCCTCCCAATCAGAAATAGTATAATTCTCAAAGGGAGAGGTTACCTGATCATCTTCATCACTTTCACTGTTCTTGGCCATTAGACAGGTTTGGCTTCTTTCCTCTTCACTTTCAAAGGTACAGCTGTGACTGCCCTCATCCTCGTCACTCCAAGTACTAATCATAGCCTTTTTGTTATTGTTCTTCATCTTTGGCTTTTCTTTTTGAAGCTCTGGACAATCTGCCTTCAGGTGGCCAGATCTCCTGGACTGATAACAAACATTAGTATCATTCTTTTTGGCAGAATTAGATTTATACCTTGAATGTCTCCTGCCAGCCGAATTTTTTCTTCTGAATTGTCTTCCTTCTTTTCTCAAGAATCTTTTAAACTGACGGGTCAGCATAGCAAACTGATCATTTTCAATTTCTGTTCTAGAGGAGCTACTTCCACTGGATGACCCCTTGCTACTAGATGTTGCCTTCAATGCAATAGGTTTCTTCTTTTTCTCTAACTCATCTGATCGAGAGAGATTCATTTCATAGGCCATGAGAGAACCTATCAGCTCATCCACTATTGTAGAAGCAAACTTCCTTGACTCCTCAATCACAGTAGCCTTGGTATGCCATATAGAAGTCAGAGAGCGTAGAATTTTCCTCACCAACTCATAATCACTATAATTCTTACCCAAGCTTCTAAGGCTGTTGGTAATGACCATGAGACGAGCATACATTTCAGTAATATTTTCATTCTGCTTCATTTTGAAGGCCTCATACTTCGAGACCAGCATGTTTGCCTTTGTCTCTCTCACTTGTGAAGTTCCCTCATAAATCACTTCTAGTTTATCCCACATCTCTTTCGCTGTAGCGCAGATGAGATCATAGAAAATTTTGTGGGATGTAGAGCACACTAGATGGCGTTGATATCACTCCAGTTAAGTGTTGACTTTTGGATCTCTTCTCGTGTCCATAATTCCTCGTTCTCAGACAGATTGAAGGGACCTTTGCTGACGACCTTCCAGATTTCATAATCCTTAGCTCTCAGAAATACCTGCATACGGTTCTTCCAATAGGAATAATTAGAACCGTCAAAGTAGGGTGGCTTACTTGTTGAACGACCTTCGGCTATTAACCCTCTAGCATCCATAATGACTACCTCTTCAGGATGTTAGTCCCTGCAGAAGAGTTAGGCTCTGATACCAAATGTAAAGTAGATCTAGAGGGGGGTGAATAGATCTTTCCCCGTAAAATTCACACAATTAAATGATATATGCGGAATTCAAAATTACTTAATCACAATAGCCAAAGTGATCACAGAACAATCAACTCATAGATCAATATCAGTGTGCAAAAATGTCAATAGATATAGTGACTGAATTAATTGCCAATTGATCTATTGCACATCAATGAACTTGGAAGAGGTACCTGGCGGAAGTTCGACTCTAGGAGACTCCTCACACAAGAGATTCACCTTCCAGGTAGGCGTGACCAACCCTTTGTGTGGAATCCTTTTATATACCTTCTTCTAGCTCACAAATAAACAAGAAATCCAGCAATTAATTAAGACAGTTCAGCAGAGAAAAATGCAGCAAACACACTAACACTAGCAACCACGGACACACAGATTTTAGGTGGTTCGATCTCCTCCAGAGATCTACGTCCACCCCTTACTCAACTGAGTAAGGCTTCACTGCTGGGCATTACAGCTTGCCAAACTGCTGCGCGACACAGCTTGCGACAGTTGATCCACAGCTTCGGGGAACAAGTTCCCTACAACTGCTGATCCTTACAGCTTAAGCTATCCAGAGGAATCTTCCTCTGCCGCTGAGCAATACAGCTTAGTCAACTGCTGACTCACAGCTTCTACAATCCGCTGACAAACAGCTTGAGTAAACAGAGGTTTGTAAAACAAGTAAAAGAAGCTAAAAGAACAAGAAAATGTAGCTCTAAATTGAGCGAATGTAGCTCTAATAGAGTAGACTGGTTCTGGTTTTGAACCAGGAACCAGGAATAGATGACTCACTCACTTGACTGAGCTCCAGCACACTGTTCTTCCTCAACTCTATGCTTTCTCCTTCAAATGATCAGCCTCACTCGAGTCTCTTCTCTACACTCTTCTGAATTTCAGCTCTCTAGATGCTCACTCTTCTTCTTGTACCTGTTCAGCCTTTTCTTATGCTCTCTATATGTCTGAACTGGGTGATCGGCCCTCCTTTTATAGACTCCAAGAGATGGGAGCGTGGTCGCCACAATTCCCGCCCAAATTTCAAGCCAGATCTGGTTCTGACTTATCCACATGTTAGCATCACAGTGCCGCTGCTTTACACGTGATAGGATCGCCTGGTATCAACCTACCTTGGATCACGTGCTGATCACTTCTTGAGCTCCACGTGAGATGAGTCGAATGTTGCTCAGTAGATGCTCGACCAAATGGCTGTCTTGGCAATAGTATATATAGAGTGTTAAGTGTTTGATAAATTGTGCTGACTAAATGCTTCAGAATTCATGAGCACAAGTGAACCAATTAAACCACCATATACACATGCATTGATTTTTATGCAGAAATATGAGATTGAAGTTCAGATCATAATAGATATAATGTGCTGAAGATTCTGTAATTATGAATGTGAAATCATCATTGACTCTGATCTAACATCGACCCATAGTGAGTAATGCAAGAGCTAGCACAGACATTTGCCTAAGCCATAGCTACCTAGCATAGACCTAGTACTCAAGACATGGTCCACTAACACAGACCTTATGCATAGAGCAGTGTAAGGTAACGCAGACTCTAATGCAAAGGACATATGTGCTAACATCGACCTCAGTCAGCATAATGCAAAACATGCACATACGTTATATGGCTATATGCAAGATGTGCACAGACTTGCTACAGTGTGTGCACAGACTTCATATAGTTATATGCAAACATGCACAGACTTAATTGTGCATATGTGAAATGTGCATGGACCTCAACTGCTATCGCTAGCAAATGTGCATGGACTTCACATGGAAGACAGTCCACATGCACAGACCTATGTTGTGCATAGACTCTAAACATGCACAGACCTTATATCATGCTTAGGGCAAATGTGCACCGACCCTGGAGACTTATGTGCACAGACTTTGTGCGAGGGAGGAAAACATGCACCGACATTAGAAAACTAGCATCGACTCTAGTGTGCTTAAGGAACAACTAGCATCGACCTAAGTCATGCCTGAGGAACAACTAGCATCGACCTTGGGGCTAGCACCGACCTGTATAGCCCATAGCGCAGCTAGCACCGACCTTGGTGCAGACAAACTCAAGGTAGCACAGACCTTGATATGCTTGGAATGTAGCTAGCGTCGACTATACATACACTGACTCAGACCTAATGCATGAACTATTCTATACTAACATAGACCTTACATGCAGAATACTTGACTAATACTGACCTCAGGTTTCATCAAAATAACCAATGCTACAAAGTCAACAGTAAATTTAGTAAAGTCAACACAGTCAATTAAGATGTTGCCAATCATTCAAAACACGCTGACTCCTTAACTGAAATCATGTCCAGAGAAGACAGATCATTCTCCCTCTATCCACATCATCATCAAACCAGAGGAGTCACAACATTCTCCTACCCCTAACACCTCTCGCCCCATCCGATGTTTCCTACATACCAAACCTCCTTCTTTTACACCTCCCATTATACCTCCTTTAAACACCATGCCATTGACCTCCACATCACCGGCCTCCACCGAACCTCCCACTAAGCCTTTACCGGTTATACCTCTATTAGCCTCCACTCCACCGGCCTACGCCAAGCACACCACTAAACCTCCTCTAATCAACCTTCCATTGCCGCCACCTCGGCCCTCCGCTATACCTATAACACCAAAACCAACTTTGCCTATCCCTCCACCTATCCATTTACCCAAACCAGTGGCTAATCCTGAGCAAGGTCCACCCCTTTTTGCACTCGAGCCAATCCTATCCTCTTCCGAGCAAGGGGAGAAGCTCAACGTGTTTGAACCTCCACTCGCCCTTCCTCCAACACCTTCCATTACACATCCACCATCCATGGAGCCTTCAGCCTCCACTTTACCTTCTTCTACCACTCGGAATGGGCCTCCTTTTACAAGTACTAGTGCCGAAGATGATCGAAAGTCGGGCAAGAAGGATTTGGTCGCGGCTATGTTGTTCAAGATGTAAGACTTTATTTGCCGTATGCCAATCCGCATTTTTGTGCCGAGCATGGTTGAAGAGGCCAAGTCCCCGCCACTCCTCACCAGAAGGAAAAGTCAAGATTTGATGCCATGTAAGTCCATGCCCAAGGGCCGGGCAGGGCACCCCTTTTTTCAACCCTCCAATGCCAAATCCATTCTTCCGTATAAGGGGCGAATGCCCATTTTGTTCAACACTCTTTATACGCCACAATCCCTGGGCGAGACGATGCTTCCCATTCCAACTTTCAAACTCCCTCACATTATTGCTCTTCGCCCTCCAAGGGAGTTGGCATTTATTGTTGAAGCTTCGTCATGGGACTTAATTTTATCCCTTAGGCCGATGGGCCGCGCACTTTCACTGCTATGGAGGGGCAGTTATCCTTGTGCTAAGGGGCCTTCCGCTACCTTACCCACTCTCTATTCTACTTCATCCCCATTTTCGTCTATCACCTTATGGGCCACTCACGGATTGGGAAAGAGGATCTCACCCTCTCAGTCCATGCATTTTTCGCACTCATTGCATCCATTGCATTGCATTCGCATGCATTTACATTTCCTCTTTTTAGGGTTTCTGAACCCGCATCTTCCCCGCTTTCCGGAACCTCCAGATCCTCCACATCCCCCATCCTATTCACCTCTACCTTCAGGATCTCCGGGTCCCCTGACACAGGCCGGGCATCGTGCCCCCTCCAGTTTCCTCTCAGGGCATTACGCCCTCTCCCACTTCTTATATCCAGACCCACCGGATCTTCCTCTATTTGCAGGGCATCGTGCGCCCTCCAATTTTCCCTTAGGGCATCGCGACCCTTTCCATCTTCTTCCTTCGAAGCCTCCGGGCCTTCTTCTTGGGCATCACGCCCTTTCCTATTTTCTTCCTCCGGAACCTCCGGACTTCCTTTCCGGGCATCACGCCCCTTTACACCTCCCTCCTCCGGATCTTTCTCTCTTCCTCCTAGGGCATCACGCCCCTTCTGATTCTATTCCTCCGAAACCTCCGGACCTCCCAGGGCATCGCACCCTTTTCTATTTCTTCCCTCCGGAACCTCCGGACCTCCCAGGGCATCGCGCCCTTTTCTATTTCTTTCTTCCAGAACCTCCGAACCTCCCGGGGCATCACGCCCCATAGTGTCTTTCTCCTCCGGAACCTCTGGACTTCCTCTCAGGGCATCATGCCCCTTTCTATCTCCTTCCGAAACCTCTGAATCTCCCAGGGCATCACGCCCCTTTCCATTTCCCACCTCCGGACCCTCCATCTTCCTTCCAATTTATCCTTCTACTTCTCTGGGACATCGTGTCCTTTATTCTCTTCTTCCTCTTAACTCACCTTTTTCCATACTTCCCACCAGGGTATCACGTCCCTCGGCATTTTCTCCCTCCGAAACCTCCAGATTCTTCTCCCCATCATGATTCTCCTCCTTCGCCTCCAGACCCTCCGGATTCCCCGCTTTCCATCTACCAATTTCTCCTCTTAATTCCTCCGGATCCCGGGTCTGACCCGACTTCTCCCACATCCACTACTCTGGGCATCTGCCCTTTCTCCCACTACTTTCGTGGCTTTAGTCCTCACTCCTCCCCTTGATTTTTTGCTTCTTCTGTAGACCGTTCCTTGTAATCAGGGTCTCAGCACCTTAGCGAGGGAGTTCTAGCTCTCGCCTCTTTTCCTTTTATCCTTATTCATCTGAGTCTGGTCTTGGTACCAATCCTTCTTATTAAGCCACCTCAAACCTTTGCTTCCAATCTTTTTATCTGCCACTTGAGGACAAATCCCATGATGATCAAGATCGCCTCCGGCAGCTGCTTCACAAGGTTGCAAGGTAATATTTTTTACATAAGATTTACATTCAATATCTTTCACGCACGATTTTCAAAAAGAAGTGCTTCTTAACACGATTAAGAGTGGTATTTCAAGGCCTTTATCTTAAATCTTTATCTTTATTGAATCTCATAAAAAAAATCAAAAAGAGTCTTTAGGCTTACTTTTGCAGCATTTCTGGCTATAAGAACCTCGCGCTGGGGGTTTGGCATCCTTTCCCCGCTTGTTAAGGGCAGCCCTTAGCTGGGCACTCCACACACTTCACGGCGTCCTTAGCCGGTCTCCTTCGGTAAAACATCGTTGCTGCGTTGGCCATGCCATGAGTATACATGAAAGTCTTTTCTCTTCTTTACTCGGCCAAGTGCAGGGGCAAGAGGTTGACAGATAAGATGACCAACCTAGGTACTCCCCAATACGGGAGGAGTCTCAAATAGGGGCAATCTTGACCCGGAGAAAAGAGAGCTTTTCATGATATATCTAGCCAAAAGAGCTATATCAAAGTCAAATTCAAACGATTCAAAATTATGAGATAAAGGCATGCCAAGAGAGACAAAGTCCCTGTAGGGAAAACCCTGGTCGTATGCATATCAAGGGTCTAAAAATCAAAGGCACAAAGCCCCGACACAACAGACTATCTCTTTGAGGGGTAATATCCTGGAAGGAATTCGAGTCCCGATATCTCCCATCCTGCATAAGGCTTATCTCCAATTGTTCTTCTCTTCTCCCTTCAAGACCAATGTTCCTCGGGTATGGCCTTGGTAGGGGCACCGTTAACCAGGAGTAGTCGGTTATATGGCACCATCTCCTCTGCATGCCTTGCTTTGAGCAATTTTTTTTAATGAAAGGGGAGAGAACGAGGACCCCTAGCCAGTAGTCTAAACATTCTTTGATGCTAAATTAGCAATGTTAAAATAAAATTCTAAAAAATTAAATATTTTTTTTAAAATTCAAAAAAAATTGAATATTTCCAAAACCCATAAAAGTTTTCATATTTCCAAAACCAAACAAAAAAAAATTTGTATCTTTTTTCTGATGGTGTTTTCTGTAGGAACAACTTTTTACAAAAGACCAAGAAAACGGGATGAGTCCTCTCCATTCATTGCTATAAATCTTTTAATTCTTCCCAATATTCTCATGATATGCCACCCTGGGCACTTCGATTATCATCTCTCTATCATTTTGAGCAATTTATGCCGATCTCCTGTCACTCGGGGCATCACTCTGATTATTCACGTCAATCTGATTATCTCTGCTGCTCTGCACATCACCGCAATCATTCAAGAGCCAGCTTCTCTGATTATTCCTGCTAGCTTTGCTCGACCATTCTGGATATCATCTTGATCTTCTATGCATACATTTTCTGATTTGCCAAGATTGTCATCCTCATGACAACATTGCACAAGAATACTTGGAATGCTCTCCTGCGTTACGGCTTTATACATAGTGCTTTCCATGATGCTTTTCAATGCTATACAATGTTGTTGAATGATTTGATGTTCCCATGCTATGCTTCAATTGTTATCTTCATTGTTTATTATATCTTGGCTAACGGATTTTTGAGTGCATGAAGAAGCTCTTGGTCCCACCGTCCGGGCATCATCATCCAAGTCCCACGGTGTTTGCATCTCATTGCTCGGTTCCCCATAATCATTGTCTCACCATCTCCATGTATGCATTTTACTATATGTTATCTTCGCTATTAGATTATATCAAGGACCTTGAGGCTTTGGTAAATTTAGAATTTGAGTTCCCCTTCATCAAAAACAATGATGATTCCAGAGGAATCTTAGTCATACTGATAGGTCATTGAGCCGTCTAAGACTGGAGATGATGGTTCCATTTTATGAATTGGTGCGTGGATAAATGAGCTTCGGCTTAGTATCAGCTCACAAAATGGGTTTCTTGACTCAATCTTGGCAGCTTAACAATATTATCCTTGATTATCTTCTATTTTAATTTACTTTAATTTTCCCTTTAAACCCAGCATGCATTCATGTAGGACTTTGAATCAACAGTGGAAAATCATTCTGATAAGCTAATTTTGAGGGTCAAAATGATCTTAATTTTTAAGATATGAGATATTCATTGTCGAATTGAGTCGTCAGTTCGTCTTGCTACTGTTTCGGGCAGTTTCCTTGAAAACTCCTTTGTTTGGATTTCTATCCCTTTATTTGATTCCTTTCCTTTGATCCACCTTGGCTACAGTACGTCCACATTGGCTGGTAATCGCTTCCTAATGAAGAAACCTACAGGTTTGTGACCTGGGGTACTTCCACTGTGCTGGAAGTTATTCATCCTTTTATCTCCTTCGTGCCGCGTGCACACTCCTTCCTACATCCAAACAATTGTTGCTTTCATTGAACCTCCGGAGATTGCTTCATCTCGAGCTCTTGATTCAATTCTTATCAGGTGGTGTTGATTGCGTGTCTCATCACACCTTGGCATCTGCTTTTCAATCTGCTCTCACTTCTTTCCATTACATTTCATTCCTATGCGCTTCACTCCTCTCCGTTTCATTCCACTCTATTCCGTGTCACTCCCTTGCAAAGCAGACGCCAAGGCGGGACAACTGTAGACACGCTAAAATTGATATTACTTTGAGCATATCTCATATCGTACCGTGATGCCCCAGTTTGACCCTCAAATCAACTTATTTGACTCGTTTTCCCTATTTTTCTTGAATCCTCAGCTTTCGCCTATTTTTCTGGATTTTTCCTGGGCTTTTTTCCAATTTTCTAGAATTTTTTCTTTAACGCGTCAGATCTCTTGGACGCGTTTTCACTGGGCGACCGGTTGAGTAGACACTATTTCTTTTTCCATTTTTGATAATTACCAAATTCTAAAATTCAAGAATACGCATCTGTCCATGTGGACGTGATTTCCTTTTTTAATTTTGGTAATTTCATAAATTCAAGAATACGCGTCTTTCCATATGGACGTAATTTTTAATTATTTTTTTAAATTCAAAAATACATGTCTTCACATCAAGACGCTATTTCTTCCTTTTAATTACCAAATTCTTGAAATTCTGTAAACGTGTCTGACCATCAGGACGCAGTTTCCTTGTCGATTTTTGGTAATTTTCATCTTTCATAAATAATTCAAGACAACGCGTCCGCTCTCCTAGTCGCCATTTCATTAACGCGTCCAGGACCTTAGACGCTTATTTCCTTGCCTAAATTTGATGTTTCTAATTCATCCAAAATTCATGAAATTGTTAATTCGCGTCCGGTACCCCAGACGCGATTTCTTTATTAATTTTAGAAATTCCTAATTTGGCTTGGAATGAACGTCCGTTGTGATGGATGCCCATTTAATGGGCGACCACAGGGTCTAATGCCATTTCCTTGTAACTTCCCAAAATGGCCGGCAGCTCCTTCCTTCCTCCTTTTGAGGACCGTTTCAACTGGGTAAGGTTCCCGGGTGGCTTTCCAAGCTGGGGAGGACTCTCCCCAGATTTATCTCCTTTCCGTGGATGATTATCCTAATTATACTCGGATTAAACCTCCGAGTTTCTCCCTATAATCAAACCATGGGTTTTCCCTATTAAGAGAGGCCGATTCTCATTAACTATGGGGAGGTGTTGCTAGAATCTCTGGCTGGAGGAGGAGCTCACTGCGCATAAAGCTTCATCCATTTGAGTCTTCCTCCCGATCATCTATCAACAGCTAGCACAGGAGAAACGATTCCCCACAGGCTCTTCTTTCTGCTATCATTTCTCTTTTTCTTCATTCTTTTAATGCATTAGTTCTCCCTGCATGCACGCATCGCATTACTCTCTTTTACCTCCATCTCAACCACATTGATCCTCCCTTCAGTGCAACACTTGCACGTCTCTTATCATTCATATCATTATATATGCCACCCTTTGCATAAGGGGTTTAAAGGGCAACACCCAACAGGTGTGTTCGATTTCATGTTTTCACGTTTACATATATTCACTTGGGATTGATACTGCACACTTGATATCTAATCTATCTTTTATTGGTTGTTGTCTTTATCTTGCAAGGGTAATCTAAGAGGAACTCTCTCAATCGGCCAGCCGATAGGAAGAGAAGGAAGGCACTCACATCTCCCCGATTTTCAAAGGTATTATTCACGATCTCTCTTTTGTTTATTATAATATCCTTTGAGGCCCGCATGTCTCTGGCGATCACCCTCCTCATGGCATCCTTCGCATGCTCCCCTTTTAACGAGGATCGTAATCAGCATGGACATTTATCAAATTATGTTTTTGAGTGTTTTATTTATAGGTCACATTTGTAAGCTTAGGTGTGCTTTGAAGATGTGTCACCATTATGTTAGTGTCTTAAGTCTTCCCACGTGAGTTATAAAGAGTTGTTAGGTGATGTTTGGTCATAAATGTCAAATGTTAGGTGTTGAAGTTTTTGATACGTTGTCTGTGGGAGGAGTCTATATAAGAGTCTGTAAGCACATGTTAAGGGAACAATGAAGTTCAGATGATATTATTGGAGAGTTATTCCTTATAAGGTGTGAAGCCTTTACCTTGTTGTTTTCTCCGAGAAGGAGCTGGGTGCGACGCCCACGGGTGAGAAGCCCCCCCTTCCCTTCCTCTTTCTCATCTTCTGTACCCAACATCCTATCCCACCTCCCTGGCCCTCCCTCCACTTAGCCATTAATTCTCTGTGTGATCCTCCCTTTTTCTATCCACCCCACCCACACCCCACCTGCAACCCCCCACTACACATGCTGCAGGTTTCATCATTCTTGCCTACCTCACCTGCCGCGGACCATCACTCATTTCTCCTTACAACGCACTACCCCACAATCACCTCCACTGAGACACTGCAGAACAACCCAATTGCAGCAAACACATTTTCTGAAAAGTCCAGGGTTCTCTTACCTTCTCCCTTCCCGCAGGCCCCCCCCGGTCGCCATAGTCCTCTGGAGATATATTTTGGTACTTCTTGGTGTCCAGTGATTGTCCAAGGCCGCATGGGAAGCCCTTGTTTGTCGGGCTTGGTGGAGACCCATGATTCGTCTGTGGTTTTCTAGAGTGTTGAGCTGGTAAAGGTCGTAGTTTGGCATTGTTCTCTTATGTGAGTCTATCCTCGTTTTGATGTCGGTTTAAACTCCTAGACTCATTTATAGGTTCTTCTTCTTGGTAGCAACTCAGATAGTTGTACTACTGTTGTAGCAATCATAGAAGTTAACATCTTGCTATCAGGCTATCAGATTCCCGCCACCCTCCCCTTGCGCTGGTTTGGAATCTAACTGAAGGGTCACTTATATAAAGTCTTTTGCAATCCAAGTCGTGGTGGTGTCTTTGTGGGGGCTAGTTCTTGAATGCCCCTTTTTCTTGGTGTTCTTCACTGCATATTGTCTCATATACACCTTTGCATGCACGATGGTTTTTCTGGAATTGGAGCCCGAAACACCGGCCGGAGGCCGTGAGTAGTCTCCCCATCTCCGCCCGATGAGCAACGGTGCCACCACCGCGGCAAGCCTTTCACTGCCACCAACCCACCCCACCAGCCCCTTTTCCACCCCTTATTGTACGTGATCTGTCACCTCCATACACACATGGAGGTGGTATGCATGATATATATGGAATAAGTGTGATGTTAACCCATTTGGCTCCACGTACGTGTCACCTTGCAATGATGGGATAACTGTGACCCATCCTAATAATAAACCAAGGTTTTCCTTGGTATATATGTACATACATAACTATGTTCTCTTTAGTGTTTGAGATGTATACGTAAGATCTAGTTACGTTGCTTGAAGCCATTATGAAGAAATGAAGAAATGAGAAAAAATGTTGAGAGAAATTGAAATAAAATGAATAGAAACGCAAAAAAAGGAGAAATTATTTTCAAAAAAATGGTGAAGAAAAGGATGTAAAAACAAAGAGAGAAGCTATTGAAAAAAAAGATCCATAAAAAAGAAGAAAAATAGAGAGAAAAAAAATATTTTGAGAAAAGTGATGAAATAGCCAGATAATAAGGTGAGAAAATAAGAGAATCATACGACCCAGAATTTTTGTCCCGCATTAGTTTGGTATCAGAGTCGGTTACCTGCTTGTTCTCACAAGTCGGGTCCTTGGGCAAATCCGCTCCGTCAGGAAGGCAGAATTTGAAACTTCGGATGCATCGTCCTTAAGATGGGAACGGGTGTGAGCCCCCATTCGAAGCTCCAGATCCGTCCTCCTCCTCTCCGCCATGAAGGAAGAATTTGAAACTTCGAGTGCATCGTCCTTGAGATGGGGACGGGTGCGAGACCCCATTCGAAGCTCCAGATCCATCCTTCTCTGTCGCCCATCTTCATCGTCCGTCTCCACCAACGCTGCTATTTCTTCGAGCAAAGGCCCTAGGTTCGAGGTCGAACCTCCTCCAAGCGGAGGGGTTTGACGAGGATCGTAATCAGCATGGACATTTATCAAATTATGTTTTTGAGTGTTTTATTTATAGGTCACATTCGTAAGCTTAGGTGTGCTTTGAAGATGTGTCACCATTATGTTAGTGTCACCATTATGTTAGTGTCTTAAGTCTTCCCACGTGAGTTATAAAGAGTTGTTAGGTGATGTTTGGTCATAAATGTCAAATGTTAGGTTTTGAAGTTTTTGATACGTTGTCTGTGGGAGGAGTCTATATAAGAGTCTGTAAGCACATGTTAAGGGAATAATGAAGTTAAGATGATATTATTGGAGAGTTATTCCTTATAAGGTGTGAAGCCTTTACCTTGTTGTTTTCTCTGAGAAGGAGCTGGGTGTGACGCCCACAGGTGAGAAGCCCCCCCTTCCCTTCCTCTTTCTCATCTTCTGTGCCCAACATCCTATCCCACCTCCCTGGCCCTCCCTCCACTTAGCCATTAATTCTTTGTGTGATCCTCCCTTTTTCTATCCACCACACCCACACCCCACCTGCAACCCCCCACTACACATGCTGTAGGTTTCATCATTCTTGACTACCTCACCTGCCGCGGACCATCACTCCTTTCTCCTCACAACGCACTACCCCACAATCACCTCCACCGAGACACTGCATAACAACCCCAATTGCAGCAAACACGTTTTCTGAAAAGTCCAGGTTGCTCTTACCTTCTCCCTTCCCGCAGGCCCCCCCCGGTCGCCATAGTCCTCTGGGGATATATTTTGGTTACTTCTTGGTGTCCAGTGATTGTCCAAGGCCACATGGGAAGCCCTTGTTTGTTGGGCTTGGTGGAGACCCATGATTCGTCTGTGGTTTTCTAGAGTGTTGAGCTGGTAAAGGTCGTAGTTTGGCGCTATTCTCTTATGTGAGTCTATCCTCGTTTTGATGTCGGTTTAAACTCCTAGACTCATTGATAGGTTCTTCTTCTTGGTAGCAACTCAGATAGTTGTACTACTATTGTAGCAATCATAGAAGTTAACATCTTGCTATCATGCTATCAGATTCCCGCCACCCCCCCCCCTTGCGCTGGTTTGGAATCTAACTGAAGGGTCACTTATATAAAGTCTTTTGCAATCCAAGTCGTGGCGGTGTCTTTGTGGGGGCTAGTTCTTGAATGCCCCTTCTTCTTGGTGTTCTTCACTGCATATTGTCTCATATACACCTTTGCATGCACGGTGGTTTTTCTGGAATTGGAGCCCGAAACACCGACCGGAGGCCGTGAGCAGTCTCCCCATCTCCGCCCGATGAGCAACGGTGCCACCACCGCGGCAAGCCTTTCACTACCACCAACCCACCCCACCAGCCCCTTTTCCACCCCTTATTGTACGTGATCTGTCAGCTCCATACACACATGGAGGTGGTATGCATGATATATATGGAATAAGTGTGATGTTAACCCATTTGGCTCCACATATGTGTCACCTTGCAATGATGGGATAACTGTGACCCATCCTAATAATAAACCAAGGTTTTCCTTGGTATATATGTACATATGTAACTATGTTCTCTTTAGTGTTTGAGATGTATACGTAAGATCTAGTTACGTTGCTTGAAGCCATTACGAAGAAATGAAGAAATGAGAAAAAATGTTGAGAGAAATTGAAATAAAATGAATAGAAATGCAAAAAAAAGGAGAAATTATTTTCAAAAAAAATGGTGAAGAAAAGGATGTGAAAAAAAAACAGAGAAACTATTGAAAAAAAATATCCATAAAAAAGAAGAAAAATAGAGAGAGAAAAAATATTTTGAGAAAAGTGATGAAATAGATAATAAGGTGAGAAAATAAAAGAATCACATGACCCGAGATTTTTATCCCGCATCACCTTTCCTTTTTCCCACACTCCACATAGCTTCTTAGCCATTATTCTCTTTTATTTCTTTTTAGTGGATATTAAATAGATCTACGGGTGGCATATCCCTGATTGCCTTAGCCTTGTTGGGATCTATCTCAATACCCATTTTACTCACGATGAAGCCCAACAGCTTACCCGATGAGACACCAAACACACACTTCTTTGGATTCATTTTCAATTGGAACTCCCTTGATCTTTGCAACACCTTAGCCAGAACTTTTGGATGTTCCGCCCTAGTCCTTGATTTCACCAACAAATCATCCACATACACCTCCAAATATACATGCATCATGTCATGAAATATCACCATCATAGCTCTTTGATAAGTAGCTCAAGCATTCTTCAACCCAAATGACATGACCACATAGCAATATGTTCCCCAAGGTGTAGTGAATGACGTCTTCTCCTGATCCTCTTCTGCCAAACAAATTTGATTATAACCCGAAAATCCATCCATAAATGAGAGAGTTTCATATCCTGTCGTGTTATCAATCAACACATCAGTGTAAGGTAAGGGAAATCATCCTTTGGACACGCGTGGTTAAAGTCTCGGAAGTCAATGCAAATCCTAACTTTCCCATCCTTCTTCATGACCGGGACGATGTTTGCCACCCATTGAGGATAAAGGACGAGTCTAATAAACCTAGATTTGTGGAGCTTGTCGACCTCTTACTTCATTTTCAAAGCCATCTGAGGGTGAAAATGCCTTAACCTTTACTTTACCGAGATGGACCCTGGTTTTAGAGTTAGGCGATGCTCGACCAGGGTGGAATCCAAACTCGGCATATCTTCATAGCTCCATGCGAACGTGTCCTTATATTCCTTGAGAATCTCTATCAATGCCTCTTTCTCAAATGATGACAAATTATCACTTATGAGGACGATCCTAGGGTCTTCCTCGGTTCCCAAGTTTATTTCTTTGGTCGACTCTTCTACAGCGACTGACGGTTTGTCAAATCTCCTCATTCCACTAGCATATGCGTCAGTCGCATCCTCATAATCTTCATCCCCTTCTTCAATAGGGTATTCTTCATCCGTGATTTCATAAACTCCATACCCTTCATCAATCGTGCAAGTCTCCTCACATTCTATTTCTGACAATTGGATGGGATTTTCTAGCAGTTGAGGAATCTCCAGGCATGCTTGGCATTTATTGGCTAAATCTAGAAGGAACCGACGTGGGATCTCCTTACCCTTGGACTTTCTTTTGGGTACTACAAGTGACCTATTATTCCTAACTTGACCAACTTGTCCTACAAAAGAAGAAGACCCTGAAGAATGTACATGGGAAGACCCCTCAGAGAAGGGGTACATAAGGTCGCTCAAAGAACCTTGCATTGGATGAGTGGCCCATAAGTCGGGGCACACTCGTGAGAGATGTAAGAGGTCTCCTCAATGAAAATGTGATGTTGAGGAGTTTGGACATTGGCATTTTTTTTTGTTTTCATTTTTAATGACACAACAATTACAAAAGTTGTAGAAGGAGAGAAAGGAATTATGGCGAGGGGGTTGGACGGCTCATAGAGCAAATCATGATTGAAATCCTGGCGCGGGTTAAGAAACCCGTGCAGGTATGTGAGTAGAGAAGGAGACCTGGGAAGATCATCAGATAAACATCTGGCCCAGGAAGAAGACAACAATAAAGGCTGAGATGAGCGAATATAGGAGATGGCAGCTAATGAGCCGACGATGACAAAGTTGATGATAGGCATCGACCCGTCGATGACAAAGTCCTCTTGGCGAGGATGGTTCGGAATTCTGGCAACAACGGTGGTATCCCCTGACATTTCAGAGATTAAAGGCGGCCTTTCTAGATGTGGAGGCGAGAACATTCTTTCTAGTGCGATGGAAATATCTTGAATATCAAACCATTTGTACCATTCGCACTCCGGGTCATCGACCTTGCCTCTCTTAGTGGCCCTTGAACATTTTTCCGCCAAATATACAGCATGCGACTCCCCATGTGTTTCTTGCGGGTAATCCCCCATCTGAATGACGGGCCCCTTCTTGAAGTGAGAGGATAAGGTCCATGTGAGGGGTTTTTCATCTGCTTCAATTGGCCCTTCAAAACCTAGACCAGCTCTAAGGATCATCTTTGTTTTCTTCAGTGGTCTCAGCCTTCCTTGTAATTGTGTCCCCAAGCCTTTGCCCTGTTGATAGCCGATGTTCCTCATAATCTCCCATCCTTTAGTATGGAAAGGGAGACGTGACGTTGGTGCGGGAAGCGGCTTCTCTTGTGTTAATGGGGTGCGATAGGGGTCATACACGTCCAGCAGCGACAGTATGGGCCGATGAGACAGCCAAACAGAGGGTAGAGAGGTATTAATAGCATCTACCGTATGAAGGATGGGCGTACTGATCACTTTGATAATCCACTCATTATATGGAAACTTCAGGCATTGGTGGTTGGTGGATGGCACAGCATTCATGACTTCAATGTAGGGGCGGCCTAGTATAGCCTTGAATGTGATATCCATATCAAAGATATGGAATTCCGTGGAGACTGATGCAGGGCCCAACTCTACACTCAAAGTAATCATCCCCTTTGGTGGCCGAATGCTATTGTCATAAGCCGTGACTGTGATAGGTGAGGGCCTTATTTATTCTATGTCAATTCCACACAACTGGAGGGTGCTTATAGAGATCACGTTTATAGATGCACCCGTGTCCACCAAGCATGGATCCACAGGCACTCCATTGATTTTTACCGAAACACACAATGCATATTTTCGAGCCTCCCTGGGAGCAAGCTCATGGTCATGAAACACGATAGCTGGTTGTGTGTCTGTCGGTGTCAGTACCGCCGAGATCTTCTCTGCAGGGAGATCCTCATTCACCAAAACCTTTTGAAGATATTCCATTAAATCATCCTAGTGACTTTTCAACCTCTTGATTAATTCCAGGATAGAGATCCGGGGCGGGCGTCTTATCCAAATGTTTGAATAGATCACATCCCGGGGATGGATTCTTCTAGCTGCTCTTCAGTGCCTTTCTCTGGCTGAGACTATTCTTGACTTGGACTGTTCTGGGGGAAAACCCGATGGAAGATCCTCCCACTCCGGAGGACCATCGCTTGTGGCTTTTGCACCTCTATGGGGTTAGTTGTGGGTTTAAGAAGGGGTTTAAGTGGTAAAGGTGGGGGAACAGTTAGTGGAGCCGGGGTGATGATGGGTGTAGGGGTTTTGATTAGGGGTTTGTTAGGTGGAGGCATGGTGGAAGTGGATGGGGCCAGAGATGGATGGTGGGTGATGAGCGGTTCGTTTGGCGGAGGCAGAGTGGAATTGGATGGGGTCTGAGATGGATGGTGCGTAATGAGGGGTTTGGAAGGTGGAAGTGGAGGCAAAGTGGAATTGGATGGGGTTTGAGATGGATGGTGAGTGATGAGGGGTTTTGAGGGCATTGGTGGAGGCATGGTGGAGGTGGATGGGGTCTGAGATGGATGGTGAGTGATGAGGGGTTTTAAGGGCGTTGGTGGAGGCATGGTGGAGATAGACGGCGAGATGGAGGGATGAGAGAGGATGAGGGGGTTTAAGGGCATGGTGGAGGGCGTTTGCTGGTAGGTCAACGGAGAGTTAGTGGCAGGGATGCAGATGAGAGGACGTGACGGCTGTGGGAATGGGGAGAGAGGTGTTGGCCGAGTAAGGTGTGGAAGTTGGCTAGGAATATAGTTGGCGGCAAGAACAGAGGTGCTTTCCGTATGCCAACCGTGCCTTCTTCAAACTTCTTGGAAAGAGGAGATGGGGTTGACCTAATGGTTAGGCTGGGGGTCCTCCGGAAGTTGGTTCTGAATAATGCCCATGCTCGGTTGCTACTGCGGGGCCTATTGAAGCTGCTGTTGTTATTGTGGTTGTTGTTGTTGTTGTGGCTGTTGCTGTTGGAACTGTGGTCTAGGAGGAGGTCTCTTGGCTTTGAGAATGGCGATGTATCGCCTCATTTCATCCCAGTCAATCCCACCTTCATCATTCATCTCATAAATATAATATTTGAAATGGAAGCAATTTTCCACGGTATGACCCGACTATCTATGATAAACACAGTATCTAGAAGTGTCAACGTTCGGGGGCCATACAGCTCTTTCCTTGGTGTTGGGATGGGGATTTGTTCGGTCATTTTGTTCGGGTCAATCAACCGGTTGATTAATAAATAATCAATTGGTTAGTTGACCGCGCAGGCGTGCCAGTCACGTACGTGACAAATTTATTATGCGCTCATTCTGACCCGTATCGGGCGAGAGTGAGATTCGGGTCTGGACCAGCAGTCCGCCGTACCATAAAGGCTATGACGTTAATTACATCCCCCATAAGGGAGAAAACCTTTGATTAATTGCCGAGATAGTGGGCCGTTGCGAGGCCGAAACAAGACGCAAAAGGATGAATGTGACGAGGTCACATGAAATACTTTTATCTATCATGCAAGAAAGGCATGGTTTATTGAGTTGGAAACCCTCGATACGTGGCGGAGGACATAGGTCTGAAGACCACCATCGCGCATAGCAAAGACTTCCGATCGGGCGTACCCCGGACGTTCGTCAGTGCCATTTGATATACCGGAGGGGGTCTATGCAAGCATGCATGCCCGACGCTCATGATTATACTAAAGAATGATAATAGAGTCATGAAGATAGACAATAATTGATAAAGTTTATTGATCTCTGCCAAGGGAGACGAAAATGGTATCAGAGGTACGATAACGAAAACATGATGATAACAGGCGTAACAGTAGAAGCATAATAAAAATGATTTGGACTTGAACAACCCTCTCTTTATTTGGTTTATTACTGATTGGGGTTTATTAATCTCGACCGTGGGAAGCAAAGATCGCTCCGGAGGCGAGTGAGGGATTAAAACAATGCCATAATTCAAAACCGGCGTGACCACGCGTAGGGATAGGTTTCCCCGGTGCGGCCAAACGTAGGCAAAAGGGTTTAATCCGGCGCGATCATGGCTGTGGTTAATCCGGCACGATGGCTATGGGGTGCACCGGATTAGGGCGCGCTGGCCATGGGCCAATGTAAATTGTGAACTTTTGAGTCTAGAGTTAATCCGGCGCGGGGGGTACCGTGCCGCATTAGGGCGCGCCGGATTAGGACCGCGCCGTTTAAGTTAATTTTTTGAAGATTTTTGAATCTATTTTGGTTAATTAAGATGTTGTCGAGGGTTTTGGGGTTAATTGGGTTGATTGTTTATTGAGTTGAAGTCTCGGGCTCTCCGGGAGTAGAATCATAGGCTTGTGCGAGGTTCATACTCAAGCACGGTAGTTTGTTGTTTAAGAATGAGCGTTTTATTGAGGCCAATTCATGAAGGTAACTTATTAATTAAGAAGCCTAGCAAAAATTGGGCAGCATCTCCCCCGTCCTTGAAGGATTGCAGGGGAGAAACGGGGTCATACTCACGTGTGGAGTAAGCCCCTAATTAGTCGGTCGGCACAATGGCAGCCAGCAGATCCCAATCAGATAGGAAATCCCGAGGACTAGCCTACAAGGGGCACCGTGGTTCCATGGGTGGAAACGAGCGGATAAGGCGACCAATGAGGGAAGCAACAACCCCGAGGACCAGCCTACAAGGGGTGAGCGACCCATAGTCTGCACTATATTCGAGAGAGGGACGACTATTAGGGAAGGAAGCCCCGAGGACTAGCCTACGAGGGGCACACATTCCTCAGTCACCACAAGGTCCCTAAGGACTGTGGATTTGAATTGTCGAGCTGGAGCCCCTGTTAATATTCACCATGTGGCCCGTAGGGAATATCCATCACTCACAGATGGAGCCCATTTGGCCAAACGGCTATTCTATAAAACAGTGGGGAATGTCCCCCTCCCCGGATTATTGGGACAAAGCCAACGGAACTATCACAATCCAATGACTGTAAACCACAAGCGGGATTAAAGGAGATATTCAATATAAGATGCATTTAGTCCATTGACAGATTTCCATTCACGGAGTTAGTATGTCAATGCTCATAGGGGTTAAAGGATAAACACCCACGGAGTTGAATAGTTGCTATGCAAATTGAGGGCAAGGGATGAGCATGTCGGCATTCATACAAAGCTAACATGGGTAGCCTAAACTAGGATAACGAAGCTAAAGAGAAAAGCCTTCAAGACCATTATCATAGCATGATCATTCTAGCTACGGAGGCGGTTCCCTTTTACCTATGGCCAATGGAATGGTGCAGAGAGGCGTTGGGGGACTAACCTCGAGTTGGGTCGGACAGAGATACATACATAAGTATGCCTCTGGTCACATACCCACAGAATAGATGATGCAAAACACAGTCGGCATATTAGCATAGAGGCCCCGGGGAGGGGGGAAACATTTATGTAGCCCATGGAGTTCCAGGGCACATCCAACGTCGAGGAACCCGGATTCGAGAACCAAATACACGGAGCTACGATTAGACATACAGATTGGGAAGGAAGTGAGAGACATTCAATCTGTTAAGGAATATATTCATATCATCCATCCCGTGAAAGGGAGCCAACATACAGATTACAAAACTCTGGCGCCGGCGTTGTCGCATGGACACCATTCAACAGCTTCAGGGAGGTTCGTGGAAGAAAATGAAAGAAAAAGAGATGGTGAGAAGGGGGGGAGATTGGCTCATATCCTCGCCCTCCCCCCCTTCTCGCTTACATTAGAATAGAAGGGAGGAATCGGAGAGATGGCGGAGGGGAAAAAACCACGTGACCCACCTATTTCGCGAACAGAGTATCGTACTCTCACTCTTCTTCTCCGACTCCGGAGGACTTCAGGCAGAACAGAGAAAGATGGCGACAATGAAGAGGTTCTTTGAAAAAAATCCCTCTTCCCCATGAAAACACTCTCTCCCTTGGCTTTGATTGGTGGTCACCCTCTCTCCGGCAATCACTCAGTCTCCCTATAGGTTAGCCTTCTTCTCGATCGTTCCCCCAATTCTCACTTGGTCGAACCAAGTATTAAATAGGTGCAGGTTAATTCGGCCCGAGGAAGCGCATCGGGGAAGCGATCTCCAGTAGACTCCTTGCCCGCCGGAATCAGGGGCACCGGGGAAGGAGCTTCTGCAAGCCTTTTACGCGCCGGAATAAGGGGCGCTGGGGAAGGGGAGTGCACCGGTGAGGGGGCACCGTATTAGCCCTTGTCGCTTGACACAGATTAGCCGGTGGGTTCGGGGATGGTTCCGGAAGTCACCGCTGACCATTCATCTTGTTGCGGTCTTACAAAACCCTAACGAGAAGCCTTGACGAAGCTTTCGGGACGATGTACGACCTTTCTTGGAACTTCGTGTGTCCTTGGATTGAGCATGCTGGTTTTCCGCTGACACGGCTCTCGGCACTATGATTCGTGCTGCTAGCTCGGCCTGACTTGTGTTCAAAGCTTCTCGAGGGGTGAAGTAACACCCGGGATGGTTCCGCCTTGACTGGGCGATCATTCGGCCGCTAATGGAGCCAATATGGTGAGAAGCCGCACCCATGCCAGGTGATCGGGGTCTTCTGCTGACAGAGCCTCTGGTTCCTCGTTCTGAAGGATCGAGGGCGTTCTTTCTTCTCAGGAGAATCTTTCATTCAGGTGGCGGGCCACCGGGTAGACCGTTGTCCTTGGTCAGACAGCGGGTGTAGTGTATGCGGCATGACGGAGTCGATGCCGGTTCATTGGGCAGGCTTAGTCGCACTGTCGGTTGGTTGTGAATTCATCTCGATTCTCCTGAGGTGAAGTCCCCGGTGTTCATACCAGGCGACTTGAGGCTCCGGTAGCTTGAGAAGGCTTCAATATGTTGATATCCTTCGGCTTCTATGCTTTAGTAGGCCGTATCATTCGTCTTTGAGACTTGATTGTTGTTAACCATATTTTGAGTGCCAACAAATGCCCCCCAGCCATGGGTGTTGCGAGCAAGGCACGAGCATAGCAGGACTGACGGATGAGCTTCGCTTGGATTGATCTCCTTTTCGATTGACGGAAGCTCGGAATGGCCCTCAATCCGACGTGGATGCTAATCCGGTGCGGTCACCGTCGAGAGCTTAATACATCGCGGCCTATTCCGGCGCGCCCCTGGGTGAAACGGTTAATACGGCGCAGCCTTATTCAGCGTGCCTTTTGGCTCGGGTTAGGTTAATTCGGCGCGCTCAATAGCGTGCCGGATTAACAGAGGAAACCACCCCCCCTATATAATGTTTTCACCCTTCATTCCCTCTTCACCACTGTTCATTTACAACTTTACTTTCTCTCTCCTCCCTTTCTCCTCCTCCTGCGGCGCCGAGTGAGTTGACGGTGTGGGAGAGTTTTCTTAGCGGGTGAGTGGAGTGTTGATTATTCGTGTTTTAAAACCCATCTTCGGACCAAGTTTTCCTAGTAGGGCTTGCCCTTGGAGCTACTCCCCCGGGCATTCCGTTTGTCCTCGGTGTAATGCCGATGGCTGCTTTTAGGGACCGTTCCCTTGGTGGACGTGTTCCTGCTTTTCTTTGGCAATCTCTCGAGCTGGGGAGACTCTGTCGAAATTTTGTCAGAAATTTGTCTTGATCAACTATTTTCTGACCCTGTTTATTCTTTGATGTGCCTTTGCAGCTAAAATGGCATCTGGCCTTTCTTCTTCTGCCTTGCTATGGTGACATGGGAGAATGTTCATTCCTTAGATCGGGGACACGATCAGCTTGCCAGTGGTCGCAGAGTCCTCGGACTCGGAGACCGACACGGTAGATACTAGCCGCCTCCTCATCCTCAGGGGCAACTCTTTTCAGTATGATCGGGAAGGCGTTGTCAGAAGGGATCATCCCAAAGACAAGCATTTGATGTCCTTCCTTAGGCGCTTCAATCTTCAAGGGAAGAGAAATTTATTCCTTGTCTGCAAAGCCGAGCAAGCACTGCTAGTTGAGAGGGATAGCTTGACAGATTGTGTGGTGTGGGGAAGGCCTATTTATCTCCCCGGGGAAGTCAGGAAATGGAGTGATGTGCTTGGACTGCAAGATCTGGCTCCAGAAGACGGGCTGCTGACCAGGGCCCCTGAATTTGTGCCTGCCCGGTGGAATGATACTGCAGGCTGTGTTGACCGATAGAAGCCGATCTTTGGTTTGTTTCTTGCCCCGTTGAAATGGGGGTATAGGGAAGAATCCTTCCTATTGGACTGTCTGGCGGTCCATTTTAAACATCAGATATCTATGGGGTGGTTTGCCGAGCTGAGGGCTACCGACGCCCATGCATTCAGACCTGGAGCAGTGGAGTTCACAGACTATGTGCTGCAACACTATGCTCCTATCTTGACTAGGGCTGGCATATATCACAGCGTGTACGCCTCAAGGTTCTGCGACCCCGTATCCAGAGGTCTGTGCTGTGGCATGATCGAAGTGTTCTACCCCGAGTATAATACTTTTTATACCTCGGAGGGAGAGACTTCTTTGGATTTATGGAGCCTTTCGCAGCTCAGTGGTCTACCCATCGACGGGGAGCCGTACAAGGAAGTTTGCTAGTCCGACTGGCTGAAAGATCAGACCGACGGTGAGGGTCGATATTTGGTAGGTTACGCCTATCGTTATCTGATGAAGGCGTATCGCACACTTTGCCGCTCATCGTACGACACGAGGGAGGCCCGAAAGCTCGACGAGAAGTGACGAGTGCGGATGGGCACTTGGCTCCAGTATTTCTTTGACGAAAAAAAGAAGTACGAGGACTTCCCTGTAATAGCACCGATGGCTCTGAAGAGGAAGAAAAGGGTCCGACGACAGGCCGCCGCATCATCCACTTTGAGGGGAGGGCAACAGGAAGACCCGAACCCTACTGGTGTTGATGCAGTCACACACTGTGCTGCATATTTGACCTATTGGATTTGTTCTTTCGCTCTCTCGCAAGGCGACGAGAGCGTAATCAGAGCGGAAGCCATCTATCACGCTTGTCTTATGGCTTGGGGCACGAAGCTGTCCCTGTGCCCAGTGGCTTTGTGCCTCATCTTCAAGATGCTGGGAGATTTGCACAAGATGCGTCTCCCTAGGAATTTGAAGACGGTTGGTCCGTTACATTTCTTTAATGCTTGGGTCTGCACCCTGTTCCCAGAGGCTGCTCCTCGGGCGTTGCAATCTGTCACGTCCCGAGCCTTTATTACAGAGGAAGACTCGCTCGGGGAGCGCGAACAGCCGGCATGGTAAGTCTCTTGCAAGCGAGAATGACCAGAGCGCAATACAATCACACACATAAATGCAATTGCACAGAATTTAATCAAACTCCAACTTTATTTCATAAATGATTAATACTCGAAATACAACCACTTTCCATCATCTTTCATTCTACTAGACTCAAGAAATAGGAAAATTACATTGACTCAATCTAGACATTATAGACTTCCTAAGTCTTCGCTCATCTTTAATCACTCTCGGATCCGCTACTTGAATAATCCGAACCCGACTCACTTTCATTTCCTGAAAAAGATTGGAAATAGGTAATGAGCACACTTGCCCAGTAGGTATCTTCGCATCAACATGAAGGCACTATTAAAGTGATTACTATTTTTGCTCTAAAGAAATAAGGTAAAATCATGCAATGCGATGATCACGCGATTAAATCAAAGTAACAAGACAATCATATAAGATGAAATGAGAACAAGAATGAACTAGCAAGAATAGAATAAGAACATGATATTGACCTTTCATGAACAAGAATATATCGAGAATGTACTAGCAAGCCACGTACTTATCACTTTAGCATCTTATGCTTATGAGCAAGTGCTTCGTGAATTTCTGTGGAATATCAAGCAAGAATGTCATGTCGTGTCGTGGATCTTCACTTATTTATAGAAATAGTACTCCCAGCGCAATGCGACGCCAGTAGCATCATACCCCATGGTTTATAAAATAGTATGTTTCTGGCAATCAGCCGAGGGGACTAGCATAGAGCCCTTGAACACAATCAGTGCTCGATCGCATCTTCAGGTATAAATTAAGCTACTTCCACGCATGTTACAGTAATGTATGGCCAAGAATATAACAATTCCAAAATAATGAAAATCAATGAATGAACGCTTCAATTTGAATATATGAGATCAAGAATGACTTAGACTATGCTATGCTTATGGAAATAAATCGGCAGCATAACAGTAGATTCTCTTAACTTTCATTCATTATATTAAGTCTATTAAGCAATATGATAGGTTCTAGATCATCAAGGTTTATCTAGAAACATTGAAATGTCAACCCTTGGTCAAACCTTGGGTTGAGATATTCAAGTCATGTGACGGTCATTCACTGGGCCGTTACATTGTGTGACGGTCTAGTATAGGACCGTTACATTTGTCTGAATCCAGAATCAAGAATTCAACCTCAGATGAATGTGACGGTCGTATATTGGGCCGTTACATGAGCCTGACGGTCTAATACAAGGCCGTTACATTACTAGAATCAGAAAACAACGATAGTGTATTCTAGTTAATGGGTTTTAATGGTACAACCAACTTGGCGTCCTAGTGAGAATCCCAGGCTCGCGGAGAATTACAGAGGCCTTGAAACAAGATTTCTTAGTCCATTGGAAGGAATATCCAATAGAGAGGTCCTCATGTCCAAGATTGTGTTCCTATAGTGCAAAAGTGTGAACTAATGGTCAACATACCGGAGTATGTGCCATGTACTTATAGAAATGACTCTATTGATAGAAAGATACAAGTATCAACATGAAAATCATGATGAAAACTCTGACAATACAATAGTTAAAAGAATCATGATTTAGAATACAAGACTATAGAATTTTTGGCTTATGAAACTAACATAACTTAAAATACCATTAAGTTCCTGAAATCATGCAACCCCTATTATGAATAATTAAAACAACCTTAAATTCACATAATCAGGTGAAAACTCTAATCAACTAGGCTTAATAATAAGTAAGATTGACGAATCTTATTCTGTCTAGGGTTGACAGAACACAAGGCTTCTGACGGTTTATAAGTGGTGCGTCACAGTAGTGTGACGGTCTATCAAACAGCCGTTACAGTAACGTAACGCCCCTGCATAGATGCGTCAGAGTCAACAGAGTAACTCATATACCATAGAGACTGTGACGGCTCATAGTATGGCCGTTACATGAATGTGATGGTCCTACTGTGACGCGTCAGAGTGTCTGCTAACGGAAAGCAATATGAAACACAAGAGATTAACTCACATCATGTCTATAATCAAAACACCATGAGTTTCTAGGCATGATAAAGAAGGATAGGCTATCTACATGCATAGGTGACCATGAATAGATGAATAACATGTTTCAAATTCTCAATTTAGGGTTAAGAGATGCATGTAATGCATAGAACTAGTAAAACATGAAATTGATGCTCTACTATGCATGAAATTCAATCAAGCCAGAGGGTTTATAGTCCTATCAAGTTGTTTTCGCCATTCATGAGACAACCTACCTCTTGTCTAGGCTTTAAACTTTCAATTTGGGCTTGAAAACCGGACCCTAGTTCCCTTCTTCCTGTGACTTTCCAGCAACTTCCTTGGGCTCTAACTCCACGACCTTTTGACCTAAGATGTGAAATTTTGAGAGGAGTTAGTCTATAGTATTGTGAACAAATTATTTTAAAGAACTTACCCAAGATTATGACTCCTTACCTTGATTCCACGCGAGCAAAAGTAGGGGTCGCGCAGTTCAGAACTAGGTCCTATTTATAGGGTTCTAGCTAGGGTTTGAGGATTAGATCGATTCTAGAGTCCTTAATCTGCTAAAACCTGATTTCTAAGAGTCCTTAGGGTCTTTATACATCGTTGAAATTAGGTCTCTTATGGATAGGAACATCAAGTTCCAATCTTTTTGCAAGTTCTTCCACTCACGGAATTCGCAGGCTGTGACGGTCGAACCTTGCCGCGATACACGGCTGTGGCGGTCTTACGATAGACCGTTACAGTCATCGTATTTAAAATTTTAAATTTAATAAAACTCTTTTATCCATTATCCACTAAATTATCTTATTAAGTGGTGTTTATCCTTAAAAATCCGAGAATAGGCTTAATAACCTTCTAGAACATGGGCCAAACTAAATGGTTTTGGGCCTTAAACCCTTTTAGATGATGTGTAAATAGGCTTGGTTAATTATTCAACCTAATTGGGCGTATGATGACTTATTAGTCTCCGAATTCATTTATTAATATATTTAGGCCTTTATAAATTCTAGAAAATTATTTATATAAAATTCTGGGGCACTACACAATCAGCTCATCTTATACCGAGGATGATAGAATTCGCGAGCGTTGAACCGGCGTCGGTAGCGGAACAGCTCTTCGCCATTAGAGGCAAGCTGACCCGGGTTCCCATGGATTCGCCCGGGGTTCTTCATTTTTGGAGCTTGGCTACTCATTCAAGCCCCTTGGTGAGCAAGACGAGGCAGTGTCGTCTTTTTGAGACAGAAGAATACATTCATCCAATTTCTGGGGCCAAGTGCACAATCCCTTTTTGGAGCAGGAACTGGTTGATTGGGTGCTGACTATTAGACCAAACGTCCGTGTATTCTAGAAGAGCGGCATTTTGTGGCTGGAGCCATACTATCCATTCCGCTTCAACCGGAATTTTGGCTATGATCAACACATTCCTTTTTCCTCTTCACAATTTGCATTGCCAAACAGGCATAGAGCCGGGCAGGTATCCAATGACGATGCCCGAATATGGTGGGATTACTTCCATCGCTGAGAGAATGTTTCATTCAGGGTGCCAACCCCTGCTCGTTTCCCCTGCATCACCCCCGAATATATCAAGTGGTGGAACGCGCGGACGGGATTCTATAAGAGCTCCCGCCGAGACTGTTGGGCCGTTCATCCAAAGTCGATCCGAAGCTACCTGCAATCGGCAGGGATGACTATGTGAAGATGCTTCAGGGATTATGCCGTGTAAGCAGCGAACGGGTGGTTCTTCAGCAACTCCCTTTGTCGGTGGAGGAGCCCATCCCGTCCGTGGCCGACTGGCATCCTGAGACAGATAGATTGCATCCTTATCAAACTTTCATCCATAGGGAGGATAGGCGGGATGCCCTGTATAACAACACCCCCTGGCTGTTTGCACTTCTCCGCTCCCACGAGCTCTCAGTGGGCGGCCCAAGCGAAGCTATTCTGGATCAGCCCCTTTACATCTCATTTAAGTATGCTGACGGATGGGGACTGGACCATCTGAGCTTATATTATCATCTATCTTCTCGCGGCCACACAAACTTGGCATTGCTGGCCGAGCAGAGTGAGAAGATAGGCGACTTGTGTTGGCTTATTCGCGAGGCAGCTTCGAGAGACAAAGTGCCATCGCTGTTTTATTGGCCTCTTTTCCCTTTCTATATGGGGCCAGCATGTATGTTTTATTTCTTCATTCCGGCCCTTTGGCCAGCTTCTTTTCTTCGTTGCAGCATATATCATTCTCACCTTCGTACGTATGCAGTCCGACTCACTTCGGAGGAGACTCGACACTTTAGGGAGCTGATAACAAAAGCTCAGAAGCCGACATATTTCGAGACTCCCGAGCTGGTCCCGACCATGACACCACTACCTCCTGGTGACTCGCGAAAGCAAACCAGATCCCAGTTAAGAGAGGCTATTGGCAAGGCCAAAGCGGTAGTGACCCGAGTGACACGGGCACGCCAGAGGAAGGCTGCAAAGAAGGAACCAGCAATCGTCCTTCCTCCAGTTGTATCTTTTGAAGAGTTTGAGGCTTCTCATGTGCAGGGGCCTGAAGCTGAAGGTAAGCTCTTCATTCTTCTATAGTGTATTTGCTTATTCTAGCCGCTTCGGCTAATTCTTCTCTATAGTTGCTGGCACAGTTGCTGCGGTCATCGGACTAGAGGCAGCGGCAGGCGTGGCGATAGGAGAAAGGGCAGAGGAAGTCCCCGTAGCTCCTGTGGAGAGAGATCTACCTTCCCCGACACCCAGGCAAGAAATGGAAGGTAATTTGCAGTTTGTTCATGGGGTCTCCGCGAGCCATCATGTCTTCAGTTGGCTTGATTGCTTCTTGCTTCAAATTTTAGTTGAAATACAACCGACATTACTTCCTGAAGCCGGGGCCGTGGAGGAAGCTGCTGCTGGGGAGCAAGCCATTTCAGGAGGCGAGCCTGCCCCCGAGATCCATTCGGCCGAAGCTCCTAGTATAGGGCCGACCGAGGAAGTCCTTGCTGAGGGTGATATTCCTATTAGCAAGACATCTGCTTCGATGGTGGAGCGTCCAGAACGGGCAGAGGACTCTTCCTCTTCCGAGCAAGTCGATTATGGTGGTGGCTCCAGTCATGAAGAGTTCCCACCGATTGATACGGAGATCGAGGATGCCGGGGCGTCTTCGGCTTATGAAAGTGATTATACAACCTTCAGCCCACCCCAGCTGGCGTGGAGTGGCCCTGGGCCGTTGGGCTTACTTGTAAGTGAAGGGGCTGGGGCCACGGAGGCCGCCCTTGAAAATTTGAGCTTAGTGCCGATTGAGGTGAGAAGCCCTCTATCATTTTCACTTTAGTGATCTTCCCTTCTTTTCATATCAGCTACCTGATACATATATTTATGGTGCAGACTGAGGTGGTACTGCCAACCATAACGGTGCAGATACCTCTCCCGGCTCTAGGTGCGGGTCACCCAACATTCCCGCCAGTCTTGCGGCCTATTGCTCTGCGATATCCCAAAGACTATGCGGCAGCAGCAGGTCTAGAAGGACCCGGGGTAATTGCGGGGACTGATGAATCGGCAGCAATTGTGGAACCTCAACCACTTGGAGCCGAAACAAAAGTTGCCCCCAGAGAAGGGTGGCCCTCCCGAGATAGAGGCGGGAGAGATCGTTGAAGGAGAGACCGGGGCCTCCGGGGCCTTGGCTCTTGTTACTGAAATTGGCCTTGTGGAGGTCAGCTAGGCTGAATACGAGGAGCAAGTGTCCTCGGCTATTGATGCTCCCGGTGCGGCTCCACTCCGAGAGGCTGCAAGGAGGTTTCCATTATCGAGACTTTACCCGTTGCATCAACTGCTGGAGTTGGTTCCAGTGCCAGTGTCTTGCAAATCATGTCGTCGTCATCTTATGGGATGAGCGATGATATCTGGGCTGCCGTGGATAGCAGGGAGGATTTCCAGCTTCCCGAAACATCACCACTTGGTCTTCAATCATCAAGCGACCTCGTATGGCAATTCTTGGGAACCCTTCAACAGACCATAACAGCCAGCCGAGATTTGACTTATGTACAGCTGAGGGGCTTGGTGGAGCACTTGTACCGCTCACTGCTGGCATTTGGCTGCCCCATGGATGACTAGACGCCACAGGTGATATTGCTGTTGAAGTATGTAAATAGAAGGGAATTTCTAGGCCAGGAAGTAGCTGATCAATTGACGGCCATAACATTGGAGCAGGCTGAATGCCGAACTGCTCTTGCCTATTTAAGAGGGACTGCGGGGCAGATGAGAGATGCAGCCAGTACTTCTTCACAGCGCCGAACCTACCTTGTAGCCCGGATAGTAAAGCTGCGTGCTGAACTTTCCAGGGCCGAGACCGAACTCCAAGAGGTTGAGCGTCTGGAAGTCCAGAGTGTAGAGGAAGAGAAAATGGTTGAAGGACAAGCCGCTTCTCTTGAAGAGAAATTATCACAGCTGGAGGCTACCAAATTTCGACTGCAGGAGCTGACCTGCCACCCTTCCTTGGGCATCTTGGAGCTAGAGGACATCTTCCGATACCCACTGCAATAGTCTCTTCTATTTGTCCTTTTGTTTTGGTGGACTTTCTGTACCCCGGGGTATGCCCCGAGTAACATGTATCTGTTGTGCTCCTGTGGCTTTGATGATAGCAAACACTATGAGTCATCATGTGCTTGTATGAAAGTTTGAATGATGATGCATCTGGTCATTACACTGTGTAGTGATAAGGATTGTTTGCTGGGCCTTGATTTTTGCGCATTAATGTTGTCATCCTATTCATTTGCAAGATATATATATTTCTCTTAGAATTGATGCTTTTTTCATGTTGCATGCATTGGGCTAATGCAACATATAAGTCTGTGCATACTAGAGTCTATGCAAGTTTTGCTCATTGGGTCAATGCATGTCTTTTCCAAGCATATAAGAGGTCGGTGCTTATTCTATCTCGGTGCAGATTTCAGCCTTATGCATTCATATACTTGGTGCACGTTTTTCTCTATTGCATTCAAAGTCTATACAAAACACTGTAGAGTGCACATCTAAAGTCAGTGCACACCTTGCTCAGTGCATATCACCGTTTGCGTACACTTGAAACTCGGTGCAAGTTTTTGTCTTGAGCATCTGAAGGTCCATGAACATATAGGAGCTAGGTGCAAACACTATGTAGGTCAATGCATGTAGCAAGGTCAGTGCATTGTAGGGTCGATGCAATCACTGTTTGAGGTCAGTGCAACTTTGACTCAGTGCATACTTTCACTTACTCATATAGAGGCCGGTGTAAGTTTGCCTCGGTACATCTTTTTCTAACGCATATAGGAGGTGCGTCGTACAGTGCGCCTCACATGTGGACTAGAGTCGGTGCAAGTCCTGTAGCATGTTAATATAGGCCAGTGCATATGCATGCATGTTAGAGTCGGTGCATATTTTGTTTAAGGTATAAAATTGAATTCGGTGCAGATCTTGTGTACACGAGCTTCCTAGTCGGTGCAGATTTAGGTCAGTGCACGCTTTGTGTCACCATACATCGTTTGTGTAAGTTCCTGTATAAAGCACTCACAAGGTCCATGCATAAATATGCCTAAGGCATTCACCAAGTTGGCGCATATAGAAACTCGATGCAATCACTGTAGACGTCGATGCATATTGGTTGCTGCTAGCGCCCAAGTCCGTGCAACCTACAACTCGGTGCATGTTTTTCTTAAGCATAGAGGAGGAGGTCTGTGTATTCTTTACCTCGGTGCAATCTTTGCACCTAGCTTGTAAAGGTCACTGCATCTTCTGCCTCGGTGCAATCTTTGCACCGACCTGTAGGTTTGTGCAGCACTTTACATAGGCAACTCCATGCATTACACTAAGCAGAACTCGGTGCAAGTTTTTACAAGGACTGTGCATTCCACTATGTCGGTTCATGCACGATCAACGGACATAGTCGGTGCAATGCATTGTAGCACACTTAGTTTAGGTCTGTGCATATGTCTACTTACGCATTTCACGGTCAGTGCACATCTGGTTTAATTAAGCCTAAGGTCTGGACAAGGTCTGCTCTTCCACGTGATGAACTCGAATATTCTGCAAGTGATCCTAAAACGATACTCTATTTTTTTTTTGCAGGGAACAAATTAGGTTGCAGAAGAGGCACGTGTCCTCTGAGATGGGAGAAAGTTGGCTCGTGGATAAAGGTGGCAAATGATAGGCATGTGATCTGAGGAGAGGAACTCTCTATTCCTCAACACGTGGACCAATGAAATTTCAGTAGGGTTCTACTGCTTGATCCATACGAAGCCCCTGTTCCTATATAAAGCAACATTACCCGTCGAAGAAGTGTGTTGTACTGAAAAAGGGTGCCGCTAGAGCCCATATGGAAAAGAGTGCATCCAGCAGAAGAAGAACCGAATCGAGAAAAGAAAAGAGTGAGGCGCAAGAATGGAAGAGAGTGGGAGCTGAGAGAGAAGAAGAAGAAGAACCAGTGAGTAAGCAGCAAGAAAGAAAGAGAAAGAAGGAGAAAGGAGCTGAGAAGAGAATAGAGAAGGGTAGAGAGAGTCTTTCCTGAAGATCAGAGTTATATTGGCCTCTGGATCAGATCCAAGCCAAGTTGCTCCCTCGGAGCTATTTTTGTTCTTGTTTCTGTTTCTGTTTTTCATTTGCTCTTTCCATCTTCCAGTAGTGTTTTTTCGATTCTCTGGTTTGAGGTCGAGGCTCCTCCTGGGTGTTCAGGAGAAGGGAGGATTGGTCCTTCGGCTGTGGGCAACTGGGTGTTGCTCTCTGGGTTTCCTTCTGCTGCTGCAGGAGAAGGGAGAGTTGGTCTCTCCGGTCACTGGTGGTGGAGTGCCACTAGTGGGTTCCCTCCGGTTTGGAGGAAGGGAGGATTGGTCCTCCAGTTTACAAGTGACTGGGTGTCACTTGTGGTTCCCCTCCGGTTTGGAGGAAGGGAGGTTCACCTCCGGTTCTGGCTCTGTGAGTTGCTGAACCTTATTGAGGGATTTGTCTCCCTCAGTCTCCATGCTGTTTGGCAGCGTCTGTTGCAGACAGAGTCTGCTGGTTCTAGCTCTTGCTAGTGGAATCCTCACTCTAGTTAGAGTGAGGGGTGGACGTAGGCAGACTGTGGGTCTGGCCGAACCACCTAAAAACCTGTCTCTCGTGGTTTGCTTGGCCTTCACTTACGTACCTCTTGACCCTCCCCCTACACTGGTTGTTTGAGCGTTCTCTGACTGAAGCCTTCCTGTGTGATTTCACTTTAAATTTAGTATTGATGTTAAGTGTTCGATTGATTGCTTAATAGAAACTTATGCTTCTTAGTGCTTCTCGTCCCGTGAGCGAATTTGTGAGTTGAGTCTGCACGATTCCTTGAGATATCTATCTTCAGCACTTTTAATTTCCTAAGGAAGAGAGGTTTGTGGTCTCATTCGACTTAATTGAGTCTAGGCAAAGGTTTTATTCCGCAATCATTTCTTTTTGGGCGTATTTGTTGAAAGATCCATTCCCCCCCCCCTCTGGATCCATTTCCCTGTGCCACCGTATCTACAATTGGTATCAGAGCGGGTTACTGGCTCTACAGATCCAACGATCTACAGTAGGTCCTGTGACTCTCGGTGCTTCTTCGATTGGTCATTTATCATTCTTGGTCGATTGCTTTCGATTCACCTATGGCTCATCCTTGTGTGTTTAATGGGTCTGATTTCCCTACCTGGCTAGGCAGTGTGTGCACGTCTATAAATGCAGTGAATCCCAACCTCTGGAACCTTATTTCCAAAGGACCACACAAACTGTCTAAAGATATGTCCAAATGGACAGATAAACATAGGATGAAAAATGCTGAGAATATGAGAGTTCTAAGTATTTTGAGAAAAGCTAGAAATATTGACAAATTTCCACATATCCGTGATTGCAGGTCTGCCAAGGAGGTCTTGGACGAAATGACAACAACTCATTGGAATATGAAAAATAAGTGTCTTGTGGCAGATGGCACTGATCAAAGCGAAGATCAAAATGAAGGCAAGGATGAAGAAGAGGTAAACAATCCTTTCTCTTCTTTTACTTTAGAAGACTGGGAAGATGCATATGCTAAGCTGTTAGAGTCTTTTGAAATGCTGAGAAACCAGAATAAAACTCTATTGAAAAAGTTGAATCCTTAATAGAGGACTATGAAACACTGAAAACTGAAAATGGTGTTCTTAGAAGACAACTGACAGATCTTGATGTTCTTAGCTCTGAGCTTGATTATCTGAAATCTGAAGACAAGAAACTCAAAAACCAGGTTCAGGAATCTGAACATAAGACAATGAGTCTAGAAAGTGAAAATAGACTGTTCTCCGAAGAGCTGGAGGATGTTAAAGCTACAAACTTAGAGCTTAGGAAAAACCTTGACAAATTTCAATCAGAAATTTAACAAGAAGTGTTCAATGAATGTCAGACTTCCTTATGTGAGTTGGTGTTTGATGATGAACTCCAGGAGCAAAATAGTAAACTGAAAGAGGAAATTAACAAGCTGAAACATCTAAACACCACGCTGTCAGACAGACTACTGACAATTGAAAAAGGTAAGTGCGTGAGCATGAACAATTCTGATAGGTTGGTGGATACTGAATAAGAAATTGAGAGCCTAAAAATCATCAACCAAATGTTGAGTGGAAATGTCACTTCCTATGAAGAGAAAATAGATGAATATGAACTTACTATTACATCCCTTCGACAAGAAGTTGATGATCTTAACGAGTCCCTATCTAAATTTGTTGATGAGCAAGAGAATCTTGACAAGCTGCTAGGAGTCAAGGCTAATGCCAGGAAGGAAGGGCAGGGCTACAATAGTGTCATAAAAGAAGTCGAAGTTGACAATGAAATTGACCTGTCCAGATGAGGTTAATATTGTTGCCTTAAATTCTGAGATTCAAGATTTAAAAAATTCTCTATCAAAATTTGTCAAAGGTAAGGATAATCTGAACAAGATTCTTGGAACAAAGGTTGATTTTCAGAAGGAAGGGTTGGGCTATAACCCTGCAGATGAAAAGATCTATAAAAATAAACCTCAAACATCTTTTGTCTCTAGTTCTGCTCCTCACAACTCTCTGAGCTCATCTGTCTTCTAGTTTTCTGAACAAAAATCCACGAAGACAACTAAAAAACAAAAAGAAAAGAACAAAAAGGACTCTGCCACCCCTATGCATGTTGTTCATAAATCACCCACATACACATATGCTTGCAAGAAAACCATGGCATGTCATTACTGTCACAAGGCTGGTCATCAAATGCATAAATGTGAATTAATGGCATTTAATGATCTGAATGCCAGTAAAATACATACTAAGAAAACTCATCTCGAGAATCATGGATTTCAAAATAAGAAAATTCAATGTTTTCATTGTGGCAAGATGGGCCACACTGCTGCCCATTGCTGGAATACTCAGGGAAAAGTTCACTCTAAACATGTTAGGTTCCCTGCAAATCAGAATGCCTTTGGTAGAGATGAATTTGCTTTCAAAAGAAAATCTTCTAGGTGCTTCAATTGCTGGAACTCAGGCCATCTGGCTAGTGAATGCTGGTCTGTCATTAGAAAGAGAAACTACTTGTCTCGTTTTAATTGTAGGAAGTTTGGCCATACAGTCAAGGACTGTTGGTATGTCCAGGGAAGAAATGTGAACTTTAAATATCCCAGATCTCCCGTGAATGAGAATGTGTTTAGGGGCAATAAAAGAAATATCCTCCATGATAAATACAGAAATTTTCATGAACATGCGCTTAGATTCCATGTTAATACCAATGTGCATGAAAAGAGTTTAAAATCTACTTCATCTTGCCATTATTGTGGTCGGTTTGGACATTCTATGGATAATTGTCATCTTATGAAATATGATGATCTGAAAGCCCAAAGACTTCTGAAAGGTTCCTTAGATAGTGGCACTAACATTTCGGGACCCAAGAACTCTTGGGTACCTAAAACTCCAAAATAAGATTTTTGTTTTGCAGGAGTGCCTTGGAAACAAAAAGGGGGAGTTCAATAAGCCAAAACACCTGAGTATGGTAAAACCCCAAATTTTGCTCTCTACAGGTTTGGTAATTTGAATTCCTTTTAGATAGCTAAATATCATTCCTGATCTGTTAGTTAGAACCTTCATGCTTAAATGTTTATTTCTGCATTTGATTATTGCATTGGTTGTGCCTCATGCATATGTTTCGTTTGGCATATAGATAAGGGGAGCCTGTCTAGATAATTTCTGTGCTTCACGCATATTTGGTTAGTTTAAACCTCTCCTGAATGGTCTTCATGTCATATGTGATGGTTCAATGCATTCGCATACACTTTGTTTATTGCATAGCATTCATATTAAAAATACCAAAAAGAGCAATTGCCATGCATACTCTTAGGGGGAGCTCTTGTCCTAGTCCGAATTGTTTGCTCACCTCCTTGAATTGAGTTGTTCCTTCTTCAATCTGAATCTCTCTTCTCTTCAATCTGAAATTTAGGAAGATTTCAATATGTGTACCTCATTCATAAATCTAAAAAACATCTGTACTAGGAATCTTCCATTATATGGAACTATGAATGTTCTGAAAAGATCAAATTGGTTTAAGTTTAATGTATTTTCAGCTTGCCTCTTAAATGCCATGAAAATATCTGAATCAATTTTTTTAATAAACTTTAACCAACTGTTTCATGTTATACCTTGAAAAACCTTCTGTAATCTGAAATTTTGAAATCATGACCTTTTTGGTTGAAATACATGAAATTTGTATTATCTTTAAACAAGTCTTTTCTTTCAAAACCTTATGGGTAGCTGTATCTAAATGTTATTTCTGTAATGTAAATGGCAGAGCAATGGCTAAATGCGCTGAGAAACTAGGATCCTTGTCAAAGACAATGGCCCAAAGTCATGATGCTTCTTAGCTAACTCTGTTCAGAAAACTAACAAAGGTTAGTCTCACTGAGTATCTAGGGGTACCTGCGTCTGGTAAACGTGTACCCTTATGCAAAAATGTGATATCTATACCTAAAACAGAATGGTACATTCTGCTGATTAAGCTAGGGGTATTGGCGTCTAATCAGCGTCTACCCTTACGACGGAAGGCATGAATTATTCCTGACTGTTCTGAAAATGAAAAGGAATGAAAACTCTGTTGAACCCAAATGGTTATTTTTCAGAAATGTCAAATTGTTTAACCTCAATACTCATGATTATTTTTCCTAAAGAAGTCATTGAAATAGATTAAGTAAGATGTAGGGAGGTTAATCAACATGTTAGCATGAGGGCTTGGTTCACTTTTATTAAATCTGAACTCAGATATGAGTAAAGAACTTTTTGACAAACTGTATATGCATCATGTTTAAACCATGCTGATTAATAAAGTTCATTCATAAGCCCTTATAATGGAAGACTCTGAAATATTCACTCTCTTATATTTATGTTTTTGGTATCTCATTGAAAATCTTGATTGAACCTCATTGTAAACCCTCTGGTTAGTCTTTATCATTGCTCACTGACTAATCTTCACCCTGTCTTGATTTCAGGGGGAGCATAAGTATTTCTTGAACTGTATGACTAACCTTGCTCATTCTGATTATCCTTGTTCTTACATAAATTTGTCTCCATTGGTGTCAGCTAGTCCCATAGAATCTGTCATGGGTCGATTTCATCTTTGATTGCCCCTGTGTTTTGCTGATTTGATTCATTCATCCAAGGGGTGTGTTATTGAGAAATCATTTTATTATGCCATTTAGCTCAGGGGGAGATTTTGATTCCTTCATATCATGCATGTTTGTATTTTTCGTATCAAACTACTTTCTTTTTGATGACGTCAAAGGGGGAGAAGAAGTTTGACATGGTTTGACATGCGTGTTTGCATCTTTATCTTGCTTTATTCTCATGTCATAGTGTTGCTATCATCAAAAAGGGGGAGATTGTTGTGCTCCCGTGGTTTTGATGATAGCAAACACTATGAGTCATCATGTGCTTGTATGGAAGTTTGAATGATGATGCAGCTGGTCATTACAATGTGTAGTGATGAGGATTGTTTGCTGGGCCTTGATTTTTGCGCATTAATGTTGTCGTCATATTCATTTGCAAGATATATATATTTCTCTTAGAATTGATGCATTTTTCATGCTGCATGCATTGGACTAATGCAACATATAAGTCTGCGCATACTAGAGTCCATGCAAGTTTTGCCCATTGGGTCAATGCATGTCTTTTCCAAGCATATAAGAGGTCGGTGCTTATTCTGTCTTAGTG
The DNA here is from genome assembly GCA_022559845.1 of Amorphophallus konjac. Taxonomy (NCBI): domain Eukaryota; kingdom Viridiplantae; phylum Streptophyta; class Magnoliopsida; order Alismatales; family Araceae; genus Amorphophallus; species Amorphophallus konjac. Next base: position 124,040,303 of record CM040119.1, on the reverse strand, counting down.
CAAATTTCAGCCTTATGCATTCATATACTCGGTGCACGTTTTGCTCTATTGCATTCAAAGTCTATACAAAACACTGTAGAGTGCACATCTAAAGTCAATGCACACCTTGCTCAGTGCATATCACCGTTTGCGTACACTTGAAACTCGGTGCAAGTTTTTGTCTTGAGCATCTGAAGGTCCATGAACATATAGGAGCTCGGTGCAAACACTGTGTAGGTCAATGCATGTAGCAAGGTCAGTGCATTGTAGGGTCGATGCAATCACTGTTTGAGGTCAGTGCAACTTTGACTCAGTGCATACTTTCACTTACTCATATAGAGGTCGGTGTAAGTTTGCCTCGGTATATCTTTTTCTAACGCATATTGGAGGTGCGTCTTACAGTGAGCCTCACATGTGGCCTAGAGTCGGTGCAAGTCCTATAGCATGTTAATATAGGCTAGTGCATATGCATGCATGTTAGAGTCAGTGCATATTTTGTTTAAGGTATAAAATTGAACTCGGTGCAGATCTTGTGTACACGAGCTTCCTAGTCGGTGCAGATTTAGGTCAGTGCATGCTTTGTGTCACCGTACATCGTCTGTGTAAGTTCCTGTATAAAGCACTCACAAGGTCCATGCATAAATATGCCTAAGGCATTCACCAGGTTGGTGCATATAGCATCTCGGTGCAATCACTATAGATGTCGGTGCATATTGGTTGCTGCCAGCGCCCAAGTCCGTGCAACCTACAACTCGGTGCATGTTTTTCTTAAGCATAGAGGAGGAGGTCCGTGTATTCTTTACCTCGGTGCAATCTTTGCACCTAGCTTGTAAAGGTCACTGCATCTTCTGCCTCGGTGCAATCTTTGCACCGACCTATAGGTTTGTGCAGCACTCTACATAGCCAACTCCATGCATTACCCTAAGCAGAACTCGGTGCAAGTTTTTACAAGGACTGTGCATTCCACTATGTCGGTTCATGCACGATCAACGGACATAGTCGGTGCAATGCATTGTAGCACACTTAGTTTAGGTCTGTGCATATGTCTGCTTACGCATTTCATGGTCAGTGCACATCTGGTTTAATTAAGCCTAAGGTCTGGACAAGGTCTGCTCTTCCACGTGATGAACTCGAATATTCTACAAGTGATCCTAAAACGATACTCTATTTTTTTTTACAGGGAACAAATTAGGTTGCAGAAGAGGCACGTGTCCTCTGAGATGGGAGAAAGCTGGCTCGTGGATAAAGGGGGCAAATGATAGGCATGTGATCCGAGGAGAGGAACTCTCTATTCCTCAACACGTGGACTAATGAAATTTCAGTAGGGTATTACTGCTTGATCCATACGAAGCCCCTACTTCCTATATAAAGCTACATTACCCTTCGAAGAAGTGTGCTGTGCTGAAAAAGGGTGCCGCTAGAGCCCATCTGGAAAAGAGTGAATCCAGCAGAAGAAGAACCCCATCGAGAAAAGAAAAGAGTGAGGCGCAAGAATGGAAGAGAGTGGGAGCTGAGAGAGAAGAAGAAGAAGAACCAGTGAGTGAGCAGCAAGAAAGAAAGAGAAAGAAGGAGAAATGAGCTGAGAAGAGAATAGAGAAGGGTAGAGAGAGTCTTTCCCGAAGATCAGAGTTGTATTGGTCTCTGGATCAGATTCAAGCCAAGTTGCTCCCTCGGAGCTATTTTTGTTCTTGTTTCTGTTTCTGTTTTTTGTTTGCACTTTCCATCTTCCAGTAGTGTTTTTCTGATTCTATGGTTTGAGGTCAAGGCTCCTCCTGGGTGTTCAGAAGAAGGGATGATTGGTCCTCCGACTGTAGGCAACTGGTTGTTGCTCACTGGGTTTCCTTCTGCTGTTGCAGGAGAAGGGAGAGTTGGTCTCTCCGGTCACTGGTGGTGGAGTGCCACTAGTGGGTTCCCTCTGGTTTGGAGGAAGGGAGGATTGGTCCTCCAGTTTGCAAGTGACTGGGTGTCACTTGTGGTTCCCCTCCGGTTTGGAGGAAGGGAGGTTTGCCTCCGATTCTGGCTCTGTGAGTTGCTGAACCTTATTGAGGGATTTGTCTCCCTCGGTCTCTAAGCTGTCTGGCAGCGTCTGTTGCAGACTGAGTCTGCTGGTTCTAGCTCTTGCTAGTGGAATGCTCACTCTAGTTAGAGTGAGGGGTGGACGTAGGCAGACTGTGGGTCTGGCTGAACCACCTAAAAACTTATCTCTCGTGGTTTGCTTGGCGTTCACTTACCTATCTCTTGACCCTCCCCCTACACTGGTTGTTTGAGCGTTCTCTGACTGAAGCCTTCCTATGTGATTTCACTTTGAATTTAGTATTGATGTTAAGTGTTCGACTTATTGCTTAATAGAAACTTATGCTTCTTAGTGCTTCTCGTCCCGTGAGCGAATTTGTGAGTTGAGTCTGCACGATTCCTTGAGATATCTATCTTCAGCACTTTTAATTTCCTGAGGAAGAGAGGTCTGTGGTCTCATTCGACTTAATTGAGTGTAGGCAATGGTTTTATTTCGCAATCATTTCTTTTTGGGCGTATTTGTTGAAAGATCCATTCACCCCCCTCTGGATCCATTTCCCTGCGCCACTGTATCTACAGTATCTTGCTGTCTCATAGAAATGAAATATCTTCCTTTGCCGCTGAATCACGACTTCATTCTTTTATCTTGTCCTCTTTTCTTCGCCAGTTGGTTTAGTCTGAATGTGTAAGTTACTAGGGTAGGGGAGCACTCACGCCTTCAGCAAAGGGGTGAGGTGTTCGATCCACCGCATCGTAACTATTCTCGGAGCCAAACTGTGGCTAAAGTAGGCTGATAAGTTTGAAGGACGAGGGTGTAGAGGCCTCTTAGGACCAAAAAATACGGTCAGAAGGCCTATCAGCAGGACTCGTCGATGGTGACGGAAACTGAGGGTAGGGTTTATTCATCGACATGGGTTACATGTCGAAGCAAAGGCGGCTTATTTGGTTAATGAGGGCAAAAAGTCCAGGTTAAGGGGATGTCGACCGGTCTTGCCGATGATGGCAAGGGTCAAAAGTAGGCTGACCGATCTTGCCGATGCTGACAAGGGTCGCAAGGAGGTTGACCGATCTTGCCGATGGTGACAAGGGTCAGAAGTAAGTCGACCGATCTTGCCGATGATGACAAGGGTCGCAAGGAGGTTGACCGATCTTGCCGATGATGACAAGGGTCAGAAGTAGGTCGATCGATCTTGCCGATGATGACAAAGGTCGCAAGGAGGTTGACCGATCTTATCGATGATGACAAAGGTCGCAAGGAGGTTGACGGATCTTGCCGATGATGACAAGGGTCAAAAGAAGTTGACGCCTCTTGTCGATGATGACAAGGGTCAAAGAGAGGTCAACCGGTCTTGCCGATGGTGACAAGGGTCGCAAGAGGTCGACCGATCTCTCTGACGGTGACGAGAGTCGATAGGAGGTAAGTCGACCGATTTTGCCGATGATGACAAGGGTCGAAAGGAGGTTGACCGGTCTTGTCGATAGTAATGAGGGTCAGAAGTAGGTCGATCGATCTTGCCGATGATGACAAGGGTCGAAAGGAGGTTGTCCGGTCTCACCGATGGTGACGAGGATCAGAAGTAGGTCGACCGATCTTGCCGATGGTGACAAGGGTCGATAGGAGGTAGGTCGATCGATCTTGCCGATGGTGACAAGGGTCGAAAGGAGGTTGACCGGTCTCGCCGATGGTGATGAGGGTCAGAAGTAGGTCGACCGATCTTGCCAATGATGACAAGGGTCGAAAGGAGGTTGACCGATCTCGCCGATGGTGACGAGGGTCAGAAGTAGGTTGATCGATCTTGCTGATGATGACAAGGGTCGAAAGGAGGTTGACCGGTCTCGCCGATGGTGACGAGGGTCAGAAGTAGGTCGACCGATCTTTTCGATGATGACAAAGGTTGCAAGAAGGTTGACCGATCTTGCCGATGATGACAAGGGTCAGAAGTAGGTAGGTCGACCGATCTTGCCGATGATGACAAGGGTCGAAAGGAGGTTGAGGAAAAGGGTCTCTGGTGGGACTTATGGTGATCGTCCCTTCTGGAGTTTCATTGGGGGAGAGTGAAGGGGAACTTTAGATTACCACATTACTGGCTTAAGCGCCCTTTCGGGTTTTTGCCGAAGCCAGCCCCCTCTTGCTTTTACCCACGTGCCCTTTCGGGTTTTCACGTGGCGGGGTACCAAATTCTGCCTGCGATGCCCTTTCGGGTTCTCGCCACAGCCGGGTTATAACCATTTTTGCCCTTGTCCTAATGTAGGAACAAGGCCGGCGGGGCACCTCTATTTTAAGCCCCTATCTTTTCATTCTTCTTTTTTTTGTTCAGTTCATCTGACAGGAATATGCTGATAGGTCAACATGTGGTGTTAGACCCTCGGTGATGGAAGATAGCTACTGACTGGGACATAGGGTCCTGTGCCAGTAAGGGCAGTCTATCCATTGGCAGAGGAACAATGCCAGCGCAAAGGAGGAGCTTTGACCAATCCGGGCGTAAGACCCATAATGGTGATATTAAATGAGGGCCAGCTAAGACACGGAGTCTTTTGCCGACAATAGGGGTTTATTCGTTGGCAAGAAGGTAATGCCAATGCAAAGGATAGATTCTGTGCCGATTCGGGCGTAAGGCCCGCAATGGCGATATTGTAGAAGAGTCGGCTAGGACACGAAGTCTTGCACCGGAAAAGAGGTTTATTCGTTAGCAAGAAGGTAATGCTCGCGCAAAGGACAGATTTTGTGCCAATTCGGGCGTAAATCCCGTAATGGCAATATTGTAGAAGAGTCGGCTAGGACACGAAGTCTTGCGCCGTAAAAGGGGTTTATTCGTTAGCAAGAAGGAGATGCTAACGCAAAGGATAGACTTTGTACCGATTCAGGCGTAAGGCCCGTAATCGCAATATTGTAGAAGAGTCAGCTAGGACACGAAGTCTTGCGTCGGAAAAGGGGTTTATTTGTTAGCAAGAGGGTAATGCTAGCGCAAAGGATATATTTTATGTCGATTCGGGCATAAGGCCCATAATGGTAATATTGTAGAAGAGTCAGCTAGGACACGAAGTCTTGCGCCGAAAAAGGGGTTTATTCGTTAGCAAGAGGGTAATGCTAGCGCAAAGGATAGATTTTATGCCGATTCGAGCGTGAGGCCCACAATGGCGATGTTGTATTACATGTTATTATATATATATATATATATATATATATATATATTTGGGAGCTCGGCCAGGGTAGAGTGTCACTAGACCAAGGTATGGGTAGCTCGGCCAGGACAGAGTGCCACTAGACCAAGGTGAAGGTAGCTCGATCAGGGCGGAGTGCCACTAGACCAAGGTGGGTACAGCTTGGTCAGGGTGGAGTGTCGCTAGACAAAGGTGGGTCTCGGTCATTCCGGGAATGCCGATTGAGCTATGTGATATAGCTTCATATGTTTTCCATTCAAGGGAGAGAACTGGACGACTCCTTTGTGATCTACAAGGACGTACGCACACCCTTCATATACTCGACAGACGATATATGGCCCGAACCAGTTTTAAACCAACTTCCCTTTGGGGTTGGAGGCCATTACTTCTCTTCTTTTGCCCATTACTAGATCACCCTTCTTGAACTCTCGGCCTTTGACCAGCTTGTCGAAAGCACGGGCCATACGAGCTTGATAGAGTTGGATATTTTGTTGCGTGTGGAGGCGCTTTCCTTGAGCTCGGCAAGCTCTTTGAATCTTCTTTCTATGTTGGTTTGTTCGCCGCTAGCCAAACTGTGCTGGATGGCAATTCGTAGCGACGGAACCTCTAATTCAATCGGCACCACAGCCTGCGACCCATATACGAGGGAGAATGGTGAACAGCTGGTTGGGGTTTTATAGACCGTACGATAGGCCCAAAGCGCTTCGTACATCTTTTCTTCCCAGTCCCTTTTATTAGACTTGACAGTCTTTGCTAGCAGCGTACATAGTATTTTATTGAAGTCTTATGCAAGTCCATTGGCTTGAGGGTTGTAGGGGGACGAGGTCCTCCAATCAATCTTGTACTTATCGGCCAGCCGATAAACCTTCTGGTTTCTGAAATGGCTGCCATTATCAGAGATAATTCGGCAGGGAACTCCGAACCGGAATATTATATTCTGCCGGAAGAACCTTGCGACCAATTCTCCCATCACATCTCTTAGAGCAACTGCTTCCGCCCATCTGGAGAAGTAATATGTGGCTGCTAAGATATATCTGCATCTTGACGAAGATGTGGGAAGTGGCCCCACCACGTCCGTGCCCCATTGGGCGAATGGCCAACTTGGTATGGTGGGATGTAGCGGCACCGGTGGTCTCCTAGACACGTTGGCCTGCTCTTGACATTTTTGGCAAGCTTTAGCAAACTTGCAGCAATCATCAAACATGGAGGGCCAATAATAGCCCAATTTCTTTATTTCAATTTTCATTTTTGGCCCGGCCTGGTGCACTCCAGTTGACCCAGCATGGACTTCTTGCATTACCTACCCAGCTTCGACTGAAGACAAGCAACGGAGCAAAACTTTCTTTCGGGCATCAGCCATTATTCAGAAAAAAGTTCCGCTTCTCATCTCGTAAGAGTCTTTGACTCTTAGGAGCTTCATTCTTTGTTCTTTTTCTTTCGGGAGCTGTTGGTGCCGAAACAAACGCAGATGGTGTTCCCGCCAATCAGGCTGCTGAACTTCTTCGACAGTAGCCGCTTCATTTTCTTGTTCATCTGCCATAACCTCCATTACACCGGGGACCTGTCGACGGTTAATTACTGCTATATTCAGGCTTGTGTCTGGTAGGATTGCCAAAGAACTAGCCAACTTTGCGAGGGCATCCGCCTGAGCATTCAGTCCTTGGTTGATATGCTTGATTTTGATGAAATAGAATTGCGCCATCAATCGGAGGGTCAGCTGATAGTAAGGGAGGCGTTCTTGCTTCCGCACATCAAACTCTCCCTCTAGCTATTTTATGACTAGCATGGAATCCCCAAATGCTTCCAACATCTAGATCTCCATGGACAGAGTGATCTGCAACCCGATTATGAGGGCTTCATATTCTGCTTCATTGTTCATGCATGGCTTATTTATTGAACAAGATGTATATATGACTTCTCCTTCAGGAGATTTCAGGACTATGCCTACCCCCGCTCTGACTCTGGCTGACCCAGTAGTTGAGGTATCAATTCTGGAAGCGCCGTCAAAAAACAACTGCCATAGAGAGGGCTACACTTGGCCGACCTCTAGGGTTTCATCTTCAGGAAGCTCTGGTTCCAGCGGGCAGTCTTCAGGTACTGGGTGCTCAGCAAAGAAGTCTGCGATGGCCTGACCCTTAACGGCCTTTTGCGGTATGTAAGAGATATCAAACTCCATAAGGATCACCGCCCATTTGCCCAAGCGGCCTTTGAGTGCCGGTTGTAACATGATATATTTAAGCAGATCTTCCTTAGAGATTAGATTAACTTCATGCGACAGCATATAATGTCGAAGCTTCTTGACCGCGAAGACCAGTGCCAGGCAGATCTTCTCGATATAGGTGTACCTCTCCTCAGTTCTGACCATTCTTCGACTAAGGTAGTAGAGGGCTTGTTCTTTCCCTTCTTCATTGTTCTGGGCTAGCATTGCCCCCAGAGAGTTATATGTGGCTACTATGTACAAAACCAGCGGCCGACCTTTCACCGGTGCGCCCAGCACTGGAGGAGTCTTCAGATAGTCCTTGAGCTTGTCGAAGGCTGTCTGGAACTCTTCGTCCCAGTAAAAGGGAACATCTTTCATCATCAGCTTGTGAAAGGGCTGGCATCACCCTGACAAGTTGATATACATCGTCGGATGTAGGCCAGGCGGCTTTGCAGAGATATTAGTTCGGAGAGGTTCCTTGGTGAGGGCAACTCCTGAATTGCTCTGATCTTTGCGGGGTCAATTTCAATCCCCCGGTATCTGATAATGAAACCCAATAACTTTTCGCTCGAGACTCCGAACGCACACTTCATAGGGTTCATCTTCAATTCATACTGCCTCAGCCTCTGAAAGATGACTCGGAGGTCCTGCAGATGGTCTTTTTTCTTTCTGGTTTTGACTACCAGGTCATCTATGTAGCACTCGACCTTATGGTAGAGCAGCTCATCAAATATCCTAGTCATCGCTTGCTGATAAGTTGCGTCGGTGTTCTTCAATCCAAACGGCATCCTCTTGTAGTGATAAATGCCTTTGGGAGTTCGGAAGGCAGTGTGGACTCGGTCATGCTCCGCGATCCATATTTGGTTATAGCCAGATGACCCATCCATGAATGATAGGGCCTCATGTCTGGTTGTTGCATCTATCATGACCTCCGTTATTGGCACCGGAAAATCATCCTTGGGGCAGGCTTCATTCAGATCTCGGAAGCCAACACATATCCGGATCTGTCCATTCTTCTTTTTCACAGGCACAATGTTAGCCAACCACTTGGTATATTGATTTTCTTCGATGAAGCCCACATCAATGAGCTTGTCAACTTCTTTGCAGATTTGAGTAATGAGCTCCGGCCTCATGCGCCGCGGCGGTTGCTTCACCAGTTCAGCTTCAGGGCTTATTGCTAGCTCATGTTGTGAGACTGCGGGGTTCAGTCCTGGCATTTCCTTGTAGGTCCAGGCAAAGCAATCCCAGTATTCTTGTAGTAGCTGGATGTATACCTTCTGTTCTTCGACAGATAGCTGGGCGCTGAGGAAGGTCGGCTTGTGGTCATTCTCGTCTCCCAGATTAACTTCTATTAGTTCATCAACTGTGGCTTGGCCTCCATCTTCTATTTCCGGGGGTGCTAGCTAAAGGTCGACAAAGTCTGGAATATCATCTTCAAGGTCAAGGATCTCGATCTCTTCATTTGGTTCTATTTGGGCTTCAGCAGGGATCTCTGCCTCGGCAAGAAGCGGCTGTGCAGATTGCTTCATCAGCGAATCCATCGCCATTGCAGCTTCGAGGGGTGAGTTAACAACTTCATCCCCCCTTTGGGTTGCCGTGTCCTCAGTGGGGGTGGCATTTTTCTTTTCAGCAGCATGCATCTCTTGCTCAGCTTCAACAGAAGTCTCTCCGATCGGCACGAGAGGTGCTGGAATCATCATTAGCGGAGACCCACCGGAGGGCGATGTCCCTATTTCTTCAATGTCTTCGGCTTCGTTGCTACTAGCCGTATCAAATTTGGCTTGAAGGCCGCCTCTTCAGGATAGACTTGCTCCCAACATCGGCAAGGAACCATGGTCTATGTTTCCGAGTCTCTTGGTCGAGCCCGTCCGGCATATTCAGCTTCTGCTGGGTATTCATCGAAAGTTGCCCCCAGCGGGTTGTTTTCAGCAAGATAGAAAGCAGTGATGGTGTCCACCTCATAGCACCCACTGTAGTAATATTATTCAAGGGTGAAGCCCAACCCTGGATGCTGAGAAACACGTCTCATTTCTTTGTCCAGACTTGCGGGATACCACATCTTCTGGAATGCTTCTTTATCTTTACGCGGCTGGTTGGGGGGGATGTGCTGCTTCTGGAACATCCTAGCCATCTGACTTGTTGTGAACGCCAGACCCTGAACGGGAGCTAGCGGGTTCTCTATGTCTTCGGGTAAGTGACAATCAGTGTCTTCCCAGGTAGGGTGCTCCTCAGCGGTATAAAACAAGCTACTGGGGCCGTCTATCTGCGCTACCTCCCACGCTTTTAAAGGTTCGATAGTAGGGATATCGAGGCCAGGGATTGGCTTGATGAGGCCTTCTGGAACCCTTATGTGGTCGTGCTGCTGATCGACCTTGACTTCATTGGCTTCGGGGTATATGGCGGGAGGTGCTATCCTGCCCACGTCCCCGGTGACGGTGATGTGAGAGACCACCTTGGGCTTGATATATCCACGCGGCGGTGGTGGAAACCAGTCGTCGCCAGAGGTGCTTTTTGGTGCCCCCGTAGGGGTCTTGGATTTAGAGGTCTTTTTGAGATCGATCTGCATACATATGAGCATCTGCCAGGTGACACTCGGACACTTCGAATGAATGGAGGTCAGCAAATATCCTCTCCTCCTTCCCTTCGAGGCTGTATTTGATGCATTGGTGGAGCGTGGATGGCACCACCATATTTTCATGCAGCCAGGGACGGCCAAGCAGTGCCTTGTACAAGGTGCGGGAATCGATGACATGAAACTGCACCTTCGTAGTAAAATCTGCCAGAGTGAGTGTGAATTCTGCTACTCCCAGCGATACTTTACACTTTTGGTTGAAGTCGACGATACACATCTGTTTGACTTTATCGAGGCATACATTAAAATGGTGCCTCTGGTATATTTTGTATGGCAGAATGTTGACAGCTGCGCCAGGGTCGACCAGGATCCTATTCAACTACTGTCCATTTAGGTGCCCCCTCATGTAGAGCGGCCTGTTGTGGCTGATAGTGGGGAGCAACATGTCCTTCTGAGTGAAGGTCATGCTGGCCTCTGGCAGTGCTTCAGCCAAGCAGGTTTCATATTGAGCAGGCGTCTGCAAAGTAGTTATAATTGCCTGTCGGGTCTCTTCACTCAGAGAGAGAATTTTCCAAACAGTGAATCTCTCCGGGAGCTTTTTCAACAATTTAACTACACGACTTCCTACTCAGACATTGGACAACTTCATTTCATCGGCCCATCTAGGCTTGGAGGAGTCTTAGACTGCGGTCCTTGATGGTCCTGCCTCATTTCGTTCAGATTCTGCATCCTTCTGCTTGGTGCCATGTTCTTGTTGCCCTTCATTGGCTGCCGCCGGGCAAGCTTTATCTGCATCCGGAGCTTCGGAAGACTACTGGGGCTGCGGGTAAGTACCCCCGATTGCAGGGTCGACATCCTGACACGGCTGCTTTCCCATGGACATCTTCAAGAATTCCAGGAAGGAAGGGGTAGTAGTGATGCCTCCATTCTGGTTATAAAGGCCTGATGGAGGAGGGATTTGGACTCCTTTGACCTCCGAGCAAGGTATCTTATAGGGTTGCTCTCCCCTGAATATGATATTATGGTTGGCAGGCGGCTGGCGCCCCCATTTTCGGCCTGACTGGGTTGCATGTGCTGTAGTAGCTGCTTTAGCCTGGCTTGCCTCGGCGACGGGTGCAAAGCATATTTCTTCCTCGTCCTCTTCACCAGGCAAGTTGAAGAGAGCCGAGAGAGTATTGCAGGATACAATCTGTTCATTGTTGACCTTGGCGGTCTTTCTTTTCTTCTTTTGTTTCTTTTTCTTCTTTCCTTCAGCTGGCGCCTGCCCCCAGAATAGACTGCCATCCTTGTTGGATGCTGCGTCAGCTTGCTGCTCCTGCTTGAGCGACAACTGCTCTAGTTCTTGCCATGGGACATTATTCCGGACCAGTAGAGGTTCTAATTTGGGTTGTACATATTCATCTAGCCCATTTATGTACTCTTGCAGCCGCCGGGCTTCTGGGCTAATCTCCTTGACCGTCGACAGTGGAGTCTGTCTTCTCCGATTAGATGTAGGTATCCTGACATCTGCAGGCTGATTTGCCCACACAGGTGTTGCCATCGGAGGGGTAGGTCATGGTGTGATGCCACGAATATGTGCCCCCACTCTCGGGCGAGGTCCCGTCTTTTTCTTGTTCTTTGTAGGGACTTGCTGCCATCCCTGTTGTTCTTCTATGGGCATCAGGAAACAGATTTCATAAGTGCGTCGAGTACTGGCTTCAGAGATCTCCTCGGGCAAAGCCTGGTACACAGAGACCATATTGGCAGCAACCCTCCTCAAAGGAGCCTCATGAGGTTGTGGAGGGTCGACCCTATACTCTCCCAAGTCAATCTCATCTTTCTTCACTATGCCTTCAATAATATCTTTGAAGACATAGCAGTCTTCAATCGGGTGCCCCAGCATCTGGTGATAGGGGCAGAATCTTGGATTGTCCCTTCTTTTAAGGTCTTCCGGCCTCTTTGGCTCAGGCAGGGTGACTTTGTCATACTGGGTCATCCAGTCGAATAGAATTCTGGTCTTCTCTTTTGGAAAAGAGTATGCCTTCTTCATCTTATCCCGCAATAAGGGACCCTCTTTGCCATCTCCGATTTTAGTAGGCTGTGGGGCATCCGCCTTCTTTCCTTTATCCTTCTGTTGTTCAAATGCCTCAATGTCAAGGGCATTCGCTTCTTTAGGCGCCAGGCGCCGTTCTACCGCCTTGCCTTTCTGTGTGGTGGCAGTAGTTGATGCAGGGGCGGATCTGGCCAGGAAGGCTTCCACCTTGGCCACAATGTTGTTTAGTCGGTCGAATGACCGGATTTCCATACCTATCATCCTTTCCAGGACCTCTCTCCTAAGGTTCTGTTTACATATCTGTACAGCGTCCTCTTGATGCGGGGGGCGCTTGCATCTCATTCCGAGGTTCCTCCACCTCGTGATATAGTCAAGGGCTGTCTCATCTGCCCTCTGTCTTGTTGAGTAGTGTTCGGCCACTGTGACCTCCCTCTCTGTAACATGGAATCTTTCTCTGAACTTCCTCTGCATGTCCGACCAGTCGCTGATCGACCCGGTCGGGAGGCTGGAGTACCATTCAAAAGCGAGCCCCGTCAATGAGGACCCGAAGAATTTCAGCAGATATGACTCATCGGTGGCCAGGTCACCCATGACGGTCATGTAGTAAGCGACATGTTCCTTTGGGGATCTCTTCCTGTTGAACTTGTCAAATTTTGGAGGCTTGCTAATCCCAGGAGGGAGCCGCTTGGCAGCATGATGCGGCGGGTATGGAACCCTATATGCATCAAATGCGACGTAGTCACCTTCACTCCTTTCAGCGAGCTTCAGCTCGATCATTCTCTCCACCATCATTTTGTTCATGACGGTTGGATCAACCGGCTCTGGGTAGAAATGTGATGGCTTTATATAGGGGGTGACCAGAGTGGTCGCCTGCGGAGGGGGACGTAGTAATGGAGGTGTCTGGTGCACCTGTGGTAGCACCAGCGGCATCAGCGGCTATGGTGGGCGTTGCTGAGTCGTCGCCAAGCTTGGTTTTGCCGGCTGGGGTATGTCATAGTGTAGAGAGGGGTCACTCCGGTTGACGGCTCCCCGTGATGATTCGCCCTGCATCTCGGGCTGCTTGGAGGCTAAAGATTGCTCTGTCTTTTCCATCAATTGCTTCTTCAGTAGCTCTATCTCTTGGCGGTACCTTTGTAGTATCATTAGTACTGTCGGATCCATAGCTGCGGTGCTGGGGATAGCTTCTGTCGTCTCCCAGGATGCACCCTCAGGCAGGATGTCGAGTAAAACATCTTCTTATTCTTCCGCTGTCACCACATTGGCGGTAAGAATAGCAGACTTACCATATTGTTGGTGGTGGGCTGGGGCTTGCCTCCCTATAGCCGCTGCCAACAGTTCTTTTGCAGCTCTCACCCTTCGAGTGTTCGGCCCCGGCCTCCCGGCCAATTGAGCCAGCTCATGAGGATCTTCTGGGAGCCTTCCATATCGACCGGATATGCCAGCCATGTTGCAAGTGAAGATCTGCATTCTCCTTCTTTGTCTATGAACCTTCCTTCTTACATGCTCCAGGAAGGTCAGTCTCTCAAACACAGAGATTCTTTTCATTTCTTCCCGCCGAGGGGCGGTTTTATCGGCTTCAACATCGAAGCCATCTTCGTAACCATTGTCGTCGACTGACGATGTTATCCTTCTTCCTTCCTCTTCCTCTTCAATTGCCATTGGTGGGCAGTAGTCTTCTTCGGCCACAACTGCTTGTAGTAGCCGTTGTTGGCCCAACGAGGGGTTGCCTAGACCCCTGAAGTAGCTTCTGACCATGTTGGTCATTTCTTCTTGCCCCCGTTCCTGATCGGGGATAGTTGTCGACCTCCCACGGGGATGTAAGCAAGTCGGGCTCGTCCGGCGAGTTGCTGGAATCTCTTCCCCACTGTGGGGATGTTGGCTTGTCGGGCGCAGGCCCTGAAGCTTTCATGGCGCGGAGGGTCTACAAATGTCTCTTCATTTCTTGGGGCCAGGCCCCTTTCCTTCCTCATCCATGCTCCGTCCCGTGCAGGGCGGTGATGCATTGGTGCATCCTGGTAGACGGGTTGGATCCTCTTAGGGACCCAAACCTGCTTGAACTTCTTCGGCCTGGGGGTCAGCTTCTCACGGCCATGGTGGCCGGCTTCTTCTTTCTCAGCTCTCCTCCCAGAGAGGGCCTGGTAGGAGTTGTGAACAGGTACAGCGGGGATGACCCAGTCCGGGACCACCCTGGCATCGCGTCCGTCCAGGAAGACGCGAACTCCTCCGATTAGCATGGACTTGTTAGACACAGAGAGGCATCCGGTAAAAGTAGCAGTATTCCGTCAGAAGCCTCTACGCTGGTGTCCTCCGGAGTTCTTGGAAGGAATGGGGCGGGCCCCATCGGTGATGTGGTGCACCAGGCAGCTGGCGACCGGCACCGGACTCTTGAGCGAGCCCGCACAGCATCGAGCCTTCAAAGCTTCGACCTTCTTCATAGCCTCCTCGGTAGGTCCCGAGTACTCCACTTGTAGCATGTCAACAAAGGCCAACCCCAAGAAGTTGGGGAAGCCTACAGCAGTAGGGAATGTCCCGAAGACGGTGGGCACGGCCAGGTACCCATGCTCAGCATGGTCGGCGACGATCGCGGGGCCAAAGTTAACGCCAGTTAGTCCAGTTGATGCCATTGTTTGCCTGCAAACACAAAACAAGCAATGATCATTAGTCTTTGGGAAGGCCTTGGGGCCCACATATCTCGGCAAAGAGATGAAAGGTGACACAAGTCCCACCGGGCATGCCAGACTTGTTGGGATGGGGATTTGTTCGGTCATTTTGTTTGGGTCAATCAACCGGTTGATTAATAAATAATCAATTGGTTAGTTGGCCGCACAGGCGTGCCAGTCACGTATGTGACAAATTTATTATGCGCTCATTCTAACCCGTATTGGGCGAGAGTGAGATTCGGGTCTGGACTAGCAGTCTGTCATATCATAAAGGCTATGACGTTAATTACATCCCCCATAAGGGAGAAAACCTTTGATTAATTACCGAGATAGTGGGCCGTTGCGAGGCCAAAACAAGACGCAAAAGGATGAAAGTGACGAGGTCACATGAAATGCTTTTATCTATCATGCAAGAGAGGCATGGTTTATTGAGTTGGAAACCCTCGATACGTGGCGAAGGACATAAGTCGAAGACCACCATCGCGCATAGCAAAGACTTCCGACCGGGCGTAATCCGGACGTTCGTCAGTGCCATTTGATATACCGGAGGGGGTCTATGCTATTGTGTCGCTGTGGTTTTGATGATTGGCTTTGATGTGAGTTAATCTTTTGATGATTGGTTTTGATGTGAGTTAATCATTGTGAGTTATCTTGCTGTGTGAGTCATCATGCTGTTATTCAGTCATTTTCTGATCATAATGCAGTCTCTCATATGCTCAGTTAATTTTCTATTCAGTCAGTTCATCAGATCATGAAGCATTGCATTATATGTTCAGTCATGTTATCTGCTGCATAAATCTTTCACATGCATTATTTGCTCAAGTGTAAACTCTGTCAGCATTGTCAGGACTGAAGTGGGTCGACCCCCCTTCTTAGATGGGTCGACCCCCCTAGACTATCAATGTTTGTACACTGCCAGCACACACGTTCAAAATCTCTACATGTGAAGTCTACACATCGACTGTTCATGCAAAGGTTGACTTCAACTGAAGTCTGTACATCGGCACGCATTACATCAAGTGTGTACATTGCATAGCATGTTGCGTCTAAGTCTATACATCACTGTTCATGCATTCACTGTCAAGTCTACACATTGCTGGGTCTTCATGCATTAACTCCAAGTCTGTACATCGCTCAAAGATTTCCAAGTCTGTACAGCCATTGCACTCAATTGAAGTCTGTACATTGGTCTTCATATTGGAAGTCTAGACATTGGTCTTCACCTGAAGTCTGTACAGCCATTCTCTTATCAAAGTCCATACATCCTTCTGTTGGAATTCCAAGTTCATACATCGGACTGTTTGAGCAAAGTCTGTACAGCGTGTCACTCACGTTGGAAGTCTATACATTGGCGTTGGTCATCCAAGTCTGTACATCGCTTGGCGCTCACCAAGTCTGTACATCCTCCGCCAAGCTTTCCAAGTCTGTACAGCCAAAGTCTGCACATCCTGTTCAGCTGAAGTCTGTACATCAGACTGTTTCATCAGCAAGTCTGTACATCAGACTGTGTCAAGTGAAGTCTATACAGACATGGTGTTTGCATTCAAAGTCCATACATTGGACTGTAGCATGCACGAAGCTAAGTCCATACTTTGATGCACTGTCGATAGCCTGAGGTGAAGTCTGTACAACCATTGCCTTCATATAGGAAGTCTGTACATCTTACTGCACTGTAGCTTTTACAAAACCAAGTCTATACATCATGAAAGTCTATACACTCCTCTTGGCCTTAGCATCTGTTTTGAAGTCCATACATTGGTCTTCAGTTCAAGTCTGTACAATGGACTTATAGGTAAAGTCTATACATACTTCAGCTGGAACTGTGCAAGTCTGTACATCGTTGCTTGCCAAAGTTTGTACATTGGCATCTGTTCCTACGTTGCACTTCCAAGTCTGCACATTGGGTTCTTTACCAACGTTCAGCTTTGAAAGTCTGCACATTGGTAGTTTTACCGACGTTGCCTTGCCAAAGTCTATACACTGTATTTGTTCAAGTCTGTACAGACTTAGTCTTTTTCTAGTCTGTACATCGACCAGCTATATTTGGCAAGTCTACACATCGTGATTTCATCATGTCTGTACAGCCTCTTCATTGAAAGTCAACTCATCACTCTAGTCTATACAATGCACACTTGTTTTCTTGCATAAAGTCCATACACTGCACTTGGCTTGTGTTCTTCACATCAAGTATGTATAGCCTGTGCTCGCAGCAGTCAAGTTTACACATTGCGTTAGTGGCAAGTCTATACATTGGGCTGTAGCGTGCTTGAAGTAAAGTCTACACATTGATTCACTGTTCATGCTCTCACTCAAAGTCTGTACAGCATGCTTCGTTGTTCAAGCTTTCAAAACTCTATACATCACTCTTGAGCTAAAGTCTGTACAGCCGTTTCTTTGGCAAGTCTGCACATCGTGAAGTCTACACACTTGATTGCCTTGCTTTGCTTCAAGTCTGTACAGTCTCTCCCTCAGCAAGTCTATACACTGGGGTCGTCAGCTGAAGCTACAGCATGACTGTACATTGGGTTCTCATGCATGTTAATAGCAAGTCTAGACATTGTCTATCATGCACGCAGTCAAGTGTATACACTCTACACACTTGGTTAACTGATGCTTTAAGTCTATACACTCATTCCCTTGGTATGTTAATGCATTTAACTGAAAGTCCATACACTGAGCTCGCATGAAGAACTTCAACTCTATACACTCTCCCAGTGTACACACTTACTCACTTACTGATTCTAAGTATATACATTGTGTTGCATTGCTTGAATTTCCTCAAGTCTATACACTTAGCTCGCATGAAGAACTTCAACTCTATACACTCTCTTAGTGTACATACTTATCCATTTGCTGCTTATAAAGTCTATACAGCCTGTGCTTTGCTGATCGACTGAACTCCTCATTAATCTGTAGGTGATTTAGGCTAATGAAGGGCACGTGATCCGAGGGCTGACAGGAAGCTGACACGTGGCCAAATATCTTGGGCGGGAAATGTGGAACACACGCGCCCAGTGCTGCTCCTGCTCGAGCTGCTATATAAGAAAGACTCCGTTGTCTAAAGGAGGCTGATCGAAGGAGAAGAACAAAAGCCTTGAGCAGAAGTAAGAAGAAATAGAAGAAGAGTGAGCCGGTAGAAGAAAAAGAGTTACAGAGAAGAAGGAGAGAACAGCGTGAGAGAAAAGGAGAGCAGAGGAGAAAGAAAGAGAGATAGAGAAAGAGAGAGCTCGTGAAGAAGAGCAGAGAGAAGCTTCGTTATCTTCACTGGACTTTGGATCAAATCCAATCCAGTTGCTCCTGCGAGAGCTGCAGTTTATATTTCGTTTTCCAACTTTCTGGTTGCTGAAGTTATTTTCATTTTGTGTTTCTTATTTTTCTTTTGTTTTTCTGATTACCTTTGTTCTTCCGATCCTCTGGACTGAGGTCGGGTTCCTCCAGTTGGTTCAGGAGAAGGGAGATCTGATCTCCGGGTTGCAAGTGACAGGTTGTCACTTGTGGGTTCCCTCTGGTTAGAGGAAGGGAGGCTCGTCCTCCGGTTCTGGGCTTGTGGGTTGCAAGTCCAGGGGTCCCTCCTGGTCTGGAGGAAGAGAGGTCTTCGACCTCTGGTTTCCAAGTGGCTGGGAGTCACTTGGGGTGTCCCTCCGGTTGGGAGGAAGAGGGGAGGCTATTCCCCTGGTCAAGCTGTGTGGCAGCAAGTGTTCGCAGACTGAGTCTGCTTGTTTCTAGCGTTGGCTAGTGAAGCCTCACTCCGGTTGGGAGTGAGGGGTGGATGTAGGTCGCAGTGGTTTGCCTTGCGTTAGCTTCATATCTTCTACCTCCCATTCACAGGTTGTGCATACTTGACTAGTTGTATTATCTAGGGAGTTATCCTTGAGCATTATATTTTTGCTAGGTGTGATTGGTTTGCTTTGTTCTATCTGCGTTTCTGGTTTGATCAGGTGGCTGCATTGTTGCAGTCCAACTGTTTGATCTATTGTTGTCTTATCATCTCATCTTGGAAAGCTTGTTAGTTTTTATTCCGCATATCTGAGCTTTAGAGATTTAATTTGGGCATTATTTCTGAAGGGGATAAATTCACCCCCCTCTGTATCCAGGCCTAGCACCCTAACAATTGGTATCAGAGCGGTGTCTGCTTAGAAGGTCCAACGACCTGTAGATCCGATCCTGCTGTCTTCGATGCTAATTTGTTTTTAGTGCATCAATATTCCTGTTGCATTGAATTTTCTTGCTATTTGTTCTCATGGCCCATCCACCGATTTTCAGTGGTACGTATTTTAATGTATGGTTTACTAGTCTGAAGAATTATGCTAATTCTGTTAATCCAGACCTGTGGAAAGTAATTTCACACAGTCCTCGTGAACTACCAAAGAAAAAGTCCAAATGGACTGACAGTCAAAAATCACTGCATGAAGAAAATCAGATTGCTATAAATCTAATGAAGGCAGCTACTGATAGAGCCTTTCATTCATGTTTCTTTGATTACAGTTCTGCTAAAGATATTTTGGACATGCTGAAGCGAACTCAGATAAGAAATGAGGACAGCTGCATGATGGCTGACAGAAGCAATCAAAGCAGCAGTCAAGATGAAGATGATGATGATGATGATGAGGTAAATCCCTTTGAAAACTATACGTTAGATGATTGGGAAAATGCATATTCTGAGCTACTTGAATCTCATGAACTGTTAAGAAAACAGTATAAAAAATTGAAGAAGGGTACTGGGTCAGTTAGTTCAAGTTCTCCATGTAGAAATTGTGTTGAATTGAAAAATGTTCATGATGCCTGTATGTCTGATTTTCAAATGTTGAAGAAACAAATCTCATTATTGAAAACTGAGAATCAAGATCATATAAATGTGATATCTGAACTCAAAGAAAAATTCAAGTCAGATAATGATAATCAGACTCTTGTTAACTATCATGACCAGTATAAAAAATTGCTGAAAAACTTTGAAAATGTGAACTCAGATTTAAACAAGCTAAAATCTGAAAATGATTCTCTGAGAAAATCTGTTAATGAAAATGATGAAAAATTTGAGAAACTTGAGCAGGAGAAGAACTTGTTTGCTGAAAAATTCAATGCCATAAAATCTGTAAATATAAAATTACAGAAAGATCTGGAGAAACAGCAAAAAGAATTAAAGGAATTTGAGGCTGAAAGAAAACTTGGAGTTAACTCAGATGATCAGACTCTAATAAATGAATTGGTTCAGAATGACAAACTTAAGGAAGAAAATGAGAAATTAAAAATGCTAAACTCCACTATGTCAGAGAGACTTCTAGCTTTGGAAAGAGGAAAAACTGTTTGCATTGAAGATTCTGATAAACTGAGCAATCTAGAACAGGAAATTGAGAAATATAAAACTGCTAACAAAGTTTTGAGTGAAGCTATGAATTGCAGTGAGCAAGAGATTGCCAGTTACGAGTTGCATATTTCCTCTTTAGAAAATGAAATTCAAGACTTAAAAAACTCTTTGTCTAAATTTGTTAGTGGGCAAGATAATCTGAACAAATTACTGGGAACAAAAGTCAATGTCAAAAAGGAAGGGTTGGGCTACAACAATGTCAATAAAAAGGCTTTTCAGAACAAGCTAATGACATCATTTGTAAATGCTTCAAATGTAGCCACAACATCAAAAGACAAACAGCCCACTGTTCAGAAAAAGCTGGGAACAAAGATTAATTTTAAGAAAGAAGGACTGGGTTACAGTCCAGTCATGAGGAAGGTCAATGGAGCCAACCTAAAAACTGTTTTTGTTAAATCTTCTGAACAGGAAAAGCCTTCTACTTCATCTCCAACTCAGTACAAGGCTAAGAAAATAGGAAAATAGGATAAAAATCAGAAAAAGACTGTAAATCAGAAAATAAATGAAAAGGGTTCATCAGTGCATATTGATCACAGTCCTCACACACACTCACAGGCATCTAAAAAAAAGATTATCTGTCATTACTGTCATATATTTGGACATCTGATGCATGAGTGTAAGTTGATGGAGAAGGATGATAAGAATGCTAGGAGATCTCATGATAAAAATCCTTCACCTCAGAAAAGGAAAACTGAATGTTTTCACTATGGCAAACTAGGACACGGCATTGCACAATGCTGGTTTGCAAATAGTAAGAAAATATCTTTTTCACATCATGCTAAATTTCCTGCAAGCCATAATGATGTTGATAGGAATAAATTTGTTGTAAATAGACAATATTCTGCATGTTTCAACTGTGGAAAGACAGGCCACGGGGCCATTGAATGCTGGCTGAATGCTGGTAGGAGAAATTCTATTTCATGCTTTGAATGTGGAAAGAGTGGCCATAGGGCCATTGAATGCTGGCATGCTCAGGGTAGAAATGAGAATTTTAAACATGCTAAAATCCCTGCAAATAGACATGCTTTTCATGAGAATTTTAAGAGAATGAATTCTTCTCATTGTTTTAACTGTGGAAAGCCAGGTCACAGGGCTGCAACCTGTTGGCTGGCAGGATACCAAAGCAAGACCGGTTTTAGTAAACATAATTTTAATTCTGTCAACAACAAAAAGTTTCATGCATATGCACATGGATTTCATGCTAACAAGAATGTGCATAGATCAAATCTGAAACC
Source organism: Amorphophallus konjac (assembly GCA_022559845.1). Lineage (NCBI taxonomy): Eukaryota > Viridiplantae > Streptophyta > Magnoliopsida > Alismatales > Araceae > Amorphophallus > Amorphophallus konjac. The sequence continues at coordinate 124,019,085 of CM040119.1, read as the reverse complement.
TGATGCATCTTACTATCATTATAGTAAACAGAACTCTCTCTCTGCCAATAAACTTCATGACAACAGTAATGTGCATAAGAGGAATTTGAAATCTGCTAATTCATGCCATTGCTGTGGACAAATTGGTCATTCAATGAATAATTACTACTTGATGAAATCTAATGACCAAGCAGCTAGAAAATTGTTTAGAAAACCTGCTACGAATGTCATTGTCAATTCAGGACTCAAGACCTCTTGGGTACCTCTTTGTGCAAAATAACTTTGCTTTGCAGGTGTACCTTGGAATAGAATAAAAAGGGGTATTAATCCAAGGCACTCAAGAATGAAAACCCCTTCTGAACTTTTCAGGTAAATTTTCTGTATTTCCTATTTTTGAAACTCATTGCATATGTGGTTTGATGTGTTCTTGCATATCTGTCATCTTTTGAACACTATGAGCATTCGTGTCTCTTAATGCTCATACGAATTGGCTGTTTAGATATTGAAATGAGAATAAACTTGCAATTTCTGAAAATCTGAACTGCATATGTATATTGTTTGAAATCTGACTATTGCATTCTGAAAAATCTGATAAGCTGAAATTTGATCCATGCATGCTGCCCATGTTGAATTATCATGATTGACCTCAATGGTATATCAAATGGTAAGCTACCAAAAGGCAGGAAAATCTGTCTGGAGGTTCTTACTATGTGAGAGGTGGTCTTTTAGACCAAGTACTCCGCCTAGTACCATGGGTCACTTTGCTGGATAGGACAGTCTGAATGTGCACAAGTCACAATATCATTTGGAATCATATGTTCAGTTTTTAGTGCAAACATTGCATGTTTTCAGGGGGAGTAAATGGCATATCTTTGCATAGCATTCAATGTTGAGTCTTTGCATGTCCTTGCATACATATAGTGCATTGCATTTCATTTCATTGAAAATGTCAAAAAGATTGACTGAATGCATGTTGTCAGGGGGAGTCAATGCATTGCATATAGGTTGTCAAATGCATACTCTTGTGAGAATTCATTGCATACACTTTCTTATTGATTCTATTGACAAACCTTGATCACATTTTGAAAAATACTAGGCTTCAAAATCTCTCTTATCAATTGGTATCATTTGATTTCAGAATTCTATCAGTCTTTCATGAAGATTTCAATGGGCCATCTCAATCATAAATCTGAAAACTCTTGAACTAGAAATCTTCTATTATACATTTTTATGAATATCTGAAATAACTCATGTGGTTTAAGTTTAATGTTCATGGAGTTTGACTTTAAAATCTCTTAAAAATATCTGAAGCATGTTTAATAAACCTTAACCATCTATTTCATGCTGTGTCTTGTAAAATCTTCTGAAATCTGCACTATTGAATTCATGGCTTTAATTGGTTAAGTACATGAAATTATTATTGACTTGAAGCTAATGAATTAGTCTGAAATATCTAAAGGGTAAAGTGTTGTCAGAGCAATGACTTTGGTCACTGAGAAACCATGTCCAAAGGACTGTGTCATGAGGTGCCTTAGTTAACTCTACAAAATAAAATTCATTGAAAATCAGGCAGAGCAATGGCATGCACACTGAGAAATACAACTCACTCATCCAGAAATGATTTGGAGTGTGTCATGATGTGTAAATACTATCTCTGTTCATATATAGCATGACAGTTAGTCACACTAAGTGCTTAGGGATATTGGCCTCTGATCAAGGTATATCCTCTAGTTACAAGGTGTGCACTGAACTAGAGTGCTCGTAAAATTTGTAGCATGAAAAATTGTTGAACATATCTCAATATCTGAATATTGATGTTAAAATCAAATTGCTACAACCCTAGACAAAATCATATGACTTCATAATTGCTTGATCTCAATACTAGTGCATGTAATTCTGAAAGAAGTCAATAGATTTAATTGTGTAAGAGAAAGGGAGATTAATCAAGATAAATATGAGGGCTGGGTTCATTTTTATTAAACCATAGTTTTAGATATCAATACAGAATTTTATTGATAAACTCTGCATACATCATGTTTAAACCATGCTGTTCAATAAAGCTCATTCATAAGCCCTTATAATGGAAGACTTTGAAAACTTATGTTTTGGATTTGTGAGATTGATATCTCTTTGAAAATCTGACTAAATTTCTTGTGATTGGAGCTTCTTTGAAAATCTGCTTCTTGAAACTCTTCTGCTCAATATCATTGATTCATTGACCTGAACCTCTCCTTGTTATCCATCTCATAAGATTCCACTTATTGAGGAGGAGCTTCATGTCATATGCATCATGCTGCATAGAAACTCTTAAAGGGGGAGAATTGTGCTCTTGCATTCATATTTTTAGGGGGAGCTCTTGCATTTTGGTATCTCCTTCTGCATCTGCATCCATATTGATTATATCAAAGGGGGAGATTTTTGCCAAAGGGGGAGATTTTAATTCAATCATTGCATGCTGGTTTGCTTTAACTTCTCAAACTATTTTCTTTTTGATGAAGTCAAAGGGGGAGAATAGTTTGTGTCATCAGAATTACTCATAGTGTAGTGTTGCCATCATCAAAAAGGGGGAGATTGTTGTGTCCCTGTGGTTTTGATGATTGGCTTTGATGTGAGTTAATCTTTTGATGATTGGTTTTGATGTGAGTTAATCACTGTGAGTCATCTTGCTGTGTGAGTCATCATGCTGTTATTCAGTCATTTTCTGATCATAATACAGTCTCTCATATGTTCAGTTAATTTGCTATTCAGTCAGTTCATCAGATCATGAAGCATTGCATTATATGTTCAGTCATGTTATCTACTGCATAAATCTTTCACATGCATTATTTGTTCAAGTGTAAACTCTGTCAGCATTGTCAGGACTGAAGTGGGTCGACCCCCCTAGACTATCAATGTTTGTACACTGCCAGCACACACGTTCAAAATCTCTACATGTGAAGTCTACACATCGACTGTTCATGCAAAGGTTGACTTCAACTGAAGTCTGTACATCGGCACGCATTACATCAAGTATGTACATTGAATAGCATGTTGCGTCTAAGTCTATACATCACTGTTCATGCATTCACTGTCAAGTCTACACATTGCTGGGTCTTCATGCATTAACTCCAAGTCTGTACATCGCTCAAAGATTTCCAAGTCTGTACAGCCATTGCACTCAATTGAAGTCTGTACATTGGTCTTCATATTGAAAGTCTAGACATTGGTCTTCACCTGAAGTCTGTACAGCCATTCTCTTATCAAAGTCCATACATCCTTCTGTTGGAATTCCAAGTCCATACATCGGACTGTTTGAGCAAAGTCTGTACAGCGTGTCACTCACGTTGGAAGTCTATACATTGGCGTTGGTCATCCAAGTCTGTACATCGCTTGGCGCTCACCAAGTCTGTACATCCTCCGCCAAGCTTTCCAAGTTTGTACAGCCAAAGTCTGCACATCCTGTTCAGCTGAAGTCTATACATCAGACTGTTTCATCAGCAAGTCTGTACATCGGACTGTGTCAAGTGAAGTCTGTACAGACATGGTGTTTGCATTCAAAGTCCATACATTGGACTGTAGCATGCACGAAGCTAAGTCCATAATTTGATGCACTGTAGATAGTCTGAGGTGAAGTTTGTACAGCCATTGCCTTCATATAGGAAGTCTGTACATCTTACTGCACTGTAGCTTTCACAAAACCAAGTCTATACATCATGAAAGTCTATACACTCCTCTTGGCCTTAGCATCTGTTTTGAAGTCCATACATTGGTCTTCAGTTCAAGTCTGTACAATGGACTTATAGGTAAAGTCTATACATCCTTCAGCTGGAACTGTGCAAGTCTGTACATCGTTGCTTGCCAAAGTCTGTACATTGGCATCTGTTCCTACGTTGCACTTCCAAGTCTGCACATTGGGTTCTTTACCTACGTTAAGATTTGAAAGTCTGCACATTGGTAGTTTTACTGACGTTGCCTTGCCAAAGTCTATACACTATGTTTGTTCAAGTCTATACAGACTTAGTCTTGTTCTAGTCTGTACATCGACCAGCTATATTTGGCAAGTCTACACATCATGATTTCATCATGTCTGTACAGCCTCTTCATTGAAAGTCCACTCATCACTCTAGTCTATACAATGCACACTTGTTTTCTTGCATAAAGTCCAAACACTGCACTTGGCTTGTGTTCTTCACACCAAGTATGTACAGCCTGTGCTCGCAGTAGTCAAGTTTACACATTGCGTTGGTGGCAAGTCTATACATTGGGTTGTAGCGTGCTTGAAGTGAAGTCTACACATTGATTCACTGTTCATGCTCTCACTCAAAGTCTGTACAGCATGCTTCGTTGTTCAGGCTTTCAAAACTCTATACATCGCTCTTGAGCTAAAGTCTGTACAGCCGTTTCTTTGGCAAGTCTGCACATCGTGAAGTCTACACACTTGATTGCCTTGCTTTGCTTCAAGTCTGTACAGTCTCTCCCTCAGCAAGTCTATACACTGGGGTCGTCAGCTGAAGCTACAGCATGTCTGTACATTGGGTTCTCATGCATGTTAATAGCAAGTCTAGACATTATCTGTCATGCACGCAGTCAAGTGTATACACTCTACACACTTGGTTAACTGATGCTTTAAGTCCATACACTCATTCCCTTGGTATGTTAGTGCATTTAACTGAAAGTCCATACACTGAGCTCGCATGAAGAACTTCAACTCTATACACTCTCCCAGTGTACACACTTACTCACTTACTGATTCTAAGTATATACATTGTGTTGCATTGCTTGAATTTCCTCAAGTCTATACACTTAGCTCGCATGAAGAACTTCAACTCTATACACTCTCTCAGTGTACATACTTATCCATTTGCTACTTATAAAGTCTATATAGCCTGTGCTTTGCTGATCGACTGAACTCCTCATTAATCTGCAGGTGATTTAGGCTAATGAAGGGCACGTGATCCAAGGGCTGACAGGAAGCTGACACGTGGCCAAATATCTTGGGCGGGAAATGTGGAACACACACGCCCAGTGCTGCTCCTGCTCGAGCTGCTATATAAGAAAGACTCCGTTGTCTAAAGGAGGCTGATCGAAGGAGAAGAACAAAAGCCTTGAGCAGAAGTAAGAAGAACTAGAAGAAGAGTGAGCCGGCAGAAGAAAAAGAGTTGCAGAGAAGAAGGAGAGAACATCGTGAGAGAAAAGGAGAGCAGAGGAGAAAGAAAGAGAGATAGAGAAAGAGAGAGCTCGTGAAGAAGAGCAGAGAGAAGCTTCGTTATCTTCACTGGACTTTGGATCAAATCCAATCCAGTTGCTCCTACGAGAGCTGCAGTTTATATTTCATTTTCCAGCTTTCTGGTTGCTGAAGTTATTTTCATTTTGTGTTTCTTATTTTTCTTTTGTTTTTCTGATTACCTTTGTTCTTCTGATCCTCTGGACTGAGGTCGGGTTCCTCCTGTTGGTTCAGGAGAAGGGAGATCTGATCACCGGGTTGCAAGTGACAGGTTGTCACTTGTGGGTTCCCTCTGGTTAGAGGAAGGGAGGCTCGTCCTCCGGTTCTGGGCTTGTGGGTTGCAAGTCCAGGGGTCCCTCCTGGTCTGAAGGAAGAGAGGTCTTCGACCTCTGGTTTCCAAGTGACTGGGAGTCACTTGGGGTGTCCCTCCGGTTGGGAGGAAGAGGGGAGGCTGTTCCCCTGCTCAAGCTGTGTGGCAGCAAGTGTTCGCAGACTGAGTCTGCTTGTTTCTAGCGTTGGCTAGTGAAGCCTCACTCCGGTTGGGAGTGAGGGGTGGATGTAGGTCTGGAGGACCGAACCACCTAAAAATTATATGTGCAGTGGTTTGCCTTGCGTTAGCTCCATATCTTCTACGTCCCATTCACAGGTTGTGCATGCTTGACTAGTTGTATTATCTAGGGAGTTAACCTTGAGCATTATATTTTTGCTAGGTGTGATTGGTTTGCTTTGTTCTGTCTGCGTTTCTGGTTTGATCAGGTGGCTGCATTGTTACAGTCCAACTGTTTGTTCTATTGTTGTCTTATCATCTCATCTTGGAAAGCTTGTTAGTTTTTATTCCGCATATCTGAGCTTTAGAGATTTAATTTGGGCATTATTTCTGAAGGGGATACATTCACCCCCCTCTGTATCCAGGCCTAGCACTCTAACATATACAAGCATGCATGCCCGATGCTCATGATTATAATAAAGCATGATAATAGAGTCATGAAGATAGACAATAATTGATCAAGTTTATTGATCTCCGCCAAGGGAGACGAAAATGGTATCCGAGGTATGATAACGAAAACATGATGATAATAGGGGTAACAATAGAAGCATAATAAAAATGATTCTGACTTGAACAGCCCTCTCTTTATTTGGTTTATTACTGATTGGGGTCTATTAATCTCGACCGTGGGAAGTGAAGATCACTCCGGAGACGACTGAGGGACTAAAACTGTGCCATAATTCAAAACCGGCGTGACCACGCGTAGGGATAGGTTTCCCCGGTGCGGCCAAACGTAGGCAAAAGGGTTTAATCCGGCGCGGTCATGGTTGTGGTTAATCCAGCGCGATGGCTGTGGGGCGCACCGGATTAGGGCGCGCCGGTCACGGGCCAATGTAAATTGTGAACTTTTGAGTCTAGAGTTAATCTGGCGCGGGGGGGTACCGCGCCATATTAGGGCGCGCCGGATTAGGACCGCGCCGTTTAAGTTAATTTTTTGAAGATTTTTGAATCTATTTTTGTTTATTAAGATGTTGTCGAGGGTTTTGGGGTTAATTGGGTTGATTGTTTATTGAGTTGAAGTCCCGGGCTCTCCGGGAGCAGAATCATAGGCTTGTGCGAGGTTCATACTCAAGCACAACGGTTCGTTGTTTAAGAATGAGCATTTTATTGAGGCCAATTCATGAAGGTAACTCATTAATTAAGAAGCCTGGCGAAAATTGGGCAGCATCTCCCCCGTCCTTGAAAGATTGCATGGGAGAAACGGGGTCATACTCACGTGTGGAGTAAGTCCCTAATTAGCCAGTCGGCACAATAGCAGCCAGCAGATCCCAATCGGATAGGAAACCCCGAGGACTAGCCTACAAGGGGCACCATGGTTCCGTGGGTAGAAACGAGCGGATAAGGTGACCAATGAGGGAAGCAACAACCCCGAGGACCAGCCTACAAGGGGCGAGCGACCATAGTCCGCACTATATCCGAGAGAGGGATGACTATTACAGAAGGAAGCCCCGAGGACTAGCCTACGAGGGGCACACATCCCTCAGTCACCACAAGGACCCTAAGGACTGTGGATTTGAATTGTCGGGCTAGAGCCCCTGTTAATATTCGCCCTGTGGCCCATAGGGAATATCCATCACTCACAAACGGAGCCCATTTGGCCAAACGGCTATTCTATAAAATAGTGGGGAATGTCCCCCTCCCCGGATTACAGGGACAAAGCCAATGGAACTATCACAATCCAATGACTATAAACCACAAGCGGGATTAAAGGAGATATTCAGTATAAGATGCATTTAGTCCATTGACAGATTGCCATTCACGGAGTTAGTATGTCAATGCTCATAGGGGTTAAAGGATTAACACCCACGGAGTCGAATATTTGCTATGCAAATTGAGGGCAAGGGATGAGCATGTCGGCATTCATACAAAGCTAACATGGGTAGCCTGAACTAGGATAACGAAGCTAAAGAGAAAAGCCTTCAAGACCATTATCATAGCAGGATCATTCTGGATACGGAGGCGGTTCCCTTTTACCTCTGGCCAATGGAATGGTGCAGAGAGGCGTTGGGGGACTAACCTCGAGTCAGGTCAGATAGAGATACATACATAAGTATGCCTCTGGTCACGTACCTCAGAATAGATGATGCAAAACATAGTCGGTATATTAGCATAGAGGCCCCGGGGAGGGGGGAAACATTTATGTAGCCCATGGAGTTCCAGGGCACATCCGACGTCGAGGAACCCGGATTCGAGAACCAAATACACGGAGCTACGATTAGACATACAGATTGGGAAGGAAGTGAGAGACATTCAATCTGTTAAGGAATATATTCATATCATCCATCCCGTGAAAGGGACCCAACATACAGATTACAAAACTCCGGCGCCGGCGTTGTCGCATGGACACCATTCAACAGCTTAAGGGAGGTTCGTGGAAGAAAACGAAAGAAAAAGAGACGGTGAGAAGGGGGGGAGAGATTGGCTCATATCATCGCCCTCCCCCCCTTCTCGCTTACATTAGAACAGAAGGGAGGAATCGGAGAGACGACATAGGGGAAAAAACCACGTGACCCACCTATTCTGCGAACAGAGTATCGTACTCTCACTCTTCTTCTCCGGCTTCGGAGGACTTCAGGCAGAGCAGAGAAAGACGGCGGTAGCGAAGAGGTTCTTTGAAGGAAATCCCTCTTCCCCACGAAAATCCTCTCTCCCTTGGCTTTGATTGGTGGTCACCCTCTCTCCGGCAATCACTCAGTCTCCCTATAGGTTAGCCTACTTCTCGATCGTTCCCCCAATTCTCACTTGGTCGAACCAAGTATTAAATAAGTGTAGGTTAATTCAACCCGAGGAAGTGCATCGGGGAAGCGGTCTCCAGTAGACTCCTTGCTCGCCAGAATCAGGGGCGCCGGGGAAGGGGAGCGCATCGTATTAGCCCTTGTCGTTTGACGCGGATTAGCCGGTGGGTCCGGGGATGGTTCCGGAAGTCACCGCTGACCATTCATCTTGTTGTGGTCTTACAAAACCCTAACGGGAAGCCTTGACGAAGCTTTCGGGATGATGTACGGCCTTTCTTGGAACTTCGTGTGTCCTTGGATTGAGCATGCGGGTTTTCCGCTGACACGGCTCTCGACACTATGATTCGTGCTGCTAGCTCGACCTGACTTGTGTTCAAAGCTTCTCGAGGGGTGAAGTAACACCCGGGATGGTTCCGCCTTGACTGGGCGATCATTCGGCCGCTAATGGAGCCAATATGGTGAGAAGCCGCACCCATGCCATGTGATCGGGGTCTTCTGCTGACAGAGCCTCTGGTTCCTCGTTCTGAAGGATCGAGGGCGTTCTTTCTTCTCAGGAGAATCTTTCATTCAGGTGGCGGGCCACCGGGTAGACCGTTGTCCTTGGTCAAACAGCGGGTGTAGTGTATGCGACCTGACGGAGTCGATGCCGGTTCATTGGGCAGGCTTAGTCGCACTGTCGGTTGGTTGTGAATTCATCTCGATTCTCCTGAGGTGAAGTCCCCGGTGTTCATACCAGGCGACTTGAGGCTCCGGTAGCTTGAGAAGGCTTCAATATGTTGATATCCTTCGGCTTCTATGCTTTAGTAGGCCGTATCATTCGTCTTAGAGGCTTGATTGCCGTTAACCATATTTTGAGTGCCAACAAATGCCCCCCAGCCGTGGGTGTGGCGAGCAAGGCACGAGCATAGCAGGACTGACGGATGAGCTTCGCTTGGATTGATCTCCTTTTCGATTGACGGAAGCTCGGAATGGCCCTCAATCCGACGTGGATGCTAATCCGGCGCGGTCACCGTCGAGAGCTTAATACATCGCGGCCTATTCTGGCGCGCCCCTGGGTGAAACGGTTAATACGGCGCAGCCTTATTCAGCGTGCCTTTTGCTTGGGTTAGGTTAATTCGGCGCGCTCAATAGCGTGATGGTTGCCCATTTAATGGGCGACCACAGGGTCTAATGCCATTTTCTTGTAACTTCCCAAAATCGCCGGTAGCTCCTTCCTTCCTCCTTTTGAGAACCGTTTCAACTGGGTAAGGTTCCCGGGTGGCTTTCCAAGCTGGGGAGGACTCTCCCCAGATTTATCTCCTTTCCGTGGATGATTATCCTAATTATACTCGGATTAAACCTCCGAGTTTCTCCCTATAATCAAACCATGGGTTTTCCCTGTTAAGAGAGGCCGATTCTCATTAACTATGGGGAGGTGTTGCTAGAATCTCTGGCTGGAGGAGGAGCTCACTGCGCATAAAGCTTCATCCATTTGAGTCTTCCTCCCGATCATCTATCAACAGCTAGCACAGGAGAAACGATTCCCCACAGGCTCTTCTTTCTGCTATCATTTCTCTTTTTCTTCATTCTTTTAATGCATTAGTTCTCCCTGCATGCATGCATCGCATTACTCTCTTTTACCTCCATCTCAACCACATTGATCCTCCCTTCAGTGCAACACTTGCACGTCTCTTATCATTCATATCATTATATATGCCACCCTTTGCATAAGGGGTTTAAAGGGCAACACCCAACAGGTGTGTTCGATTTCATGTTTTCACGTTTACATATATTCACTTGGGATTGATACTGCACACTTGATATCTAATCTATCTTTTATTGGTTGTTGTCTTTATCTTGCAAGGGTAATCTAAGAGGAACTCTCTCAATCGGCCGGCCGATAGGAAAGAAGGAAGGCACTCACATCTCCCCGCTTTTCAAAGGTATTATTCGCGATCTCTCTTTTGTTTATTATAATATCCTTTGAGGCCCACATGTCTCTGGCGATCACCCTCCTCATGGCATCCTTCGCATGCTCCCCTTTTAACGAGGATCGTAATCAGCATGGACATTTATCAAATTATGTTTTTGAGTGTTTTATTTATAGGTCACATTTGTAAGCTTAGGTGTGCTTTGAAGATGTGTCACCATTATGTTAGTGTCTTAAGTCTTCCCACGTGAGTTATAAAGAGTTGTTAGGTGATGTTTGGTCATAAATGTCAAATGTTAGGTGTTGAAGTTTTTGATACGTTGTCTGTGGGAGGAGTCTATATCAGAGTCTGTAAGCACATGTTAAGGGAACAATGAAGTTCAGATGATATTATTGGAGAGTTATTCCTTATAAGGTGTGAAGCCTTTACCTTGTTGTTTTCTTCGAGAAGGAGCTGGGTGCGACGCCCACGGGTGAGAAGCCCCCCCTTCCCTTCCTCTTTCTCATCTTCTGTACCCAACATCCTATCCCACCTCCCTGGCCCTCCCTCCACTTAGCCATTAATTCTCTGTGTGATCCTCCCTTTTTCTATCCACCACACCCACACCCCACCTGCAACCCCCCACTACACATGCTGCAGGTTTCATCATTCTTGCCTACCTCACCTGCCGCGGACCATCACTCATTTCTCCTTACAACGCACTACCCCACAATCACCTCCACTGAGACACTGCAGAACAACCCAATTGTAGCAAACACGTTTTCTGAAAAGTCCAGGGTTCTCTTACCTTCTCCCTTCCCGCAGGCCCCCCCCGGTCACCATAGTCCTCTAGGGATATATTTTGGTTACTTCTTGGTGTCCAGTGATTGTCCAAGGCCGCATGGGAAGCCCTTGTTTGTCGGGCTTGGTGGAGACCCATGATTCATCTGTGGTTTTCTAGAGTGTTGAGCTGGTAAAGGTCATAGTTTGGCGTTGTTCTCTTATGTGAGTCTATCCTCGTTTTGATGTCGGTTTAAACTCCTAGACTCATTTATAGGTTCTTCTTCTTGGTAGCAACTCAGATAGTTGTACTACTGTTGTAGCAATCATAGAAGTTAACATCTTGCTATCAGGCTATCAGATTCCCGCCACCCCCCCCCCTTGCGCTGGTTTGGAATCTAACTGAAGGGTCACTTATATAAAGTCTTTTGCAATCCAAGTCGTGGTGGTGTCTTTGTGGGGGCTAGTTCTTGAATGCCCCTTTTTCTTGGTGTTCTTCACTGCATATTGTCTCATATACACCTTTGCATGCACGGTGGTTTTTCTGGAATTGGAGCCCGAAGCACCGACCGGAGGCCGTGAGTAGTCTCCCCATGTCCGCCCGATGAGCAACGGTGCCACCACCGCGGCAAGCCTTTCACTGCCACCAACCCACCCCACCAGCCCCTTTTCCACCCCTTATTGTACGTGATCTGTCACCTCCATACACACATGGAGGTGGTATGCATGATATATATGGAATAAGTGTGATGTTAACCCATTTGGCTCCACGTACGTGTCACCTTGCAATGATGGGATAACTGTGACCCATCCTAATAATAAACCAAGGTTTTCCTTGGTATATATGTACATATGTAACTATGTTCTCTTTAGTGTTTGAGATGTATACGTAAGATCTAGTTACGTTGCTTGAAGCCATTATGAAGAAATGAAGAAATGAGAAAAAATGTTGAGAGAAATTGAAATAAAATGAATAGAAACGCAAAAAAAGGAGAAATTATTTTCAAAAAAATGGTGAAGAAAAGGATGTAAAAACAAAGAGAGAAGCTATTGAAAAAAAAGATCCATAAAAAAGAAGAAAAATAGAGAGAGAAAAAATATTTTGAGAAAAGTGATGAAATAGCCAGATAATAAGGTGAGAAAATAAGAGAATCATACGACCCAGAATTTTTGTCCCGCATTAGTTTGGTATCAGAGTCGGTTACCTGCTTGTTCTCACAAGTCGGGTCCTTGGGTAAATCCGCTCCGTTAGGAAGGCAGAATTTGAAACTTCGGATGCATCGTCCTTAAGATGGGGACGGGTGTGAGCCCCCATTCGAAGCTCCAGATCCGTCCGCCTCCTCTCCGCCATGAAGGAAGAATTTGAAACTTCGAGTGCATCGTCCTTAAGATGGGGACGGGTGCGAGACCCCATTCGAAGCTCCAGATCCATCCTTCTCTGTCGCCCATCTTCATCGTCCGTCTCCACCAACGCTGCTATTTCTTCGAGCAAAGGCCCTAGGTTCGAGGTCGAACCTCCTCCAAGCGGAGGGGTTTGACGAGGATCGTAATCAGCATGGACATTTATCAAATTATGTTTTTGAGTGTTTTATTTATAGGTCACATTCGTAAGCTTAGGTGTGCTTTGAAGATGTGTCACCATTATGTTAGTGTCTTAAGTCTTCCCACGTGAGTTATAAAGAGTTGTTAGGTGATGTTTGGTCATAAATGTCAAATGTTAGGTTTTGAAGTTTTTGATACGTTGTCTGTGGGAGGAGTCTATATAAGAGTCTGTAAGCACATGTTAAAGGAGCAATGAAGTTAAGATGATATTATTGGAGAGTTATTCCTTATAAGGTGTGAAGCCTTTACCTTGTTGTTTTCTCTGAGAAGGAGCTGGGTGCGACGCCCACAGGTGAGAAGCCCCCCCTTCCCTTCCTCTTTCTCATCTTCTGTACCCAACATCCTATCCCACCTCCCTGGCCCTCCCTCCACTTAGCCATTAATTCTTTGTGTGATCCTCCCTTTTTCTATCCACCACACCCACACCCCACCTGCAACCCCCCACTACACATGCTGTAGGTTTCATCATTCTTGCCTACCTCACCTGCCGCAGACCATCACTCCTTTCTCCTCACAACGCACTACCCCACAATCACCTCCACTGAGACACTGCAGAACAACCCCAATTGCAGCAAACACGTTTTCTGAAAAGTCCAGGTTGCTCTTACCTTCTCCCTTCCCGCAGGCCCCCCCCGGTCGCCATAGTCCTCTGGGGATATTTTTTGGTTACTTCTTGGTGTCTAGTGATTGTCCAAGGCCACATGGGAAGCCCTTGTTTGTTGGGCTTGGTGGAGACCCATGATTCGTCTGTGGTTTTCTAGAGTGTTGAGCTGGTAAAGGTCGTAGTTTGGCGTTGTTCTCTTATGTGAGTCTATCCTCGTTTTGATGTCGGTTTAAACTCCTAGACTCATTTATAGGTTCTTCTTCTTGGTAGCAACTCAGATAGTTGTACTACTATTGTAGCAATCATAGAAGTTAACATCTTGCTATCATGCTATCAGATTCCTGCCACCCCCCCGCCTTGCGCTGGTTTGGAATATAACTGAAGGGTCACTTATATAAAGTCTTTTGGAATCCAAGTCGTGGCGGTGTCTTTGTGGGGGCTAGTTCTTGAATGCCCCTTCTTCTTGGTGTTCTTCACTGCATATTGTCTCATATACACCTTTGCATGCACGGTGGTTTTTCTGGAATTGGAGCCCAAAACACCGACCGGAGGCCGTGAGCAGTCTCCCCATCTCCGCCCGATGAGCAACGGTGCCACCACCGCAACAAGCCTTTCACTACCACCAACCCACCCCACCAGCCCCTTTTCCACCCCTTATTGTACGTGATCTGTCAGCTCCATACACACATGGAGGTGGTATGCATGATATATATGGAATAAGTGTGATGTTAACCCATTTGGCTCCACGTATGTGTCACCATGCAATGATGGGATAACTGTGACCCATCCTAATAATAAACCAAGGTTTTCCTTGGTATATATGTACATATGTAACTATGTTCTCTTTAGTGTTTGAGATGTATACGTAAGATATAGTTACGTTGCTTGAAGCCATTACGAAGAAATGAAGAAATGAGAAAAAATGTTGAGAGAAATTGAAATAAAATGAATAGAAACGCAAAAAAGGAGAAATTATTTTCAAAAAAAATGGTGAAGAAAAGGATGTGAAAAATAATAGAGAAACTATTGAAAAAAAATATCCATAAAAAAGAAGAAAAATAGAGAGAGAAAAAATATTTTGAGAAAAGTGATGAAATAGATAATAAGGTGAGAAAATAAAAGAATCACATGACCTGAGATTTTTGTCCCGCATCACCTTTCCTTTTTCCCATACTCCACATAGCTTCTTAGCCATTATTCTCTTTTATTTCTTTTTAGTGGATATTAAATAGATCTACGGGTGGCATATCCCTGATTGCCTTAGCCTTGTTGGGATCTATCTCAATACCCATTTTACTCACGATGAAGCCCAACAGCTTACCTGATGAGACACCAAACACACACTTCTTTGGATTCATTTTCAATTGGAACTCCCTTGATCTTTGCAACACCTTAGCCAGAACTTTTGGATGTTCCGCCCTAGTCCTTGATTTCACCAACAAATCATCCACATACACCTCCAAATATACATGCATCATGTCATGAAATATCGCCATCATAGCTCTTTGATAAGTAGCTCAAGCATTCTTCAACCCAAATGACATGACCACATAGCAATATGTTCCCCAAGGTGTAGTGAATGACGTCTTCTCCTGATCCTCTTCTGCCAAACAAATTTGATTATAACCCGAAAATCCATCCATAAATGAGAGAGTTTCATATCCTGTCGTGTTATCAATCAACACATCAGTGTAAGGTAAGGGGAAATCATCCTTTGGACACGCGTGGTTAAAGTCTTGGAAGTCAATGCAAATCCTGACTTTCCCATCCTTCTTCATGACCGGGACGATGTTTGCCACCCATTGAGGATAAAGGACGAGTCTAATAAACCTGGATTTATGGAGCTTGTCGACCTCTTCCTTCATTTTCAAAGCCATCTGAGGGTGAAAATGCCTTAACCTTTACTTTATCGAGATGGACCCTGGTTTTAGAGTTAGGCGATGCTCGACCAGGGTGGAATCCAAACCCGGCATATCTACATAGCTCCATGCGAACGTGTCCTTATATTCCTTGAGAACTTCTATCAATGCCTCTTTCTCAAATGATGACAAATTATCACTTATGAGGACGATCCTAGGGTCTTCCTCGGTTCCCAAGTTTATTTCTTTGGTCGACTCTTCTACAGCGACTGACGGTTTGTCAAATCTCCTCATTCCACTAGCATATGCGTCAGTCACGTCCTCATAATCTTCATCCCCTTCTTCAATAGGGTATTCTTCATCCGTGATTTCATAAACTCCATACCCTTCATCAATCGTGCAAGTCTCCTCACATTCTATTTCTGACAATTGGATGGGATTTTCTAGCAGTTGAGGAATCTCTAGGCATGCTTGGCATTTATTGGCTAAATCTAGAAGGAACCGACGCGGGATCTCCTTACCCTTGGACTTTCTTTTGGGTACTACATGTGACCTATTATTCCTAACTTGACCGACTTGTCCTACAAAAGAAGAAGACCCTGAAGAATGTACAGGGGAAGACCCCTCAGAGAAGGGGTACATATGGTCGCTCAAAGAACCTTGCATTGGATGAGTGGCCCATAAGTCGGGGCACACTCGTGAGAGATGTAAGAGGTCTCCTCAATGAAAATGTGATGTTGAGGAGTTTGGACATTGGCATTTTTTTTTGTTTTCATTTTTAATGACACAACAATTAAAAAAGTTGTAGAAGGAGAGAAAGGAATTATGGCGAGGGGGTTGGACGGCTCATAGAGCAAATCATGATTGAAATCCTGGCGCGGGTTAAGAAACCCGCGCAGGTATGTGAGTAGAGAAGGAGACCTGGGAAGATCATCAGATAAACATCTGGCCCAGGAAGAAGACAACAACAAAGGTTGAGATGAGCGAATATAGGAGATGGCAGCTAATGAGCCGACGATGACAAAGTTGATGATAGGCATCGACCCGTCGATGACAAAGTCCTCTTGGCGAGGATGGTTTGGAATTCTGGCAACAACGGTGGTATCCCCTGACATTTCAGAGATTAAAGGCGGCCTTTCTAGATGTGGAGGCGAGAACATTCTTTCTAGTGCGATGGAAATATCTTGAATATCAAACCATTTGTACCATTCGCACTCCGGGTCATCGACCTTGCCTCTCTTAGTGGCCCTTGAACATTTTCCGCCAAATATACAGCATGCGACTCCCCATGTGTTTCTTGTGGGTAATCCCCCATCTGAATGACGGGCCCCTTCTTGAAGTGAGAGGATAAGGTCCATGTGAGGGGTTTTTCATCTGCTTCAATTGGCCCTTCAAAACCTAGACCAGCTCTAAGGATCATCTTTGTTTTCTTCAGTGGTCTCAGCCTTCCTTGTAATTGTGTCCCCAAGCCTTTGCCCTGTTGATAGCCGATGTTCCTCATAATCTCCCATCCTTTAGTACGGAAAGGGAGACGTGACGTTGGTGCGGGAAGCGGCTTCTCTTGTGTTAATGGGGTGCGATAGGGGTCATACACGTCCAGCAGCGACAGTATGGGCCGATGAGACAGCCAAACAGAGGGTAGAGAGGTATTAATAGCATCCACCGTATGAAGGATGGGCGTACTGATCACTTTGATAATCCACTCATTATATGGAAACTTCAGGCATTGGTGGTTGGTGGATGGCACAGCATTCATGACTTCAATGTAGGGGCGGCCTAGTATAGCCTTGAATGTGATATCCATATCAAAGATATGGAATTCCGTGGAGACTGATGTAGGGCCCAACTCTACACTCAAAGTAATCATCCCCTTTGGTGGCCGAATGCTATTGTCATAAGCCATGACTGTGATAGGTGAGGGCCTTATTTGTTCTATGTCAATTCCACACAACTGGAGGGTGCTTATAGAGATCACGTTTATAGATGCACCCGTGTCCACCAAGCATGGATCCACAGGCACTCCATTGATTTTTACCGAAACACACAATGCATATTTTCGAGCCTCCCTGGGAGCAAGCTCATGGTCATGAAACACGATAGCTGGTTGTGTGTCTGTCGGTGTCAGTACCGCCGAGATCTTCTCTGCAGGGAGATCCTCATTCACCAAAACCATTTGAAGATATTCCATTAAATCATCCTGGTGACTTTTCAACCTCTTGATTAATTCCATGATAGAGATCCGGGGCGGGCGTCTTATCCAAATGTTTGAATAGATCACATCCCGGGGATGGATTCTTCTAGCTGCTCTTCAGTGCCTTTCTCTGGCTGAGACTATTCTTGACTTGGACTGTTCTGGGGGAAAACCCGATGGAAGATCCTCCCACTCCGGAGGACCATCGCTTGTGGCTTTTGCACCTCTATGGGGTTAGTTGTGGGTTTAAGAAGGGGTTTAAGTGGTAAAGGTGGGGGAACAGTTAGTGGAGCTGGGGTGATGATGGGTGTAGGGGTTTTGATTAGGGGTTTGTTAGGTGGAGGCATGGTGGAAGTGGATGGGGCCAGAGATGGATGGTGGGTGATGAGCGGTTCCTTTGGCGGAGGCAGAGTGGAATTGGATGGGGTCTGAGATGAATGGTGCGTAATGAGGGGTTTGGAAGGTGGAAGTGGAGGCAAAGTGGAATTGGATGGGGTTTGAGATGGATGGTGAGTGATGAGGGGTTTTGAGGGCATTGGTGGAGGCATGGTGGAGGTGGATGGGGTCTGAGATGGATGGTGAGTGATGAGGGGTTTTAAGGGCGTTGGTGGAGGCATGGTGGAGATAGACGGCGAGATGGAGGGATGAGAGAGGATGAGGGGGTTTAAGGGCATGGTGGAGGGCGTTTGCTGGTAGGTCAACGGAGAGTTAGTGGCAGGGATGCAGATGAGAGGACGTGACGGCTGTGGGAATGGGGAGAGAGGTGTTGGCCGAGTAAGGTGTGGAAGTTGGCTAGGAATATAGTTGGCGGCAAGAACAGAGGTGCTTTCCGTATGCCAACCGTGCCTTCTTCAAACTTCTTGGAAAGAGGAGATGGGGTTGACCTAATGGTTAGGCTGGGGGTGCTCCGAAAGTTGGTTCTGAATAATGCCCATGCTCGGTTGCTACTGCGGGGCCTATTGAAGCTGCTGTTGTTATTGTGGTTGTTGTTGTTGTTGTGGCTGTTGCTGTTGGAACTGTGGTCTAGGAGGAGGTCTCTTGGCTTTGAGAATGGCGATGTATCGCCTCATTTCATCCTAGTCAATCCCACCTTCATCATTCATATCATAAATATAATCTTTGAAATGGAAGCAATTTTCCACGGTATGACCCGACTATCTATGATAAACACAGTATCTAGAAGTGTCAACGTTCGGGGGCCATACAGCTCTTTCCTTGGTGTTGGGATGGGGATTTGTTCGGTCATTTTGTTCGGGTCAATCAACCGGTTGATTAATAAATAATCAATTGGTTAGTTGACCGCGCAGGCGTGCCAGTCACGTACGTGACAAATTTATTATGCGCTCATTCTGACCCGTATCGGGCGAGAGTGAGATTCGGGTCTGGACCAGTAGTCCGCCGTACCATAAAGGCTATGACGTTAATTACATCCCCCATAAGGGAGAAAACCTTTGATTAATTGCCGAGATAGTGGGCCGTTGCGAGGCCGAAACAAAACGCAAAAGGTGAATGTGACGAGGTCACATGAAATACTTTTATCTATCATGCAAGAAAGGCATGGTTTATTGAGTTGGAAACCCTCGATACGTGGCGGAGGACATAGGTCTGAAGACCACCATCACGCATAGCAAAGACTTCCGATCGGGCGTACCCCGGACGTTCGTCAGTGCCATTTGATATACCGGAGGGGGTCTATGCAAGCATGCATGCCCGACGCTCATGATTATACTAAAGAATGATAATAGAGTCATGAAGATAGACAATAATTGATAAAGTTTATTGATCTCCGCCAAGGGAGACGAAAATGGTATCAGAGGTACGATAACGAAAACATGATGATAACAGGCGTAACAGTAGAAGCATAGAAAAAATGATTTGGACTTGAACAACCCTCTCTTTATTTGGTTTATTACTGATTGGGGTTTATTAATCTCGACCGTGGGAAGCAAAGATCGCTCCGGAGACGAGTGAGGGATTAAAACAGTGCCATAATTCAAAACCGGCGTGACCACGCGTAGGGATAGGTTTCCCCGGTGCGGCCAAACGTAGGCAAAAGGGTTTAATCCGGCGCGATCATGGCTGTGGTTAATCCGGCACGATGGCTGTGGGGTGCACCGGATTAGGGCGCGCCGGCCACGGGCCAATGTAAATTGTGAACTTTTGAGTCTAGAGTTAATCCGGCGCGGGGGGTACCGTGCCGCATTAGGGCGCGCCGGATTAGGACCGCGCCGTTTAAGTTAATTTTTTGAAGATTTTTGAATCTATTTTGGTTAATTAAGATGTTGTCGAGGGTTTTGGGGTTAATTGGGTTGATTGTTTATTGAGTTGAAGTCTCGGGCTCTCCGGGAGTAGAATCATAGGCTTGTACGAGGTTCATACTCAAGCACGGTAGTTTGTTGTTTAAGAATGAGCATTTTATTGAGGCCAATTCATGAAGGTAACTTATTAATTAAGAAGCCTAGCAAAAATTGGGCAGCATCTCCCCCGTCCTTGAAGGATTGCAGGGGAGAAATGGGGTCATACTCACGTGTGGAGTAAGCCCCTAATTAGTCGGTCGGCACAATGGCAGCCAGCAGATCCCAATCGGATAGGAAATCCCGAGGACTAGCCTACAAGGGGCACTGTGGTTCCGTGGGTAGAAACGAGCGGATAAGGTGACCAATGAGGGAAGCAACAACCCCGAGGACCAGTCTACAAGGGGCGAGCGACCCATAGTCTGCACTATATTCGAGAGAGGGACGACTATTAGGGAAGGAAGCCCCGAGGACTAGCCTATGAGGGGCACACATTCCTCAGTCACCACAAGGTCCCTAAGGACTGTGGATTTGAATTGTCGAGCTGGAGCCCCTGTTAATATTCACCATGTGGCCCGTAGGGAATATCCATCACTCACAGATGGAGCCCATTTGGCCAAATGGCTATTCTATAAAACAGTGGGGAATGTCCCCCTCCCCGGATTATTGGGACAAAGCCAACGGAACTATCACAATCCAATGACTGTAAACCACAAGCGGGATTAAAGGAGATATTCAATATAAGATGCATTTAGTCCATTGACAGATTTCCATTCACGGAGTTAGTATGTCAATGCTCATAAGGGTTAAAGGATAAACACCCACGGAGTTGAATAGTTGCTATGCAAATTGAGGGCAAGGGATGAGCATGTCGGCATTCATACAAAGCTAACATGGGTAGCCTAAACTAGGATAACGAAGCTAAAGAGAAAAGCCTTCAGGACCATTATCATAGCATGATCATTCTAGCTACGGAGGCAGTTCCCTTTTACCTATGGCCAATGGAATGGTGCAGAGAGGCGTTGGGGGACTAACCTCGAGTTGGGTCGGACAGAGATACATACATAAGTATGCCTCTGGTCACATACCCACAGAATAGATGATGCAAAACACAGTCGGCATATTAGCATAGAGGCCCCGGGGAGGGGGGAAACATTTATGTAGCCCATGGAGTTCCAGGGCACATCCAACGTCGAGGAACCCGGATTCGAGAACCAAATACACGGAGCTACGATTAGACATACAGATTGGGAAGGAAGTGAGAGACATTCAATCTGTTAAGGAATATATTCATATCATCCATCCCGTGAAAGGGAGCCAACATACAGATTACAAAACTCCGGCGCCGGCGTTGTCGCACGAACACCATTCAACAGCTTCAGGGAGGTTCGTGGAAGAAAATGAAAGAAAAAGAGATGGTGAGAAGGGGGGGAGATTGGCTCATATCATCACCCTCCCCCCCTTCTCGCTTACATTAGAACAGAAGGGAGGAATCGGAGAGATGGCGGAGGAGAAAAAACCACGTGACCCACCTATTTCGCGAACAGAGTATCGTACTCTCACTCTTCTTCTCCGACTCCGGAGGACTTCAGGCAGAACAGAGAAAGATGGCGGCAATGAAGAGGTTCGTTGAAGAAAATCCCTCTTCCCCATGAAAACTCTCTCTCCCTTGGCTTTGATTGGTGGTCACCCTCTCTCCGGCAATCACTCAGTCTCCCTATAGGTTAGCCTTCTTCTCGATCGTTCCCCCAATTCTCACTTGGTCGAACCAAGTATTAAATAGGTGCAGGTTAATTCGGCCCGAGGAAGCGCATCGGGGAAGCGATCTCCAGTAGACTCCTTGCCCGCCGGAATCAGGGGCACCGGGGAAGGAGCTTCTGCAAGCCTTTTACGTGCCGGAATAAGGGGCGCTGGGGAAGGGGAGCGCACCGGTGAGGGGGCGCCGTATTAGCCCTTGTCGCTTGACGCGGATTAGCCGGTGGGTTTGGGGATGGTTCCGGAAGTCACCGCTGACCATTCATCTTGTTGCGGTCTTACAAAACCCTAACGAGAAGCCTTGACGAAGCTTTCGGGACGATGTACGACCTTTCTTGGAACTTCGTGTGTCCTTGGATTGAGCATGCTGGTTTTCCGCTGACACGGCTCTCGGCACTATGATTCGTGCTGCTAGCTCGGCCTGACTTGTGTTCAAAGCTTCTCGAGGGGTGAAGTAACACCCGGGATGGTTCCGCCTTGACTGGGCGATCATTCGGCCGCTAATGGACCCAATATGGTGAGAAGTCGCACCCATGCCAGGTGATCAGGGTCTTCTGCTGACAGAGCCTCCAGTTCCTCATTCTGAAGGACCCAGAGAGTTCTTTCTTCTCAGGAGATTCTTTCATTCAGGTGGCGGGCCACCGGGTAGACCGTTGTCCTTGTTCGGACAGCGGGTGCAGTGTATGCGGCATGACGGAGTCGATGCCGGTTCATTGGGCATGCTTGGTCGCACTGCCGGTTGGTTGTGAATTCATCTCGATTCTCTTGAGATGAAGTCCCCGGTGTTCATACCAGGCGACTTGAGGCTCTGGCAACTTGAGAAGGCTTCAATATGTTGATATCCTTCGGCTTCTGTGCTTTAGTAGGCTGTATCATTCGTCTTTGAGGCTTGATTGCCGTTAACCATATTTTGAGTGCCAACACTTGGGCAGGGTGAGTGCGTTGGCAGCCATGAGGGCATTAAATATGTCCGGCAATGATTCTGGCAATGGTGGATAATGTGCTCTCTTGGGGCCAACTAGCCTCCTTTGTTGTTGGGGAGGACCATAATTCCCAGGGGGTGGAACTTGGTGGTACTGGGGAGGTTGTTATTGTTGCTGGGGTTGAAATGGTTGAGGCATATTGTCCTAAGGAGGATTATTTTGTGGTGGAGGATGAGAGAGGTATGGACCCTGCTGGAGGGGAAGTCGTGGCATGTATGGGAATCTTGGGTTGGTTGGCTGGTTGGGGATGCCAACTGCGCTCACTTGCTTATTAGTTACAACCCCTTCTGTTACTCCACCTTGAACACCAGTGCTTGTTTTCCTCACCATCCTGAGCTTTGCAGGCTCAAACATGTGCATGAGAGGGGAGTCTTTCAATTGGGTTTGGACATATCTGGCTCTCTCATACAACTCCTCCATGGTGGTGAGCTTATTCATGACCAGGACGTGTCTAAACTGCGGGGTGGCATTAGACACAATCATCTTCACTTGCTCTGACTCTGAGAGGGAGTCCCTTATCATCTCCGCTAGGGACCTCCATCTGTCAACATATTGGATGAAATCTTCATCCGCCCTCATTTTTTTAGCCACTAGGTCGGTGATAGAAAGGGATGGGCCAACCCGGTCCCGGTATTTCTGCAAGAATTTCCTTTGTAATATATCAAAGTTTTCAACCACACTCGCTTCTAGAGAGTAGAACCATTCTAGAGCGGGGCCATCCAAGGATCTCCGGAAGAGGTATGCCAGGGATCTTTGGTCATTTTGCCAGAAAGAGGATTCGCACATGAAATCCTTGAGGTGAATGAAAGGATTGCCAGTGCCGTTGTACCTTCGGTACATAGGCATTTCTGAGGGAGGGAGGTGAAACACCGGGAGGATTGGCAGGGAGACCTCAGGGGTGGACTTTACGTCCACCATCTTTTTCAAGTCTCGATATTGCTCATCCATTTTATTCACCTTGTTGAGGAGTGATTGGAGGTCATTAGTGTGTGAAGGTGGCGCCTGCCACTGAGGAGGGAGAGGCCTCCCGGAGGCTTGAGAAGGGAACCCTAAACCAGAGGGGTATGGCGGCCTTCTAGTAGATGGACCTGGCTAAAGTGGTGTGTGAGGAATGGCCAGGGTTTGAGACTATGAAGGGAATTGGAAAGAGGGAGGCTATTGACTTGCCCGCCCTTGAAGCAAAGGAGAAGAAATGGCATGTACCGGCTATGGAGAGGGGATAGCCTATACTGGTGAAGAGGAAGAGATAGCCTACACCGACTCCTGGAGGGGTGTGATGGTTGGAGTTGATTCCTGGGGAGCAAGAGAAACATATTTCCCCTTTAGAATGGCCTGAAAGGCTCGGATTTGCTCAGGACTGAGCTCTGTGTTAGCAAGGACACCCAACAGGGAGGAGATGTCCTGGGATGGGGATGCGTCCCCTGCAATAGCATGCACCTCTTGTGAGGGCTCGTGGGAAGGGCCTGCATCCATAGCATGGACATGTGGGTCGGCCGAGTGGCCATGACCCGGGTGGTACTCCTCAAAAGACTCGTGGGCCATTTTCAAAATTTTCCTGGAACGTAAAAATATGCACCAATAAACAAATAGCAGAGATTATCAAACAAGTGGATGCTCTTACGCCCCTTTTATTGTTGTGTTTTTTTTTAATAAATCTGAAGTTCACACAGAATAGGGAGGACCCTAGTAACAATTTGATTCAGCGCCGCGCCAACTAAGGCCACTCGTCTCACCACGAATGGGTCAACTAGCTTTGAGGAACTTCAATGGTACAACCAGTGTCACTCCCCGAACCGATAACAGCGGAACGTGTAGTTCGGAACGTGGCAGTGATACGGTTGTGAATAATCAGAGCGAACATAAGACACGAAATCACAACCTGGACAATGTAGGCCAATTTAACCTTTATTGATATTCAAATATTCGAATTACATACCTTGACTCAACTTACATAAGTGAAGAAAGGACTCACTATTACACTCTAATAAAGAGAAAGGACTCAAATAACAGGACGAGACTCAAAGAAAGACACCGACATGATTTTCCATTTTGCTCATCACTCTTGCCCTTCCCCATCTGTTGGACTATCTTCAATGTCGTTACCTGAAAAAAAACGTTAAAGATAGGTTGGTGAGCGAAACGCTCAGTAGGAATTACATCTCTCATCAAGCAGAATATAAGTGGTTAGTAGATTTTATCATATTCATGATGATGCAATGCATGAAACGATATACCTTGAAAATCATGATGATCAATCTAGCAGAAAGGATGAATATCAAAGCCAAAGGTAGACATAAGTTCAAGAGGAACATGGATAAATTCCCATGCAGAGCCAAGGACAAGATATCAAAATATAACAAGGATAGATACTTAGATGAACATAACTTCAGAATTGGCCAGAATATAACAGAGTTTCAATAAATATAAGCAGAATTAAACAATCTAGCAGAATATCTAAATTATCAGAATAACCGAACAACAAAATATCAGAATAACAGAATTTACAGAAATAACAGAGTTTGCAGAATAACAGATATAACAGAATAACAGAATATAACAGATGTACAGAGTTTGGTGCAATGCCACACCCAGAATTACCATGGTTTACAGAATTGGACTTCCGTCTTACCTGGCATTGAAAAGTCGCGGACCCACAGCCCTTAATGTTTCAGAATCAGATTTGGCCAAATACAGAGTCAAAGGGTTATGTTCTCGAATTGATGACAAGAAGATTCCAAAATGATTAGAGTGTCAAGACTAACGGAAAACCAAAGTGACATGGATCGGATCCAGGGTTTTTCAGGTACAACCAGCTCGGCTGCCTTGAGGGAATCCAAGGCTAGCAGAGACTTACGGAGGTCCCAAAGACTAACTTGCCAGTTCGAAGGAACGGAATGTCCAATGGAGGACTCGTATGTCACCGAGAGTTGAGGTGTATGACGTGAACCAATCATGAAAAGGGACTCCATCCACGGACGTGAGATGAGAGTGCCAAAAGATCCGAGGTATGGGTCAAAATCAGAAGAAAACGGTGAGAACATGAATGCGTTAATTATAGAATTCACGTCCATCTAATTCTATAATTAACTATAATTAAATAAACTTATTTTAATTGACGTCCGTATGTAGTGTCATTTATTAATTAGCGTCCACTTGGAGGGACGTCAATTCTATGATTTTTAACTTAATTTATTTAACAAGAATTCACGTCAATATCTATTTAATTGAATAATTTTAAAACATACATTCAAAGACACATTTATTTATATAAAATAATTTAGAGAAATAGAATATATGATAATTAGGAGAAAAATTCAAGGATTCCAAATATATATTTTTTATAATTTTCTGTTACATATCTTAATAGATATCAATTTTCAAAGATATTGTTACAAGATATATATATATATATATATATATATATATATATATATAATTTGACGACTTTGTGTTACGTCGTCAAAAAGATTTGACGACAAGTCTCTTGTCGTCATTTCATTAACAAATTATCTCAACTTTTAGTCCTCTCGTTTCTTAACGTAACTACGTCGGAATCGAGCCTATGATATACCGAAATGACGGGCTCAAAAAACTCTACCTAACCGGACGTTCAAAATAATTTTTCGTTGAGAGATGGGGGATCTTGAGATAGGAGGCACGAAAAATGGTGCAACCACTCTCACTATCTTGATCTCCATCCCACTAGTACGCCCATAAATTTTCATGGCCTAAGGTCACTCCGACGTCCATGTACAGGCTGACAAAGTAAAAATCCATAACTAACATACTACAGTGAAATATGTAATTCACCGTGTCAACAAATTAACTCTATTAAATTACCAATTAATTAATATTTCTGGTTATTGTTAGTATAAAGGGTATCAAAATTTAAATAAAAATATGAAGATTTCATCATCTATATTTTTCAATTTTTAGATAGGTGCTTATATGGAAAAAATTTTAAAACATGTTATACGTATTACTTAACAAAGAAGAAAATAAAACATGCAAACCGATGAACCTGATGTAGAGATAACCTATAAAACTACAACAAACATTCTCTAAGTACTCATGAAACATGCATAGAGATCATGCAAACCTTATTATTAACGATTCGACTTGGGAGAGAACACCTACGAGAAACTAGAGACTATGAACTCGAACACACGAGATATACGCATGCTGTATATGATCATAAGAGCATGTATTATCCTTGTTAAGTGAGTTTAGCCGTCAGAGAGAACACCTACCTTGAATAACAAGGAAACATGAGGAAGCAAACGGGGATGCGTTCTTCACATCTGCACGTCCGCAGGTGAAGATGAAAACCGCAGTAGCAGCCCTCAAGCTTCTGCGGCAGGATGAAGCCCCCGAACGCAACAGGTTCAGCAGCAGGGGAGACTCCTTTACATACACAAATTGTGGGATTTCGAATGCAACAGGGTCAGCCGGCCCTGCCTGTTCGACGAGGAGGTTACTTATAGGGTGGGAAAACCCCAAGGGTGGTTCGATGGTTATCAAAGGCAAGGGCATTAAACCCTTCCATGCGTTGTTCTCATCATTGATTACCCTGCCATATATTCAGCCGCCTGCCCATTTTGTCTTGTGAAACCCTAAACCTATTCGCATGCAAGCCTGTTCGACGGGTCTTTGGACCATCTGAAAAGCCTATTATTCCCTTTACGTGGAGCCCAGGGGTAAGAGGGCTTTTGTACAGGTCGAACCCATTCGTATATGGGTTTGGGGTTTGGCTCCTAATGGCCTGTGAGCATGAGGCTTTCTTCCTTTGTATTTGGGTGTGCGGTTTTGTCTTCATGGGTCTGAGGCCCACATTATATACGTGGGTTGGCTACTTAATCTTGGCCCATTTGTATATTTGGGTTTAAAGCTGTTAACGATGTATATGGGTTTGTGAGGTCTTATGTATTTCGCACGTACACCATGGATTGGGTAATTGAAGGCCTTCACCTTGGCACATGAGGTTTGACCCTTGGATGTGGAGAGATCCATGGATAAGGGCCCATCTAAAAATGGATTACTATATCTACAATCACCCTCCTATTTGAAGTTTCAAAGACCCTAAACCAGGTATGTTCGAACGCGAGGGAATTTGGGTTTTCACAGAATAATCTTATATATATACATATATATATATGTGGATTCTTATATATATATCTCTTATACCATTTTCCCACGTAGGTGGCTATAAGCGCTTGAGGCATTTGGGCTTTGATCTCAAAAGCCCATTTAAGCTCATGAATACGTGAGACTCCTTTATATGGTCTTTAAGGTTACCTAGAAGAGCATTAGAAAAAAAATTAAATCCTTAAGCCCATTCCTTAGGCTAGTTTCTCCTAAGGGAAGCCCATATGTTAAGGTTATTAAGGACCATTTAGAAGTTTAAGGCTTTTAATACCCATGCACCTTTGTTCTTAGGAAATGAGTTGTACTAAAGGCCCATGAAGGTTAAGGCTTTGATTTAACCACTTGGATTTTGATATTTGGGCCCTTAAAATTGAATGGTATTTAAAGGACCATGGCTATAAGTATTTATTTTGACTTTATTGGATACTTATTCAAGGATTTTATTTGTTTAGAGAAGTTTTTTTTTCACTATAATTTAATCCAGGGTGCTACATCCTCCCCCACTTAAAAGAATTTGGTCCCCAAATTCACACGACATACATTTCCAATATATTAGTGGGGTATCTAGTTCTATACTCCAATCATCCACAAGATCACATACGCTTACTTGCAACGCAATCTACATCTTAAGGAAGGAAAACTAGGCTATGGTTAAGGGATACCTCTGGTTACTTCATTGGGAGCATGCTCGATTTGTCTCATTGCTTGCAATTGTCCTTGACGTCGCTTATTATTACAGTCCCTTGCCTGCTAAGGATGATATTTAGGAAGGGGACAGTCAGCTACCTTATGCTCCTGGCTTCCACAATGAAAGCAAGCTCCGTTCTTCCAGCGACACTTTTCAGATTTATGACCATCATTCCCACAATGCTTGCACTTTGCTTCCTTAGGCTTCTTGCCGTTTGAAATGTCGTTTCCCTCATTGGGCTTCTTGCTGCCATTACCTTCTCTCTTCTTCTCCATTCTCGCCTTAACCTTGTCGGATAATTCCATAGCGTCTTCCAATAACTGAGCTCTTTTAACCATCTCGGCATATGATTGAATGTCCATTGGTGCCAACTGGGGTATGTATTGCAGTCTTAGTCCATTTAAGAACCTCCTAGCTTTCATCTTTTCTATCATGATCAAATGAGGCGCATATCGTGACAACCTCGAGAATTGGGCCTCATATTCTACCACAGACATGCTTCTTTGTTTAAGTGAAGCGAACTCTCCCGCCTTTCTCTCCCGAACTCTCTCTGAGAAATACTTCTCGTTGAAATGTTCTAAGAATTCTACCCATGCTACCTGTTCATTTGGCAAGGTGGCTTCCACAGACTCCCACCAAGCCCTTGCGTCCTTCTCTAGTTGAAATGTTGCTAAAATGACCTTATCTTGTTCCGAGCATTGCATTACTCGGAAGATTCTTTCCATCTCCTTAGTCCAATCTTCCGCTACATCAGGATCAGGAGTTCCACTAAATCTAGGGGGATTGAGGCTCCGGAACTCACGATGCAACTCTCCAGCTCCACGATTGGCTCCACCCTCGGCTACCCGCTGAAGAGCCTGGGTTAATCCTTGAACCGTCCTTTGCATCTCACGCCATTGGGCACGCTCAGCGGCCATTGTTATCTATCTAGTTCTACAAGACACAATTAATTCATGTAAGATTATCAAGCGATTCTCATGAAATTTTACTAAGATATTTCCATAAGATGATATTATTAGTATTAAAATTCCTTTTTTAGCTCTTAACCCAAGGTTCTACCCAATCTCACCGGGCAATAATGGGGTTGAACCTAGAATTTATGGCAACCTATAGTCAAGACCTAGGGTTTAATATACCTATGCTCTGATACCACAAACTGTCACGCCCCGAACTGATAACAGCGGAACGTGTAGTTCGGAACGTGGCAATGATACGGTCGTGAATAATCAGAGCGAACATAAGACACGAAATCACAACCTGGACAATATAGGCCAATTTAACCTATATTGATATTCAAATATTCGAATTACATATCT
Organism: Amorphophallus konjac; assembly: GCA_022559845.1. NCBI lineage: Eukaryota > Viridiplantae > Streptophyta > Magnoliopsida > Alismatales > Araceae > Amorphophallus > Amorphophallus konjac. The sequence continues at coordinate 123,989,515 of CM040119.1, read as the reverse complement.
TGACTCAACTTACATAAGTGAAGAAAGGACTCACTATTACACTCTAATAAAGAGAAAGGACTCAAATAACAGGACGAGACTCAAAGAAAGACACCGGCACGATTCTCCATTTCGCTCATCACTCTTGCCCTTCCCCATCTGTTGGACTATCTTCAATGTCGTTACCTGAAAAAAAACGTTAAAGATAGGCTGGTGAGCGAAACGCTCAGTAGGAATTACATCTCTCATCAAGCAGAATATAAGTGGTTAGTAGATTTTATCATATTCATGATGATGCAATGCATGAAACGATATACCTTGAAAATCATGATGATCAATCTAGCAGAAAGGATGAATATCAAAGCCAAAGGTAGACATAAGTTCAAGAGGAACATGGAGAAATTCCCATGCAGAGTCAAGGACAAGATATCAAAATATAACAAGGACAGATACTTAGATGAACATAACTTCAGAATTGGCCAGAATATAGCAGAGTTTCAATAAATATAAGCAGAATTAAACAATCTAGCAGAATATCTAAATTATCAGAATAACTGAACAACAAAATATCAGAATAACAGAATTTACAGAAATAACAGAGTTTGCAGAATAACAGATATAACAGAATAACAGAATATAACAGATATACAGAGTTTGGTGCAATGCCACACCCAGAATTATCATGGTTTACAGAATTGGACTTCCGTCCTACCTGGCACTGAAAAGTCGCGGACCCACAGCCCTTAATGTTTCAGAATCAGATTTGGCCAAATACAGAGTCAAAGGGTTATGTTCTCGAATTGATGACAAGAAGATTCCAAAAGGATTAGAGTGTCAAGACTAACGGAAAACCAAAGTGACACGGATCGGATCCAGGGTTTTTAAGGTACAACCAGCTCGGCTGCCTTGAGGGAATCCAAGGCTAGCGGAGACTTACGGAGGTCCCAATGACTAACTTGCCAGTTCGAAGGAATGGAATGTCCAACGGAGGACTCGTATGTCACCGAGAGTTGAGGTGTATGACGTGAACCAATCAAGAAAAGGGACTCCATCCACGGACGTGAGATGAGAGTGCCAAAAGACCCGAGGTATGGGTCAAAATCGGAAGAAAACGGTGAGAACATAAATGCGTTAATTATAGAATTCACGTCCATCTAATTCTATAATTAACTATAATTAAATAAACTTATTTTAATTGACGTCCGTATGTAGTGTCATTTATTAATTAGTGTCCACTTGGAGGGACGTTAATTCTATGATTTTTAACTTAATTTATTTAACAAGAATTCACATCAATATCTATTTAATTGAATAATTTTAAAACATACATTCAAAGACACATTTATTTATATAAAATAATTTAGAGAAATAGAATATATGATAATTAGGAGAAAAATTCAAGGATTCCAAATATATATTTTTTATAATTTTATGTTACATATCTTAATAGATATCAATTTTCAAAGATATTGTTACAAGATATATATATATATATATATAGATATATATATATATAATTTGACGACTGTGTTACGTCGTCAAAAAGATTTGATCATTTCATTAACAAATTGTCTCAACTTTTAGTTGGTGCGGACACCCGAGCTGTTGATCGGCACGACACACCGAGCCACCGGTACCGCACACGGAGCACGACACGAGCCACCTCAGCGTCCATCTGGCTCGGAGACAGCTTGGAGACTCCGCCTTGAGCCTCCCCATTTATTATATTTAGCTAGACTTTATGTGTGTGTAATTTGTATTTATTTCGTTGCATTCGGTTTGCCATTTTGAGTGTAATAGGGGCTTACGAGTATTTCGGACCCCGTGGGCCCCACGGGCCCCCCGGGCCCCACCACATTGGGCCACCTCAGCCTAGGGTCCCACATGGGGCCAGTCAACATGCCACATGGGAGCATCTAGAAGTTTGAATGGTATTTGGACACATGGGGGACAATGGACTTGAAAAGTCCAAATGAGAGGCCACCTACCCCCACCTACCAAGTCCAACTTCCACATCCTTGCCATTCTAGTCAATAGGCCGCCCCCCCCCCTTTATTTTTTTTTAATTTTCATTTGTGTGGATGGTCACATGCAATCCTAGCCCTCAATCTCCCACCCCTAGATCCAACGGTGGAGGATTGATTAGATTGGTGACCTATATATGCTTGTAATTTTCATTTTTGATGATTAATGCCATTTGGAATCAAGAAATTGTTGGAGCTCCAGCTTGGTGCGCCCCTCTCTTCCCCCTTACAGCTGTGAAGGTTGCCTCTGGAGGTGTGACTCCTCCCCTATCAGTTCCGGTCATCGCCGCCGCCGCCACGAGCCGCCACCGCACCGCCATCGCCTTCGCCGGAGTTCTGTCCACGCAGTACCACAGCCACTTCCACGAAATTCCAGTCTCAGCCACGGCCTCAGATCGAGCTGAAACTTTTACTGGATGTCCCAGAGGTGTCCAGCACGTCCTCAGAATTTTGGTTGGTCATAAATATCTCATTTGGTATTTTTTGATTTTCGTCCAATCACAGTTTCCAGATCTGTCTACTGTCTATTTCCATTTCCACCCGCCCAGAGTTTCAAGTCTTAGGTCCTTTTTTTGATTTTCTTTGGTTTGCCCAATTTAACTGGGTGTCCCTCGCATCCATCCCTTCATCCACCATTTTTTTTAATTTTTGGTTCGTCCATTTCATATTTTATAAAATTCGTTCTCAGTCCTAGCTACAGTACTTTCTGCCAGTTTCCAGATCCGACCACCAGATACTCCAAAAATCCTATCAAATCACCACCAGCTCCAAATCCAATTCTAAAAATTGTCCCAGCTTCATGGTTTGAGTATCTACAAAGTTGAAGAAGAGCTTGAAGTCTGATTCCTACGGAAAGTAGGCGGTCAACGGTGGTTCTCAGACAAGTACCCTGTAAATCTGATGTCTCGGTTACTGTACAACAGGGATTTGTAAATTCATTAAAGTCTAGATCCGGCTAGATCCATCAGGTCTCTTTGAGTCTAGATTGAAGCATTTGAAGAGAGCTTTCCAACGATAGCTCATGCGTCCCGATCCGACGTCGGGATCGACCGCAGCGGCTGTTTTCGCCGGAGCGCGCACCTGAAAACAGCAAGCAGAAATCCGTGGGCAGCATTCCAAAAGCTTGGAGATCGGAGTTGTTCGGCCACCGGTCGGTGTTCCCGGCCGACCGCCTTCCGTGGAGACGTGCCACCAGGGGTCCCCATCACAGTGGGACCCACTCCTGCAGATCCGGAGGCCAGCGCCACCCGTGGGCCCCACGGGCCCGCAGAACCCGCCGTTCGGAAAGCACTAAAACGCGGAGTTCGGCACCGCCGGGCGACATCAAGATGCTGCCCGTCAACCCGAGTTGCGTGATTCCCGGGCTCCACATGTGACCTTTTACCTCCCTGCGTGGAGTGGGTCAAATCTTTGTATTGCTGTGATATTGTTTAACCGGGAGTCCGTGATTCGGCCGGGGTTGTCTTCGCCACGCCGGGAGCGTGGAGGTAATGGTCCGAACCTCTTGGCGTTCATTTGCTTAGCTAGTATACGGTCTTTTGCCGCTGCCGAGAGTGTAGGTACTAGCCCGTGTGTCCATGTCACCGCTGTGAGAGTGAGAGTGACCCGTCCCGCGACTCGATCCGAGTCCGGAAGTTGAGTCGGACTACCCTTGACCTCCGCCGGTTCCTTAACCGCGCACGGTCCGCGCTTTCCCTCGCTTGGGACGACGAGTGAGTTTCTACTTCTGTTAGCGACGTTTGCCACTAGGAGCTCGTAGTGTCGGGCTTAGCGTCTCCCTGGTGTGTATTGCTGGTCGCGTCTTCATTTAGAGTCCGAGGGTGGCACTGTATAGTGTCATCTCCCGTGTCCGTCCCGCATCAGTTTGGTATCAGAGCCAAGTCGAGTCTAGGGTAGCCGTTGCATAAGTCTTGCATAGTCTAAGGTTACCCCACACACACCTTCACTCGGTATATCCAAAGGTGTTGTCCGACCGTTAGGCTTCGCCTACCGGGAAGACCACACACTTGCGCGAGTGACCTTCGGGTCGATTACCTCCGCCGCGTACCGAGTCTTGGCCGTGTCTAGGGTGTAGTCGAGTCTCATTCTTTTCAAAAAAAAAAGTGTTTTAAATTGCATTCTTTCAAAATACCAAAAAAAGGAGTGTTTTCAAATTGCAATTAGGTCTAAGTGTATCATTTAGTGTGTTTGCATTAGTCGGTCGTTGTCACCTAGTCCGTACGTCTTTGCATGCCCACCCGTCGAGGCACCCAATACTCGCCACCACCACCTATGGCGGACTCCCGAGCCCGTAGTTCCGATGAGTCTTCCACGGCCGAGATGTTCCGGGCCATCATGGATCGTTTAGACACGCGTATGGATGGTCTTAGTACGCGTATGGATGGCATAGGGACGCGTCTAGAAGGGAGGATGAAGGTCCTCGAGGATCGGGCCGGGGTTTCGGAGCAGTCCATTCAAGGCCTTATTGGGAGGATTGCCGTCCTAGAGAGGGGCCCAGTAGCGGCGCAACCCGCGCCGACGAACGGCCAACAAGAGCCGGTGCAGCAACCCGCTGTGCCAAGGGCTCAGGTAGAGGATGTCGGGAGGCAACAGGCGCCTATAGTGGATGATTATGCCTCCGACAATGATCACGGGGGTAACGGTCGTCGTCATCAACGACGGAATCGTGATGACGAGGATGACGACCGCATTCTTAGGGGTGTGCGTGCGGACCCTGCCACTTTTAGCGGGTCCTTGGACCCTAGGGTGTATCTAGATTGGGAGGCCGGTATGGACCGGTACTTCGAGTGGTTTGAGATGACGGACCACCGAAGAGTCCGATATGCGAAGATGAAGCTGCAAGGGCAGGCCCAAACTTATTGGATCAATGTGGAGAGCCTGCTCAACCAGCGACGTCAACCCCAAATCAGTACCTGGGATGATATGAAACTCAAATTGAGGGAGAAGTACCTTCCTGCCTCATATCGCCAACGTCTTATAGACAAGTGGCAAAGCATCTCCCAAGGGAACCGATCCGTGACCGAGTACACCGCCGAGTTCGATGAGTATTATTTGCGGTGCGGGGTCACGGAAGAGAGCACCATGACGATATCCCGCTTTCGGAGAGGTTTGCGGCCTAATTATCAATATGAACTCTTTCGCCGCAATGCCACCACTTTGGAGCAGGCATATCAGATTGCTCTCGAATTGGAGCAGTTCGAGGCCGAGTTCGAGTCACCCCATCGGTTGGGCTCCTTTCCCCTTCGTAGTGTCGAGTCCCGTGGCTCATCTGGCACATATCCGAGGGCCCCCATGGCTCGACCTCAGGAGCCCGCTCGCCATGAGCCCTTTGCTCCTAGGCCTCGCCCTCCACCCCCGAGGGACCTTCCTCGTCCCCAGCATCTTACGGCCCCACCCATAGCCCGTCCACCGGCACCTGCACCACCCGCACGTCCTTTGTTGCCTACGCCTCCTATCCGTCGGGAGGATAAAGGTAAAGGACCTATGATTGGGGAGCCTAGTGGATCACGGCAGCAGTGTTATCGCTGCAATGGGTTTGGCCATTTCGCCAACCAGTGTCCCACTCGCCCATCTCTTCACATTGGGGACACACAGGCTGAGGATACCACCCCTGCGGGCCTAGAGTTAGTCAGCTATGAGGCAGATGAAGAGCTAGCTGACAAGTACTATGAGATGGGAGGTGAGGCCCAGGATGCCCAGTAGTTAGACGATACCCATGTGGGGGTCGTCAGATGTATCCTCACCCAGCCACAGGTCAGTGATGACTGGCGTCGGACCACTATCCTTCATGTATTCTGTAGGCTGGGAAAGCAAATTTGCAAGGTGGTCATCGATAGCGGGAGTTGTATCAATGCAATCTCCACGAACGCTGTCACTCGTCTTGGTCTCACACCCGTAGACCACCCTTGCCCCTACCAGGTATCATGGGTGGATACAACTTCCATTTCGGTCAAGCTGCGGTGCTTGGTCCCGCTGCAGCTCCACTCCTACCGTGACGAGATCTGGTGTGATGTTCTTCCCATGGAAGTGGGAAGTATCATTCTTGGTAGGCCGTGGTTATTCGACCGAGATGCCACACTCCATGGTCGGTCGAACACCTGTACCTTCGACCACGATGGCCAACGGGTCACCCTCCAACCCGTTCGGCCCAGGAGCCCATCTGTTAGGGGTCCTACTGGCCCTAGTACTCCGAAGCCTTCCGTTCCCGGGCCTAGTACCCCATCCCCAGCTCGGGCTATGACCGTTACCTCTGGCCCAGGAGAGCCCTCGACGAGGAGATTGATGATGATTAGCTCCCGGGAAATGGAGCAGGAGCTTAGTCAGGGCTGTCCGGTGTTTGCCATTACGGTCCGAGAGGTGGAGCGGGACTCCGAGGGTGAGCTCCCACCCGAGGTTGTTCCCATTCTGCAGGAGTATGCTGATGTATTCCCCGATGAGCTGCCCGAGGGACTCCCACCTATGCGGGATATTCAGCATGCCATCGACCTTGTTCCGGGCTCTTCTTTGCCCAATCTTCCTCATTATCGAATGAGCCCCACGGAGCATGCCGAGCTTAAACGGCAGGTCGATGAGCTTGTGCAGAGAGGATCTGTCTGGGACAGCATGAGTCCATGTGCTGTACCCGCATTACTCGCCCCGAAGAAGGATGGCACGTGGAGAATGTGCATTGATAGTCGTGCCATCAACAAAATCACCGTGAAGTACAGGTTCCCTATTCCCCGCCTTGATGACATGCTGGACATGATGGCAGGTGCCACTATCTTTTCGAAGATCGATCTTAAGAGCGGCTATCATCAGGTGAGGATTAGGCCAGGTGATGAGTGGAAGACCGCATTTAAGACCAAGGACGGTCTATATGAGTGGTTGGTCATGCCTTTTGGGTTGACCAATGCCCCTAGCACTTTCATGCGGCTCATGACTCAGGTCCTTCGACCTTTCATTGGAGTCTTTGTAGTGGTGTATTTTGATGATATCCTTATCTATAGCCGCACCACAGGGGACCACTTAGACCACCTTCGGCAGGTCTGTATACTTCTTCGGCGAGAGCAGTTGTTTGCGAACCCACAGAAGTGTGCTTTCATGACATCTCAGCTTACCTTCTTGGGTTTCATTGTGTCTAGTACTGGGGTCTCCGCCGATCCGGAGAAGGTCCGGGCCATTGTTGAGTGGCCGGAACCCTGTACGGTTCATGATGTCCGCAGCTTTCATGGCCTTGCGACGTTCTATCGTCGCTTCATCCACGGATTTAGCTCCGTCACTGCCCCGATCACGGATTGCATCCGTAAGGGCACATTTGTATGGACGAAGGTCGCATCTGCTGCCTTCAGGGACATCAAGGAGCGCATGACCCAGACACCTATCCTTCGACTGCCTGATTTCTCGAAGGTGTTTGAGGTCTGTTGTGATGCATCGGGTGTTGGGATAGGAGGAGTTTTGAGTCAGGAGTCCCACCCGATCGCATATTTCAGCGAGAAGCTGAATGATGCGAAACTGCGATATTCCACATATGATAAAGAGTTTTACGCAGTTGTTCAGGCTCTTAGGCATTGGAGGCATTACCTATTACATCAGGAGTTTGTCTTATACTCCGATCATGAGGCTTTGAGGTACCTCCATTCCCAAAAGAAGCTGAATTCGCGTCATAGTCGTTGGGTTGAGTATCTCCAGCAGTTCACCTTTGTGCTAAAACATAAGGCTGGAGTGGAGAACAAGGTGGCCGATGCCTTGAGTCGGCGAGCATGTCTTCTTACCACCATGAGTGCCGAGGTCATAGGGCTAGAGAAGATGAAGGAGGCCTATGTTGATTGTCCTGACTTCGGTCAGATTTTTACTACTCTCCAGGCCGGGCCCTCGAGAGACCATGATGATTATGTGCTTCAGGAGGGTTACCTCTTTCGAGGTAGCAGGCTATGTGTTCCCCGAACTTCGGTTCGAGATTTCCTAGTGTGGGAACTACATGCGGGAGGTCTAGCCGGCCACTTTGGTCGGAACAAGACTATTGAGGCAGTGGAGCATCGATTTTATTGGCCGAGCTTGAAGCGCGATGTTGCTAACATCGTGGCTCAGTGCCGTACATGTGCTACGGCCAAAATGAAGAAGCAAAGCTCGGGCCTTTATACGCCTCTCCCCGTGCCTGATGCCCCGTGGCAGGATGTCAGCATGGATTTTGTTTTGGGATTGCCACGTACCTCCAGGAAGCATGATTCGGTCTATGTGGTGGTTGACCGTTTCTCGAAGATGGCCCTCTTTATCCCTTGCTCAAAGACTTCGGATGCTTCTAGGGTAGCCCGCCTATTCCTTACTCATGTGGTGTGCAAGTTCGGGTTGCCTCGCACTATAGTGTCTGACCGTGATGTTAGGTTCACTTCCTATTTTTGGAAGACACTATGGCATATGATGGGTACGCACCTCAAGTTTTCCACTGCATACCATCCCCAGACAGATGGTCAGACCGAGGTGGTCAATAGGAGTCTGGGTGATCTTTTGAGATGTCTTGTTAGGGACCGCATTGGGGATTGGGATCTCATTCTACCTATGGCTGAGTTTGCATATAATGATTCGGTGAATAGGTCTACTGGCATGAGTCCATTTGAAATTGTCACAGGTCGTAGGCCTAGGAAACCCGTTGACCTTGTCCCCATGCCTGTCCATGCTAGAGTGTCGGAGTCGGCCGAGTCATTTGCTAGGCATGTTAGGAGTTTGCATGACGACATCCGTCGTCACATTGAGTCCAGCAATGCACGGTACAAGGAGTTAGCCGATGCCCACCGACACCACCGAGAGTTCCACGAGGGCGAATACGTCATGATCAGGGTAAGACCTGAACGGTTTCCCTCTGGAACCGTTAAGAAGTTGCAAGCTCGCGGAGCCGGTCCATTCAGAGTGTTGAAACGCGTTGGATCCAATGCGTACGTTGTGGACTTGCCCGAGGAATATGGTATAAGCTCTACCTTCAATGTATCGGATCTTGTTGCATATAGGGACCCAGCGGTGATCCCTAGTGAGCCTTTTGAGCCATCTCCTCCCCTTGAGAGTGATCCCACACCTGAGTGTCCACTTCCACCTCCAGCCCCTTTTTCACGGCAGCGTGAGCATATAGATCGTATACTGGACGAGCAAGTGACGGTTACCAGGAGTGGATCTTACCCGCGCTACCTAGTGCGATGGAGAGGACGGCCCGCTACTGAGGACACATGGATCACACATGGTGAGTTGCAGCAGATTGATCCGGACCTTTTGGAGCGATACAGGAGCGATGCAGACCCTTACTCGACAGGGTCGAGTTTCTCCCACCCGGGGAGAATTGGTGCGGACACCCGAGCTGTTGATCGGCACGACACACCGAGCCACCGGTACCGCACACGGAGCACGACACGAGCCACCTCAGCGTCCATCTGGCTCGGAGACAGCTTGGAGACTCCGCCTTGAGCCTCCCCATTTATTATATTTAGCTAGACTTTATGTGTGTGTAATTTGTATTTATTTCGTTGCATTCGGTTTGCCATTTTGAGTGTAATAGGGGCTTACGAGTATTTCGGACCCCGTGGGCCCCACGGGCCCCCCGGGCCCCACCACATTGGGCCACCTCAGCCTAGGGTCCCACATGGGGCCAGTCAACATGCCACATGGGAGCATCTAGAAGTTTGAATGGTATTTGGACACATGGGGGACAATGGACTTGAAAAGTCCAAATGAGAGGCCACCTACCCCCACCTACCAAGTCCAACTTCCACATCCTTGCCATTCTAGTCAATAGGCCGCCCCCCCCCTTTATTTTTTTTTAATTTTCATTTGTGTGGATGGTCACATGCAATCCTAGCCCTCAATCTCCCACCCCTAGATCCAACGGTGGAGGATTGATTAGATTGGTGACCTATATATGCTTGTAATTTTCATTTTTGATGATTAATGCCATTTGGAATCAAGAAATTGTTGGAGCTCCAGCTTGGTGCGCCCCTCTCTTCCCCCTTGCAGCTGTGAAGGTTGCCTCTGGAGGTGTGACTCCTCCCCTATCAGTTCCGGTCATCGCCGCCGCCGCCACGAGCCGCCACCGCACCGCCATCGCCTTCGCCGGAGTTCTGTCCACGCAGTACCACAGCCACTTCCACGAAATTCCAGTCTCAGCCACGGCCTCAGATCGAGCTGAAACTTTTACTGGATGTCCCAGAGTTGTCCAGCACGTCCTCAGAATTTTGGTTGGTCATAAAGATCTCATTTGGTATTTTTTGATTTTCGTCCAATCACAGTTTCTAGATCTGTCTACTGTCTGTTTCCATTTCCACCCGCCCAGAGTTTCAAGTCTTAGGTCCTTTTTTTGATTTTCTTTGGTTTGCCCAATTTAACTGGGTGTCCCTCGCATCCATCCCTTCATCCACCATTTTTTTTAATTTTTTGTTCGTCCATTTCATATTTTATAAAATTCATTCTCAGTCCTAGCTACAGTACTTTCTGCCAGTTTCCAGATCCGACCACCAGATACTCCAAAAATCCTATCAAATCACCACCAGCTCCAAATCCAATTCTAAAAATTGTCCCAGCTTCATGGTTTGAGTATCTACAAAGTTGAAGAAGAGCTTTCCAACGATAGCTCATGCGTCCCGATCCGACGTCGGGATCGACCGCAGCGGCTGTTTTCGCCGGAGCGCGCACCTGAAAACAGCAAGCAGAAATCCGTGGGCAGCATTCCAAAAGCTTGGAGATCGGAGTTGTTCGGCCACCGGTCGGTGTTCCCGGCCGACCGCCTTCCGTGGAGACGTGCCACCAGGGGTCCCCATCACAGTGGGACCCACTCCTGCAGATCCGGAGGCCAGCGCCACCCGTGGGCCCCACGGGCCCGCAGAACCCGCCGTTCGGAAAGCACTAAAACGCGGAGTTCGGCACCGCCGGGCGACATCAAGATGCTGCCCGTCAACCCGAGTTGCGTGATTCCCGGGCTCCACATGTGACCTTTTACCTCCCTGCGTGGAGTGGGTCAAATCTTTGTATTGCTGTGATATTGTTTAACCGGGAGTCCGTGATTCGGCCGGGGTTGTCTTCGCCACGCCGGGAGCGTGGAGGTAATGGTCCGAACCTCTTGGCGTTCATTTGCTTAGCTAGTATACGGTCTTTTGCCGCTGCCGAGAGTGTAGGTACTAGCCCGTGTGTCCATGTCACCGCTGTGAGAGTGAGAGTGACCCGTCCCGCGACTCGATCCGAGTCCGAAAGTTGAGTCGGACTACCCTTGACCTCCGCCGGTTCCTTTACCGCGCACGGTCCGCGCTTTCCCTCGCTTGGGACGACGAGTGAGCTTCTACTTCTGTTAGCGACGTTTGCCACTAGGAGCTCGTAGTGTCGGGCTTAGCGTCTCCCTGGTGTGTATTGCTGGTCACGTCTTCATTTAGAGTCCGAGGGTGGCACTGTATAGTGTCATCTCCCGTGTCCGTCCCGCATCATTAGTCCTCTCGTTTCTTAACGTAACTACGTCGGAATCGAGCCTATGATATACCGAAATGACGGGCTCAAAAAACTCTACCTAACCGAACGTTCAAAATAATTTTTCGTTGAGAGATGGGGGATCTTAAGATAGGAGGCATGAAAAATGGTGCAACCACTCTCACTATCTCGATCTCCATCCGACTAGTACGCCCATAAATTTTCATGGCCAAAGGTCACTCCAACGTCCATGAACAGGCTGACAAAGTAAAAATCCATAACTAACATACTACAGTGAAATATGTAATTCACCGTGTCAACAAATTAACTCTATTAAATTACCAATTAATTAATATTTCTGGTTATTGTTAGCATAAAGGGTATCAAAATTTAAATAAAAATATGAAGATTTCATCATCTATATTTTTCAATTTTTAGATAGGTGCTTATATGGAAAAAAATTTTAAAACATGTTATACGTATTACTTAACGAAGAAGAAAATAAAGCATGCAAACAGATGAACCTGATGTTGAGATAACCTATAAAACTACAACAAACATGCTCTAAGTACTCATGAAACATGCATAGAGATCATGCAAACCTTATTATTAACGATTCGACTTGGGAGAGAACACCTACGAGAAACTAGAGACCATGAACTCGAACACACGAGATATACGCATGCTGTATATGATCATAAGAGCATGTATTATCCTTGTTAAGTGAGTTTAGCCGTCAGAGAGAACACCTACCTTGAATAACAAGGAAACATGAGGAAGCAAACGGGGATGCGTTCTTCACGTCTGCACGTCCGCATGTGAAGATGAAAACCGCAGTAGCAGCCCTCAAGCTTCTGCGGCAGGATGAATCCCCCGAACGCAACAGGTTCAGTAGCAGGGGAGACTCCTTTACATACACAGGTTGTGGGATTTCGAATGCAATAGGGTCAGCCGGCCCTGCCTGTTCGACGAGGAGGTTACTTATAGGGTGGGAAAACCCCAAGGGTGGTTCGATGGTTATCATAGGCAAGGGCATTAAACCCTTCCGTGCGTTGTTCTCATCATTGATTACCCTGCCATATATTCAGCCGCCTGCCCATTTTGTCTTGTGAAACCCTAAGCCTATTCGCATGCAAGCCTATTCGACGGGTCTTTGGACCATCTGAAAAGCCTATTATTCCCTTTACGTGGAGCCCAGGGGTAAGAGGGCTTTTGTACAAGTCGAACCCATACGTATATGGGTTTGGGGTTTGGCTCCTAATGGCCTGTGAGCATGAGGCTTTCTTCCTTTGTATTTGGGTGTGCGGTTTTGTCTTCATGGGTATGAGGCCCACATTATATACGTGGGTTGGCTACTTAATCTTGGCCCATTTGTATATATGGGTTTAAAGCTGTTAACGATGTATATGGGTTTGTGAGGTCTTATGTATTTCGCACGTACACCATGGATTGGGTAATTGAAGGCCTTCACCTTGGCACATGAGGTTTGACCCTTGGATGTGGAGAGATCCATGGATAAGGGCCCATCTAAAAATGGATTACTATATCTACAACCACCCTCCTACTTGAAGTTTCAAAGACCCTAAACTAGGTATGTTCGAACGTGAGGGAATTTGGGTTTTCACAGAATAATCTTATATATATATATATGTGCATCCTTATATATATCTCTCTTATACCATTTTCCCACGTAGGTGGCTATAAGCGCTTGAGGCATTTGGGCTTTGATCTCAAAAGCCCATTTAAGCTCATGAATACGTGAGACTCCTTTATATGGTCTTTAAGGTTACCTAGAAGAGCATTAGAAGAAAAAAAATTAAATTCTTAAGCCCATTCCTTAGGCTAGTTTCTCCTAAGAGAAGCCCATATGTTAAGGTTATTAAGGCCCATTTAGAAGTTTAAGTCTTTTAATACCCATGCACCTTTGTTCTTAGGAAATGAGTTGTACTAAAGGCCCATGAAGGTTAAGGCTTTGATTTAACCACTTGGATTTTGATATTTGGGCCCTTAAAATTGAATGGTATTTAAAGGACCATGGCTATAAGTATTTCTTTTGACTTTATTGGATACTTATTCAAGGATTTTATTTGTTTAGAGAAGTTTTTTTTTCACTATAATTTAATCCGGGGTGCTACAACCAGCCCAGTGAACGAAGAGGGAATCGTTCGCTGTCAGGGAGTTACGGAGGTCCCGATGGAGGAGATCCTAGTTCGTCCAGAGGAATTCCCAAATGGAGAGTCCTTCCTTCACCGAGAGAGGGTAATGCCGTAGAAAGTAAAAAAAGGGGGGATGCTATGCAATGCAATGCTCTTGTGTGACAGAAGTTTATAGATAGGTAAACAGAATAGGGATAACAAAGAGGGGCAACAATTCACAACATCAAATATCTCAATCAACTGAATGAACCTTTGCTAAGCCGCAAACCTCTCGTAGAATCACAAGGGATTGAGGGGGAGTACACGTGGTGCACGAGGGAGGAAATTTAAAATGACAAAAGTGCCGCTGGGAGCGCACGCGGGCGCGATGAGGAGGGGCACACGCGGGTGCCAAGAGGAGGGGCACACGTGGGTGCCAAGTGGAGGGGTAACCAAAGAAAGCAAAAGGCGTCCCACCGTGATCGCAAAGATGTGAACAACGTCACGCGGAGAGAAGGAGCGGCGGCCCGAAAGGGCGCTGTTGCGGGATGGGAACAATGGTAACATGCGCTTGATGAGATGACGGGAAAGACACAAAAGAAGAGAGAATTGGACTACAACGGGATATTACTCTCCGCGGGTTTTAACAGGAATTTAAATGGGGATGGGAGGTACTGAAATTAAAATGCAAAAATTAAATGGCCATGGTGGGAAGTGACTCGCCGTGGACCTCGGGGGGATGGGAATGGTGCAGAATTTAAATTGCAAAAATAAAATTTTGAAAATTAAACGGCCATGGCGGGAAGTGACTCGCCGTGGGCCTCGGGAGGATGGGAATGGTGCAGAATTTAAATTGTAGAAATTAAATGGTCATGGCAAGAAGTGACTCACCGCGGGCCTCGGAGGGATGGGAATGGTGCAGAATTTAAAGAGCAGAAATGACTCCCGCGGGAAATGACTCTCCACGCGGGTTAGAACAATACGGGAACCACCGCGGGAAATGACTCTCCGCACAAGTTAGAACAATACGGGAACTGCCGTTTTAATGGAGGATGGGAACAAAAGAAATAGAAGAGTGCGTGTGTGATGGTGGTGTGATCGCCAGGGGCTGAGGGCCCCAAAATAAAAGGAAAGTGATCGCCAGGGGCTGAAGACCCCAAAAATGAGAAGGGTGATCGCGTTTACCTCAAAAGTGGGAAGTGGTGCCTTCTGGTTCGTTACCCTTGCAAGAAAAGAAACAAACACCAAAACAGATCAGAAATAAAGCGGTGTAGTATCAATCCCTTGTGACAAAAGTAATGAAATCATGAGTGGACACACACTTGGCTGGTGTTGTTTTAAACCCCTCTCAGACACGAGTGGGTGGAAAAGATGCTAATGATGGGTGAAACAGTGTGCAAAGGTGCGTGAAAACAAACCCTCTTAAGAAGAGAGATGACAGACAAAGAGATGATGCATGCAACGAAAATGACAAGGGAAAGCAGAGGGAAAGAATGGCTTATTAGAGCGCCGATGGCGGGCTTCGGGGAGAACTTCGGCAGCGTGAGGATGACGTAGAAGCACGATGGGGCGGAACGACCTCCTTTCGAGCGTACGGGCACCCAGAAATTCGGTAGAGCCTCCACTTAAGAACCCTCAAGTTTTGAAGCAATTCTGACAGAGTAACCCCTCCCCTCTTGAGATATGAAGCCTTGAAGCAATTCTGGCAGAGTAACCCCTCCCATCCTGAGATCTGAAGCTCTCTGGTTTCGAGGGAGTGGTCCTCTATTTATAGGGAAAACTATGAATGACGCGTCTGGCGTCTGGGACGCGTCCCGCTGACCAGACGCGTGGATAATTAAAATATTAATTTTACTGAGATTGACACGTCTAGGGTCCTGGATGCGTTATTTAAATGTGTCCATGGTCCCAGACGTGTCTATCCTCTTCCACAAAAATGGCCCCGAAAGCCATCGAAAGCGGCGAAAGCGAGAGGTTTCGGCGCCTAACCTTGACTTTTGAAACTGCGTCTGGTCAGCGAGACGTCTTCTTTTTTTGGTTTTATTTGATTCGTCAAACTGAACGGCGTGGCTGGCGCCGCCCGCGTGCTGCACGAGGGTTAAAGGAGGCGTCAGGGCAGGGTGACACATTTAAAGGAGGCGTTAGGGCAGGGTGACACCTTTAAAAAAATGGGAAAATACCAAAAAAAGAAAATTTTAAGAAGGCGTCGTGGCAGGGTGACACCTTTAAAGGAGGCGTCACCCACCCCTACCGTGTTTAAAATTTTTTCTGGAAAAATTTTAAAAAATAGAGAAAATACAAAAAATAGGAAATCACCCAAGTAATTAAAAATGTAAAAGCCTCCTTGGGACATCATAGTGTAATATGAGATTTACTCACGGTAATGTTAAAAATGGCGTGTCTACAACATCATGCTTAACGGTATTAAGATAATAAAGAGAATAATTTGCCAGTCAAGGCACGATCAGCTCTGCGGAAAATCTTGTAAAATAGGTTTAGATCAAGTTTTTTCCACAATCGGGTGCTTAGTAGAAAACCAAAGAGATCTCGGCCAGGTAAGAAGTGGAACAGTGGGAGGTTCTCCTCGCATTCGCAAGGTCCTAATTAAGTAAACATTTATCCACTTAAAGCATTTGCCCGTGGACCTCTAGCCTTAGACACCGGTCTTTCTCGGTAGACTTGCTAGCTACACGATTTGTCGGAAACACAAAAACACGTAAATCAAACGAAAATCATTCTTAAGGCCCCAATATATTCCCCAACTGGCGCCTATGGACATCTCAACGTATGCCAAGATGGTCCGGAAGTCCCAACTATTAGAAGATGCCATGGAGATGGCGGATAGAATTAATGGAAGAGTTGTGAAAGAGCAAGTTGTTAGCGCTGAAAACTTTAAACTAACATTTGGAAAGAAAAGGTCAAATGAAGGAATAACCCCTCAACAAGACAAAAGGCATCGAGATGGAAATAGGCAAGTCTTCCCTGCTGCATCTTCATTATCATTAAAAGATATCTGCAAGTATTGTGACAAGGCTGGCCATAAGACTGAAGAGTGCTAGAGAAAGAAGGGAGCATGCTTGCATTGTGGAAGTAGGGATCATCGGATTTCCAATTGTCCCCTTATGAAGGAATCTCTGTCGGAGAAGAAAAGTCAAGAAGGACCAAGGCGTCAAGGAAGACTCCAAGCTCTGATAGAACCTGCACCTACTGAAGAAGGAGGAGTGGTGGAAGATACTCTCACCATCAATTTTATAACTACTTTTGTTCTATTTGATACTAGAGCTACCCATTTATTCATATTCTGAAATTTTGCTGCCACCTTGCATGAAAAATATGTTCCTTTGAAAACTGAACTTGTCATTTCCACACCTTTAGGAGCAAGCACTAATCTTAAACACTATTTCCCTTCTAGTGAAGTATTGATTAGTGGCCATAACTTAGCCGCTGATTTGATATGCATGAACATGGAGGGTTACGATGTAATCTTAGGTGCTGACTGGATGGCCAAGTATAATGCTAAGGTGGATTGTAGGCGAGGTAATGTAACCTTTGGTGAACCGGGATATCTTGAACTCTCTTTCTCTAGAAGTAGTCATCCTAGACACCCTCTTCTCATCTCTGCCCTTCAAGCTCGAAAAATAATGAAGAAAGGATGTGTTACATTCTTAGTTTATGTCCTTATAACCGAACCCAAGAAACCTATTCTGGAAGAAATCTCTATTGTTAGGGAATATCCTGATGTATTTCTCGAGGAGTTATCTGGCATACCATCCGAGAGAGAAGTTTCATTCTCAATCGATTTGATACCAAGAGCAGCCCCTATATCCAAAACTCCTTACATAATGTCACCTACTGACTTGAAGGAACTAAAAGAGCAATTGATGGAATTATTAGAGAAAGGATTCATCAGATCTAGTACATCACCTTGGGGAGCACTTGTTCTCTTTGTAAAGAAGAAAGATGGATCTATGAGGTTTTGCATTAATTATAGACAGTTGAACTAATTGACTATCAAGAATAAGTACCATCTGCTAAGAATTGATGAACTATTTGATCAAATCTTTGGAGCTCATTATTTCTCCAAGATTGACCTCAGGTCGGGTTATCATCAACTGAGAATCAAGGAAGAATATATTTATAAGACAGCATTCATGAGTAGATATTGGCACTATGAATTTGTTGTCAGGCCTTTTGGGTTGACTAATGCGCCTGCAGCCTTTATGCAACTTATTAATAGTGTGTCCCGACCCTATTTAGATCAATTTGTGGTAGTATTTATTGATGATATATTGATCTACTCTAAAACCAAGGAAGAACGTGAAGCACATTTGAGGATTGCCTTATAGTAAAGGAGAATCAATTATATGCTAAATTGGGCAAATGTGAGTTCTGGTTGGAGGAAGTTTCATTTCTCGGTCATGTGATCTCTAAGGAAGGTATTTATATTGATTCTTCAAAGGTAGAAGCTGTCAATAATTGGGAAAGGCCCACAAATGTGACCGAAATCTGAAGTTTTCTAAGATTGGTCGGTTACTATAGGAGATTCATCAAAGACTTCTATAAAATTGTCGTGTCATTGACTAAATTAATAAGGAAGGAAAATTCTTATGTGTGGGCTGAAGAATGTGAGAAGAGTTTTCAAACTCTGAATGAGCTCTTGACAACTGCACTTGTTCTTATTCTGCCTCTTGTGGGAGGCAGATTCGAGGTATATGCTGATGCTTTGAGAATTGGCCTAGGTTGTATACTAATGCAATAAGGCAAGGTGATAGCCTATGCATCTAGGCAACTAAAGACTCATGAAGTTAATTATCATGTGCATGATCTAGAATTAGCGGCAATAGTCTTTGCTCTCAAGATATGGAGACATTATCTATATGGTGAGCAGTTCATTATCTATTCTGACCATAAGAGTCTAAAATATCTATTTTCTCAGAAGGAACTCGACATAAGACAAAGAAGATGGTTAGAATATTTGAAAGATTTTGACTTTTCTATTCAATACCATCTTGAAAAAGGTAATGCTATGTCTGATGCTCCTAGTAGTAAGTCGAGGGCTCTATTATCAAGTTTGAAGATTAGTGAGTGGCGACTACTGGAGCAATTTATAAGATTAAATTTAAATGTGGAACCAAAGGAGGAACGAGTCTTGATTACTAGTATAAGGGTATAACATGATATGTTCTCAAGAGCAACAAGGTAATGATCATTGATTGGTTGAAATTATGGGGAATTTGAGCCAAAGACCTGATTTTTAACTGACTAATGATGGGAGATTATTATTTTGAGGAAGAACTTGTGTGCCTTATAGTGACAAAATCAAGAAGAAGATAATTGAAGAAGCGCACCAATCCAGGTATACCATTCATTCAGGAGCCACTAAAATGTACCAAGATTTGAAATAAAATTTTTAGTGGCCGATTATGAAAAGAGAAGTGCCTGAGTTTGTGAGATGTTGCATGACATGTCAACAAGTAAAGGCAGAACATCTCAAATCTGCTGGTAAATTGAAACCTTTGGAGATACTGGAATGGAAGTGGGAAAGTATTGGCATGGATTTCATTATGGGATTGCCCAAAACTAGAGGAGGACTTGATACAATCTGGGTAATAATGGACCGCTTAACCAAGTCTTCTCACTTCTTACCCATCAAAGTAAGTGGACGATGGATACTGGCAGCTCTATACATCAAGGAAGTGGCAAGATTACATGGCATTCCTTCATCTATAATTTCTAATAGAGATCCTAGATTTACTTCTCACTTTTGGAAGGGATTGCAATATTCTTTAGGAATGGGATTAAATTTTAGTACAACTTTTCACCCTCAGACAGATGGTCAGACAGAGAGAACCAATAAGATCATCAAGGATATGCTTAGAGCTTGCATGATAGATTTCGGTGGTACTTAATATGAACATTTACCATTGATTGAGTTCGCCTACAATAATAGCTACCGATCAAGTATTCAAATGGCACCTTTTGAAGCTTTGTATGGTAGAAGTTGTAGATCACTCATATGCTGGGATGAGATTGGGGAGAAGCAGTTAGTAGGTCCTAATATGATTCAAGATACTATTCGGAATATCCAGATGATTAGGAACCGACTAAAAGTTGCTCAATCCCGACAGAAGAGTTTTGCTGACAACAGAAGAAGAGATCTGGAATTTCAAGTTGGTGACCGTGTCTTCTTGAAGATATCACCTACCCAAGGAATCTAAAGATTTGGAGTCAAAGGAAAGTTAAGTCCAAGATTTCTTGGTCCCTTTGAGATCCTTGATAGAGTTGGGGACGTAGCATACATGCTAGCATTACCCCTGAAGTTGGCAGGAGTGCATGATGTTTTTCATGTGTCAATGCTGAGGAGGTATGTCTATGATCCTTCGCATGTGATCCAACATGATGATTTCGTACTATAAAATGATTTGTCTTATGAAGAGAAACCCGTCAAGATACTAGAGCGGAAATTGCATCAACTAAAGAATAGAGAAATACCAATGGTTAAAATCCAATGGAGCCATCGTAGACAAGAAGAAGTCACTTGGGAATTGGAGGATGCGATTAAGAAGAAGTATCCAGAATTATTTTCAGGTTAGTATTATTGGTACTCCTCTTATTTTGTAATGGATCATGTGAATTTGGAGGACAAAATTCTTTTTAAGTGGGGGAGGATGTAGCAACTCAGAATTTCATATACATATATATATATATATATATATATATATATATATATGTGTGTGTGTGTGTGTGTGTGTGTGTGTGTGTGAAAAATAATGAAAGATGAAAGTAAAATAAAATAAATTATAAAATATTTTTCTTTAAGCCTATAAAGTATAGAATACATTAACACAAATATTAATCCCACGTGATAACATGAACGGCGAGATTCGCGGCTCGATTCAGAGAGGGGGAAGTCGTCAGTACTATAACAATACGGTAGATTTAAGAGAGAATTATTAGCTCTAATCTAATCCTAATTAGTGGATGATGTCATTGCTTATATCATTGAATAGAGGAGGTCATTGGTTATGTCATGGAGGGGAATTTATTTCGACATTCACATGTTGTAATTTATTTTCAACATAGGTTGGTGTAATAGTAACATGGGTTGGTAAAATAGGAAAATGAGGTAGAAATTAACTTAGAATTAAATGGGTAATAGAATAATTATGAGATTTGACCTATAAATAGGACTTGGATCTTCCCTACTCAAACTACAAATCTATTTGAAAATTACTGGTCATAGAGAGAAGGAAAGCTTGAAGTTTGGAGGAGTGTTCAAAGTGTTCTTCGTTCTTATTCTTCTTCCACTTTGATCTTCAACTAGGTAGATTTTCTCTCAGGCAAAACTTAATTAGATCTTCATATATGTTCCTTTGCATGAGTATTTCGATTCTATGCAAATTTTTCAGGATCATGTATTTGTCCCTTATTTTGATATTAAAGTCCAAAAATTAGACTTTTTACTATAAGAACGAGTTTTAATTTTCTATGTAAAAGCACGGATCACACATGGACCGTGACTTGAACGCGACAACCGCGTTAAGATCGATGTGTCTGATTTACCTCATTTATGTGCGTTATTTAAAATTTTAATTTTGACTTTTAAATCATGTTCTTACCTTAAAAATGCTATAGAGAAATAAATGACTCGGTAAATAAACTCGTAAAGCTATCATTAAAGGTCAAACAACTATGCTCTAATTTTCGTAAACTTCTTGTACACGATTGACCCTGTCTATTTGATCTAAGCTCTATCTGAAAGTGTGACATATTCTTTCAATATATGGTGAGCAGCTCATTATCTATTCTGACCTTAAGAGTCTAAAATATCTATTTTCTCAGAAGGAACTCAACATGAGGGGCTGGTCTGGTCCGCCTAAACCACTCACGGAGGGATTTTTTAATATTAATTTTTTTTTTATTTTTTGATGGGTTTGGGCGGACCAGCCTCGGGGGGCAGGCTGGTCCGCCTAAACCTCTAGGAGTTGGTGCGCGGATCGGGGCTGGGGGCTGGGTTTTCGTGTAAAAAAAACACTTCTTTTCTTTCTTTTTTTTCCCCAGGGGTTTAGGCATATTAGAGTGAGAGGGAGAGAGGGGGCGGTCCCACCTCTATAAAATCTGGATTTTCTCCTATTTTTGTCCTACGCTTGACCAAGAAGAAGAGGACAAAAGATACGTGACTTCAACTGGCTAGCTGGACGCTTGTGCGCGTAGGCTAAGGAGGTTGACTCGCGTGCATCCGCGTGACCTCGAGCTTCGTTCTTCGCGACTCCTTTTACGCACAGGAACGCTGACGAACCTTGCACGAACCTCATGAACTGGGAACATGAATTGGGAGCAACTGGGATTGGGGGATGGCCGTGGGGCCACTAGGCTGGGAGGAGGGTGGGCTCTCCAAGGAGGGGTTCACCCTCCCAGGGCACGGCCGCGCCCGGGGAGAACTCTCCCCGAGTGAGCCATGACCCCGAGGGGTGGCCCTTGTGGGTCTTCTTTAGTTGTCTGGGGTGTCCTTTGAAGGACACATGGTCCTGGGATGCTGGGATTAGAACATGGGGGCTGTTGTTGTTGAGTCGTAGCTGCCGCTCACAAGGTGTTCGGGTACATGCCCGACACACCTCGGGTACATGCCCGACACACCTCGGGTTGTCGATCGGCTTAGATGAATGACTGGCATGCCTTAGATTCGGCCTTGGGCTGAGGGAAGGGGCTCATAAGAGCTGAGAGGGTGCCTTCCGGGCGCATGGGCCCAGCTTCTGTGGTGCGTGCAGCATGATACGGTAGGTTAGCAAGGTAGCCCTGGGTTGGCCCGGGAGCTAAAGGTAAACGGCTCGTCGCCTCGTGTCTGAGGGTCGGGAGAACCCGGCTGGTGTGTTGGAGCCGTGGGTTGACCCACGGTTTGTTGTAGAAGGATTGGGACATACGAGCCCACAAGGTGTTCGGGGATATGCTCGACACACGCGTGTGAGCCGTCTATGAGCGTTGCGGTCCTCCAAAGCCTGTGGTTGACTTAATTAGGTCTCCCTTTGACCTTAGAGGGTTGGAAGAAGGCACCTTGGGGGTAGGCCCCGGCCTTGTTGCCGAGTGCCACGTGGCACAATGTCATGCCCCGAGTTTTTAATACAACAGAAGGAATCTCGGAAACGTGGACAGCCGACATGGTAAGCCTCTCGCAAGCAAGAAATCAGAGCGCAAGACAATCACATAAAAGTAATTACATAAGTAATTGCTCAAAATTCTAACTGTATTTCATAATAATAATAATCAAAAAGTACATAAGACCATTGCTTTTGACATCCTTACATCCTCTGACTCAAAAAATCAAAAATTACAATATGACTCGACTAAACACTAGAGAACTAGGGCTTCTCTCATTCCAATGGACCATCAATTGCTCTCGGACCCATTACTTGCATAATCTGAATCCAATTCACTAGTATCTCCTAAAAAAGATGAGAAAGTAGGTATGAGCACACATACCCAGTAGGTATCTTCGTATCAACATGAAGGCAATATTTAAGTGATTAACATTCTAGCTGTAGAATAAAGATAAACGAAATAAGATGATAGAACATGCGGTGAAAACCTAAAGTAATATCAGTAACATGGTATGTGTTGGGCCTCCTCTGGAGCTGATCAGCAGTGTGAAAACTACTGTGATTTGATTGTGTTTTGAGTGATTGGCAACAGTTGAGTTGACTATGTTGATTTTATCTTTTACCTTGGTAGCAGTGTGAATTTTGATGAATTTTGTTGAGGTCAGAATCATTAGATGGTCATAAGTAGGTCTGTGCAGGCTTGCCTTGTGATAAACAAGGTATGTGCATAATTTTCACTAAGGCGTATAAGGTCTGTGCATATTGAGATAAATGCACACAACATCAGTGCATATTTGGTTGATTCAGCATATAGCATCGGTGCATATTTCAGTGGTCTGCGTTTGTTGCATATTATAAGTCTATGCATGCTTTTGCATACAACATCATAAGTCTGTGCATGTTTTTCAAATATGCATAATCTAGTCTGTGCACAAACTGCACTATGTACACCAAAGTCCGTGCACATTCACTCTAAGTAAATCTATCGCCTGTGCACGTTTGGTCTTAAGGCATGAAAAGGTATGTGTACGTCTCTTTAGAAACATACACAAGGTTTGTGCATCCTTTTGTTCATGTGTGAATAAAGTCAGTGCAAGTTCTTATTTGTGACTTTCACGATCGATGCATGTCCGAGAATAAAGTCAGTGCATATTGTTCCTTGCATGATACAAGGTTGGTGCACATTCTTATACGTGCACATATGAAGGTCGGTACATTTGTAAAGTCAGTGCACGCTCCATTTCACGTTGAATCTAAGTCTATGCATATTCTTAGTCCTACCAAAGTCGGTGCATTGTTTGCATGGTTAGGCTTTGTCCATACAAGAGTCGGTGCATGCCTAGTCTTACACATATAAGAGTCAGAGCATATCTAAGTCAGTGCACATGTTATGTGGCTGCATATAGGGTCTGTGCAGGTTTTATCCTGCACACATAAAGGTATGTGCATGTTTCAATTTTGTGCACGAGAAGTTTGTGCAGTCTTGGCTCATACGCATACCTGTCTGTGCAGGTCTTATCATGCACACATAAAAAGTTTGTGCAGGTTTTTATCGTGTGCTGAATTAGGTTGGTGCACACTCGCCTTGATGTTTAGATAGTCGATGCACATAGTGTATTCAGTCGGTGCATGTTTGCATACAAGCATATAAAAGTATGTGCACACTTTCTCACTTGCACGTCATAGGTCTGTGCACATCTTTAGTTTTGACGCTAGGAGGTCTATGCATATTCTGTTTTATGTCTGTGCACATTACATATGGCTGATTACAAGATGTTTGATGAAATGTCTCTCTTCCAATTAACAGGATGTAAGCAGCACGTGAGCTCGAACTAAAGTAGGCACGTGTTCCCAAAAAGGCTGGAAGCTGGTATGAGACTCCAGGAAGCTTATGATTGGCACCTGATCCAAGGCAATAAGTGAGCCAGTACTTCTACCACGTGGAGTGCCTTAGCTCAGCGATATTGACACGTGGACAGATGGAGATCAGATCTGTGAAAGTGTTTAAGCAGGAAACATGGCGTCCACACGCCCTTTTGCCTGACATATATAAAAGAGGCATTATCGCCTGATCAAAATATACAGAGAATAGAGCAGAAAAGAAGATTGAAGCAGAGAGAGATTCAGTAGAGCAGATCAGATATCAAGAGAAGAAAAAGAAAAGAGTGCAAAGTGAGAGCCAGTTGATCGTAAGAGAAGAAGAATTCTAAGAGTTTCTGAGGGAATTTGTTTAGCTGTGAGTGAAGAGTTAACTGCTATTGTTCCTGGCGTATAGGTTCATAACCATCGCCAGTTTGCTCTATACTGAGAGCTACATTGTTTTTCTCGTTGATTTTTCCTTTTCATTTTTAAACTCTCGTTACTGCAAGCTGTGAGTCAGCGTCTGTGGCACAAGCTATAAGGCTAAGCAGTAGAGGAGGATTCCTCTGATAGCGTAAGCTGTAAGGCTCAGCGTGTTTTGGGAAGTGTTCCCCGAAGCTGTGGATCAGCAGTTTGGAAGCTGTGTATCAGTAGTGAAGCCACACTTGGTTTAAGTGTGGGGTGGACGTAGATCTCTGGAGGAGATCGAACCACCTTAAAATTCTTCTATCTCTGTGATTTTGATTTTCGTGTTGAGTGTTTGGCTTCAGCAAATTTAATTCCGCACTTGTTGCTTAGGTTGGTATAATTTTTAGGGGAAGATCTATTCACCCCCCCTCTAGATCTATCCTATGTGATATTGAAGCATTCCATAGTGTCAACAATTGGTATCAGAGCCTAACTCTTCTGCAGGGCTTAATATCCCGAAGAGGTTAGCTATCATGGATGCAAAAAGAATGACAACCGAGGGACACTCTACAACCAAGCCTCCGTACTTTGATGGTTCAAACTATGCATACTGGAAGAATCGTATGCAAGTTTTCTTGAGGGCAAAAGATTTTGAACTCTGGAGGGTTGTTAGTAAAGGCCCCTTCGAATTATCTGAGGATGAAGACTTATGAACACGTGAGCAGATTCACAGATCTACACTTAACTGGAGTGCTATCAACGCAATCCAGTGTGCCCTTCATCCCACGGAGTTCTCCAAGGTATCATTCTGTTCATCAGCTAAGGAGATGTGGGATAAATTGGAAGTCATATACGAAGGGACATCCCAAGTGAGAGAGACCAAAGCCAACATGCTGGTCTCTGAGTACGAGGCATTTAGAATGAGGCCAAATGAGACTATTACAGAGATGTATGCTCGCCTCATGATTATCACAAATGGTCTTAACAACCTTGAGAAATCCTGCTCTGATTATGAGCAAGTAAGGAAGATTCTGCGTTCCCTAACTCTGATCTGGCACACCAAGGCTACTGTTATTGAGGAGTCCAGGGACTTAAAGACCACCAAGGTTGATGAGTTGATCAGTTCACTCATGACATATGAGATGAACCTGCCAAAAATAGATGAGCTAGAGAAGAAGAAGAGACCTATTGCACTGAAGGCCGATTCCTGTAAAAGTGGGTCATCCAGCGACCACAGCTCCTCAGGATCAAAGATTGAAGGTGATCAGCTCGCTATGCTGACTCGGCAATTCAAGAGGTTTCTGAGAAAAGAGGGAAGAAATTTTGGAAGAAGACAGCACAGTGACAAACGGCAGACAAGGTATAAAAATAATCCTGCCAAAAAGACTGACACAACTGTTTGCTATCATTGCAGGAAAGCTGGCCACATGAAGGTAGAATGTTCGGAGCTCCAAAAGCTGAAGGAAAAAGGAAAGAAGAGAAACTCAAGAGGCAAAGCCATGATAAGTACCTGGAGCGATGAGGATGAGGGCAATCTCAGCTGCACCTCGGAGAGCGAAGGAGAAAGAAGTCAAATATGTCTTATGGCTAGGGACTGCGATAGAGAAGAAGAAAATGATGAGGTATCATCTCCCTTTGAAAATTACACTCTTATTGATTGGGAAAATGCTTATGGTGAGTTATTAGATAAGGTTGATGATATAAGAATAGAAAACAGACAATTAAAGAAAGATCAATTCACTCGTTAATGACACTACCATGTCAGATAGAGTTGCATATCTAGAAACTAAAAATAGTTGTTTGAAACAATCTGCTATTGAAATAGATGAGATGAAATCTACTTTGATTGATGCTAGGAAGGAGAGTGAGACACTGAAAAATACAATTGATGACTTAAAGTGAAATTTCAAAGTTGTGAAAATGATATGAAAATTGTTAATGAAAAGTATGAAGCTGTGTTGAATGTTAATGTTGAGTTGAAGAAATCAATAGAAAATCTTGAAAAAGAAAATGGGGACAAATAGAAAACCATTGAGAGCATGACCCAAGGTACTGAAAACTTAAATGTTCTTTTAGGAACAAAAGTGAATTTTAGAAGAGAGGGTCTTGGTTTTAATCCCACAGCTAAAAGAAGTTTCGAACTCAAAACTGTTTCATTCACAGCAGCAAAGGGAAAGACCACCCCTCTAATTAGAATGTGTAGTGAAAACAATGCTGACAAGTCTTCTGTGAAAGCTGCCACTCAGAAAAAGTCCAGTGCTCAGGACAAGGGTAAACAGAAGATGGAGATGCCCAGCAAATCACGCACATATATGTCTACATCTCAGGGCAAATATCAGGTTAGGGGTCAACCATCTGTAACCTCAAAACCCCAGAATAAGTCAAATAGGTCTCCATAGAAAATTAGCTGGAAGACACAGTCCACTCCCATTCATATTCCAAGTGGATCTAGGACAGTCAAGAGACCAGAGATTATAAGAAACCACCCCAGAGTTCAGACCTAACATGCATACCATTATGCTCAGCCATATCAGTTCAGTAGGTCTAGAAAGGATAGAACTTATGGAAGGTCTACATACCACTCAAATCCCACTCTGAAATATAGACTTCATGTTAGAAATTGGGTTGGGCAATCTAGGACATGGAATCCAAGGAAACATACTTCCTATGATCAGCCGAGGACCAACCCTGGATACACGTCACCCAATGTTTTCCATACCAATAATAACTATAAAAATATCAACAACAAAAATAAGACAAACAAATCCACAAAGCAATCAGTTCCAAAACAAATGTGGATACCCAAATGTTTGCTATCATGCTTTGATGATTCTTTTGTTGTTTTGGGGCCCAAGGGTTCCAAATTTTTCTACTTGATCCTTGATGCAGGTATGCCTGGCAGCCAAGCAAAATCTATGGTACTTGGACAGTGGCTGCTCCAGGCATATGACGGGGGACAGGGCCAAATTTTGTATCCTGGTTGAAAAGAATGGAGGCCTTGTTACCTTTGGAGGCAACACCATGGGTAAGATAGTCGGATCAGGTAAGGTAGGTAAGTGTTCTACCTGCTGTATTGATCATGCTAGTAGAAGGTCTTGCATATAACCTGTTAAGTATTAGCCAGCTTTGTAATAAAGGTCACAAGGTAGTTTTTGACTCTACTAGTTGCAACATTTATGAGCCTAATTCTGACAATGTTAAATTTTCTGGTAAAAGAGTCAATAACATTTACCTAGTTGACCTAGATGATGTAGCACATTCAAACTTGTGTCTTACTAGTAAAAATGATGATCTAGCCTATCTCTGGCATCGTAGACTAGGTCATGCAAGCTATACTGTGTTACACAAACTGAATAAGCATTCAATGGTTAGAGGACTTTCTGAAATTTCTTTTAAAGTTGATAATGTTGTATGTGAGGCATGCACTCAGTCCAAATAGACTAGGAAGTCATTCAAGTCTAGAATAGAAAATCTATCTTCTAAACCATATGAGCTGATTCATATGGATCTCTTTAGACCCACAAGGTCAGCCAGTTTATCAAATAGAAGATATGGTTTTGTTTTAGTTGATGATTTCTCTAGATTTACTTGGGTGTTTTTCCTCACACACAAAAATGAAGCATTTGATGAATTTCAGGAGTTCTATTTAAAAATAAAACATAACAATGACAATTCTATTCAGAATATACTGACTGATCATGGTGGTGAGTTTGATAACTCACAGTTTTATGACTTCTACAGGGACAATGGCATAACTCACAGGTTCTCCTCTCCAAGGACTCCTAAGCAAAATGGCATAGTAGAAAGGAGGAACCGGACTCTTGTGGAGATGGCTCGAACACTGCTGGTGGAAGGTAACCTACCAAGGAAATTTTGGGCTGAGACAGTCAACATAGCCATGGTAAGGTCATTTACCCAAAAAACTCCTTATGAAATTCTCAAGGGTAAGAAGTCTTCACTAGCTTATTTCAAGGTCTTCGGTTGTAAGTGTTTTGTGCATGTCAATGCTAAAAGAGACCTTGATAAATTTGAACCTAAGAGTGATCCTAGAATTTTTCTAGGATATTCAGAAACATCTAGAGCCTATAGGGTATACAATTTAAACTCTAAGACAGTAGAAGAATCTTCACATGTCGTCTTTGATGAAACAATGACTAAACTTGAAAATGGTTTGTGCAGGGAACAGAATAATGGAGAAATTCTAAAAAATGAAAATCCTGCAGACCAGTCTGAAGAAAGTGATGCAGAGGAGCCTGGTTCTCAGGGGGAGGTAAATGAGGTTCAAGGTAATCAAATTATCAATGTCAGATCTCTTAAAGATCATCCTATAGATAATGTAATTGGAAATTTGCTTGAACCCCCTAGAACCAGAGCCTATCTCAGAGCTCAGAATGAATTAAACTCCTTTGCATTAGTATCACACATAGAACCCAAAAACATTGATAGTGTTCTTAGTGATGTGCATTGGATCAATGCCATGCACAAGGAATTAAATCAATTTGACAGGAACAAGGTATGGTACCTAGTTCCACCTCTTGATCATGGGACTGTCATTGGGACCAAATGGGTGTTTAGCAATAAAATAGATGAGAAGGGTAATGTCATTAGGAATAAGGCCAGACTTGTAGCTTAGGGGTACAATCAGGAGTATGGTATTGACTTCGAAGAGTCATATGCCCATGTTGCTAGGTTAGAGGCTATCAGAATCCTATTAGCATATGCATGCTCATTAGGAATCACCCTTCAGCAGATGGATGTGAAATCTATATTTTTGAATGGGGAAATAAACGAGGATGTCTTTGTAAGACAGCCTCATGGTTTTAAATGCTTAGATTTTCCTAATCATGTATATAAATTGAATAAAGCTCTATATGGACAAAAACCCTAGAGCTTGGTATGACAGGCTCAACAAGTTCCTCACGGATAAGAAGTTCACAAGAGGTGGAATTGACCAAATCTTATTCACAAAGGTAAGTCATCCAGACATTCTCATTGTGCAAATTTATGTAGATGACATTATTTTTGGATCAACTAACCCAACCTTATGTGAGGAATTTTCTAATCTAATGACACATGAATTTAAGATGAGTTCAATGGGTGAGCTAAAATTGTTCCTTGGACTGTAGGTAACTCAAACTAAGGAAGGAACATTCATAACTCAGTCCAAGTACATCAAGAACCTGTTGAAGAAATTCAAGTTTGAAAATTTGAAGGAAATAACAGTAGCAATGGGTACATCAACTAGTCTTGATGATGACCTAAAAGGTAAATTGATTGACACCAAATTGTATAGAGGTATGATCGGATCCCTTCTTTACCTTACTGCATCTAGGCCTGATATTCAATTTGCTATGGGTTTATGTGCTAGATTTCAGGCTAGTCCTAAAGAGTCACATGTTAGTGCTGTTAAGATGATTTTTAGGTATCTGTCAGGCACCCTAGAGCTAGGTCTTTGGTATCCTGCTTGGTGTGAGCTAGACCTTATAGCCTACACTGATGTTGATTATGCTGGGTGTCGGATAGATAGAAAAAGCACTAGTGGATACTGCCATTTCTTAGGTGGTTGTCTAGTATCTTGGGCTTCTAAGAAGCAACATATTGATGCTCTATCTACTGCTGAGGTAGAATATGTCACAACAGAAAATTGTGCAGCCCAGGTGCTCTGGATCAAACACCAACTCCTTGATTATCAGATAGAATTAGGATGCATTCCAATTCTGTATGATAACACTAGTGCTATAGCATTGACTAAAAATCATGTTCATCACTCTAGGACTAAGCACATAGAAATCAAACACCATTTTCTAAGAGATGAAGTAAGCAAGAATTAAATTGAACTGAACTTCATAGAATCTGAAAAATAGCTTGCTGATATTTTTACTAAACCTTTGAGCAATGACAGATTTAAATTCCTAAGAAGGGAGCCAGGTTTATGTAAATTTCAGTATGTTGAATAATTCTTTTTCATTTCTGAGGAAGGGTTGTGATATGATATGTGTCTACCTATCAAATCCTTTTTGAATAAGATTTCAGATGTGTGCTTGTCAATTGAAATTGTTTTGAATAAATGTTCTGATTTGTCTTGTGAATGGTTCATGTCTGCTTGCCAATAGCCTTATCTATGTCATAGTTGAGTCGTCTTGATTTCATAGGTATATAAAATGATATGTGGTGGAAAGACATATTCTGTCTGCCTGAAAGCCCATACCATGTGTAGAGAACCATCCTCCGCCAGGTACCATGAATCAAGAGAGTACATGCATTGCATTGCATTTCCTAAAATGTTGGGTCTAATGTTTTGTGGTTAGTTGTGTCTTAATGTTGAATAAACATGCATATAGACAGGGCGAGCTTATGTTTAGAACACAGTTGCCTGTCCATGCTGTATTGTTATGTCAGGGGGAGTTTTTCTGATCTATCTAAATTCTGAAAAGTCTTCTATCAATACCTCACTTCAAAACTCTTTGGACCTCAGACTCTTCTCAAATCATCTATCTTGAATAAAATTTTATTCTCTACAGCTGTCTGTGTGTTTCACAATCTCCTTCCCATCCTGAATTGATGACAGTCTGTCAATAAGTTCATTACATTAAACAACATAAATCACAAATCTTCTATTATAAGAATCATGTTTGCTTCATGAATGAAACAATGGTGTTGGTTTTCTAAATGGTTTCCTCAATGGTGAAGATATGATGATGAACAAGTTGATATAAATGATGTGAACTCATGAACAAATGCAACATCAACTCAAGCAATCAGCATGGAAATATAAGCACATAGGCATGTCATCTTCATCAGCAATAAGCAAGAGAAAAGAAAAACACACGCCGGGGCGTGGAGCAAAAGAATAAAACCAAACACACACCGTAGGTGTGGATCAACTAAACTAAAACCAATAAAGAGAGATATGGGGAAGATAAAGAGGACTACTACCCAAACTAAAGGAGTGTGATCGCCACCAAGGTAATTAAAATAGCAAAGCTAAGGTAAATACCTTGGAAAGAGGAGGATGAAACACCCGCCCACGGGAGATGAAAACCAGAGATCAGCGCTTTTAAATGGTCTAATATCAGGCCGCGAATGAACCAGAAACGGCCATACGATAAGCCGCCAGAGCCTCGCAAACGGTCCAATGTAGAGTCGCCAGAGCACACAGAACAGCAACTTGGGACTTGAATCTCCACTTCTCCTGGCCGGCCAGAAGAGCTGGGCCTATTGCTAGGAACCCTGTGGACCTGCAAAAAAAATGTAGAAGCACAGAAAAATAACCCAAATTAGCCCTATGACAAGTGTAGCAACTATAATGCAAATAAACCAAAGCGCATGCAAAAGGAAGGGTGGATACCTGGGGTGGTGGTTTTTAAACCCTTGTGGGGCGTGGAAAAGATGGGAAGATGTTTAAAAATGATGCAAAGATGATAGAACGAGGAAGAGGAAGAGGGGAGATGCTTGTGAATGCTATGAAGAGGGGGAAGAAACTAAAGAGGAAAATAACACTATTGAACCCTTGGAACTTAATACTCTCTTAACTTGAAGGCTAATGGACGTAGACATCACTTCTCCTTGATGGGTACTCGCTCCAAAACACAGCAGCACCTCGACGTAATCTTCATAATTCTCCTCTTCAACCCATGAACTCAAGGGTTCTATTTATAGACCCTCAAACTCTCTGGACGAGTTGGAGAGATTCCAGCGAAAAAGTAGGGCAGAGCTTTGCAAACTCTTGAAGATAATACTCTCAAGAGTCCATAGAAATAAATGGAAGCTTCTAAGGATCACTATCGATAGAGAAATCGTCAAATCAAAACTCTAATTCGGCCACGGCGCAGCAGAGAAAAGACAGTTCTAGCAGGTATCTCTGTCTACACAAACGGTTTTACGATAAACCGCCATTTAGAATAAACGGTCTAAGTATAGACCACTAACCTCGATCGTTCACCAGAAGATAAGGTCGACGGGCAAAAACTTCATGAATAGGACTCTGGAACTGGAAAATGGTCTAAGGTAAAACCGCCACAATGCCTCTAACGGCCATACGATAAACCGCCAGAGCTCAACGGATAAGAAAGGATAAGGCTGAGAGAAAGGCGTTGGCTCTGGACTCTTGCGTCAGTAAACGGCCTTAAGATAAATCGCTACACGTCATCAAATGGTCATTCTATAGATCACCAGTGATAGTGGCGTGGCAAAACAAATGAAAGGCCTACTAAGCTTCAACCCACAGAAAAATGAATAAGGAGCGAGACCCAATCAAGGAGAATGACCCATGAAATAAGCCTCAAAGTTGACCAAGATGGCTCAATAAATGACGTATAACTCGAATCATCATAAAGATAAATAAGGAGATGACCTAACTCATTGGTCATAAAACGGGTGTCAATAGATGTCCCTCCTTAACGTCCTCTTTGCAGGGGAACGAGCGGAGGTAAAGCGAAAGTGACATGGAACATGGATGTGAAGCGGAAATGAAGCGGAGTGGACTGAAAAGCGGGCGTTAAGGCAAACGACACCCATCCTCAACCAACGAGCGATAGGAATCTTTCGAAAAACTTCAAACCAATCACAAGGAACGGCAAAACTGAATGACGTATGTCTAGAGGAACTAACAACTAAAGGAAAGGAAAACACGACCAACCTCCTCACTAGACACACAGTTGATAGGCGGTTGGAGCAAACGGAAAAGTAAAGAGACGAGTAACTAAACTCCAGACAGGAATCCTCAGCTAACCAGACCGAGTAAACAGACCAAAGGAAACCTTCCAACTCAAAGCGGAATAATTCTCCTTACTCAAGACCATGGACACACAGTTATCCACCATTACTAAGACACTTTAGACAGATGAGGGCACATGAATGCTCAAAGATGCGCATGATGCATGCTGGGCTAAAATAAAGAAATCATCAAAAGAAATGCAAAGAAAGAATAAAATAGGAAGATACTCGAGAATAGTATTGCTAGACCGGATAAATCAGGGTCAAGATACTATCTGTAACCACGGCGTGCAAGACAGAACCATCGTCCCCCAACTTTTCAAACCTAACGGCCTATCCAATGATTAAACATGTGCACCTAGATCATCATCGTTTTTGTTAAAGGGGAACATCAGATCTTGGAACACATGAATGACCAGCCGGTTCTCAAGATAATATATCATAGATACCATATATTAATGCATTAAGAGACTAGGGATCGAGATACTTACCTGACTTACCTGCTTGACGAGATGTGGCGAAAAAGCATGATGGCGTTCATAATTTTTTTAATGACAAGGTTAGCCATCAACCAATAAATCATATGATAAGCATGAAACACAAGATAAGGCATGAAACATAATGGATAGAGCATTGCAAAACAATTCAAGCCACAAACGGTCTAAAATAGAACCGCTAGAATGTCACAGACGGTCTGATGATGGACCGCTAACGGACGTCGATTCACATCCTTCGAGGAAGAACACCCTGATGATAAACGATCGAAGGAAGGACCGCCATAATGATCGTAACGGTCTAACGATAGACCACCAAATTCCTTGGGCATTCAAAAAATAAACCGAACGTTCTCTCCCCCCCACAAAACACCCATTCACTCAAAACACCAAAATCGAGCAACCCACCGATGATTCTGGCGACCCACCGGCGACCACCTCATGGACATCCAAAACCTCAGCATTATTAGTGGGTTGTGGCGGGGTTTATCTATCTCTCAAGCGGTCCTTTCTTACCTTTATGAAGGCCTAAGTTCAACTTGTCTAGGAGGGCCACTCTTCGGGTCAATGGTTATCCTTGAGTGTTGGATGGGAGTGAGACTTAAATTTTTACCCAAGGAGGACATGCCTTCAGCTAGCCATATATTCGGGAGCCACCCTTTATCCTTTATAGGAGGCGCATCTGGATTCTCTTCACAGGTTGAGTGCCGGACGGCGGACAAGAAAACACGGGATGATTGGCGCCTCTACCTCAACACTTTTCCAATTGGCAAGTTTGTGATGCGACCCAGACTTCTTCAAAGCACTACTCTCAGAGTACCTCAGCGACCAGGCCTAGATCTTCAGCTAGTGGGGAATACTACCTTGGCAATCTACAACCCACACCGGTGCCATCTCCAAATTGGGCTACCCCGTACTACGGTCCCTGCACTATCACACTTCCCTCCCCTTCTAGCTAGGAAGATAGGGACCGAGGAGGACGAGCGGGCCGTCCGGAATGCACTAATCATGTGGGAAATCAGCCGGGTGCGTGTTCTGCAAGCAGAAGTGGCAGAGGATGAAGAGGAGTACCGTGCGTATGTGAAGGAATTGCACAAGATCTGGCCTTGCACGGATAAAAGAATGAATGTAATTTGAGCTTTCCTTTTTGATATACTTTGAATGATCAATAAAATAATGTTCAATGAACTTGATTGAATGGAATAAGAGATTTGTGTTGGGAAATGTGCAATGGATTGCTTGATTGATCTTGAATGGATGGACAAATCAGTTTAGAATAGGGTTCTCTGTCTGACAAATGGTCCATAAAAGGGCCGCTAACCAGGGACTAGCGGTCTTACGATAGACCACTAGAGACAGCGCTCAGGAAAACTGAGAGTTTTCAACCTTCGGGAGAGGAAAGCGATCTAATTATAGGCCGCGAGAAGACTTCTGACGGTCTTAAGTAAGACCGCGAGGGACAGTTTACTGAGAGTTGATTTTTCTACCTTTCGGGAAAGGAAAGCGGTCTAATTATAATTAAACTGCCATAGATGGTTAGCGGTCTAATGATAGACCGTGAGGGAACCAGAAACAGAAGACTTGTGAGCTTTGAATCTTGGGTGCTTGAACCTTTGTCTGCACACACTTAGATAAGAAAACAAGTTAGATCTGTTCTTAGACTCAACCCCTTGCTTGCAGCAAGTTAGAAAATGACCAATTCTTGATATTTGGTCAAGGGGTGGAGCCTTATCAAATAGGCAGAAATATAATGAAGAAAATACGATGCATGCAATGCAAGATGATGGTATTGTTGGAGTTTTGAAAGTATTTGGATTTTTGTGAGGTTTTAAAATATCTACTTTTTTTGGATTTTGAAATATCTGATTTTTTTTTATTTTAAAATATGTGATTTTTTGATTTTGAAATATATGATTTTTTGGATTTTGAAATTTATAATTTTTTGGCTTTTGAAATATATAATATTTTTTTATTTTGAAAGCTAATTCCGTCCCGACAATAAGAGCCCTACCTGTCATACTAAGATTCTCCTGAGGTCGACGTGCTTTTGAGGTGACAATCCCTGGCCAGGGCCAATGATGGTGATTCTACCGAGACCATACCTAGGGTATTGTCTGGTCCTAAAAGAAAAATAGAAATAAGAAGATAAGCGTAGGCCAGGTATAGAGGTGTTTAGGGTTTGAGTCCTTCTCATGACAACCCATTCAGAGACTCAGTCTGTTGCGCCGGGGCTTTGCGTATGTCATCGAACTTTTATCCTCCCTAGGCATGCATACGACCGAGCTCATAATGTCCCGCGGGGAAACTGTACTGTCACTATTGCCATGCCTAGTTCCACACTTGTGGAGCTTTAACTTTGAAACTTCGAGCTCTTGAGATGAGCTTTTAATCTAGCTTTGATTTGCACCTTTTCTTTTGATGCTATAGTTGCTTTTTTTCTCTTCCTGTGGACTTAGGTCATAACAGACTGCCCCTATTTGAGACGTCCTCTCGTCAGGGTGTCCAGATTAGTCGTCGCCTCCTTATTTACCTCTTGCCCCTAGATTTGGCCAAGGAGAGAAACGGACAGGGACTTTGACTTCCCCCGGGCATGGCCAAGGAGAAACGGCATTTACATGAGGAACCCGACCAGGGACGTCGTGAAGTGTGTGATTTGCCAAACTAGGGGTCCTCCTTTGTGATCGAGGAAAAGGGACACCTCGCTACCAGATTTTCATTAGCCTGACTCTAAGGGGAAAAGTGTTTAAGATACAACCCATTCCAAGCGTGAGATAGCTCCTCACCTTCTGCATTGACTAAGCGATAAGCATTCCTTGGATAAGCCTCTCTAACGATGAACGGCCCTTCCCAGTTAGGTTGCAATTTGGACCTGGGACCTCCGGACCTGATAAATTTTCGTTTCAAAACCATATCTTCTATTTGAAATTTACGCTCAATTACCTTCTTTTGAAAATAACGCGAAACTCTCTTTTGATAGACAGACACGTGATCGGCCGCATTCATCCTCTTCTCATCCAAGAGTTCCAGCTAAACGAGCAATGCCTCTCGACGTTCATCGAGATTAAGTTCCTTATCGAGTTGTACCCTTAGGGAAGGGACCAAGATCTCATATGGGAGCACCGCCTCCATCCCGTAGGTAAGAGCATAAGGGGTTTGCCCCGTAGGAGTATGGACGGAGGTGCGGTAAGCCCATAGAGCTTCCACCAATCTTTCAGGCCAATCTGAAAATTTATGAGATTCACATGTTTTCTTTATGATTTTAAGAAAGGCTTTATTAGTGGCCTCAGCTTGACCATTACCTTGAGGATAATATGGAAATGAATGATGCAATGCAATATTGAACTTCTTACAAAGGTCATTGAGCTCTTGAGAGATGAATTGGGGTCCATTATCGGTGACGATGCTGCTTGGCACTCCAAACCGTGAGATGATATTCTTCAGGATGAAGCGACACACCGTGGTAGCTTTGATCTCTGCGTACGCCTCCGCTTCGGCCCACTTGGTGAAGTACTCAGTGGCGGTAAGGATGAAAGATTTCTACTTGGTCTAAGAATTGGGATCATCGAGCGGGCCAACAATGTCGAAAGCCCACATAGAAAATGGCCAAGGAGTAGAGAGAGAATGAAGAGATGAAGCTGGAGCATGGATTTTATCAGCGTGGAGTTGGCATTTAAGACACCTCCGGACATAGAGGGAGCAATCTTCCTCTAGAGTGGGCCAATAATAACCCTGCCTAAGGATCTTCTTAGCTAGAGCCTGGCCATTGACATGACCTCCACACTCACTAGAATGGGCTACTTCGGCCACCTTCCAAGCTTCATCATCATCTAGGCATCTCATGAGCATTCCATTGAGAGCGCGCCTGTACAATCCTCCAGCAATGATGGTGTACCTCGAGGCGGCTCTTCTAATAGCCTTACGCTGCTCGGTGTTTGCCCCTTCTGGGAACGATCCATCTTTGCAATACAGCTCAATTTCATGATACCATGGCAATTCTTCTTCTTCCAAGATCTCCTCTAATTCTGTTAAAGACACTTCCTTTAGATCTTCCTTCTCAGCCCTAGCCTCTACAGTCTTCCTAAGGTTGTGATACCACAGATCCTGAAGAGAGGGAGCATCTAATCTCTGGATGACGATAGTCTCAGTATTCCAACTGAGAGGAAAAGATAAAGAGGAAGCGAGTGATGCCAGTGCATCAGCGAGAATATTCTGAGATCGGGGGGTATGCATGTAGATTAGCTTTCGAAATTACCTAGCCAAGAGGGTGACCAAATCTTGATATGGCTTGAGCTTCGGGTCACGAGTGCGGTAAGTGGACAGAACCTGCCACAGGATGAGCTGAGAATCTCCTATGATGTTCAAATAGCGCGCGCCTAAGAGGTAGGTGTGCTTCAATCTGGTTAGGAGAGCCTCATACTCAGCGATGTTGTTGGTAGCAGGAAAATGAAGCTGATAAGCAAAAGGAATCGTCACCCCTTCCGGAGTGAGCAGAACGACGCCTATCCCTCGGCCTTGAGAGTTGAGTGCACCATCGAAGTGCAGAGACCAAAAGGGATGATGGGTAAGGACAGAGAGATGCTCATCAGGGAAATCATCCTGAATAGAGTCTGTGCAGAGGATGGGAAGATCGGCAAGATGCTCAGCGATGGCATATCCTTTGATTGCCTTCTGAACAACGAATGTGATATCGAACTGAGAGAGAAAGCTCTGCCATCGAGCTAACCTACTAGAAAGGACAGGCTTTTCTAAGAGATAATGGATCGGGTCCATTCTAGAGATCAACCTAACTGGGTGGACTCGAAAATAATGTTTCAATTTTTGAGCTACCCACACTAAGGCAGCACAAGTCTTTTCCATGGCGGTGTATTTGGTCTCTACTGGGTTAAATAATCTGGAGAGATAATAAGTTGCCCGCTCTTTGCCTTCATCATCTACTTGTGCTAGAACCGCCCCTAGGGAGTCCTCAATGACAGAAATATATAGGATTAGGGGTTTCCCTGGGACATGAGGTTGCAACACCGGGGGATTGGTCAAATATTCCTTTAGGTCCTCATAGGCCTTTTGACAATCTTGATTCCATTCAAATTTGACCCCCGCCTTTAGCAATTCGTAAAATGGACGGCACCTTTGAGAATGTTGAGATATGAATCTTCTAATGAATTGTAATCTACCAATCAGTCCTCGAAGTTCCGTGATATTCTTAGGCGGAGGCATTTCCATGACGGCCTTTGCTTTGTTAGGATCGATCTGAATCTCCCGTTTGCTAACTATAAAGCCTAGCAACTTTCCTGAAGAGACTCAAAAAACACATTTCTTTGGATTCATTTTTAACTGGTACTCCCTAGCTCTCTGGAGCACCTTAGCCAGAATGGAGGGGTGTTCTTCTTTAGTTCTTGACTTCACCAAGATATCATCCACGTAGACTTCCATATAGACATGCATCATCTCGTGGAATATAGCTATCATCACCCTTTGATAAGTGGCGCCTGCGTTCTTCAATCCGAACGGCATAACCACATAACAATATGTACCCCAGGGTGTGGTGAAGGAGGTTTTCTCTTGATCTTCGGGAGCGAGATGGATTTGGTTGTATCCTGAATAACCATCCATGAATGATAATGCTTCATACCCAGCAGTGTTATCCACCAATACATCTATGTGAGGTAGTAGAAATTTATCCTTGGGACATGCTTTATTAAGATCCCTAAAATCAATGCAAATACGAACCTTTCCGTCC
Source organism: Amorphophallus konjac (assembly GCA_022559845.1). Classification (NCBI taxonomy): domain Eukaryota; kingdom Viridiplantae; phylum Streptophyta; class Magnoliopsida; order Alismatales; family Araceae; genus Amorphophallus; species Amorphophallus konjac. The sequence continues at coordinate 123,949,657 of CM040119.1, read as the reverse complement.
TTCTTGATAATAGGAACTATATTCGCCACCCATTGAGGATATAAGACAACTCTAATAAACTTGGCCTTGTACAACTTATCGACCTCTTCCTTAATCCTCAAGGCCATGTGGGGGTGAAATCTTCTTGATCTTTGTTTCACGGGTGTTGCCCTTGGTTTAAGCATGAGTCGGTGTTCCACTAAAGAGGGGTCAAGACCCTGCATGTCCTCGTAAGACCAGGCGAAAGAATCGTTATACTCCCTTAGAACCTTGATTACATCTTCTTCTACCTCTGGAGAGAGATTAGCGGCAATAATAATGGGCCTGGGGTCTTCTTCAGTTCCCAGATTTATTTCCTTCGTAGGTTCATCCACTGTCGATGATGGCTCGTCGAATCTCTTTAATTTTTGCGCATACAGATCGGCGGTGTCATCTACGTCGCTGTCCTCACCGTCGATCGGGTCTTTTTCATCCATGATTTCATAAACACCTAGTATGTCGTCGCTCCACACCCCTTCTTGCTCCTCATCTTCTTCTACCACAATCGCCGTAGCGATAAACTCCGGACACTTCAGAAGAGCATGACATCGCTGAGCTAGATCCTGCAAGAACCTATCAGGAATGGATTTGGAATGACGCGTAAGTGGGCGCGGCTCAAGTGAGGAAGGATTGGATGGCCTAGAACAAGACCCTACTTCTCTAGACCTAATAGACTCTACTTCCCTAGACTCGACGGACCCTACGTCTAACCTAGGAGCAAGCAAACCTAATGGGAAGGAGGCAGCAGGAGGCTCGTGCCCCTGGGAGGAGGATGGAGAGAAGATAGCGTAATCTTCCATTGAGATCTCCATTTCAAATTTGGCGTTTTTTTGTGGAGAGAGTCAGTGGAGATCATGTAGCAAGATGGAGGAGAAGAAGGTGGAGGAGGAAGCCTGAGAGGGTACTTGGAGGGACAGAAGATGACGAGAAAGGGATCAGAGGAGGTGAAGAAGGGAGTACTAGTAGACAGATCAACCAGGGGACAACAATCACATGCTGGTGTGATGATGAGATATTCCGTGGGGATTTCAAACAAGAATGGATCGATCATTATAGGAGGCGAGGGTGGTATGAATGCCATATTTTGGAACAATGAAAACATGCGGGAAGGAGACCAAGTGGATATAACAGGTGAGCTCCCCCTTTCCCGTTGATGGTAAGCTGGTTTCTTCGGCTCATAACATATAAGCCGTACCTCCTGACTTTTTTATTCATAAAATAGCCTTTCAAAAGCCTGGCTATAATCAACCATGTCATCAACTGGCCCCTTTGGAAGCAATGGTGGGCTGGCAAATACCTGAGTTGCATCTTCTTTAGGCTGACTTGGCTATGCTTTCAATGTGCCAGGCTGAAGAGGGCCTTTGATAAAATGCTGGCGGTAGTCCCATGTTAGGGGCCCTGAATTGCCCAGAACTGAGAGTGCAGACTCTCGATAGCTGAGGCCCCTTCTATTCATCTTTCTTCCTTTAGGGACCGGCTTCGTCCGCCCTTGCAGTTGTGCGTCGAGGCCTCTCCCCGGCTGATAGCCTAGCTTCAATATGATGTCCCAACCCTTGGAATCTCGAATCTGGGGCTTCACTTTAATATTTACTGCTGTAGAGATAGGCTTGCGTGGTGCATAAGCGCATGGGAAATCCAGGTCTAACACTGAAATATCTGGCCGGTTGCTTGGCCATAGTGTTGGCAGAATTTTCTCGAAAATGGCATTCACAGACTGGACCGTGGACATGCTCTTCACCTTAACCACCCTCCCTTGGAAAGGGAATTTGAGACATTGGTGTGCAGTGGATGGTACGACGTTGAGGTTGTCGATCCACGGATGACCCAAGATAGCCTTGAACATAGGGTTGATGTCCAGCACATAGAATTCTATCGGCATAGTGAGAGGCCCAAGCTCAGCCTGAATAGTGACCACCCCATGACATGCCCTTCGGGAGTTGTCATATCCTGCTTTTGTTGTAGGGGTCGGCCTCAACAGATCTTCTGATAAATTGCAGGCTCTTAAGGTGTTGAGCGGGCAGACATTAATAGATGCCCCTGTGTCTACCAACGTCGCATCTATGCAGACTTTGTTGAGAGTTATAGAAATGCATAGCGGCATTTGTCGGGCTTCCGGGGGTGCCAGTTAAGTTTCAGAAAAAGTGATTGCCGGCCCCTTTGAGATTGTAGCCAAGGTTGTCGGCAGGTTGTCCACTGCCATATCTTCATTGACGATCACCTTCTGTAGGAAATTCCATAGTGCATCTTGATGAAGGGTGGATCTCTTTATCAACTCTAGCATGGAGATCTTGGCGGGCACTCTATCCAGATGATGTAGCAGATCATATTGTATGCCTAGTAGCAGATCTGCCTCCTCCAGATCAACAACCTATTGAGAGGACTGGGGATTAGGTGCGGGTGCACCAGTGGAAGGATAATTCTTGTGAAACAAACGCCCGCTCCGCAGGGCAAGGTTGTGGGCCGACACGGCCTGGGATGGGGTAAGAACAAGCGGCTTAACGGGCCCGGTGGGATGAATGAGTGGCGCGGGGGAAGGCGTAGCGGAGATGATAGGCAAGGGATTTGATGGAGGCGGTGTGAGAATTGGTGCGGGTGTCGGTAATGGGGTAGAGGTAGATGGAAGGAGGATAATGGGTGGCTGGCTGGCTAGTGGTGTGGCGGTAGATGGGGGTGGAGTAGAGAGAGACGGGTTAACGGGGAATGCGGATGGTAGGATGAGGGTTTGGTGGAAGCGGAGGATAGTGGGGTTTGTTGGTTAAGTGGGAGGATGACGAAGGGAGAAAGGCTACGGTGGTTGTGGTGGAGGGCCATGAGCCGTTGAACTGATGCGTCATCATCATAAGACCACCCGGCGTCGGGAGCCGGGGGTTGGACAAGATTAACTTGGGCCGGTGCCGGCGGTGGTGGCGGTGGAGCGAGAGGATGATTCGGCATGGGGTTCTGATGGATCCTTAAGTCTTGAACATGATGTTGTTGCTGTTGCGGCTGCTGCTGTGGAGGTGGTGCTTGTTACTGCTGCACTTGCTGCCTCTGTGGCAGCCTTCTCTTCTCTTTAATTTCAATGATGGCCTTATGCATCTCGGCCCAATCTATACGATGTCCTTCATGCAGGTCATATACCAAATCTCTGAACTAAAAACATCCTTTAATTGTATGCCCTGACTGCCTGTGGAACATACAATACTTTGTCTGATCAACGGTCGGGTTCCAGTTAGGCCGTTTCGGAGGAAGTTGAATTGCACTAATTGACATGAGAGCCGAAAATATGTCCGTGAGAGATTCGGGCAAAGGAGGGTACTGGGCTCTCTTCGGACCCGGACGCTTGTTGTTGTTGGTGTAGCTGTTGGGTGGAGGGACGTTGTGGTATTGCGGAGGTTGTTGTGGAGCGGGGAATGCGTTTTGCGGAGTGGTGAAGGTAGGGTGAGGGTTTTGAGGAGTGGAGAAGGTGGGTTGGGCATTTTGTGGAGTTGAGAACTGGGGATTGCGGGGGTTTTGTGGGAAGCGGAATGGTGTGGGTTGGTTAGGAAAAGGCAATGCAACGGCTTGCACCTACTCATTTGTTTGGACCCCCTCAGTGACAGGCCCCTGAGGCTTCTTGTGATACTTGGGCTTTTGGGCTTCAAAAAGAGTGTGGATGGGGGAGTCTTTGAACTGTGTTTGTATGAATCGCGCCCGGCTATATAGTTGGTGCATGTTTGATATGTCATTCATGGCCAGGATGTTGCGGAAGGTAGGGGTAGCATTTGATATAAGCAACTTGACCTTTTCTTCCTCCGGAATGTGACCCGACACACGAGTAGTCATCTGTCTCCACCTGTCAGCATATGGTGGCAAAATCCTCATCCGCCTTCATCTTCTCGGCCACCAAGTCTGTAAAGGAATATTCTGGGCCGACCCGGTCTTGAAATCTCTGAATAAACTTTTCTTTCACCACTTTAAAACTCTCGGCATCCTCAAGTGGTAAAGCATAGAACCACTCCAAAGCCACTCCATCTAATGACCGGCGGAATAAATACGCCATAAGGCGATCATCATATTGGAATTGTGCCGATTCATACATAAAGTCCCTCACATGGATGAAGGGATTACTATTCCCATCATATTTTCGGTACGTGGGGAACTCGGACTGGGGAGGGAACCGAATGTTATGAAATCTAGGAACCGGAACATCCGCCAAAGATTGTGGGCCAACCCACTTTTGAAGAAAGTCGAGTTGTTGTTGCATGGCGGCCCATTTATCAAGGAGCTCTTGTTCCAGAGATGGTGCGGGCAACGTAAGAGGAGTGGGCTCAAAGCGGGGAGTCGAAGGATAGACCGAAGGAGTGGGAGGCCCATAAGAAGGATATTGGGCTGGAGGATGACCCAAACTGGCATGGACTGGAGCCGCCCCTTGCTGAGGGCGAGAAAAGTCGGATGGGCCGACAAGAACCTGAGGCATGGAAGAAATGGGCCTATAAGACTTGGCCTGAGTAAATAAGGGAAGAACAGACTTCCCTTTATCAAGAATTTGATGGGCCGATCCATATGATTGGCCCGCTTCTATATTGGAGAATTGGAGGGTCTTGGGCTGGACCGGGGTAAGATTGATCGGAGTGGGTGAGGCGCCGGGCCCAGAGACAGAGATATTGGACAGATCTTGTATAATCGTGGGAGATGGGGCATTGGACCCCTGTAAGGTCTGATAGAGGGCCTGGAGTTGGGCCGGATCCAATTGGGCCATCATCTGTAAGATCTGGCCTGTAGGATTATTGGAAGCAAGGGAGGGATGGGCGCCCTCCATGGAGATAGCAGATGGAGGAGGGACGATCCCTTCTCCTGATTGGAATTGGGTGACCCTAGGTGGGTCCTCTAAGAGACCTTGAGGCAGGGATTCCTCGTGAGAACGGGGAAGATCATAAGAAGACATGCCAGATTCGAAAAGAGGATTGGAATAGGAAGTGAAGAAGGAATTGCTCCTAGCGGATGATTCTAAGGGCCAAAAGCAACTCTACATGCAATGGAACACCTTGACAAAAGACAAACAACACAAACAAACACCAAATGAGACACTAAAACAAAGACTCAAATCTTTGAAGACAAAGAAGGGGATGAGAGGCACTCAAAGTTAACCAAGTTATAATGATGCACAAATTTTACTTGTTTCTTCCTTTAGAACCTTGATGATTTGAATTTAATGTGTTCTCTCCAACAATAGGTTCCTAATAGGAAAGGGTATGGGGGACTTGATTGACTCTAGATGTAAACTCTCCCTCACTTATGCAACCTAAACACGGGGTAGGCAAAGGTACAATCGGCCCGACGTCCATGAGGGAATCCACGGCTCGCGGGGACTTACAGAGGTCCCGGATGTGATCACCTAGTCGGCCCCAAGGAATATGGAGACGAGAGGTTCACACACCAAGGTAGGAAAATGCAACTATGATATGAGTATGAATAATCCTATGTGCACTGGGGTGCATGCAAATTTTAGCCTAAAAACTAACAACCAAATATGCAAACAATGATGTAAATATGTATAACAACCAAGGAGGAGATCAGATAACACCCAAGCATGAAAGTCACAACAAAAACTGTAGAAATAAACTCAACCTCGGGATGCGTACCTGTGACTGGAGAAACGGTCTGATATGAAACTGCGAGAGAGATAAGACGGCCTATTTCTAAGCCGCTTTTAAGCCGTAAACGGCCAAACAGTGGACCACCAAGATGACCAGAGAGCAGAAAATAGCAGGAAATTAAATGAAAAATCCGAGAAAAACACAAGGGCAATTGGGTTAAATCAACAGCATCAGGTCAAACAGAAGCTCAACATTATTGGCACTAGATGTCCCACTGTGATCACCAAAAAATTAGGGATGTTGGTTTTCTAAATGGTTCCCTCAATGGTGAAGATATGATGATGAACAAGTTGATATAAATGATGTGAACTCATGAACAAATGCAACATCAACTCAAGCAATCATCATGGAAATATAAGCACATGGGCATGTAATCTTCATCAGCAATAAGTAAGAGAAAAGAAAAACACACGTCTGGGCGTGGAGTAAAAGAATAAAACCAAACACACACCGTAGGTGTGGAGCAACTAAACTAAATCCAAGAAAGAGAGATATGGGGAAGATAAAGAGGACTACTACCCAAACTAAAGGAGTATGATCGCCACCAAGGTAATTAAAATAGCAAAGCTAAGGTAAATACCTTGGAAAGAGGAGGATGAAACACCCGCCCACGGGAGATGAAAACCAGAGATCTGCGCTTTCAAATGGTCTAATATCAGGCCGCGAACGAACCAGAAATGGCCTTACGATAAGCCACCAGAGCCTCGCAAACGGTCCAATGTAGATCCGCCAGAGCACACAGAACAGCAACTTGGGACTTGAATCTCCACTTCTCCTGGCCGGCCAGAAGAGCTGGGCCTCGTGCTAGGAACCCTGTGGACCTGCAAAAAAGAAAAGTAGAAGCACAGAAAAATAACCCAAATTAGCCCTATGACAAGTGTAGCAACTATAATGCAAATAAACCAAAGTGCATGCAAAAGGAAGGGTGGACACTTGGGGTGGTGGTTTTTAAACCCCTGTGGGGCGTGGAAAAGATGGAAAGATGTTTAAAAATGATGCAAAGATGATAGAATGTGGAAGATGAAGAGGGGAGATGCTTGTGAATGCTATGAAGAGGGGGAAGAAACTAAAGAGGAAAATAACACTATTGAACCCTTGGAACTTAATACTCTCAGAACATGAAGGCTAATGGATGTAGACAGCACTTCTCCTTGATGGGTACTGCTCCAGAACGCAGCAGTACCTCGACGTAATCTCCAGAATTCTCCTCTTCAACCCAGGAACTCAAGGGTTTTATTTATAGACCCTCATACTCTCTGGACGAGTTGGAGAGATTCCAACGAAAAAGTAGGGCAGAGCTTAGCAAACTCTTGAAGATAATACTCCCAAGAGTCCATAGAAACAAACAGAATCTTCTAAGGATCACTATCGATAGAGAAATCATCAAATCAAAACTCTAATTCAGCCACGACGCAGCAGAGAAAAGATAGCTCTAGCAGGACTCTCTGTCTGCACAAACAGTCTTACGATAAACCGCCATTTAGAACAAACGGTCTAAGTATAGACCGCTAACCTCGGTCGTTCACCAGAAGATAAGGTCAACGGGCGAAAACTTTGTGAACAGGACTCTGGAACTGGAAAACGGTCTAAAGTAAAACCGCCACAATACCTCTAATGGCCATACGATAAATCGCCAGAGCTCAACGGATAAGAAAGGATAAGGCTGAGAGAAAGGCGTTGGCTCTGGACTCTTGCGTCAGCAAACAGCCTTAAGATAAATCGCTACACGTCATCTAATGGTCATTCTATAGACCGCCAGCGACAGTGGCATGGCAAAACAAATGAAAGGCCTACTAAGCTTCAACCCACGGAAAAATGAATAAGGTGCGAGACCCAATCAAGAAGAATGACCCATGAAATAAGCCTCAAAGCTGACCAAGATGGCTCAATAAACGGCGTATAACTCGGAGCATCATAAAGATAAATAAGGAGATGACCCAACTCATCGGTCATAAAATGGGTGTCAACAAATGGTTTAAGCTTAATAAACCTTAAAGTTTCAGGACTGTATTCCAAAATATAAGGATGTGAAATTTTTTAATAGCTCTCAATCTCAGTCTCATGTTGCGATAGACAAAGTTTGCTTGTGTCTGAAAACTGATAAGATAGTGATAAGTACAATATGAAGTGATCTAGAAGGGGAGGGGATGAATAGATCACTGTTTTCGTAGATTTAAAAAATTATTGCAGAGTATATTGCTAAACGGAGCTAACCTCGAGTTCTGACTATCGTAAAAGATGCAGTGCAGTTAATAGCTCAAGCAAATAGAAGGCATACCACAATATTATCACGATCAATCACACAAGGGCTCAGAGGATTTTAAGGTGGTTCGGTCCTTCAGACCTACATCCACCCCACACTCAACCTGAGTGTGGCTTCACTAAAGGCTGGGCAACACAGCTTGCCAAACAACTGCTGATACACAGCTTCCCAGGAGAACAACCTCTCCTCTTCCTCCTACCCGGAGGGAACCTCTAGCGATCAGCAGTCACTAGAACCCAGAGACTCACGTCTCTCTTCCTCTTTACCAAGAGGGAAACCCCACTAGTAGCAGCCCTGCTACTAGTGAACCAGAGGTCGAAGACCCCTCTTCCTCCCAACCTGGAGGGTACCTACAAGCAGCTCACCTGCTGCTTGCAAACCGGAGATTGACTCTCCCTACTCCTGATCTCACAGGAGGACCCCGACCTCAGTCCAGAGGATCGGAAACACAAACAATAACGGTTGAAGAAAGATAAGAACAAGAAATGAAAAATACGAACGAAGGAAATCAAATGCCAGACAATGGAAAAAATGTAGCTCAATATAGAGCAATAGACTTCGGATTTGATCCGCAAGTCAGAACAATTCTTCTGAACACTCTTCTGCTCTCTTTCTATTTCTCTCTGCTATTCTTTCTTCTTTCTTTTCTATTTCCTGGATCGAAGGGCTCTCTGTTTCCCTGTTTTCTTCTATGCCTCTCTACTTCGATAACTTTCATCTGAGGACGAAGGATTCTATTTATAGCATCAACAGCAGATGGATAGGGCATGAAATGCGTGTGCCTCCCACGCTCGATCCAGAAGTATCCTGTCACGTGCCTTTATCAAATTGGTTCCTCTTGTCTCGGATCACGTGCAGCCCTGGAGTGTGGAATGTTCTTCCTCGGACCTGTAATGAGATTAAGTCCATTAATACGCTGCATGGCTATTAAAACCAAAACTGCATGAGGTATAGTAACAACAACACGACGTGACTATTTCCCGAGATGTCATAAGAACGACACGAGAAATTCTGTAACAGATCAGATATACAGAAGATAATGACACGAGGTGAGGTTATACGCAAGAGAGACACGAGGTTACGAATGCAAAAACAACACGAGGACAATACGGGCTTACGACAGAAACCGACATGAAGACTAAAGCGAGAGACCAACACGAGGACAGAGTATAAGGAAACGACTCGAGGTGAAAAACAACACGAAGTGAAGTTAGACACGAAGTAAGAAGCAACGACACGAAGTATAGTGGTGACAAACACACACTACACAGAAAAACGACACGAAATAAAAATAATGCTAAGTGAAAACAGTAATCGACATGCGGTGAGAACAATACGAGGATAGTGAAAACAGCACGAGATGAGAGCAACACGGGCTGATAACGACACAAGGTCGAAACAGTAAATGACACGGGATAACACTGCACGAGGTAAAACGACACGAAGACTTAATAATAAAAACGACACGAGGTGGCAATAAAAGAGAACGACATGAAAACAACATGGACTGTAACCGAAACCGACACGAAGTCAAACAGTACAACACGAGGTGTTGTAACCAAGACGAAGTGCCAATCGACCACGAAGATAGTATGCAAAGAAACGACTCGAAGACAGGAATACAAAGGATGACATGGAAACAACACAGTAATCAAAGACTGCACGAGGTGAAAGAACAACACTCAAACAGACGACAACATGGCTAATTCGACACGAGGTGAAAACGCGAAGCAAGAACTACATGATGTTTGAGGAAAAACAGCACGAAGACAGAACATGAACGAACACACGAAGTGTTACCTCTTTAGCAGTTATTTCATATAAAACCATGGATAACTCAAGTGCAAGATATCTGATCAAAAATAACAAGAACAATTAACATAGTGTTGCTCATCATCAAAATACTTAGGGAAGACACACAATCCAACAATCTCCCCCTTTTTGATGATGGCAACACTATATTAAGTGTGAGAGATAAGTTCAAAAAAAAATCAATTCAGGATGATCAATTCAGGATATTTAATGCAGACAACTTAAAGCATACTTGCTTCCTTACTTCCCTTGATGAAACCTGAACACTCCCCCTCACCTGAACACTCCCCTTCACTCCCCCTGAACACAGCAACAGTTTCAGTTTACCTCAGACTTGATAACGAACTCAATTCTCTCCCCCTTTGACATCATCAAAACTAGGGTCAAATCTGAAGATACAGAGAAGGGAAAATTGCTGACTATAGAGAGAAAACAGGACAGAGTAAGGCAGATAAATGGAGACTATTGAGATGTTTAGTCAATCAAGAAAGCCATTAATTTTATGTGAGGATTTTTGAGGTACAGTTAGTCAGACTGTGCAAAAACTGTGACTAAGGATTTGCTCCATACACAGAACCAGATTCTAAGCAAGTGAGGTACAAGATACCAGTTTGATCAAAATAAGTCTTTACTGAGAGAGTATTATGTAAAACAGCCAGAAGACAATGACCTGTGGTATTGAGAACAAACAAATCAAAAGCTATACTTCAAGTGAGCAGGATCTTTAAAAATGGTCAAGATCAGAGATAAGTCTGTCAAGTACACCTTTGACATTAAGGAGACACCTTGTTTAGAGGCAAGAATCCCCAGTTACTCGGTGGCAGGACCACATTACCCCTTCTGATAAGAAGACAGAGATAGTATTCTAGCTGGTGTTGACATTAAGGTGACACCTTTATCTGAGGCCAGACACCCCAGTTACTAACCAGATATGTACCATAGCTCTGTATGATCAAGACAACTATTAAGACCAGATGATTACTGCCATCTCATGACATGGGAAGCTTTCACTTTATTGATGAAAATCCCAGTTTCTCAATGAGCAGTTAACAAAGTTGATAACCCTTTTATGAATTTTGTTTTTATTTACCAGCTCTTAAAACCTTGTTAATGAAGCTTGAGTCCGTTTGAGAACAATACACCAGATCCAAGGTGATTCAGACTAAAACACACAATACCTCATTTTGGACTCACCATTGACTAAGTAGGTATGCTGTACTGACTAGATCAGAAGACAGTTACAGTGTATGAAGATTAATCTTGAATTCAAATTTTGATCTCAGTGGGACTAACAGCTGAAAATTCCAACAAGAAATTAGATGAACAGCCTTAAAGAGTAAAGCATCCAACATTTTCTTTTATACACCTAATCAACCTGATTCTCTTATGATGTCAGCAAAATGTCGTTCAGAGTATGTTCAAAATAGGTCAAAGATCAAGACACCTATTATAAATCATCTCCCCCTGAGAACTTGACCCCAATACAGACTTAGCCAAGACAACCCTCAATGCACTTCAAAAAGAACACCATGATGAATATGATAAGCATAATAACACAGGACATGGTATTCAGAAATCAAATCTTCAATCATGAAATTCTGTAAATACCTAGTTCTCTGCGCATAGTGCTAAATTTTTCAGTATCCAGTGGCTTAGTAAAGATATCTGCAATTTGTGAGTTAGTGCCAACATGGATCAACTCAAAAGTTTTCCTTGCTACTTCATCTCGAATAAAATGATGCCTGATTTCAATGTGTTTAGTTCGAGAATGAAGTACATGATTCTTTGCAATGTTTATTGCACTAGTATTGTCACAAAAGATAGAAGTACAACCTAGCTCAACCGAGTAATCCAGAAGCTGGTGTTTTATCCATATAACCTGTGTGCCACAGCTCCCTGCTGCCACATATTCAGCTTCAGCAGTAGAGAGAGCCACAGAGTGTTGCTTCTTGGATCCCCAAGAGACTAAGCACCCTCCTAGAAATTCGCAGTGACCACTAGTGCTCTTCCTGTCCAATTTACATCCTGCATAATCTGCATCAGTGTATGCAATGAGATCTAAGTTACATGATGCAGGATACCAGAGACCTAGATCATGAGTGGCAGATAAGTATCTAAAGATTCTCTTTACAGCTGCCAGATGCAATTCAGTAGGTCTAGCCTGGTATCTGGCACACATCCCTACACTAAATTGAATGTCGGGCCTGGATGCAGTTAAGTAGAGGAGTGAACCGATCATACCTCTATATAGTTTAGCATCCACCTCTTTACCTTTTTCGTCTGAATCCAGTGAGGAGCTGGTACTCATGGGTGTTGAGATTGTCTTGAGGTTGGTCATTCCAAACCTTTTCAGCATCTCCAGAGTATACTTGGTTTGATTTATGAAACAACCATCCTCCATTTGTTTGACCTGCAGCCCAAGAAAATATTTTAGTTCCCCAACTAGACTCATTTCAAATTCTTGGGACATAGACTCAGAAAAATCTTTACATAATTTTGAGTTGTTAGATCCGAAAATGATATCATCAACATATACCTGGACCACAATTAACTCCTTTCCGAGACTTTTGGTGAAGAGAGTTTGGTCAACCTTACCTCGAGTGTAGCCCTTGCTCACAAGGAACTCAGAAAGTCTCTCATACCAGGCTCTGGGAGCCTGCTTCAATCCATAGAGGGCTTTATTCAACCTAAAAACCATGTTAGGCTGAACAGAGAAATTAAACCCAGGAGGTTGTTCAACATATACCTCTTCCTTCAATAACCCATTTAAGAATGCGCTTTTGACATCCATTTGCTGTAGCCGAATTTTTCTAGAGCATGCAAATGCAAACAGAATTCTTATAGCTTCCATCCTAGCTACTGGTGCATAGGATTCATCAAAATCCACACCAAATTCCTGACTGTAGCCTTGAGCTACAAGTCTTGCTTTGTTTCTAGAGATAGCACCATTTTCATCAATCTTATTTTTAAAAACCCATTTAGTGCCAATGACATGAGTGTTTTCAGGTCTAGGAACTAGTTTCCATACATTATTTTTCTCAAATTGATTTAATTCTTCACCCATGGAGGATACCCAAGAATCATGCTTTAAAGCCTCTTCCACAGTCTTGGGTTCTACCTGAGATGTCAAAGCAGCTAAGTCCTGTTCTTGGACAGTTCTAAAGTGAGACCTTGTCCTAGTGGGATCATGCAAATTACCTATGACATTTTCACTAGGATGATCTTTGTGAAATATTACCTCACCTGAGGGTTCACCTACCTCAGTTGCTCCTTCTTGTTGTAAGTTTTCTGGTTGTGCAGTTTGCTGCATCTCTCCTACTTCAATTTTCTCCAAGAAATCTCCCTCATCAGGTGACTCCCTGTCATCATTTGTCCTTTTGTCAGATAGAACATTCTCATCAAACACCACATGAGGTGTTTCTTCAACAGTTTGCTCATCTTTATTGAAGACTCTGTAAGCCCTAGAGGTTTCTGAATATCCGAGAAAAATTCCAGGAGAGCTTCTTGCTTCAAACTTATCCAAACCATTCTTACCATTATTGTGGATAAAGCATTTGGAACCAAAAATTTTAAAGTAAGAAATGTTTGACAGCTTACCCTTGAGGAGTTCATAAGGAGTTTTCTTATGAGTAGGTCTTACCAAGGCTCGATTTAAAATGTAGCATGCTGTATTTGCAGCTTCTGCCCAAAATCTCCTTGGAAGTCCACTCTCAATTAGCATAGTCCTGGCCATTTCAATTATTGACCTGTTTCTTCTCTCAACAATTCCATTCTGCTCCGGTGTCCTGGGAGAAGAAAATCTGTGAGTCACTCCCTCTCTTGAGCAAAATTCAGAGAACGAAGAGTTTTCAAACTCTCCTCCATGGTCAGACTGAATTGTAATGATATTATGTTCACCTTGCAGTTTGATTTTATTAAAAAGTTCTTCAAAGTGAACAAAAGCATCATTTTTATTTGCTAAAAAGAACAACCAGGAAAATCTAGTGAAGTCATCAACTATGACTAGACCATATCTCTTACCTGACAGGCTTTGTATTCGAGTAGGACCAAAGAGATCCATGTGCAAGTGCTGTAGTGGTTTAGATGAGAGACCCTCAGTTCTCAACTTAAAAGTTGCACGAGTCTGTTTACCTTGAGCACAAGCATCACAGAGCTTGGACCCTAACTGGAATTTTATTTTGGGCAAACCTCTGACTAGGTTATAATTAGACAGTTTATTCAAGGTAGACACACTAGCGTGGCCTAGACGCCTATGCCAGTCAAAAGCAACCTGTTCAGAATTAGCAGACAGACACAAGTTTGTTTCAGAATTATCATCAAGATCAACGATGTACACATTATTTACTCTATGACCTTTGAACATGATGTTATCAGAATTCAGCTCAAAAACCGTGCACGAGTTGTGGTCAAAGAGTACCTTGTGTCCTTTGTCACAAAGTTGACTTATACTTACCAAGTTGTGCTGAAGTCCTTCTACAAGATACACATCTTCAATGGAGTTAGTGGAGGACTTACCAACCGTGCCAATTCCAATTATTCTTCCTCTGTTATTTCCTCCGAATTTGACCAAGCCCCCAGACTTCATTTTTAGTTTGCTGAATTTGGACCGGTCTCCTGTCATGTGCCTGCTACAGCCGCTGTCAAGATACCACTTGTTATGCTCAGCTGCCAGGCTGACCTGCAAAAATTCAGACAGAGTAATGTGGGACCCAATTCAAATTGGGTCCAAAACCAGTTTTCTGATTATGCAGAAAGCACTTGGGAATCCACATTTGTTTTATAGTTCTCTTCAGTGGATTTATGTGGGTTGATTCTTCCCTTTTGTTATTTCTTGGTGGGTGTTGAATAAGCTTATTCCTATTTGAACTATGCTGTTTCTGAACAAAGACATTGTTGGTTGGCCTCTTAGAAGATGTGCGTGTGTGTTGAGCATAATTCATGTAAGCATTTTTACTCCAATAAAATTTGTGCTGAAACTGATGATCGTTGCCATGCTCTACTTGATAATTAGCATGATGAGTTTTCTTAACAAAACTTTTCGCTCTTTTTGTGGCCTCTATAGGACTGGTCCTGTGAGGACCTTTGTTCCACGCCTGCTGTACATGAGCAGTGCTTGTCTCAGGATTTCCTGACTTAGACTGCTGACCAGTGGAGTGAATGAATTTACTGGTCGAAGACTTCATTGTAGAGACAGATTTGGAACCGGATGGTGTTTCCAGTTTCTCCTTGCCTTTGGCGGGGCAGAACGTGATAGTCTTAAATTCAAAGGGTTTTTTACTAGTAGGATTGTATCCTAATCCCTCCCTATTGAAGTTTACCCTCGACCCCAGAAGGACATTCAGGTTGTTTCTCCCCTCTGTAAACTTTTCAAGCACTTTTTCTTTGTCCTCAATCTCCTTCTGAAATTCATTGCATTGGTCCTGGAGTTCCTGATTAACTGTTCTAACTGCCTCATATTTTTCAGCCATCAGTCTAATCTCTCCTTTAGACTCTTCAGCTTTACACTTCAGCTCATCTATTCTAGCTAGATTCTCTTCTCTTTCCATTCTCAACCTCTCAATCTCACCTTTAACCTGATCTAGCTCAGTGGCCATCTCCTTGGTTTTCATGCTATCAGTGACAATAGAAGAGTGTTCTTCAGACAGAGAATGAAACTTACGTCTAAGCATTCTATGCTCCTTGTTTAAACAATTATATTTACTTAACAGGTCGCCATAGGCGTCCTCCCAATCATCCAAAGTAAAATTCTCAAATAAATTTGTTACCTCTTTCTCATGGTCGGCCATGAGGCAGGTCTTCTCTTCATTTTCACTGGACGAAGTGGCTTCTGGGTCCTCCTCCTCATCGCTCCATGTGCACAACATGGCCTTCTTCTTCTTGTGCACCACATTCTTCTGGTGTCCTGGAGCCTTAGCTTGTAGCTCTGGACATTCACTTTTCATGTGACCGGATTTCTGACAATGATAGCAAGTGATCTTCTTAGCAGACCGGTTCTTCTCAAATCTTCGTTCAGGAGACTTCATTGCAGCATTAAATTTCTTCCTCCTGTAGAATTTTCCTTTTGTTCTTAGGAACTTTCTGAACTGCCTGGTGAGCATAGCTCGCTCATCCTTGTCCAAGTCTGAGAATCCATCAGACCCTTCGCTGCTATCATCACTGCTGCTGCTGCTGCTGTTGTTGCTCTTCTTAGTATGTCGTGAAACCTTCAGAGCAACATTCTTTCCCTTTCTGTCATGCCCATCGTTTCCTCGTGTGAAATTCATTTCATGGGTCATGAGAGAACCAATCAGCTGGGTTACTGTCATGATGGATAAATCTCTTGATTCCTCTATTACAGTCACCTTGGTATCCCAGACGGGAGTTAGAGACCTAAGGATCTTCCTGACTATGTCTTCTTGTTGAATATCCTTTCCAAGGCCTTTCAGACTGTTGATGATCACAGATAATCTGGCATACATTTCTGTGATCGGCTCCTCTGGCTTCATCTTAAATAACTCATATTGAGTTGTAAGTATGTTGATCTTGGTAGCCTTCACCTGAGATGTGCCCTCATGAATTAACTGCAAATCATCCCACATATTCTTTGCAGTCTTGCACGCTGAGATCCTTGAATATTCTTCCGGATGGACGGCGCACTGTATGATGTTAAGAGCTGTCCAATTCAGTGCGGAGAGTTTGACCTGATCTTCTGTCCACATATCTTCATTCGGTGGAAGGGTGTATGGACCATCTGTAATGACTTTCCATAGCTTGTTGCTTTGGGCCCTGATAAAGACTTCCATCCTGTTCTTCCAGAAGAAGTAATTATTACCATCAAAGAAAGGGGGGCGGGTGATAGACTGCCCATCAGCTATGAAACTGCGCGGACCATTGGATCCGTTTCCCTGGCCGTTGGACCACATTCTGGGAAAAACCTGCTCTGATACCAACTGATAAGTACAATATGAAGTGATCTAGAAGGGGAGGGGATGAATAGATCACTGTTTTCGTAGATTTAAAAAATTATTGCAGAGTATATTGCTAAACGGAGCTAACCTCGAGTTCTGACTATCGTAAAAGATGCAGTGCAGTTAATAGCTCAAGCAAATAGAAGGCATACCACAATATTATCACGATCAATCACACAAGGGCTCAGAGGATTTTAAGGTGGTTCGGTCCTTCAGACCTACATCCACCCCACACTCAACCTGAGTGTGGCTTCACTAAAGGCTGGGCAACACAGCTTGCCAAACAACTGCTGATACACAGCTTCCCAGGAGAACAACCTCTCCTCTTCCTCCTACCCGGAGGGAACCTCTAGCGATCAGCAGTCACTAGAACCCAGAGACTCACGTCTCTCTTCCTCTTTACCAAGAGGGAAACCCCACTAGTAGCAGCCCTGCTACTAGTGAACCAGAGGTCGAAGACCCCTCTTCCTCCCAACCCGGAGGGTACCTACAAGCAGCTCACCTGCTGCTTGCAAACCGGAGATTGACTCTCCCTACTCCTGATCTCACAGGAGGACCCCGACCTCAGTCCAGAGGATCGGAAACACAAACAATAACGGTTGAAGAAAGATAAGAACAAGAAATGAAAAATACGAACGAAGGAAATCAAATGCCAGACAATGGAAACAATGTAGCTCAATATAGAGCAATAGACTTCGGATTTGATCCGCAAGTCAGAACAATTCTTCTGAACACTCTTCTGCTCTCTTTCTATTTCTCTCTGCTATTCTTTCTTCTTTCTTTTCTATTTCCTGGATCGAAGGGCTCTCTGTTTCCCTGTTTTCTTCTATGCCTCTCTACTTCGATAACTTTCATCTGAGGACGAAGGATTCTATTTATAGCATCAACAGCAGATGGATAGGGCATGAAATGCGTGTGCCTCCCACGCTCGATCCAGAAGTATCCTGTCACGTGCCTTTATCAAATTGGTTCCTCTTGTCTCGGATCACGTGCAGCCCTGGAGTGTGGAATGTTCTTCCTCGGACCTGTAATGAGATTAAGTCCATTAATACGCTGCATGGCTATTAAAACCAAAACTGCATGAGGTATAGTAACAACAACACGACGTGACTATTTCCCGAGATGTCATAAGAACGACACGAGAAATTCTGTAACAGATCAGATATACAGAAGATAATGACACGAGGTGAGGTTATACGCAAGAGAGACACGAGGTTACGAATGCAAAAACAACACGAGGACAATACGGGCTTACGACAGAAACCGACATGAAGACTAAAGCGAGAGACCAACACGAGGACAGAGTATAAGGAAACGACTCGAGGTGAAAAACAACACGAAGTGAAGTTAGACACGAAGTAAGAAGCAACGACACGAAGTATAGTGGTGACAAACACACACTACACAGAAAAACGACACGAAATAAAAATAATGCTAAGTGAAAACAGTAATCGACATGCGGTGAGAACAATACGAGGATAGTGAAAACAGCACGAGATGAGAGCAACACGGGCTGATAACGACACAAGGTCGAAACAGTAAATGACACGGGATAACACTGCACGAGGTAAAACGACACGAAGACTTAATAATAAAAACGACACGAGGTGGAAATAAAAGAGAACGACATGAAAACAACATGGACTGTAACCGAAACCGACACGAAGTCAAACAGTACAACACGAGGTGTTGTAACCAAGACGAAGTGCCAATCGACCACGAAGACAGTATGCAAAGAAACGACTCGAAGACAGGAATACAAAGGATGACATGGAAACAACACAGTAATCAAAGACTACACGAGGTGAAAGAACAACACTCAAACAGACGACAACATGGCTAATTCGACACGAGGTGAAAACGCGAAGCAAGAACTACATGATGTTTGAGGAAAAACAGCACGAAGACAGAACATGAACGAACACACGAAGTGTTACCTCTTTAGCAGTTATTTCATATAAAACCATGGATAACTCAAGTGCAAGATATCTGATCAAAAATAACAAGAACAATTAACATAGTGTTGCTCATCATCAAAATACTTAGGGAAGACACACAATCCAACAGATAGTGTAATCAAAGTTGAGAAAATTGGAAGTGTATATTGTTTTTAAACAAAACACTTTGTAGAATTAAAAAGGACAGCAAGAAGAGAATATGTGCCAAAAGAAAAGCAATGTATAAGTAAAATGGCAGAGCAATGAATGAATGCACTGAGAAATGGAGTACTCTATCAATGAAATAGAGAAAACTCATGTCATGAAGTGATTCATGTCACCTCTGTTCTTATGGCCAAATCTGTAGGATTAGTTTCACTGAGTATCTGGGGGTACTGGCGTCTGATAAACGTGTACCCTCATGCAAAAAGGTGCAAATCATTACTGCTATTTTTGATCAGAAATAGTGTTGGTATTTTGTGCCTAGTAACTGGGGGTACTGGCATCTAACCAGCGTGTACCCCTAATTTCAAAAGCATAATTGATACCTAACTGTTCAATAAGTCAGAAAGTATCAAACTCTAAAAAGGTCTGCTGTAACCATTGTTATCAAAATCCTATTGGGTGTCATGTTGTTTAACCTCAATACATATTCTTGTCACTCACAAAGATTTTCACCGATTTTGGAAGCGAGTAGGATACAGCTATGACCAAGTCTTTCATGGCTTATGTGTCTCAGGTTTATTGCTATTACCAGATTTTGCAACCCTATTAGAAGAGTACAGTGTATTCACTCACTCTTAAACCAAGAATCTATCATGAATGATGAGTCATAATTCTTATTTTCTGAAGACCTTGAGACATTAATTGTTTCTTTAATGAACTATTGTTAAGGGTGTCACTCCATTCATCTTCTCCTATTTACTTTGTTCCTCTTGACTCCCTCACTCCTTGTTTATTGATGGCAAAGGGGGAGAGAAAATGTAGAGCATTGGTGTTGAGGGGGAGAGAAAGTCAGGGGGAGAGATCAGGGGAGAGAAAGATCCATTGCATTCTTTTGACTGTGTTTATGAGATATCTGATCTTTACTAGATTAAACTTGTCTCGTCAAAATACACCATGACTATGGGTGTTGCCATCATCAAAAAGGGGGAGAATGTTGGGCCACCTCTGGAGCTGATCAGCAGTGTGAAAACTACTGTGATTTGATTGTGTTTTGAGTGATTGGCAACAGTTGAGTTGACTATGTTGATTTTATCTTTTATCTTGGTAGCAGTGTGAATTTTGATGAATTTTGTTGAGGTCAGAATCATTAGATGGTCATAAGTAGGTCTGTGCTGGCTTGCCCTGTGATAAACAAGTGGAGAGGGGGTTTTCTATAGCCCAATTAAGAGCAGCCAAACTAGGCCCATCAGGACCAAACGAGGCTCAGCTCATCCAAGTGACAGCCCTCTAGGGCCCACTTCGGAAAAAAAGCCCAATGAAGATCACTCAGGATCCCATCCTTCCTCTGCGGCCCTTAGGCTCGGAAGGCCCGAACGTCAGGACGGAGGAAGACCCACGCCCGAGCCATCCCTCCAACGGGATAAGGGCGAGCGCTCTGCGCCCACTCCGATCTGACTGCATCCGAGCTATGCCTATCGCCCGGACAGGGCTGGCACTTCTCATGCTTGGATCGACTGACAAGTGCTTATCCATGCAGCCGTTGAAAGTCCTTTATGAGCAGGAGTTCAGGGGGATAAGGGAGCCACGATCCCCCAAGGTCATGAAGAGCCCACAATGAGGACGTAACGATCCCATGATGAGGATGTAACGATCCCATGATGAGGACGTAACTCCCGCCTGAAACTCCTCAGCTTATGGGACTCATCCGGGGAGCTCGCTATATAAACCAGGGACTCCCTCCGACGGCAGGTAAGGCAGATGCAGGCCTAACACTCCCTGAGTAGGAACCACTTCACCATCTTGGTGTTGGGGGATCTCACGCATTTCTTTCTACCTCCCTCAATACCTTCCACCAACGCTCTACTGACTTAAGCATTGGAGGATTTTCCCCAGGGAACCATCCCTGGGCCTCCTGATTTGTTTCCGTTTCTCTGCAGTTCACTATCCGGTGATCATCCTCCCAGCTCAGGACCAGCGCGAGATCACGCCCCTTCATCTGGCGCCATCTGTGGGAAACGACCAAAGAGCCAGTATGGTGAGAAGAAGTTCAGGGAGGAGGTCCGCCGGTGACTGGGGAAAGGCCATGGCGGCGGCGGGGAAAGTCCCCTCACAGGCCTCCCAAAACCCCCCCTCCAGTGCCAGCACTCCCGCCGATGGGCCGCCCCCTCCGCCTGCTGCTGGGCTGTCACCCCCTCCTCCCACGGCGGTAGGGCTGCCGCTCAATGGCGGCATCGACGCCTTCTAAGCCCTCAACGCAAAACTGGACGTCCTCGTGGAACTCATGAGGACCTAGGCAGCCATGGATGGAAGGTCACGCGCCCCTCTGGAGAGCCCTCCCCGTGAGAACGTGTCCCAGCACACCACCGGAGGCCGCTTCACCCTCTGAGGACAGCAGCTCATCCGCAACAAAGTAGGAGGACCCTCGCAAGCCCCCCCCTCTGGAGCAAGAGGCTTCCTCCACGCCGAAGCGAGGCAGGCATGGGGCACGTCGTCCCCTCCCGAAGATCGAAGTCCCAAGGGAGCACCAGGACAGCCTGCCTTCACGCCCCCTCGGCCCTATAGAGTAGCGGCAGTCGGAGCTATCCCTCCGACTGCAAGAATTCGAGAGGCGTTTCGCAGAGCAGGAGCGCGCCCTGTGAGCCCTGCAGAATACCTCTCCACCAAAGGACGAGGAGAGATCCCCGTTCTCTGACCATATCTTGAAGGCAGAGGTATCTCCCCGAACCTCCATCCCGACCTTCAAGCCCTACGATGGCTAGGGCGACCCGGCCGACCACTTCGACAGCTTCGACGCTCTGATGACCCTTCACGGAGCATCCGATGCCATAAAGTGCCAAGCCTTCACGACCACCCTGGTCCAAGGCACCCAAACATGGTTCCGGGCCCTCGCCCCCGGATCCATCCGAGACTTCAAGCAGTTCGGGCGAGTATTCAAGGAGAGTTTCTCCGGTAGCGGCCCCCCAAGGTCGGTAGCGGGGCTTTTGGCCCTCAAACAGGCGCAAGGGGAAAAACTTCGGGCCTACATCCTCCGATTCAAATCGGAAGCCCTGAGGATCCCCTGCCTGGACGTCGCCTCGGCCATAACCGCACTGACCGGGGGCACCCGCGACGAGAACCTCTGCCGCGAGCTTGTCCTCCACCCTCCCTCGACCCTTTCTACGCTAGTGACTCTGGCATTGCGCCACGCCGAGTGCGAGGAAGTGCTCAGTGCATGCCGAGACGCAACCGGCTTAGGTCGGGAGGGGGACAAGAAGCGGGCACCTGAACCAAGCTCGGGCCCAGGGAAAAGGCGGAATCGAGACGGGGAACGCAAGGAACCGTCACGGAGGTACGAGCGGTACACTCCCCTAACCGCTCCAGTATACGAGATTTATGAAGACATCAAAGGCTCGGGCCTCCTCCGCCAACCCGAGCCAATGAAGTCAAAGAATCGTAGTCGCAACAAGCATTGCCTGTTCCACAGCGACCACGGGCATCATACCGGCGACTGCCACCGACTCCAGGATGAGATCGAGCATCTCATTCATCAGGGGCACCTCTCCCGGTTCGTGGCCGGGTACCGGGAAGATCGAGGCACCCCAGAGGAGATCGACAATGCCCCCCGAGGGGTCCACATCAACGTCATTGCCGGAGGAGCTGCATCAGGAGGAGACAGTGGCCGGGGAAGGAAGCGTCATGCTGAGCGGGCGAGCCGAGCCATCGAGCCTCCCAGGGCCCCGCCAAGCGAACCCCAGGTCATAATCTTCTCCGACCAAGACCTGGAGGGGCTGAGCACCCCGCACGATGACGCCCTAGTGATATCGGCCACAATAAACCATTGTAACGTAGACAAGATTCTGGTTGACAATGGAAGTGCCCTTGATGTATTATCCTACGAATGTTTCCTTAAGATGGGGGAGGATCCATCTAAACTCCGCCTGATCCGGACCCCCCTATGCGGGTTCAATGGCCAGGCCACCTATCCCGAGGGAGCCCTCAGCCTGCCGATTACTCTTGGCACCCCACCCAAAACCGTTACGGTCATGGTGGACTTCATAGTGATCAAAGGTATGATAGCATACAACGCAATCTTCGGCCAAGGAATCCTCAGCCGAATAAAAGCGGTGCCTTCTACCTATCACCAAAAGATGAAGTTCCCCACCAAAATTGGATTGGGGGAAGTCCGAGGTAACCAGGCAATGGCCCAAAGGTGCTACAATATCTCGGTGGAAGCCACAAGGCTGGATGGGAAAAACAAGGGCCCCCGGGAAGTCGAGGAAAAATCCGCAACTGCCGAACCTAGAGGCGAATTGCTAGCGGTTTTCCTAAATGACGACCTGACCCTAGGAGTAAAGATCGGAGCCGACCTAACATCTGAGGTTCAACAGCAATATAAAGAGTTCCTTTCCGCGTACATCCGGGTCATTGCATGGTCTGATGATCAACTCCCCGAGATACCGGAAGAGACGATGGTGCATAAGCTCAACCTCGACCCAACCATGAAGCCCGTGCAACAACGCAGAAGGAAGCATGCGCCAGAGAAGCAGATGATTATCAAGGAGCAGGTCACCAAGCGGCAGAAGACTGGCTTTTTTAGACCGGTCATGTACCCGACGTGGCTAGCTAACGTCGTCCTGGTGCCGAAAGCTTCAGGAAAATGGTGGATGTGTATGTGGACTTCACCGACCTGAACAAGGCTACTCCAAAGGATTGCTATCCCTTACCGAGCATCGACCAACTGGTTGATTCAACCTCGAGCAATGAGATACTCAGCTTCCTGGATGCCTACTCAGGTTACCACCAGATCAGAATGCACCCCGAAGACATCGAGAAGACCATCTTTATCACCGACTTCGGCGTGCACTGTTACACCCGGATGCCTTTCGGGTTGAAGAATGCCAGAGCCACGTACCAAAGGCTAGTCAACCATATGTTCGAGGGACAGCTTGGTCGGAACGTCGAGGCCTATATTGACGACATGCTCGTGAAGACCCCCAAGGCCCAAAACCACTTCGCCGACCTAGCAGAAACTTTCGACACCCTCCTGAAGTACAACATGAAGCTCAACCCCGCCAAGTGCACCTTCGGAGTAAAGTCCGAGAAATTCTTGGGCTTCTTAGTCACTCAGCGTGGGATCGAGGCCAACCCCGACAAGGTCCAGGCCATCCTGGACATGCGCCCACCCACCTGCATCAAAGACGTTCAACGCCTTACCAGACGCATTGCTGCGCTCAGTAGATTCCTATCCCGCATGGCTGAACGATGCCTACCCTTCTTCAAACTGTTGAGAGGGCCCAAAATGGCATCTGCCACATTCGCGTGGGATGAGGAATGCCAAAGAGCGTTCGCCGAGCTTAAGGAGTTCCTGGCTTCGCCCCCAGTGCTTTCCAAGCCCGTCCCAGGGGAAGCCTTGTATCTCTATCTCTCGGTAACTCCATCCACAGTTAGCTCGGTCCTAGTCAAAAATGACTCGGGAATTGAGAGACCGGTCTACTACACAAGCAAGGTGCTCAGCGAGGCTGAGAAAAGGTACCCCACAACCGAGAAACTCGTGCTAGCGTTGGTTACCTCGGCCAAGCGCCTCCGACCCTATTTCCAAGGGCACTCCATCACCGTGCTGATCGGTGAACCATTGAAGAAGATCCTCGCTCACCCTGAAGCCTCGGGATGCCTCGTCAAGTGGGCCATCATGCTCGGGGCCTATGATATATCGTATCGGCCTCGCTCGGCTATCAAAGGCCAGGCGCTCGCCGACTTCATCGCCGAGAGCACCATCGACTACTTCACTAAGTGGATCTAGGCCAAAGCCACTGCAAGGATCACCGAGACTGTCGTCTAGAATTTCGTCTGGAAGTCGATCATCTGTCGCTACGGCATCCCTTGGGTGATAGTGAGCGATAATGGTCGGCAATTTCATTCTCGGTATTTCCGAGATAGATGCGCCGACCTCAATATTCGCAATCACTTCACTTCGGTCGCCCACCCTCAGGCTAACGGGCTGGTCGAAAATGCCAATAAGACTATCTTAAAAGGCATCAAGACTAGGCTCGGCAAAGCCAAAGGCAGTTGGCTCGAGGAATTGCCGAACGTACTCTGGTCGCACAGAACGACTCCCAGAACGGCAACCGGTGAAAGCCCTTTTTAGCTGGTATATGGTACCGAGGCCGTGATCCCGTTGGAGATTGGCAACCCCTCTCTCCGAGTCATCTACTTCCCGTCCGAGACAAACGACCAGAAACTACTCAAAAATCTCGACTTAGCAGATGAAATCTGGGAGATTGCCAGCATCAGAGCAACGGAGTACCAACGCCGCCTCACTCGATACTACAACGCCAAAGTCCAAGACAGACACTTCCAGTCGAGAGATATCGTCCTCTGGAAAGCCGAAGCCTCTCGACCACTTGAGGTGGCGGGCAAGTTATCTGTGGACGTCAAAAAATGATGATGATCATGCGGCATGCACGTCTCAGCACTCGAGAGCAAGTCGAAGACGGAAGGGCCGAATAAACCCTATGCCTCCTCCAAGCAGGACGAATACCTACCCGGTGCTCCGCCACCCAACAAAGAAGCCCCTCGGGCTGAAGGGATGACCCCGGCTCTCCGGTCAGCATTGCCAAAGACCGAATCAGAAGAAGCTCGAGAGCTCGGACACGGGTTTGGCTTATGACAGAAAGCACGCAAAGCCTAGGACTGGGACTCAAAGACTTTGAACTAAACACCTCGGAGCAGGAGCATTGCAGCTGAAGTTCTTCGGGAGCATAACTGTTCGCCTGAATGGCTACGAAGTCGAGATGAAGTCTAAATCGGCACGACTTGCACTTAAACCAGCGCGGCTTGCACTTAAGTCAGCATGCCCTTGCTTGGGCCTTCAACTGGCGCGCCCTTGCATGGTCCTTAAACCGGCGCACCCCCTCTTCCTTTGCTGATCCGGCGCGCCCCTATCACTTGGTGATACGGCGGGCTAATTGCATTTGGGTTTAATCCGGCGCACACAACACCACGCCGGTTTAACCCCATTCTGTCCCATCTGTCAACCGATACTCTGTTCTCCTATCGGATTTAGGTGCAGGTTCAAGGTGGCATAGCATTCAATGCCACCAAGCTTTGCCTCCGCATCCGTTCGACAGCACAGAAGCGGCAACTACGAAGTAGGCCCCGGCAAATCTGCGAACATCCCATCCTCGGACGAGCAGCAGCGTACGGCACGAACCAACAGCATCCAGCGCAACGAGTCAACTCCCAGCGTTGCTGCGAACAAGGCAAAGGTGGCGGGAATTCGCCCCCATTAGCCATTTCTACAAGAAACGCAACCCGTCCTATATATAGGTGGGTGGAAGAAGAGAGAGGAGGATGGGCTATTGACAAGAGCGGGAGAGGGAGTCTGGTTCAGCTGGGAGTTCCTTCAGAAGAAAAAGAAGAAGCCTCGTTCCTGCGCCTGATAGGTGAAGAAGAAGAGAGATTAAGCGTGAGAGTGAGAGGTGAGCCCGAGGGGAGGGGCATGTGCTCCGTTCCCCCCCTCCGGCACTGATGTATTCACTTCTTTCCCCTGCTATCTTTCTTTTCCTCGAGATGTATTCTCCTTTGTTATGGGATATATCCTCTTGTGTATTTCGTTCCTCCTCCTCTTGCAGGTGAATAAAAGAAAAGGCGTTGCGGTATATGGTGTTCCACTCATTTTGGTTCCCTCCCCTTTCTCCTTATCTTCTACTCACCCAAGGCCCTTCGAAGCTTGCTTCTACGTAGCATAGCCTTCAGAGGAACCCGTCAGAAGGGTGAACATTCGTGGCTGCCTCTTATGGCACACATTCATCCCGCTTACGAAATCATCGCCCGTGAGCTGCTGGAACTCTTGAAGGCTAGTCCTCGAGTCTCCACACTCACTTATGGGTTAACGGAGGCCTCACTCCGAGTTTTGAGGTTCACCCCGGAGAAATCCGTTTGGTGTTCCTCTACTTATCTCTGGCAAGCCTCAGTCCGGGGGAGATGCTACCCGATTTTTGCCAGGGCTAAGAAGAATAAAAACCAAATGCATACAAGAACAGACAAACGAACTATTCTCTGAGGGCCAGAGCTACATATACTTGAAATTCCTGAATCAAATTTGGACCTGAATCGGAAGCCTTGCATAATAAACTCCTCCAATAAAACACTTAAACCTTTATGCTAAGTGACCTTAACAAATGATCAAACACTTTCTATCAACTTAATCCACCAATTCGGTGAACAAACAAATCAATAAATTAACTTGTAGTTGAAAGAAAGAAGAAACAGAGCCAAAAGAATAAAAGAAAGCCTCTTTGGAGCTAATCCGGCGCGGTCCTAATCCGGCGCGGGCTAATTCGGCGCGCTACCCCCCCCCCCCCCCCCCCCCCCGCGCCGGTTTAGCCCTACACCCAAAATGACTTTCAAATTCTTGGGATGAATAGTGCACCCCCCATTCCTATTTGGAGCCCAAAACCGGCGCGCCTCCCCTTCCTTGCCTTAACCGGCGCGCCCCCCTCTCATTGAGCCTATTCCGGCGCGCCCCTCTCTCTCATTGGCATCCCCTTTAACCGGCGCGCCCTTCTTCTCCTTGGAGCCCAAAACTGGCGCGCCCCCCCTTAACATCTTTAACCGGCGCGCCCTATTGCACCCATTAAACCGGCGGGCCCCTTTGCATCCCGTTTACCGGCGCGCCCCTTGGAATCCCCTTATCCGGCGCGCCCCTTGGCATCCCCTTAACCGGCGCGCCCATTTGCTTCGTTAAACCGGCGTGCCTTGTTAAAAAAGAGGGCGGTTAACTAAATAGAAAAAAGACTTGAAGCTAATGAATAAAACTAATCAAAAGTTTCCCCCTTCCATAATCAGATTTTTGTTCCGGGGGCTCCGCCCCCGGAGACCCCCGCAAGGGGCGCTGCCCCCTTGACCCCCGCGACCTGACCGGGCGGGTCGAACCCCCGCGACCTGACCGCGTAGGTCAATCCGTGTGCGAGGGCGCACGATGGTGAGTTCGGGCTCCACACCGAACAGTTCGCTCCCTCGGACTGTGCATGAAGAGAAAAGTAATGATGCCTCATGGTATCAGATGTGGACCTCGGAATCCCCGACATGGCCATAGTCTGAAACCGTCTCGGGCCAATAGTCCATCAACTTGACCACTTCTATCGAGATCCAATCCCGCAATCCCATTAAACTTGTCGTACTCGCGGTAGACATTCGTACGGTTTATCGTCATCTTCGATGCTTCAAATGTTGACTCTCATCCGAACAATGAATGGTCCGTTAGTGACCGATATATATAACGAGATCTAATCCCGCACTTGCATTAAACTTGCCATACTCACGGCAGACATTTACGCGGATTCACTCCCGTCACCATCTTGTTTTCTATACGGACCTTTGTCCAAACGTAAAATGGTCCGTGTATGACTGACAAAATCCGAATGGAACGAGACGGCTCTCGTCTTCCCCGAACCCTACGTGTGGGAATATCAATCAGACCTTCATGAGTCACGTTCGGACCTTGGGTTCGCCCCAACCATGGTCATCGCCTGACCCACATCCTAGGCCTATAGCCAGCTATCTCTGTACACATCTTTGTTTTGGAATCTAGTCTCGGGACACTTTCCCGCTGCCCTTCGGTACTAAAAATATTAACGATGCCCACGCAAGCCTCGTTTGGACCGCGGGAGGCGCCCCCGGAATGGTCCTGACTCGATCTCGCAGCGGGCCAATAAACTCGCTGATTTCCGATAACTCTAACCGGGATTCAACCGAATGTCTCCTATGTTGGGTTCGGTGCTATGTATTCAGAGGGGGGTGAATGAATATACCCTTTAAAAACTTTTGCCCAATTAAAAATCACACAGTGTGCAATTGCGGAATTAATCAAACACACAGTGTGCAAAGCTAATCAAATCTGTTGAACCAATGTGCAAACATGTAGAATGCTCCTAAGCAAACATCTAATGTGCGCAGCAATGAACTGAATACAATCTTCATGCCTATGCATGCATCTAGCGCCAATCAGATAAGAATTCAAATCACAGAACAAGAGAGTTTTTAGGTGGTTCGGTCCTGTAGACCTACGTCCACCCCACACTCAAACCCGAGTGTGGATTCCGCTGACTCACAGCTTTAACAGCTGGGCATCACAGCTTGCCATACAATCCGCTGAGCCTCACATCTTGCTGTCTGAGGATTCCTCCTCACCTGCTGAGCCTCACAGCTTGCTCTGCTGGGCAATACAGCTTAGCCGTCCAGTGGAATCCTCCACTGCAAATGCTGACAAACAGCTTGAAGAAATGTTTAAAGAGAAAACAGGAAAATGGGAAACAAACAGCCATCGGAAGGCTATAAACAATGAAGCACATTTGATATAGCCCTCGAAGGAGCAGCTCTGGCTTAGATTTGATCCAAATGCCAGATATCTACTATCTCTCTCTCTTTCTCTGCTCGAGCTCTCTATCTCTCTCTTTCTCTTCTTTCTCTTCTTTCTCTTCTGCTCTTCTTCTCTTTCTCTTTTTCTTCTCTGCTTCTTCTGCTTCTCTTTTCTTTCTCACAGAATCGTGCAGGCTATCCTCTGCTTCAGTCGATCTCTTCTGTCAGAGCTCTCTATCTCACGATCAGTCTTCTTCAGATGGAAGAAGCTTCATATATATAGAGCAGTAGGAATTTGGCGTGTGCTCTCCACATCTCCCGCCCAAAGGCTTTCACCAGAACCGAGGCATTTCGACCACCTGGCAGCATCCTGGCAGGGCTGCATCCACGTGTCATAATCTGGGCACCTCATCCTTCCTTGGATCACGTGCCTTCATTAGGCTCTGCAAAGAATCCCTGTCAGACAGTCGAATAGGATTATCAGTTTAAGACTGAAACCCCTGTACAGATTTCATAGTATACACAATGCATTGTATAGACTTTGCAAAGCGATAGGAATGTATGGACTTTGCAGTGTGTAATGTGTAGACGTTATGCAATGTATGGACTTGCGTTCAGCAGAAATGTATAGACTTGAAATATGCAGAGCTTAAGCTATGTACATACTTCAAATATGTAGAAGTAAACGTGCATCAATGTGTAGACTTAGCAAACCAAAGTATGAACAAAGCAACACAATGTGCAGACTTCGTGCAATGAGTAAAGCAGTGTATAGAGTTAGAGTGCAGTGAATGTTCAAGTGATGTACAGACTCTGCCAAGAGCAATGCACAATGCACATATGAATGTACAGACTTCGTTTGTGCTATGCAAGCATGCTAAGATGCAATGTATAGACTTTATTGAATGCATTCTATGCAGACCCTGTACAGACTTGATGAGACGATGCATTCATGATGTATAGACTTCAGCTCGTGCAAGCAAAGCCAATGTATAGACTTGGCGTTTGTGTGAGCATGTGATGTACAGACTTTGTGTTGTGAACACAGGCTGTATAGACTTGCTAACATGCATGAACAAATGGCATTGTATAGACTTGGCAGTGTGTTATGTAGAATGCATCACACAAAGTATGAACATCAAGAATGAATGCACAATGGCTGTATGGACTTGACATTCTGAACAATGTACATACTTGCTACCTGAAGTGAGAAATGGAGTGTGTAGACTTTGCTTTGAACAAGGCACAATGTATAGACTTAGTCATGCGTGCAGCAAAGACAATGTACAGACTTGGTCTGTTGTACAGACTTCATGAACGATGTAAAGACTTGCAAGGGAAAGGCTGTACAGACTTGAGCACAGCAAAGTAATTGAATGTATAGACTTCACGATGTGAAGACTTGCCAAAGACAACTGGACGATGTACAGATTTGAGCGAAGCAAAGTCTGTACAAACTTGAAGGTTCACAATGTATAGACTTTAGCAAAGCACCAATGTACAGACTTACACTGTTCTAGCTACAGTGCAATGTATAGACTTGGAAGCATATGAACATGGCACTGTACAGACTTTGAGTGAGATCCCAATGTACAGACTTGGTGGAACTGAGCGTATGTAAAGATTAAGAATGTATAGACTTGCTCAATTCAGCACGTAAGTAAAGATACCAATGCAGTGTACAGACTTTGCAAGAGACACTAGACGCTGTACAGACTTAGCCACAAGCTGAACAATCGGATGTATAGACTTGAGATGAATGCATGAATAGTCCGATGTACAGACTTGCCAAATGTATAGACTTTAAGTCCAATGCAGGAGGCTGTACAGACTTTGATGAATAAACAAGCCGATGTACAGACTTGCCAATGTAGAGACTTGAGACTTAATGCATGGTGGCAAATGTACAGACTTGCCAGTGTATAGACTTGAGATGAATGCATGAACAGTCCGATGTACAGACTTGCCAAATGTATAGACTTTAAGTCTAATGCAGGAGGTTGTACAGACTTTGATGAATAAACAAGCCGATGTACAGACTTGCCAATGTAGAGACTTGAGACATAATGCATGGTGGCGAATGTACAGACTTGCCAGTGTATAGACTTGAGAAATGCATAGAGACGCTACAGCGTGACAGCATTGACGTAGCAGTTTACCCTGATGTGAAGTTAGATCTGGGTCAGTTCAGTGGGTCGACACAGTGACCCCATGCGTCAACGCATCCAGCCTTATCTTCAAAGCCATCTGAGGCATTTCAAGGCTGCGTCAACCTCGTGGACTCAATGGGTTGACGCCATCTGAACTACTTACGAGATGTATAGACATGCGAATCTGATGTAAAGACTTGAGGGGGGTCGACCCATCTAAGAAGGGGGTCGACCCATAGAGCTAGCACACTCATGCTTTCTCCACAGAACAGATCAGATATAACACACGCATGCATTCTCCACAGAATAAATCAGTCATATGCATTCATGTTGCTATCATTCAATGTGATGTTCATAGTAAAATAATATGGTGACTCATTTATGTTGCTATCATTAAAACACCACATAATCATCAAAGCACAAGGGGCACAACAATCTCCCCCTTTTTTATGATGGCAACATAATGAGTCACACGTCAAACTATTCTCCCCCTTTGACATAATCAAAAAGAGAGGAAATGGTTTGAGAGACAAAATTCAGCACACAAAGTCAGATAATGAATCATGGTTCATTAAAATGAGGTTCTCCCTTATGACAATGAAACAGCTCTCCCCCTATCAACATGCAAGATGTACAACTCTCCCCTTAAAAGCAGATGACCCATAACTCCCCCTGAAGCACAGGAATGAACTCTGATTATCCAATAAATCAATCTGAAATCTGCCATTACAAACAATCTAAACTCTGGTTGTGGCACCTCACATATGCATGAACAGAATGAAACAGGTGGAAAGTCCACAGAACCAGAACTTATTGTAAAACAAGATGGAAGATTCCAACAGTGTGGAGAGTAAAGTGATTGATGATAAAAGGCAAGAGTAGATAACAATCATCACAAGACATCTCAATGAATAATCAATATCAAGATTTATGTTGATCAGGCTATCTGGAAAGAATCTGATCATGAGGGATTTTAATGCTTGCACCACTTCAATAAGTCTTGAGAAGTATAGACTCTTCTATCATAAAGGGTTATGAAGTGGCAACTTAACCAATCTGATTTAATTATGATGTATAGCAAATTTGTCAAATTAAACTCAATACTCATATCTGAATCCAAGTTTTAATAAAGGTGAACCAAATATTCAGATAACACTCAAAATCAATCATCTTTATCTTACACACATGATCTCAATAGCTTCTTTGAAAGAAACACAGATTAGTACTGAGGTTAAGCACTTTTACAAGAACATGAGTTGACAGAATTTTCAATATTTTTCATTTGAAGCACATTATATTTTTCCTGAGCAATTTAGGTTGATCAACACCTTTTTACATGAGGCACAACACGTCTCAGGTGAAGTGACCCAGTTACTCAGTGTGATAACTGTCATTGCCTCTCAACTTAGAGAACAGAGTTAGCAATATAAGTGTCTTTTTACATGAGAAGACACCTTGATCAGAGGCCAGACTTCCCAGTTACTCAACACAGAAATGCCATTGCTCTGTCAGGTTTTTCGATAAATTTTTATCAGAGATAACTATGGCACCTCATGACATGAGTTACTTTATTTCATTGATAAAGAACCCAGTTTCTCAGTGACCGAGTCATTACTCTGAATTCACAATTTTTCATTTAGTCGACATTTTTCAAGTTAATGTTTAACAACAATACTCACTCTATGTATCTTAACCAAAGTAGCCTTGATTTCAAATTTTCAGATATCTGATGAGAGAGTCTAAGGTTTTTATGACATAGATGGTTAAGATTTATTAAAGCCTATCATTCAGATATTTTCAATTCATTTAATTACAAATCTGAGAATACATTAATCTTATATCAGTCTGATTCAGTGGTAATTCTTAAACCTATATGATAGGAATTTCTACCAAGTTCTCAGACTGAATTGCATGACATGCAGCTTAAGTACCTCAGATTAGAACAATAAATTTAGCTGACCAACAATCAACAGTAGAAACAAATCAGTCACACCAGTTGAGAAGAATGTGAAAGGTGAGTATAAGCTGGTGCAAGTGTAAATCACCAATAGAGAAGAGCATTAAAAAAGAGTTTATCATCAGACAGTAGCTGAGTCTGGAATACAGACTGATCAGCTATTTTAGAGAGGACATCAGAAAATTTAATTGAACCAAACTGAGAGCATTAGAGGATCCAATAAGCTAGACAGGAGGATTTCAGGTGAGTGTGAATGAGATGATCAGAAAACTTCCTCTATCTAGATTCATCATGACAATAGCAAGGCATGAGCAGCATAATGGTTAGTCAAGACAAGTTGAGCTCCCCCTGACTAAGTGCACGATGTGAAGGATAAAGCATAAGCAGCAATATGATTGATCAAAAATAGTTGGACTCCCCCTGACTATATGCATGAAATGTATTGAAAGCACATCACATGATATCAAAGTTTGCATTCAGATATGATTCATACAAATTAGACAGAAGAGAATTACCATAAGCATGATTGTTCAATTCATATTTCAGAAAGTTTCAGTTTAACATCAACAAATCAACATGATATGCAACTTTCCCTGCCTATATGAAAACTTGACCCTTGGTACTTGGTGGAGAGCCTAGTCTCAAGGACCATCTCACACATAGTAAGAACCTCCAGGCAGATTTCCCTGCCTTTTAGTAGCTTACCATTTGATATACCAGGGTTATGCAATGATATGCAGTGCAAAGAAGTCCTATGTGTAGACAGTTACTTCTTTTTGGAGTTTTCAGTATGATGATGTGTAATGCATTCACTACATGTATGCATATGTAATTTCAGACAATCATCAATATGCAAATCATGTATGAGGAGAGTTCAGAAAATTCAAACCTGACAATGCTGAACATGAAAGAATATGCAAAACACAGATTTAACATGCTATGCAGAATGTTTACTCAAACATCAGAGCATTCTTTATTCATATAGCATCATGCGAGAGCAATCAACTTTTCAAGATAAATCAATTTAGCATAGACAGATCATTATGATATGCGATCATCTAAAGGACACAACTTCAGAAGAAAGAATTTAAACTGAGTTTTCAGAACTAACCTGAATAGTCCACTTCCGGGGGTTCCATTTTTGAGTGCCTTGGATTATTAACCCCTTTATTCTTCAGCTTCCAAGGCACACCTGCAAAGATGTTAATCAATTTGATCCTGCAGGAACCCAAGCAGTCTTGGGTCCTGCGTTAACTCTGATAGGTGTTCTGAACAATCTTTTAGCCATGTTATCATCATGATCCATTAGGTAACAACTATCTATGGTATGACCAAATTTTCCACAGTATCTACATGAAGCAGCAGATTTCCTGGTCCTATGATGCATAACAACAACAGCATGAGACCTATGAAACTGAGCATGAATTGTTCTGTTGTATGCATGAGCAGTTTGTTTCTTATTACCTGATGACCAACATTCAGTAAGTTTGTGACCAACCTTGCCACAGTTAAAACATGAAATGTTTGCACTTCTTGTTCTGGGAATTCAGCAGATTTGAAGTTAATATGAGTTCCCTGAACATGCCAGCATTCCTTGACTGCATGACCATATTTCCCACATTCAAAGCACCTAAGATGCTTGCCTTTTGAGTTATTGTTACCCCAATATTTTTCAGTCCAGCACTCATTTGGCTTGTGCACTGGCTTGTTACAAGTGAAACAAATAATATGCTGGCCTGAAGTAGATTTATATCTATGTGGGCCATGAGCATGTGT
The DNA here is from genome assembly GCA_022559845.1 of Amorphophallus konjac. Lineage (NCBI taxonomy): Eukaryota > Viridiplantae > Streptophyta > Magnoliopsida > Alismatales > Araceae > Amorphophallus > Amorphophallus konjac. The sequence continues at coordinate 123,914,676 of CM040119.1, read as the reverse complement.
GAAAAATCTAGAATTCACATTGTTGTCTTCTTTCATTTTAAAACATGCATTCATTAGATGACCACGCCTACCACAGTAATAACAGGATGCATCAAATTTCTTAGTGGCATGGTTTCTATCAGATGAATTCCTAGAATGCAGTGTTTTATTTGCATGCTCATTTTCTTTTAATAGTCTGCAATCGTCCATGATATGTCCAACTTTGCCACAGTAATAACATGAGAATTCCTTCTCAGATGCATGCGAGTGAGTAGATGAATTGTGAGTGGCATGCGTTAATCTATCAGACTCCACACTGCTAGCAGAATTCACAGTACATGCAAGGACAATTTTGACTTTTTTCATCTGACCATTCTTTTTCAATTTTTTACCCCCTTTCACAATTTTCGTTTGCTTTTCATTTTTCTTGGCTTTGAATTGAAATACAGATGTTGAAGGTGATTTCTGATTTTTATTTTGTTTTGGGGATTGACTTGAAGTACCAGCTACATCAGAGCTTTGCACAAAAGTAGTGTATAGCTGGTTTCTAGTAATTTCCTTAACATCAGAACTACAGCTTATCCCCCTTTTTGAGTTCTTATCCTCACTTTTCATGACATCTTTCATCTTTCCTTTTATTTTAGCAGACTCAATTTTTGAATTTTCCAGATCATGAATTTTATTTTCCAAAGATGCTATATGAAGCTCATAATTGGCTATCTCCTGTTCACTGCAATTGACACATTCACTTAAGACTTTATTTACAGTTGTATACTTCTCAACCTCTTGTTCCAGATTGCTCAAGATTTTTAATTTTTCATCACAGACAGCTTTTCCCTTTTCTGTGGTGAGAAGTCTTTCATACAAGCCAGTGTTTAACCATTTCAATTTTTCAACTTCAGCTTTCAATTCAGTGTTTTCTTCCTCAAAATTTTTATTCTGAATTTCATTACCAGCACATCTCTCTCTTCCAGACATCAGCTCCAGTTTTTTAATTAGTTCCTCTTCCCTTTCTTCCACTTTGATTTTCTCAACAAGCAGATTTCTGTGATCCTCTTTAAACACAGCAATTTATTTCTTCATCCATTCATTTTCATTATAGAGATCTTCATTACGTTCTCTTAGAGCTGAGCACATATCACAGCTTGACTCTACAGAAGAGATATGCATTGCTTCCTTGTTGATTTTCTCTATTTCAGCTTCAAGATTTTTATTCTTCGTCTGAATCTCTACATTCTCAGCTTTCGATTTCTTCAGATCAAACTTAATCCTTTCCAACTCTTCCAAGTTCATCAAATGTTCATTAGTTTTCAGTTTCAGCTGACTTTCTAATTTGGAGATTTTATTGATACCTTCATGGTTTTCCTTTTTCAACATGCACATTTGTTTCATATTCAAGTGAGACTCAGATAGACATTTATCATATAATTCATTTATCTTCGGGCACTTTTCACATGATGAATTAGAATCACATTTATCAATTTTCTTTTTCAACCTTTTATTCTCAAATTTTAATTTCTTGGATACTTTTAACAAATTTTCATACATCACTATCAATTCATCAAAAGAGTATACATCTGATCCGGAGCTTACCTGAGATGAGGTCTCATCATCATCATTTCTCCGATCAGCCATCAAGCATTTGTTGTGATTCCTGGTGAGCTTTAGTTTTTCTAAAATTTCTTTGGCAGACTTGCAAGAAGAAATACATGAGATTAGAGCACTGTTAATTGATTCTTTCATTAAAACTAATGCTCTAGTATTGACAGAATCTTTCAATTTATCCTTCTCAGTCCATCTAGATTTATCTTTTGATAAGTTATATGGACCGTGAGTCATTACCTTCCAGAGATTAGGATCAGTTGATTTTACATACAGATGAAACTTGTCTAACCAAGAATCAAAATCATTACCTCTGAATATCGGAGGATTAGCCATCGAGATGTAATGAGTGCACCGAAATCAGATAAGCAAATAAAGACACTGAGCTGGTGAAACAAAACACAGAACACAAGAAGCACACACTGAAATGCACCAACCAGAAATGCAGGATATGCTGCGGATTATTAGATCCTATGCACAGTAACCCGCTCTGATACCAAGTGTTGGGTTAGGTGCTATGTATTCAGAGGGGGGTGAATGAATATACCCTTTAAAAACTTTCGCCCAATTAAAAATCACACAGTGTGCAATTGCGGAATTAATCAAACACACAGTGTGCAAAGCTAATCAAATCTGTTGAACCAATGTGCAAACATGTAGAATGCTCCTAAGCAAACATCTAATGTGCGCAGCAATGAACTGAATACAATCTTCGTGCCTATGCATGCATCTAGCGCCAATCAGATAAGAATTCAAACCACAGAACAAGAGGGTTTTTAGGTGGTTCGGTCCTGTAGACCTACGTCCACCCCACACTCAAACCCGAGTGTGGATTCTGCTGACTCATAGCTTGAACAGCTGGGCATCACAGCTTGCCATACAATTCACTGAGCCTCACAGCTTGCTGTACGAGGAATCCTCCTCGCCTGCTGAGCCTCACAGCTTGCTCTGCTGGGCAATACAGCTTAGCCGTCCAGTGGAATCCTCCACTGCAAATGCTGACAAACAGCTTGAAGAAATGTTTAAAGAGAAAATAGGAAAATGGGAAACAAACAGCAATCGGAAGGCTGTAAACAATGAAGCACAATTGATATAGCTCTCGAAGGAGCAGCTCTGGCTTGGATTTGATCCAAATGCCAGATATCTACTATCTCTCTCTCTTTCTCTGCTCGAGCTCTCTATCTCTCTCTTTCTCTTCTTTCTCTTATGCTCTTCTTCTCTTTCTCTTTTTCTTCTCTGCTTCTTCTGCTTCTCTTTTCTTTCTCACAGAATCGTGCAGGCTATCCTCTGCTTCAGTCGATCTCTTCTGCCAGAGCTCTCTGTCTCACGATCAGTCTTCTTCAGATGGAAGAAGCTTCATATATATAGAGCAGCAGGAATTTGGCGTGTGCTCTCCACATCTCCCGCCCAAAGGCTTTCGCCAGAACCGAGGCATTTCGACCACCTGGCAACATCCTGGCTGGGCTGCATCCACGTGTCATAATCTGGGCACATCGTCCTTCCTTGGATCATGTGCCTTCATTAGGCTCTGCAAAGAATCCCTGTCAGACAGTCGAATAGGATTATCAGTTTGACTGAAACCCCTGTACAGACTTCATAGTATACACAATGCATTGTATAGACTTTGCAAAGCGACAGGAATGTATGGACTTTGCAGTGTGTAATGTGCAGACGTTATGCAATGTATGGACATGCGTTCAGCAGCAATGTATAGACTTGAAATATGCAGAGCTTAAGCTATGTACATACTTCAAATATGCAGAAGTAAACGTGCATCAATGTGTAGACTTAGCAAACCAAAGTATGAACAAAGCAACACAATGTGCAGACTTCGTGCAATGAGTGAAGCAGTGTATAGAGTTAGAGTGCAGTGAATGTTCAAGTGTTGTACAGACTCTGCCAAGAGCAATGCACAATGCACATATGAATGTACAGACTTCGTTTGTGCTATGCAAGCATGCTAAGATGCAATGTATAGACTTTATTGAACGCATTCTATGCAGACCCTGTACAGACTTGATGAGACGATGCATTCATGATGTATAGACATCAGCTCGTGCAAACAAAGCCAATGTATAGACTTGGCGTTTGTGTGAGCATGCGATGTACAGACTTTGTGTTGTGAACACAGGCTGTACAGACTTGCTAACATGCATGAACAAATGGCATTGTATAGACTTGGCAGTGTGTTATGCAGAATGCATCACGCAAAGTATGAACATCAAGAATGAATGCACAATGGCTGTATGGACTTGACATTCTGAACAATGTACATACTTGCTACCTGAAGTGAGAAATGGAGTGTGTAGACTTTGCTTTGAACAAGGCACAATGTATAGACTTAGTCATGCGTGCAGCAAAGACAATGTACAGACTTGGTCTGTTGTACAGACTTCATGAACGATGTAAAGACTTGCAAGGGAAAGGCTGTACAGACTTGAGCACAGCAAAGCAATTGAATGTATAGACTTCACAATGTGAAGACTTGCCAAAGACAACTGGACGATGTACAGATTTGAGCGAAGCAAAGTCTGTACAGACTTGAAGGTTCACAATGTATAGACTTTAGCAAAGCACCAATGTATAGACTTACACAGTTCTAGCTACAGTGCAATGTATAGACTTGGAAGCATATGAACATGACGTTGTACAGACTTTGAAAGAGAGCCCAATGTACAGACTTGGTGGAACTGAGCGTAGGTAAAGATTAAGAATGTATAGACTTGCTCAGTTCAGCACGTAAGTAAAGATGCCAATGCAGTGTACAGACTTTGCAAGAGACACTAGACGCTGTACAGACTTAGCCACAAGCTGAACAATCGGATGTATAGACTTGAGATGAATGCATGAACAGTCTGATGTACAGACTTGCCAAATGTATAGACTTTAAGTCCAATGCAGGAGGCTGTACAGACTTTGATGAATAAACAAGCCGATGTACAGACTTGCCAATGTAGAGACTTGAGACTTAATGCATCGTGGTGAATCTACAGACTTGCCAGTGTATAGACTTGAGATGAATGCATGAACAGTCTGATGTACAGACTTGCCAAATGTATAGACTTTAAGTCCAATGCAGGAGGTTGTACAGACTTTGATGAATAAACAAGCCGATGTACAGACTTGCCAATGTAGAGACTTGAGACTTAATGCATGGTGGCGAATGTACAAACTTGCCAGTGTATAGACTTGAGAAATGCATAGAGATGCTACAGCGTGACAGCGTTGATGCAGCAGTTTACCCTGATGTGAAGTTAGATCTGGGTCAGTTCAGTGGGTCGACGCAGTGACCCCATGCATCAACGCATCCAGCGTTATCTTCAAAGGCATCTGACGCATTTCAAGGCTGCGTCAACCTCGTGGACTCAATGGGTTGACGCCATCTGAACTACTTACGAGATGTATAGACATGCGAATCTGATGTAAAGACTTGAGGGGGGTCGACCCATCTAAGAAGGGGGTCGACCCACAGAGCTAGCACACTCATGCATTCTCCACAGAACAGATCAGATACAACACACTCATGCATTCTCCACATAATAAATCAGTCATATGCATTCATGTTGCTATCATTCAATGTGATGTTCTTAGCAAAACAATATGGTGACTCATTTATGTTGCTATCATTAAAACACCACATAATCATCAAAGCACAAGGGGCACAACATCCTATCCCTTTGAACAATAAACTTGCCGTACCTCCGGCATACATATGCTCCAGTTTTCCCCGTGACAATCACGATTCTATAAAGCCGGACGCTCGTCCGAATATCAAAATGGTCCCTTGAGTGACCGACATATTTCGAATGCTCGCTTCCCTAGACATCGAGCTTCCCGACTGATTCGAGACCGCTATCGGCTTGTTTCTCTTGATATAGTGTCCTGGCCATGAGGCCCTGATTCCCGGTGATTAATCAAGGGTTACCTCTCTGAGGGGATGTAAATAACGCCGTGGCCTTTATGGCACGGCGGGTTTTGGTCCCGACACGAACTACACAATCGTCTGATTAGTCATATCGAGCGCACAATAAATCATCACTTTGTGGCTGGCACGCCCACGCACTTAATAAATGAATAAACCCACCGAATAAACCGACTTAAAGGAACAAACAAATGAGCGTGTCGAAAAGTGCGTCCACAAGTCTGGCACGCCCAGTGGGACTAAACTTCCCTTCATCTCCTTGCTAGGATTTGGGGCCCAATGGCCTCTTCTTAAAATTCTAACTGTGTGATTTTTATCCCGCAGGCTACTTTACGACAACTAGGATGGCCGTGTCATTCGGACCCCTTGTTGTCGCTGGCCATGCCACCCATGGCTATTTGGCGGTGTCGATCCAGTTCGGCACCTTCCCGCCAGTCGTCGGCTTCCCCAACTTCTTGGGGGTCGCATTCATGGAGCTCCTACATAGCCAGGAGATGGAGTTGGTCGACGTCACCGAGGCAACCCCGCCTGAAGCTACTGCAGTGGGCTGCCATGCTGGCCATGTTGATTCTCACGCCTCCGCCAACGAAAAGTTTGCACCAGTTGCCAGGAGGGTGGCAAAGAAGAACCCCGGCACACTGCAAAGCCGGCTATCTACCTCGGGTAAATCCGTGCTCATCGGAGGTGTCCGGGTCTTCCTAAATGGACGGCAAGCTAGAATCATGCCCGATGGGGTAACCCCAACGGTGTCGGTACACAATACCTTCCAAGTGTTGGCCCAAGAAAAGCTGGCTCACTTCGAAGCCAAATCAAAAGGGGGGCTGCCCCCAAAGCCAACCACATTCAAACATATCAGGGTGTCTGAGCGATCATGGCCCCGAACTCCAGTGCAATCTGGCGAGGCGTTGCGGACCCTTGCAGAAGAAACCAGCCAGGACAAGACTGTGACGGTCATCACCGTCAATGCAGTTGCGACTGAAGGCAATGACGAGAGACCATCCACGTTGTCTGAAGAGAATCCAGCTGGGGAAGGAGGTGTCACTCTCAACCCCACCATGCATGACCCCGCAATGCTAATGTTGTTGCAAGAATATCGGCAGGAGGTTGAAATGTTGAAAAAGCAGCTAAATGAAAAGAACGCGCAAGCATCTACCTCCAGACAGGTGGAAGTCCCTCTTGAGATCCTTGGAAATGAGGGCCAAACCCTTGAAGCTCCACTACAGGTGGCCGCGTCTCAGCCGGCACCTGATTACACAGGGGGCATTCCTCCCCCGCAGCAACCTACGACCTCAGCACAACTCCTGGTTATTCCACACCAGGGGATTGCAGCAGCACCTCAAGCAACAGCGGCGGCACCGCAAATGCAGCAGGCCCACTTCTGCCTAGGCCCGACCGACCAGGTTGTGGCGAATAAAATAATCATAGAACATATGATCGAAAAGAAGTTGGCCGATAGAGGCAATGTTGATTATGCTACTTTCGATGTGTACAAGGTACCCTACCCTGTCCATCATGCGGCCAAGAGGCTACCTCCCGGCATCAATAAACCGCCGAAGTTCGAAAAGTTCTGCGGACAAGGCTCACCGAAAGAACACATAGCTTACTACGTCAACACAATGGGTGACCTGGCAGCTGATGAATCCTACCTACTCAAGTTTTTCGGGTCCTCCCTCACAGGATTCGCTTTTGAGTGGTATTCTAACTTACCAGCTGGGTCTATCAACAACTGGCTGGATATGCAAAGGAAGTTCCGGGAGCGGTTTCACGTTGCCGAAAGAGAAATAACCATGGCCGAATTATATACTTCCAAGCAAAAATATGATGAAACTCCTCTCGAATATATTAAGAGATGGCGCAATCTCAGCATGAGGTGCAGGCGACTGCTACATCAAGAAGAGGCAGTGCAAATCTGCAAACAAAATTTGAAGAGAAGGATCCTCGAAAAGATGATCGAGATCGAAATTAGGTCATTTGACCAATTAAACAATGCGGTGGCAGAAATTGAGGCCTTCCTCTCCTCTGCCCCTATTGCCTCAAGATAAGAGGTCAAATCAGCAAATAAACGGCCCGCGCCCGAAGAAGTTCATACAGTCGACCTCGGGACGTTCGAGCGGTGAAGAAATAAAGATAAACGTATTGCTAACCCTCCTTCGACCAGACGTGTCGAACAACAAGAAGGGCCTCCCTTGCGGGCCAAAATGATGAAGTCCTACTCCTTCCCGAAGGACAAGACCCGACTCTTGTTTGAATGGGCCACCAGATACAATAAGGTCACCCTTCCAGAGCCGAAGAGGCCAGGTGATCTTAGAAGAAAAGATGACCCCCGCTTTTGCCCATATCATTGAATGCTTGGGCACTCCATTAAAGACTGCTATGTATTTAAAGACATGGCTGAAGGCATGATCGGGAGGGGAGAACTCCAGATGGGTGAATCCAGAGTGGATCCTCCACACCCTCACAAGCTTCCCAATTTTAAGAAAGCTGTCAACACAGTGTCTATACACTGGCAATCACAAGATAACCCATCGTGGGGGCACATGCCAGCTGCGGATGGGAAGAGGAAAAAGAAGTCAAGAAATAAGAGGAGGGGCGTCGTTCTCTCCTGCAATACATCGTCGGCATCATCCGACGCAAGCTGGACGGCGAAAGAAGAAGAAAATGAAGAAATATGCTTTACGCCGATAAGGCCGAATCGACCCGAGGCTTCTACCCCCAACTCTGGCTCCTGCCAACCTACGCTCGCCCTAATGATGGAGCTACGCCAGGAAATTGAAACAATGAAGAAAAATATGAGTGGAATGAATCTGGGCTCAGTCGACCCGCACCTGAATTTAACAGCTCTGTCGGCAACGAATGAGCCAAGTATGGAGCAGACAGCTGGAGCAGAACCAGCCGAAGAAGAAACCACCAGGACAAATTTATATGAGACCAAGCCAAGAGACGATGGGTCCGCCCCGGACTATGTGAGAAAAGCAAGAGATTCCCATGAGAGATGCGAGAGCCCCCCGAGCTACGAGGACATCATTCGGAAATGTGAAAGAAATCTGAAGAATGAAATCCTACAAAGGGTGATGGGCATCGAAGTCAGAACCTTCGAACAGCTAAGCGAGCTAGCGGCTGATGCTTAGGCCTTCTTGGCAAAATATTCCCCGGCTATTACTGCACTAAGCCGGGAGAACAAACCAGCCAGTGAGCACCGAGCACAAAAGGGAGTATGCGCCCCAAATTCTAGGGATTTTGAGCTACAACGAAAGCGAACAAAAGAGGCAGTCGGAGTTCCGCCCATTCAGCCTGCCGAACAAGCACCCTCGCTGAGGGACAAGATGAAGAAACCTTATTCCTTCCCAAAGGAGAAGACTCGAATGTTGTTCAAATGGGCTCGTGCATGTGGCAGGGTTGTCCTCCCGGAGCCCAAAAGGCCGAATGATGTCAAATGGAAAGATGACCCTCATTTTTGTCCTTATCACCAACAGAGGGGGCATCCTATTGAGGATTGTTATGGATCCAAAGATATGCTCGAAGGCCTGATCCAAAAAGGTGAACTACAAATGGGCGAGCACAGGGTGAATCCGCCGCGGCCCCATCAAATGCCCAACCTTGGGAGGTCGGTGAATGTAGCCTCACCCCACCAGTTGAAGAATAATACACCCTGAGGGACGTCTCAAACCCCTTGAATCATGGCAGAAGCCGAAGAAAAAAAAACAACATGCAAATGGTGCCCGACTCTGGGGGCATATGATGAAGCAAACAGGTAGTTGGGCCGACAACATCTCAACCATCGGTGCCCAAATCGACAGCTTCTCAAGCATTGGCATCTACGCCAGCAGGTAAATCTAAAAATGCCCAAAGGTACTCAAGGTACCCAACCACTGGCGCCGCCGTCAGCAACTATCTAGTGACGTTCAAAAAAAAAATCAATCAAATTGTTCAACCATCGACGCCTAAGTCGATAGCTTTTCAACCACCGACATCCTAGTCGGCAGCTTTTCAATGAATATTCATTATCGGCTTTCATGCCGACAGCTCTTTAATTATCGGCCTCTGTGCCGACAGCTCTTTAATCATCGGCTTTCTTGCCGACAGCTTCTTAATTATCGGCTTCCAAGCCGACAGCTCTTTAACCATCGACGTCCAGGCCGATAGCTGTTCAAAGATGTTCAAAAAAAAAGAATAAACAAACAAACAAAATTATTCGCATTGAGCCAACAGCTTTCCAACTATCGGTGCCTAAACCGACAACTTACCAGTCATTGGCATTAAACTAATAAACACTTCATCCATTGGCTTTAAGCTAACAACTTTCCAATTATCGGCCTCTGAGCCGACAGCTCTTTAATCATTGACGTTGAGCCGACAACTTCTTAATTATCGATAAGTAAAGTCGACAGCTTTCTAACCATTGGTGTTTAAGCCGACAGCAATCCATCCATTGGCACTTAAGCCAACATCATCTCATCATTGGCATCCGAGCCAATAGCAGTTCACAAGATACTCAACCACTGGCATTCATGCCAGCATATGCTTACAGATATTCCAACCCAAAAAGAAATAAAGATCACAAAACTAAAAGAAGGAAAGAATGAAAAATATATAATAATAATAAATGATAAATAATAAATAATAAATAATAAGAATAAAGAATAAAAGATAATATGTGAATAATAAAACAAACAAGCAAAAAACAAACAAACAAACAAAAGAAAGAAGAAAACAAAAAAAATAATAACAACAAAAAATGATAAACAAACAAAACAAAGAGACACAACAATAAACGCTGCATGAGTTGAACTTTGAATGTGTGCTCACCTTGCTTGCACGATTATTTATATTATATTTAATTCATCTCCTTTGAACCTCCTAGGACCGCATCTCCTTGAATAAATAATGTCGCCCTGATCATAGACTTGCGTGCGCCATGGCATATGCTAAGGAAGAAAAGCCCATCGTGGCGAGTGCATACGTCGAGAGGAAGAGTCATAGCTATGCTGTTAGCGTAACTCACAAAATACACTCGAGACGATGTTCCCACACTTTACGCACAATGCGATCAGTGGTTTCTAACTGTAGGGATCGTGGAATTTCTTCCCAACACTCTGTGGATGCTTGAATTTTTTTATGCTCGCATGAACGGTAATCGTGAGGAAAAAGCTGCCTGCCTCCTTAAAAAAAATGTGTAAAAAAAAATGATGAAGAAATGAAATATGGATCCAAGTAGCCGGGAATCCCCACTGAAACAAATGAGGAGACTCGCGCGAAATGGTGAAGCGAATTATAGGCAAGGACGAATCCTAGTAGCCGGGAATCCCCACTGAAACAAATGAGGAAACTCGCGCCGAACGGTGAAGTCTGGAAGTCCAAAATAAATAAGGGGGCTGTGTGAAGCTACCGAAAGTCGAAAGTCTGAAATGTACACGTAGGCGGTAGAGCAATCCTTTAGTGTTGCTTAGAACGTCTGCATATCCCTATGTTTTGGGGCCACGGCTCACATACCTGCACTCTCACACCATGGAACATTTGTTTTGGGTGAAAATCGTGATTTAAACTATACGCAGAGGCGATGCGATGCCTTTTCGGCGAATGCACAACTCTTTTAGTTATGACTCGTGAGCCGCACGTGGTCTGTGAATTCGGGGCTTCATCCCTACCCTACCCTCGATATAGGGGATATACTATATATCTATTTGATGCTTGATGTTAGCGAATGCTTGCGTGCTTAAAAACACAAAGAAATAGATAAATGAACAAAAACACAAACAAAAAGAAACAAACAAACAAACAAAAATAAACAAATAACAAAGAAAAAAGAAGAACAAACAAATAACAAAGAAAAAAAAGAAGAACAAACAAACAACAAACAGAAAAGAAACAAACAAACAGCAAAAGAGAAACAAACAAACAAACAAATAACAAACAAAAAGGAAGAATAAACAAATAGCAAAAGATAAACAAACAAATGAATGAACAAACAAACAAAAAAAGGGAACAAAAAAGTGAACAAAAAAAATGAACAAACAAACAAATAATAAACATAAACCAAAAACAAACAAACAAACAAATAAATAACAAAGAAAAAAAGGGGAGAATAAACAAACATCAAAAGATAAACAAACAAACAAACAAACAAACAAAAACAAACAAAAAAAAATGAGCAAGCAAACAAATAAACAAACAAACAATAAACACAAACCAAAAAAAACCAACAAACAAACAAAAAATAACAAACAAACAAAAAGCACAAACAAAAGGAAACTAACAAAAAGAAACAAAAAAAGAACAAACACACAACAAACAAGAAAGGAACAAACCAAAAACAATCTCATTATCGGCTTCCATGTCGACAGCTACCTCAATATCGGCTTCTATGTCGACAACTATCTAATTATCGACTTCTATGTCGACAGCTATCTCGATATCAGCTTCCGTGCCGACAGCTATCTAATTATCGGCTTCCATGCCGACAGCTATTTCATCATCGGCTTCCATGCCGACAGCTATCTCATTATTGGCTTCCACGCCAACAGCTATCCAATTATCGGCTTCCATGTCGACAGCTATCTCATTATCGTCTTCCATACCGACAGCTATTTCATCATATCAGCTTCCATGCCGATAGCTATCTCATTATCGGCTTCCACGTCGACAGCTATCCAATTATCGGCTTTCATGCCGACAACTATCTAAATATCGGCATTTAGCCGACAGCTATTTCATCATATCGGCTTCTATGACCGACAGTTATCTCAATATCGGCTTCTGTGCCGACAGCTATCTCATCATCGGCTTCCATGCCGACAGCTATCTCATTATCAACTTTTATGCCGACAGCTATCTCAATATCAGCTTGTATGACCGACAACTATCTCAATATCGGCTTCCGTGCCGACAGCTATCTCATCATCGGCTTCCATGCCGACAGCTATCGATCTCATTATCAGCTTTTATGTCGACAGTTATCTCAATATCGGCTTGTATGATCGACAACTATCTCAATATCGGCTTCCGTGCCGACAGCTATCTAATTATCAGCTTCCATGCCGACAGCTATCGAAATATCAGCGTCTAGCCGACAGCTATCCTATTATCGGCTTCCATGCCGACAGCTATTTAAATATCGGCTTTCATGCCGACAGCTATCTAAATATCGGCGTTTAGCCGACAGCTATCCTGTTATCGGCTTCCATGTCTACAGCTGTCTCATTATCGGCGTCCGTGCCGACAGCTATACAAAGTTGTTCAAAAAGAGAGAAGAAAAAAGAAGAGAAGAAAAAAAGAAGAAGAGAAGAAGAAAGAAGAAGAGAAAAAAAGAGAAGAATAAAAAAAGAATAAAAAAAACAAAGAATAAAAGAGAGAGAGAATAAAAAAAGAGAAGGAAAAATCATCATCGAAGCCTCCGAGGGATGTCGACTCGTCAAGTCCCGCCGGAGATCAAAATATTTTAAGTCTCACCGACGAATGAACCAGGGCCCAGACCTTCCGTCTAGTCCCATGAGCAAAAAGACCCTTGCTTTGACATTAACCCCGCGTCAATGAATAAACCACCTCAATATTACAACTCCCAATCCCACCGACGAATAAACCCTTGGCTTGGACCTTCCGTCCAAGTCAATGAATAAAAGAACGCCTTTGCTTGGCTCGGACCTTCCATCCAAGTCGATGAACAAAAAGAACCTCCTTGCTTGGCTCGGACCTTCCATCCAAGTCGATGAGCAAAAAAAAACTCCTTTGCTTGGCCCGGACCTTCCGTCCAAGTCGATGAACAAAAAGAACCTCCTTGCTTGGCTCGGACCTTCCATCCAAGTCGATGAACAAAAAAGAACTCCTTTGCTTGGCCCGGACCCTCCGTCCAAGTCAATGAACAAAAAAAAAAGAAAAAACCTTCTTTGCTTGGTTCGGACCTTTCGTCCAAGCCAATGAATAAAAAAAAAGAGAGAGCCTTCTTGCTTGGCCCGAACCTTCCATCCAAGTCAATGAAAAAAAAAGAGGAAAAAAAAAGAGAAGGGAACTTCCTTGCTTGGCTCGGACCTTCCGTCCAAGTCAATGAATAAAAAAAGAGAGAGAACTTTCTTGCTTGGCTCGGACCTTCCGTCCAAGTCGATGAACGAAAAGAACCTCCTTTGCTTGGCTCGGACCTTCCGTCCAAGTCGATGAACAAAAAGAATCTCTTTGCTTGACTCAAACGTTCCGTCCAAGTCAATGAACAAAAAAAGAAACCTCCTTTGCTTGGCTCGGACCTTCCGTCCAAGTCGATGAATAAAAAGAACCTCTTTGCTTGGCTCGGACCTTCCGTCCAAGCCAATGAATAACAAAAAAGAGAGAGCCTTCTGGCTTGGCCCGGACCTTCCGTCTAAGTCAATAAAAAAAAGAAAAAAAAGAAGGGAACTTCCTTGCTTGGCTCGGACCTTCTGCCCAAGTCAATGAATAATAAAAAAAAAGAACTTCCTTGCTTGGCTCGAACCTTCCGTCCAAGTCGATGAACAAAAAGAACCTCTTTGCTTGGCTCGGACCTTCCGTCCAAGTCAATGAATGAAAGACCCCTTTGCCTTGGCACTCACCCCGTGCCAATGAATAGACCACATCAGCTCCCGGCACCCTGTCGGCACCAGCAAATAAACCCTTCGCTTCGAACGTTCCACCCGAATGCATAAAATCCATCTCACTCCGTCGGAGCCCTCTCAAAAGTAGCCGGCTTGGACCTCCCATCTGAGTCGATGAATGAACAACTCTCCTAAACCCAGCACGAGTCACCAACTCCCCCTTGGGATTGGCCTCATCTAAGTCATTTTAGGCCTTCTGCCTAAGACGACGCATAGACCCTTCATCCTTGCTTCAGTATTTACCCCATGCCAATGACTAAACCCCCACTCTGACATCTCGATCCACGTGCATATGCGGTGAAGCGATCCCCTCATCCCTTCGCTGAAGGAGTGAGCACTTTCCCGTGAATTCGCACCGGGCTACCATCCCACTGGCTCAGAAGAACATATATCCTATCGAAGAGCTCTACACTCGCGGGCCCCGCGCACTCGTCCCTCGCTTGCGCCGCCCACGAGTGGGGGGCATTTGTGGACGTCAAAACATGATGATGATCATGCGGCATGCACGTCTCAGCACTCGAGAGCAAGTCGAAGACGGAAGGGCCGAATAAACCCTATGCCTCCTCCAAGCAGGACGACTACCTACCCGGTGCTCCGCCACCCAACAAAGAAGACCCTCGGGCTGAAGGGATGACCCCGGCTCTCCGGTCGGCATTGCCAAAGGCCGAATCAGAAGAAGCTCGGGAGCTCGGACACGGGTTTGGCTTATGACGGAAAGCATGCAAAGCCCAGGACCGGGACTCAAAGACTTCGAACTAAACACCTCGGAGCGGGAGCATTGCAGCTGAAGTTCTTCGGGAGCATAACTGTTTGCCTGAATGGCTACAAAGCCGAGATGAAGTCTAAATCGGCACGGCCTGCACTCAAACCGGCGTGGCCTGCACTTAAGCCAGCGCGCCCTTGCTTGGGCCTTAAACTGGCGCGCCCTTGCATGGTCCTTAAACCGATGCGCCCCCTCTTCCTTTGCTGATCCGGCGTGCCCCTATCCACTTGGTGATACGGCGGGCTAATTGCAATTGGGTTTAATCCGGCGTGAACAACACCGCGCCGATTTAACCCCATTCTGTCCCATCTGTCAACCGAAACTCTGTTCTCCTATCGGATTCAGGTGCAGGTTCAAGGGGGCATAGCATTCAATGCCACCAAGCTTTGCCTCCGCATCCGTTCGACAGCACAGAAGCGGCAACAACGAAGCAGGCCCCGACAAATCTGCGAACATCCCATCCTCGGACGAGCAGCAGCGTACGGCACGAACCAGCAGCATCCAGCGCAACGAGTCAACTCCCAGCGTTGCTGCGAACAAGGCAGAGGTGGCGGGAATTCGCCCCCACTGGCCATTTCTACAAGAAACGCAACACGTCCTATATATAGGTGGGTGGAAGAAGAGAGAGGAGGATGGGCTATTGACAAGAGTGGGAGAGGGAGTCTGGTTCAGCTGGGAGTTCCCTCAGAAGAAAAAGAAGAAGCCTCGTTCCTGCGCCTGATAGGTGAAGAAGAAGAGAGATTAAGCGTGAGAGTGAGAGGTGAGCCCGGGGGGAGGGGCTTGTGCTCCATTCCCCCCCTTCGGCACCGATGTATTCACTTCTTCCCCCTGCTATCTTTCTTTTCCTCGAGATGTATTCTCCTTTGTTATGGGATAGATCCCCTTGTTTATTTCGTTCCTCCTCCTCTTGCGGGTGAATAAAAGAAAAGGCGTTGCAGTATATGGTGTTCCACTCATTTTTGTTCCCTCCCCTTTCTCCTTATCTTCTACTCACCCAGGGCCCTTCGAAGCTTGCTTCTACGTAGCATAGCCTTCGGAGGAACCCGTCAGAAGGGTGAACATTCGTGGCCGCCTCTTATGGCACACATTCGTCCCGCTTACGAAATCATCGCCCGTGAGCTGATGGAACTCTTGAAGGCTAGTCCTAGAGTCTCCACACTCACTTATGGGTTAACAGAGGCCTCACTCTGAGTTTTGAGGTTCACCCCGGAGCAATCCGTTTGGTGTTCCTCTACTTATCTCTGGCAAGCCTCAGTCCGGGGGAGATACTGCCCGATTTTTGCCAGGGCTAAGAACAATAAAAACCAAATGCATACAAGAACAGACAAACGAACTATTCTCTGAGGGCCAGAGCTACATATAATTGAAACCCCTGAATCAAATTTGGACCTGAATCGAAAGCCTTGCATAATAAACTCCACCAATAAAACACTTAAACCTTTATGCTAAGTGACCTTAACAAATGATCAAACACTTTCTATCAACTTAATCCACCAATGTGATGAACAAACCAATCAACAAATTAACTTGCAGTTGAAAGAAAGAAGAAACAGAGCCAAAAGAATAAAAGAAAGCCTCTTTGGAGCTAATCCGGCGCGGTCCTAATCCGGCGCGGGCTAATCCGGCGCGCTACCGCCCCCGCGCCGGTTTAGCCCCACACCCAAAATGACTTTCAAATTCGTGGGATGAATAGTGCACCCCCATTCCTATTTGGAGCCCAAAACCGGCGCACCTCCCCTTCCTTGCCTTAACCGGCGTGCCCCCCTCTCATTGAGCCTATTCCGGCGTGCCCCTCTCTCTCCTTGGCATCCCCTTTAACCGGCGCGCCCTTCTTCTCCTTGCAGCCCAAAATCGGTGCGCCCCCCCTTAACATCTTTAACCGGCGCGCCCTATTGCACCCATTAAATCGGCGCGCCCCTTTGCATCCCGTTTACCGGCGCGCCCCTTGGCATCCCCTTATCCGGCGCCCCCCTTGGCATCCCCTTAACCGGCACGCCCATTTGCTTCGTTAAACCGGCGTGCCTTGTTAAAAAAGAGGGCGATTAACTAAATAGAAAAAAGACTTGAAGCTAACAAATAAAACTAATCAAAAGTTTCCCCCTTCCATAATCAAATTTTTGTTCCGGGGGCTCTGCCCCCGGAGACCCCCGCTAGGGGCACTGCCCCCATGACCCCCGCGACCTGACCGGGCGGGTCGAACCCCGTGACCTGACCGCGCAGGTCGATCCACGTGCGAGGGCGCACGATGGTGAGTTCGGGCTCCACACCGAACAGTTCGCTCCCTCGGACTGTGCATGAAGAGAAAAGCAATGGTGCCCCATGGTATCAAATGTGGACCTCGGAATCCCCGACATGGCCATAGTCTGAAACCGTCTCGGGCCAATAGTCCATCAACTTGACCACTTCTATCGAGATCCAATCCCGCAATCCCATTAAACTTGCCATACTCACGGTAGACATTCGTACGGTTTATCGTCGTCTTTGATGCTTCAAATGTGGACTCTCGTCCGAACAATGAATGGTCTGTTAGTGACCGATATATATAACGGGATCTAATCCTGCACTTGCATTAAACTTGCCGTACTCACGGCAGACATTTACGCGGATTCACTCCCGTCACCATCTTGTTTTCTATACGGACCTTTGTCCGAACGTAAAATGGTCCGTGTATGACCGAAAAAATCCGAATGGAACGAGACGGCTCTCGTCTTCCCCGAACCCTACGTGTGGGAATATCAATAAGACCTTCATGAGTCACGTTCGGACCTTGGGTTCGCCCCAACCATGGTCATCGCCTGACCCACATCCTAGGCCTATAGCCAGCTATCTCTGTACACATCTTTATTTTGGAATCTAGTCCCGGGACACTTTCCCGCTGCCCTTCGACACCGAAAATATTAACGATGCCCACGCAAGCCTCGTTTGGACTGTGGGAGGTGCCCCCGGAATGGTCCTGACTCGATCTCGCACCGGGTAAATAAACTCGCTAATTTTCGATCACTCTAACCGGGATTCAACCGAATGTCTCCTATCCCTTTGAACAATAAACTTGCCGTACCTCCGGCATACATATGCCCAGTTTTCCCCGTGACAATCACGATTCTCTGAAGCCGGACGCTCGTCCGAATATCAAAATGGTCCCTTGAGTGACCGACATATTTCGAATGCTTTCTTCCCTAGACATCGAACTTCCCGACTAATTCGAGACCGCTATCGGCTTGTTTCTCTCGATATAGTGTCCTGGCCATGAGGCCCTGATTCTCGGCGATTAATCAAGGGTGTTCCCCTCTCTGAGGGGATGTAAATAACGCCGTGGCCTTTACAGCACGGCAGGTTTTGGTCCCGACACGAACTACACAATCGTCTGATTAGTCTGATCGAGTGCACAATAAATCGTCACTTTGTGACTGGCACGCCCACGCACTTAATAAACAAATAAACCCACCGAATAAACCGACTTAAAGGAACAAACAAATGAGCGTGTCGAAAACTGTGTCCACATTATCCCCTAACTGGGAAGGCCCCTATCGAGTGGTCGAGACGCTCGGAAAAGGAGCATATTGATAGGGTGCTATGCCCGGATACAGAGGGGGGGTGAATGTATCCCCTTCAGAAATAATACCCAAATTAAAACACAGATGCTAGACGCAATCACAAAATAAAACTAATTCAATTAAACTCATGAGCAAACACATGGAGCGCGCCTAAGCAATCATCTAGCGGAAGCAAACACACAGACAAACCACTGCTCAAAAGAATTTTTAGGTGGTTCGGTCACCAAGACCTACGTCCACCCCTCACTCCCAACCGGAGTGAGGCTTCCACTAGCACAAGCTAGAAAGCAGAATCAGTCTGCAAACAAGTTGCTGCCACACAGCTTGACCAGGGGAACAACCTCCCCTCTTCCTCCCAACCGGAGGGACACCCCAAGTGACTCCCAGCCACTTGGAAACCAAAGACACACAGTCTCTCTTCCTCCAGACTAGGAGGGAACACACCAGTGACTCCCCGTCACCAGCAAACCAGAGGTCGCAGACCTCTCTTCCTCCAGACCAGGAGGGACCCCTGGACTTGCAACCCACAAGTCCAGAACCGAAGATCAGATCTCCCTTCTCCTGAGTCCATAGGAGGAACCCGACCTCACTATTGAGAATCGGAAGAACAGTAGTAACCTGAGTAACAAAAGGAAAAATAAGAAAACATAAAAAGCACAGCTACAAAAGCTGGAAATGAAACACAAGAAATATAGCTCTCAATGAGCATAGTCGTTCTTGATTTAATCCACGAACAGACTGAACAGATCTTCAATAGAACTCTCTCCTCTCTTCCTTTCTTCCTCTTCTTTCTTCTTCTCAGCTTACGCAATCTTTCTCTTCTCTGCTCTCCTTTTCACTCTCACTGTCTTTCTCTTTTCTTTCAATCCTTACGAGCTCTCTCTTTCTCTTTTTCTTCTGCTGCTCTCACTCTCTATCTTCACTCTTTTTCTTCTTCTGCTTCTTTTTTCACAGTCTCGATCAACCCTCTTCTATTCTCATCATTTCTTTTCAGTGGACGAAGGCTTCTATTTATATCAGCTTCAGCAGGTGCTAGGGCGTGTGTCCTTCAGGTTCCCGCCCAGAGAGCACCTCGGATCACGTGCCAGGCATCATCCTCGGTTCACGCGCCCAGTCATTAACCTGAGTCATCTGCAGACAGAGACAAAACGAAATGAAACGAATTAGTTAGTTCAGGCTTTTAACAACGAGTGTATATACTTTAGAAGCAGTAAATGAGTAAGTGTGTACACTAAGAGAGTGTATAGACTTGTAGGTCTTCATGCGACCTCAGTGTATATACTTGTTGAAGAATGCATTATCATAACAAGGGGAATGTGTGGACTTCTGTGAAATGTATGAAGCCATCGAGTGTATAGACTTAGGGACATCAATTAGGCAAGTGTGTACAACGTGAGAGAGTGTATATACTTGCTGTGAAGAACAGTAATGTGTAGACTTGTGAAGCATAACTGTATGCAGTGTATAGACTTCAATGAATGCAATGCATGCACAATTATGCAATGTATAGACTATGAAGATATGTGTGTGAAGCTCAACAATGTATAGACTATGCAACGGCATCAAAGCAACATATCGATGTACAGGCTTTGGCTTGATCAATGCACACTGCACAAATGGATGTACAGACTTGAAGTGGCATGTAGCAGACGATGAACAGTCAAGCATGTATAGACTTACCAATGCGAGCACAGGCTGTACACACTTTGATTGCGTGCAAGGAAAGTAGTGTACAGACTTTGCTGTGAAGAACAATGCATGAATGCAGTGTATAGACTTGCTGTTAACATGCATGAGAACCCAATGTACAGACATGTTGTCCCTGCAGCTGACGACTCTAGTGTATAGACTTGCTGAGGGAAGGGCTGTACAGACTTTAAGCAAAGCAAGGCAGTCGAGTGTATAGTCTTGCAAACAAGGGACTGTACAGACTTGATTAATGAGTGCATGTGAAAGGCAGTGTACAGACTTGAGATGAACGAAGCATGAACGAGCCTATCCAATGTATAGACTTGAAACATTTGAACACATGGACAATGTATACACTTGGCCTTTGAGGAATGATGTAGAGACTCTGAACGATAAGGCAGGCTGTACAGACTTTGAGAATATTGAAGCAATGTATAGACTTGGTAAACCTGAACCAATGTACAGACTTGGGACGCCTGTGGACCAGTGTACAGACTTGGAATCAATGAAAGCGTTGGCTGTACAGACTTGCTTGAGCGATGTATACACTTTGCCAGTGTGTAGACTTAGGGTGTAGCTAAAGCAGCGAACGTAGGAAAAGGTTGGAATGTATAGACTTACATTCGATCAGCAATGTATAGACTTCAACTAGGGAAGCTACAGTGCTAT
The DNA here is from genome assembly GCA_022559845.1 of Amorphophallus konjac. Taxonomy (NCBI): domain Eukaryota; kingdom Viridiplantae; phylum Streptophyta; class Magnoliopsida; order Alismatales; family Araceae; genus Amorphophallus; species Amorphophallus konjac. Next base: position 123,893,904 of record CM040119.1, on the reverse strand, counting down.
GTCTAGACTTAATGAAGCAGGCCTTGTATAGACAATGGAACGCTTGAAGCGATGTACAGACTTGGTGAGCGCCAAGCAATGTACAGACTTTGATGAACGCCGCTCGTTGTACAGACTTCGAATCAAGGAATGAATAGTGAATCAATGTCTAGACTTGGATGCCCAAGCCAATGTATGGACTTGTGCAGTGCAGCCAGTGTATGGACTTGTACAGTGCAGCACAGTGTACAGACTTTGAAGTGCGACCTAGCAAGATGTGTAGACATTGAACGCAACCAGAATGTCTAGACTTGTTATGAAGCAATGCACAGGCTGTACATACTTGAAGTAATGCTTGCAGAAGGCGATGTATGGACTTGGTTTGTGACTAGAGGCTGTACAGACTTTGGGACATGATGCGTGAGACGAAGGACAATGTATTGACTTTGAAATGGTAGACGATGTATAGACTTGGGGTTCAACTAAGGATGTATAGACTTGGAAGATGTGAGGCGATGTGTAGACTTGGGGTTCAACTGAGGATGTATAGACTTGAGATGTGCAAGCTACAGTGCCGTTGTATGGACTTGATCTCAAGGAATGGCTGTACATGCTTTGAATATGAAGATCAATGTATGGACTTGAAAAACAAAGGGGGCGTCGACCCATCAGAAGGGGGCGTCGACCCACAACTGTCCAGACTATGCATGAGACGGTGAGCCATGTGCAGACTTTGAAGCTTAACAGAGACACAGGATGTACAGACTTCATGAAATGCATGCTATTCAATGTACACACTTTGAATTCATGCAATCTGATGTATAGACTTCAGTTGAAGAACGATGCATGCTATGCAATGTGTGGACTTGACATGCCTACTGAAGGCGATGTACATACTTGATGCGTGTTGCTGATGTGCAGACTTATGTAAGTGTATATGAATGCTTTATGCAGCAGATAACATGACTGAATATCAAATGCAATGCTTTAATAAATAGACTGAACATCAGAATGACTGAACATATGAAGATGACTCACACATCAGGATAAACTAACTGAACAGCAGTGCAATGCTTTGATAAACAGACTGAACATCAGAATGACTGAACATATGAAGATGACTCACACATCAGGATAAACTAACTAAACAGTAGTGCAATTCTTTGATAAACAGACTGAACATCAGAATGACTGAACATATGAAGATGACTCACACATCAGGATAACTCACAGTGATTAACTCACAACAAAACCAATCATCAAGTGATTAACTCACATCAAAACCAATCAACCAATCATCAAAACCACAGGGGCACAACAATCTCCCCCTTTTTGATGATGTCAACACTACACTGTGAGTAATTCTGATGATAATTCTGATGACACAAACTATTCTCCCCCTTTGACTTCATCAAAAAGAAAATAGTTTGAGAAGTTAAAGCATGTTTAAAAATACAGTCAATTTCTCCTCCTTGTAATAAACAAGATGAACCATAGAGAGGTATGAATGCAGAAATGCAGATGCAAGAAGAAGTGCAATACCTCCCCCTAAATATATGAATGCAAAGACACAATTGTTATCAATTGAGATGAACATGATTCGATATTACAAGGAAGCTCCCCCTGAGTAGATGCCAATTGATATGCATCTGTTGCATTTCTCCCAATTGATATGGATGAGAGGGAGACCACAGAGGCATTCAAGGATAAGTTCAGGTCAATGAATCAAGGACAGTGAGCAGAAGAGTTTCAAATTACAGATCTTCAAAGAAGCTCCAAGCACAAGAAGTTCAACAAGATTTTCAAGGAGATATCAATCTCATAAATCCAAAATATAATTTTTCAAGGTCTTCCATTATAAGGGCTTATGAATGAAGTTTATTGATCAGCATGGTTTAAACATGATGTATGCAGAGTTCATCAATAAAATTCTGTATTGATATCTAAAACCATGGTTTAATAAAAATGAACCAAGCCCTCATTTTTATCTTGATTAACCTCCCTTTCTCTTACACAATCAAATTTATTGACTTTAATCGGAATTACATGCACTAGAATTGAGATCAAGCATTTATGAAGTCATGTGAATTTGTCTAAGGTTGTAGCAATTTGATTTTAGCATCAATATTTAGATATTTCAATTTGTTCAACAGTTTTCATGCTACAAATTTTACGAGCACTCTAGTTCAGTGCACACCTTGTAACTAGAGGATATACCTTGATCAGAGGCCAAATTCCCTAAACACTTAGTGTGACTCACAGTCATGCTTTATATAAATAGAGGTAGCATTTACACATCATGACACACTACAAATCATTTCATGATGAGTGAGTTGTATTTCTCAGTGTGCATGCCATTGCTCTACCTGATTAACACTCATTCTTAAGCAGAGTTAACTATGGCACCTCATCACACAGTCCTTTGACATGTGTTTCTTAGTGACCAAAGTCATTGCTCTGACAGAAATTACCCTTTAGACATTTCAGAAAAAAATCATTTGCTTCAAATCAATAATAGTTTCATGTACTTAACCAAATAAAGCCATGTATTCAATAGTCTAGATTTCAGAAGTTTTTACAAGACACATCATGAAACAGATGGTTAGAGTTTATTCAACATGATTCAGATATTTTTAAGAGATTTTAAAGTCAAACTCCATGAATACATTAAGCTTAAACCACATGAGTTATTTTAGACATTCATAAAATCGTATAATAGAAGATTCCTAGTTCAAGTGTTTTCATATTTATGATCGAGATAGTCCCATTGAAATCTTCATGAAAGACTGATAGAATTCAGATATCAAATGAAAGAGGAGATTTGAAGCCCAGTGTTTTTCAAATTGTGATCAAGGTTTGTCAACTAAATCAATAAGAAAGGATATGCAATGAGTTCTCACACGAGTATGCATTTGACAACCTACATGCAATGCATTGACTCCTCCTGACAATATGCATTCAGTCACTCTTTTTGGCATTTTTCAATGTAAGGAAATGTGATGCACTATATGTATGCAAGGACATGCAAACACTCAACATTGGATGCTATGCAAAGACATGCAATTAACTCCCCCTGAAAAATATGCAATGATTTGCACTGAAGACTGAACATATGACAATGTGACTTATGCTCAATCAGACTGCCCTATTAAGCAAAGTGACCCATGGTACCAGGCGGAGCACTTGGTCTAAAAGACCACCTCACACATAGCAAGAACCTCCGGACAGATTTCCCTGCCTTTTGGTAGCTTACAATTTATATACCATAGAGGTCAATCATGATAATTCAACATGCAGTCCTATATGCAATCCAGATTTTCAGTGAGCTATGCAATCAGACAAATTTCAAACCACATTCATATGCAGTTCAGATTTTTCAGAAATTTCATAATGCAATTTGTTTTCAGAGATTATGCATAACAACAATTATCAAACAATTGCAATTGGCATATGTATGCATCAGATGCAGACAACCCTTTTTAATCTGATATTTGCACAGAACACTCAGCAAGTGTATGATCAGAAAATAATGCACATGGCAGATGATGAATGAAAATGCAAAAAAAATAGATTTAACATGCTATGCATTAAAACTAAAAACAAGAAGAGCAAGAAGTTTACCTGAAAAGTTCAGGAAGGGGTTTTCATTCTTGAGTGCCTTGGATTAATCCCCTCTTTATTAATCAGCTTCCAAGGCACACCTGCAAGTTAGCAACCTATTTTGCACAAATAGGCACCCAAGAAGTCTTGGGTCCTGACATGGCAATATCACTTCTAGCAGGTTTTCTCAGCACATTTTTAACTTGATGATCATTAAATTTCATCAGAGGACAACCATCCATCAAATGTCCAGATTTGCCAAAATGATGGCAAGAAGCAGCAGTTTTCAGATCTGATTTATGCACATTCTTATGAATATGAATTTTATGTGCATTGGCATGGAAATTTCTGTTATTTGCATCACCAAACTGTGTTCCATAATCAAAACATTCAAAGTTTTTCCTTTTAAAAACAACTTTATTATTTCTTAGAGCATTTGTACTTGCAGGGAATTTAAACCTTTCAGAGATGAAATTTTTTCCTTGAGCATGCCAACAGTCCTTGACTGTGTGGCCATACTTTCCACAGTGAGAGCAATTGAGAGAATTTCTTCTATAAGAACTTGACCAGCATTCAGAGGCCTTGTGACCCCTTTTGTTGCAGTTAAAACAGATGATGTGCTAGTTCTTTGAAACATATTTGTTCATATTAAAAACATGCTGATTTGGAAAGTATTTTGTATGATTTGAACATGATTTTTCCTTACCACTTGCAAACCAGCAATGAGCAGTAGTGTGTCCTACTTTATCACAATTAGAACATGTGACATTCTTTTTCTGACCAGACACAGATTTTCTAGCATGCTTTTTGTCATCTTGTTTCATCACAAAACAGTTACTCATAAAGTGTCCATGGCTACCACAATAATGACAGGAGCCATTTGATTTCTTTAAAACATGGCATTTATCAGATGAGTTTTTAGCATGCAGACTGTTCCTTTGAGTTTTTGATGTTTTATAATTTTTATTTTGTTTTTCTGTTTTCTTAACCTTGTACTGAGGTGGTGATGAAGTAGAAGGCTTTTCCTGTTCAGAAGATTTAACGAAAATAGTTTTCAGCTTGTATCCATCAACCTTTTTCGACTTTTCAATTTATTTTTCGGTTCTCTGAACAGTAGACTGAGAAACAGGTGGCTTCTGAGAAGTGAGAGAAGTAGAGCTAGCAACAAAGGATGTATGTATTTTATCTTCAAAATTCTTTTTATTTACAGGGTTATAGCCTAACCCCTCCTTCTGAAAATTGACTTTTACTCCCAGTAGTTTGTTCAGATTATTTTGCCCACTAACAAATTTAGACAATGAGTTTTTTAAATCTTGAATTTCATTTTCTTGAGAGGAAATGTGTAACTCAAAACTGGCAATCTCTTGCTCACTGCAATTCATAGCTTCATTCAAAACTTTATTAGCTGTTTTGTATTTTTCAATTTCTTGTTCCAGATTTCTCAGTTTTTCAGGGTCTTCAACACAAACACGTTTTCCTCTTTCTAAGGCTAGCAGTCTCTCAGACATAGTGGAGTTCAGCATTTTTAACTTCTCATTTTCTTCCTTAAGCTTATCATTTTGAACCAATTCATTTATTAGAAGCTGATCTTCTGAATTGACTTCATACTTTCTTCCAGCCTCAAGTTCCTTCAAACCTTTTTGCTGTTTTTCAAGATCTTTCTGTAATTCTATGTTTACAGATTTTATGGCATTAAATTTTTCAGCAAACAGGTTCTTCTCTTGCTCAAGTTTCTCACATTTTCCTTCACTCTCAATGATAGATTTTCTGAGAGACTCTTTTTCAGTTTTTAACAATTCAACTTGTTTCTTGAGCTCTTGATTATCAGACAGACAAGCATCATGAGATTGTGTCAACTCTAGACATTTTCTACAAGAAGAACTTGAACTTTCTAACCCAATACTCTTTTTCAATTTTTTTATACTGACTTCTTAAATGTTCATGACATTCAAGCAATTCAGCATATGTATTTTCCCAGTCATCTAAAGTATAGTTCTCAAAGGGATTTACCACATCATCATTATCGTCTTCATTCTTATTGCTGCCTTGATCGCTACCACTTTGATTACTTCTGTTGGCCATCATGCAGCTGTCCTCATCTCTCTTCTGAGTTCGCTTCAGCATGTCCAGAATATCTTTAGCAGAGTTGTAATCTAAGAAACATGAATGAAAAGCTCTATCAGTAGCTGCCTTCATTAGATTTATAGCTATCTGATTCTCTTCATGCATTGATTTATGAATGTCAGTCCATTTGGACTTTTTCTTTGGTAGTTCATGAGGACCGTGTGAAATCACTTTCCACAGGTCTGGATTAACAGATTTAGCATAATTTTTCAGACTAGCAAACCATACACTAAAATTGGAACCGTTGAAAACTGATTCTCTTCATGGAAACAAACAGATATAATGCAACAGGAATATTGATGCACCAAAAGCAAATAAGCACCTAAGACTGCAGGATCGGATCTGCAGGTCGCTGGACCTTCTATGCAGACACTGCTCTGATACCAATTGATAGGGTGCTATGCCCGGATACAGAGGGGGGGTGAATGTATCCCCTTCAGAAATAATGCCCAAATTAAAACACAGATGCTAGACGCAATCATAGAATAAAACTAATTCAATTAAACTCATGAGCAAACACATGGAGTGCGCCTAAGCAATCATCTAGCTGAAGCAAACACACAGACAAATCACTGCTCAAGAGATTTTTTAGGTGGTTCGGTCACCAAGACCTACGTCCGCCCCTCACTCCCAACCGGAGTGAGACTTCCACTAGCACAAGCTAGAAAGCAGACTCAGTCTGCAAACAAGTTGCTGCCACACAGCTTGACAAGGGAACAACCTCCCCTCTTCCTCCCAACCGGAGGGACACCCCAAGTGACTCCCAGCCAATTGGAAACCAGAGACACACAGTCTCTCTTCCTCCAGACCAAGAGGGAACACACCAGTGACTCCCCGTCACCAGCAAACCAGAGGTCGCAGACCTCTCTTCCTCCAGACCAGGAGGGACCCCTGAACTTGCAACCCACAAGTCCAGAACCGGAGATCAGATCTCCCTTCTCCTGAGTCCACAGGAGGAACCCGACCTCACTACTGAGAATCGGAAGAACAATAGTAACCTGAGTAACAAAAGGAAAAATAAGAAAACATAAAAAGCACAGCTACAAAAGCTGGAAATGAAACACAAGAAATATAGCTCTCAATGAGCATAGTCGTTCTGGATTTGATCCACGAACAGACTGAACAGATCTTCAATAGAACTCTCTCCTATCTTCCTTTCTTCCTCTTCTTTCTTCTTCTCAGCTTACGTAATCTTTCTCTTCTCTGCTCTCCTTTTCACTCTCACTGTCTTTCTCTTTTCTTTCAATCCTCATGAGCTCTCTCTTTCTCTTTTTCTTCTGTTGCTCTCACTCTCTATCTTCACTCTTCTTCTGCTTCTTTTTTCACAGTCTCGATCAGCCCTCTTCTATTCTCATCATTTCTCTTCAGTGGACGAAGGCTTCTATTTATATCAGCTTCAGCAGGTGCTAGGGCGTGTGTCCTTCAGGTTCCCGCCCAGAGAGCACCTCGGATCACGTGCCAGGCATCATCCTCGATTCACGCGTCCAGTCATTAACCTGAGTCATCTGCAGACAGAGACAAAATGAAATGAAATGAATTAGTTAGTTCAGGCTTTTAACAACGAGTGTATATACTTTAGAAGCAGTAAATGAGTAACTGTGTACACTGAGAGAGTGTATAGACTTGTAGGTCTTCATGCGACCTCAGTGTATATACTTGCTGAAGAATGCATTATCATAACAAGGGGAATGTGTGGACTTCTGTGAAATGTATGAAGCCATCGAGTGTTTAGACTTAGGGACATCAATTAGGCAAGTGTGTACAACGTGAGAGAGTGTATATACTTGCTGTGAAGAACAGCAATGTGTAGACTTGTGAAGCATAACTGTATGCAGTGTATAGACTTCAATGAATGCAATGCATGTACAATGATGCAATGTATAGACTATGAAGATATGTGTGTGAAGCTCAACAATGTATAGACTATGCAACGGCATCAAAGCAACATATCGATGTACAGGCTTTGGCTTGATCAATGCACACTGCACAAATGGATGTACAGACTTGAAGTGGCATGTAGCAGACGATGAACAGCCAAGCATGTATAGACTTACCAATGCGAGCACAGGCTGTACACACTTTGATTGCGTGCAAGAGAACGCAGTGTACAGACTTTGCTGTGAAGAACAATGCATGAATGCAGTGTATAGACTTGCTATTAACATGCTTGAGAACCCAATGTACAGACATGCTGTCCCTGCAGCTGACGACTCCAGTGTATAGATTTGTTGAGGGAAGGACTGTACAAACTTTAAGCAAAGCAAGGCAGTCGAGTGTATAGTCTTGCAAACAAGGGACTGTACAGACTTGATTAATGAGTGCATGTGAAAGGCAGTGTACAGACTTGAGATGAACGAAGCATGAACGAGCCTATCCAATGTATAGACTTGAAACATTTGAACACATGGACAATGTATACACTTGGCCTTTGAGGAATGATGTAGAGACTCTGAACGATAAGGCAGGCTGTACAGACTTTGAGAATATTGAAGCAATGTATAGACTTGGTAAACCTGAACCAATGTACAGACTTGGGACGCCTGTGGACCAGTGTACAGACTTGGAATCAATGAAAGCGTTGGCTGTACAGACTTGCTTGAGCGATGTATACACTTTGCCAGTGTGTAGACTTAGGGTGTAGCTAAAGCAGCGAAAGTAGGAAAAGGTTGGAATGTATAGACTTACGTTCGATCAGTAATGTATAGACTTCAACTAGGGAAGCTACAGTGCTATGTCTAGACTTAATGAAGCAGGCCTTGTATAGACAATGGAACGCTTGAAGCGATGTACAGACTTGGTGAGCGCCAAGCAATGTACAGTCTTTGATGAACGCCGCTCGCTGTACAGACTTCGAATCAAGGCATGAATTGTCACGCCCCGACGCGAAATATCGGGACGTACAGTCAATAACGAGCTAGAAATAACATTTATTCTAAACTAACAATAAACATTACTAAGAAAGGAATACTTTTGTTACAATGATCAACACTATTTAAACACGATCAAACATAACTCCCAAAACTATGAGCTGACGCTCAGTAGGCATCTAGGTACAAGTACACTCTAGAATCACTCATGTCCCTCCCCGTCTGTGTAACCGTCACCACCTGAATAACCTGGAAAAGGGGAAAAATAACACTATGAGCTGACGCTCAGTAGGTAATAACATGCAAATTTACATAGTTAATGACTTAATTACATGTTGTATGCAATGATAAGCAAGGAAATAAATAACGAGATCAAGGACAATATAATAAGATCTCGCAAGGTCAAGAATTAAAAGATAACAATTAACAATAATGACAAGTACAAGAATTTGAATAAGAGCAATTGCAATAATAATTGGCCAACAAGCAAGTATTTAAAACATGAAGTAATTCACGATCAAGTACAAGAATAATAATAGATTGAATGTCGTAGACATCACACTAGTCAAGTACTCGGTGCAATACCTCACCATGTCATTAACATCCCATGGGCTCACTTATTTTTCGGGTGCTCTCCCCAGGACCAGACCGGGCCCCTATGATGCGATGGCATTGATTTATTGGATCAAGGATCCCAAGTTGTCTAGACATTTTCTCAAGTAATCATGGCCAATGAATTTCAAGGAATAAACTAAATTGTAAAAAGTACATATCTGACAAAACATCAGAGTAACAAGAAGAGTAGAGAGTTAAATTTAGGCATCATGTTTAACGACAATTAAGTCGTGGAATTCAAGAACGAATGATAAGTAGGAAAATGCAATCATTAGAATACTCTTAACTCCATAGTTTAACATTGTATTCCATGGGTTTAACAAGTTTTGGGATTGTTTTAGGGTCTTTTAATATCAAGGAACTAGTTTCTTAAACAAAAGATTTATTTTGTATTATCTTAGTGAATTGCTAAGAATTTAGTTTAATTCATAGAAATAAATCCTAGCATGATGAAAATATCTCTAACATGTTAAAATATCTCCAGCACATGATTCTACTAGTAAGGTGATAAAAATATATTTTTCTTGCTGGAATTAATTTTTAACACACTAAAAATACATTATTAGGCGTTAAAACTAACACGTAATATGCTATAATGAGTTTTCTACGTAATTTTTGGATAAGTTAATAGGAGTAAGTTATCATACTGATTATTTATTTTTCCTGATAACAATAAGATTTTTATCATGTTGAAAAGTAATTTTTTACAATATTATCATCCATTTAATAGGAGAAATACGCTGATAAATAGTTTAATATACTAAAAATCATTTATATCATGCTGTCATCATCCTAATATGCTGGAAGAATTTTCGTCATGCTGTGAAGAATTTTATCATGCTGTAAGAAATAATTTAACATGCTAACATAATTTTATATGCATTTATTCTCTATTATATAGATAAAAATAGATTTCTATGAGTTAAAAATATCATTAATTCACAAGAATTAACTTTCAACATGCTGATAATATCAGAATATAATTGTCATGAATTTTAGATATTAGGAATATTTTAGCATGCTGGATATATATTTTATATGCATTTATTTTCTATTATATGAAATAATATGATAAGAGGAAGATGCACAAGATATCAATGGAAATTCTTGATGAAATTTTGCAAACAAGATATCAATGGAAAGATAAGAGGAAGATGCACAAGATGGTATGCTCAATTTTAAGTTTAGCCTGTGATTATCCACGAGAAATCAAGCTTAATCCTAAAAGGTGCACTTAAAACCCTAACATAGACATATGCTTACTAAATCGAGAAATTAACCTAGTATGATTGATAAAAATTAGGACTTTCAACGTTAAAAGGAAGCTAACATGATGAGGATTCCATTCATGTATAATAATTAAAGTTAGGTCTGTTAGAACCTACCTTAAATGAAGATCAAACCCAGCTACAAGAATACCCAACGATCCTTGATAGCCCTCAAAGATCCCTTGATAACTTCCCGAATACCCAATAGAAATTGGGGCTTTTACTGCCAAATGAAAGAGCTCGTCGAGCTGATCAAGATAGACTATCTATTTACGAATTTTGGTTAAGATTACCAACCTGATTTGGAAGAACAAAACCACGACCTAGAATGAAGAACGAACCGGATAGCACCTTAGAAAAACCTCGATATCTCCTCGGATACCTAATGAAATTTAGGGCTTTTACAACCACTGGAAAGATCTCGACGAGAGGAACAATTTGATATTTTCATAAGCTGATTTTGGTTAAGGAAACCTACATCAATCGAAGGATCAAAGAGGATAGGAAGGAGGACGACGGTAGCCGACCCACCTCCACTAAACGACCAAGAACTTCCTAGATCTGAATCTAATGCGAACACCACAGCCACCAAATGAAAGTAGACTCGTAGAGATTCATTTTGATAGCTCATAGAGCTTCTGGAGACTTCGAAGTTGGGAGAAATCGACCACGCAAGGTGGTGTTTGAAAATGGCGCCGCCAAGGTTGACTTCCACCAAACTCGGCCGCCACCATGTGCTAGGGCTAGGGTTTGGTTCGATGGATAGAGGGCTATTAATCCTCTATGTATTACCTTTCATTTACCTCTGGAATCACCTCATTTGGTTGATAAACAAGCTCTAATTTGATGTTTTAAGATGGGGTGAATAGTGAACACGAATTTCGGGTTAGGTGGGTTGAAAGTCGGACTTAACCCATTGATTAGGCCTTGATAATGATTTTATTAGGCTTAGTCATAGACGACAAAAGTGTTAGTCGATGTATCTATTATTTAATTACTATTTTTATGAATTTTTATATGGTAGACAAAATTTCAACTTCTACTATTCCATAAATAGTTAAATATTAAGTTCGGAAGACTTAATCCACTAATTCGGCCTAATAAATGATTTTCTTAGGGTTGACCACAGAAGGAAATATTGTTAAACACAATTGATTCTACAAGAATATGATTTTTATTGATTTTTATAAAATAGTTGAAAAGTGATTTATTCTATTTATTAAAGAATTAATCTAATTAATTTCGAATACTTCTCATTAATTCAAATAAATTCCAAATAAACTCTAAATAATTTCAAATAACTTTCTAAATAAATTTCTAAAGAATTTGGGGTATTACACCAAATGTCTAAATAAATTTCTAAATAACTTTCTAGTGAATCAATGTCTAGACTTGGATGCCCAAGCCAATGTATGGACTTGTGCAGTGCAGCCAGTGTATGGACTTGTACAGTGCAGCGCAGTGTACAGACTTTGAAGTGCGACCTAGCAAGATGTGTAGACATTGAACGCAACCAGAATGTCTAGACTTGTTATGAAGCAATGCACAGGCTATACATACTTGAAGTAATGCTTGCAGAAGGCGATGTATGGATTTGGTTTGTGACTAGAGGCTGTACAGACTTTGGGACATGATGCATGAGATGAAGGACAATGTATTGACTTTGAAATGGCAGACGATGTATAGACTTGGGGTTCAACTAAGGATGTATAGACTTGGAAGATGTGAGGCGATGTGTAGACTTGGGGTTCAACTGAGGATGTATAGACTTGAGATGTGCAAGCTACAGTGCCGTTGTATGGACTTGATCTCAAGGAATGGCTGTACATGCTTTGAATATGAAGATCAATGTATGGACTTGAAAAACAAAGGGGGCGTCGACCCATCAGAAGGGGGCGTCGACCCATGTCCAGACTATGCATGAGACGGTGAGCCATGTGCAGACTTTGAAGCTTAACAGAGACACAGGATGTACAGACTTCAAGAAATGCATGCTATTCAATGTACACACTTTGAATTCATGCAAGCTGATGTATAGACTTCAGTTGAAGAACGATGCATGCTATGTAATGTGTGGACTTGACATGCCTACTGAAGGCGATGTACATACTTGATGCGTGTTGCTGATGTGCAGACTTATGTAAGTGTATATGAATGCTTTATGCAGCAGATAACATGACTGAACATCAAATGCAATGCTTTAATAAACAGACTGAACATCAGAATGACTGAACATATGAAGATGACTCACACATCAGGATAAACTAACTGAACAGCAATGCAATGCTTTGATAAACAGACTGAACATCAGAATGACTGAACATATGAAGATGACTCACACATCCGGATAAACTAACTGAACAGCAGTGCAATGCTTTGATAAATAGACTGAACATCAGAATGACTGAACATATGAAGATGGCTCACACATCAGGATAACTCACAGTGATTAACTCACAACAAAACCAATCATCAAGTGATTAACTCACATCAAAACCAATCAACCAATCATCAAAACCACAGGGGCACAACACATACCGGCTATCCACGATGGAAGGAGAGCCCATCCCTCGGACCTGGAACACAACTACATTATGCAAGTTCTACTTCTGAGTACTGAGTATTGTGCAAACGACATGAGAAAAAATAAAAGGCTCCTTTCTTTTTATTCAAACAACCCGTTTGTACATCAGGAAGGCCGAAGCCAATAGAATACATGTCAAAAAAGCAAAAGATCCATCCAGCGCCGTCGTATGAGCCCATCGCTCGGCTGACTCAGATGACCTTCCTGCGTCCAGCCACTGACTCTACCTAGTGTAGAAACTGGCTCGGATAAAGGATAGGTGACCCCGTTGGCTCGGGCAGCTCGAGACAAAGGTGACAGAGGGATTAAGAAAGAGAAGGCTACCTTCCAAGTTGAAGTTGGAAGAGAAGGAGGAGAGGGAATGCATATGAAAGCATCTTTCCCGCCAAACTGCCAACTCCTTGGAAGAAAGAGAGTGCATGCACCCTTCGAAGAGTGAAAGAAAGGAGGACCAGAGCAGAAGAGGGAAAAAGAGACTGCCAGAAAGAAAAATAAACCAGCAGAGCTGGATGAGGAGGCAGGGGAAGGCCCTGAAGGGATGGAGCTTAGTTGGCTTCCTCCTCCCATCTGAGAAGCAAGCAGGAAGGAACGGGCAACAGGGATGTCTGATGCCCCCATCTGTCCTTCATCTCGCCCCCTGCAAGCGCCGCCGAAACTGATAAAGGGAAAACGGCATGACTCCGCACGTCGAACCCTTTTCAAGTCTGCCCGCCGGCTGTCGAATCCTCTTCAAGTCCGGAGCAGCAGGAACTCTCTGCCCCCCATCGTCGGCAGCCTCCTCTTCCGGAGCTTCCTCCATGCTCCGAATACAACGGCACAACGCTACGTGAAGAAGGAAGGAGAAAAGACTGTCAGGGAAAACCCTAAGCGGTGGAGAGGAAGGGACGCACTTCAGTCCTTTTTATAGGCGAAGGGAGGTTACTTGCCTTAAATGATTTCCCTCCTCTCAAAAACATGCCAGAAGGATTTCTCCCTACGAACGGTCACCTCAAACTTCTCGTCTTCCGCCCCAGCGGGACACACGAAGCAACCGGGCATTTAAAGCGTGAGAAATTGGAAAGACACCCTGTCAGACGCTCACCCAACCATTATGCGAGATTCACGCAAAAAATATCGGTTCTTTCCAACCACTGCAGATACGCTGAACAGAACACGGCAATGGTGATATGGAACAGATAAGTCTTCATCACAATGCTACTACCTTATTTATCTCTACACAAAAAAGGGAGTCTTTTTCTTCAAAAAGGGAAAAGGTATGCAAAAAGAAGAAGCGAAATAGATACATCAGGCCTCTGGCCCACCTTGAAGACCGGAAGTGGAGGGCTCGAGCGGTCTACCCCCGGCAGCCTCGGCGACGACCGACCCTGGCACCGACCCCATCGGCGTGGGAACTGCCTCGATTGCGTGCCCTCCCGAGGCATCCGGAGTTGGTGACCCCTCGGGTGATGAGCCCTCGGGATCCTCTTCATCCCGCGCCGAAACAGAGGAACTAGAGGATGACGAGTCCGAGTCATAACATTGACCGGATGGGAAGTCAACCACTCTGGACGCCTGCTCCTCGGCGTAAGAAATGGCCCAGTTGTAGCCCTGCTGGAACCCCTTGCGGATGCCCCGGCGGAGTCCTAGCTCGTACTACGAGAGGGCAACCTCCTTAAGGTCGAACTGGTAAGCCTCTGAGCTCTTGTATTGCTCGAGAGCCTCCGCCCCGGCCGATCCCACCCTACCGGCGAGCTCGGCCTCCCTCTTCTCCGCCTCGACTGCCTTCCACTTGGCCTCAGCAGTCCGCCCTTCAGCCGCCGCCACCTGCTTCTCCGCCTCAGCTCGATCAGCCTCGGCCTCCCGTCGAAGACGCTCGGCTTCCTCCGCGCCGTCTACTAGCTCGGCACGCTCGGTCTCCCACCGGCCGTCCAATTCAACGCGTGCTAAGCTCTCCTCTTCGAGAAGCCGGTTCTTCCTCTCGAGCGATTCACGGGCCTTGGCTAGCTGCTCGGCTAGCGCCCGGGTCTCCACTTGGCTCGATCGTACCAACTCCCTGATTGAGGAAAGCTCCCGCCGAAGCCCGTCACGCTCCTCAATGAGCCGAGTCAACCTCCTGTCCGACCCACCGAGGGTCCAGGCTAGGTTCGCTCGCTCCCACTCCGATCGAGCGTACGCTTCTGCCAGAATCTCCCCCATCTGGGCCAGGGCCAAGCCGCCCTCCATAACCCCGACGAGAGCCGTGGACGGGGAGTGCTGCCTACCTCCCCCCCTCACCTCCGCGGATATACCACGACACACCTGGTGCAGGGGGCCCGAGATACCCAGCCTCTCCAAGGCCACCGGAACGGAGAACCCCCCATCGCCCGACGCCCCACCGTATGGCCCGGATCGAGCCCCAGCCTCGGCCGACCCTCGCGCCCCGGCCGATTTTCCTGTGGCCTCTCAACGTGGATCGGCTCGGCACTGACATCGCCACCTGGAGTGCCAGCCTCGACCGTGATCACAGCATCCCCAACTTCGGCCACGGCCCCCTCGTCTTCGACCGAGGGGAGAGCCGGGTCGGCCCCGCTATCGGTTGTAGGAGCACCCTCGGCCCCCTCGATCCTGGCCAAAGGAGGAACCGAGCCCGCATCATCGCCACCCACAGGGGCAGCCCCGACCTCCTCGGCCCCCTCTAGCTCGGCTGGTGGGAGAGCCTGCCCGGTAGGGTCGGCCCCACTGTGCCCGGCAGAGGGGTGAGCCGCGGTAGGGTCGCCTTCGACTGCGGGTATGGCCCCGGCCTTCTTGGCCCGCTTTCTGGCCCTCGTAGCGGCTCGAACCATACCCTCCACAGGGTCCTTGCGCTTGGGTCCCCGCGGTCCGGAGGATTCACCCCGGGCAACTCCCTTGCCCTTATCTTTGGTTTGGGAGTGACCCACTGGAGCAGTCAGTTCGTCGGCAGTCGAGTCATCTCCAAGCTCGATCACCTCTGCGGCCTCCTTCAGAGGCTCCCGCCTGGTGTCTACACGAAGAAGAAGATGAATTCAGGAAAAGAAAGATGACCCCCACATCCGAAAGAAAGTCTAAGCTATGGCACCTGAGCCTGACGGGTGCAGCCGCGTGAGAAGACACCGCTCGATATTCTCCGGTGTCACCAGTTCCTCAGTGGACTGGCGGTGTTTCAGCAGGATGGCTGCGTACTTCTCCACGTGAGGGGGGAACTCATCCTGTCTAGGAGGGATGTTAGGGTGGAAATTGGGGATTACCAGGCACCTCCAGGTTTCCTCCACTGAACAAATCTTCACCCAGAAGAATTGGGTCTTCTACCCCTTATGCGAAGAATCCTTTGCAGCCAAAGAGATACAATTCCTATTTCGCCTCGCCTGGATGAAATAGAAGCCCTTCCCAGCCGAAGGATGTGCTTTCAACTCAAAGAAATAGTGGAAGAGGTCCATGGAAGGAGGAACTCCGCACTGACGGCAGAGAATATGGAAGGCGGAAAGGAGGAGATAAGAGTTGGCTACCAACTGAATGGGCGCCAACCGAAAAAAATCAAGAAGCTGAAGGATGAAAGGTTCGAAAGGAAGGCGGAATCCACCCTTCCACGACAGAAGAAACATACATATGTGGCTTGTACGAGAGTCTAGGCTCGTCTCGTATGGAGTAGCAGCGGCAAAACTGTACTTGTGGGGTAGGCGATACTGGTGTTCCAGCCTCCTCACATCCGCCTCCCCGAGTTCGCTACAGTTGGGGACCGGCGCCTTCGCCATCGGCTCGTGTCACGCCCCGACGCGGAATATCGGGTCGTACAGTTAGAAACTAGCTAGAGATAACAATAATAAGCTAAGCTAAACAATTACACAGGTGCTAAGAAAAGGAACAAATCTATTGATCAAGATGATTCCAATTTATTACAATAACCAACATTTGCTAACACACGATCAAACATGACTTCCAATCTGAATTCTAATACAATATCTGACTCCAAAAGTAATAAGTGCTAACACAACTCTAAGGAAATAATTAGAGGTAAACAACCATGCCAACACGGCATCTACTAACAGGCACACTCAAAAGATATCACTCATGCCCTTCCCCATCGGTATGCGCATCATCACCTGAATAGCCTGGAAAGGGGGCAAACAACAACTATGAGCTGACGCTCAGTAGGAAATAACAGGCAAGTTTACGTGATTAATAAGTTAATTACATTTTTCATATGAAATGCTAAGAAAAGAAATAAATGACGATAACGATAAAATGAAACAACGTAATATAAAGATCTTGCAAGGTCAAGAAATATAATGATGACAAGAAATAACAAGATAGCAAGTACAAGAATTTACAACAAGGGATAGTAATAGAGAATTGGCCAACAAGCAAGTATTTTAAACGCCATTTCAAGCACGATCAAGTAACAAGTAACAAGAGATTTTATGTCATAGACGTTACACTAGTCAAGTACTCGGTGCAATGCCTCACCATGTCATTAACATCCCATGGACTCACTAACTTTCGGGCGCTCTCCCCAGGACCAGACCGGGCCCTTATGATGCGTTGGCATTGATTTATTGGATCCAAGATCCCATGTTGTCTAGACATTCAGTCAAGTTAAATGGCCAATTAATCAGAGGAATTACTGCCACAAGTATGAGATTTAAGGACTAACTTGTCCTTGGATTCACTAAAACAAAAACTCAGTTATACGGTCACTTTGGGCCGCATTACAAGAATTGGACCAAAACTTAGTCCACGAGGTCAACAAAGAACGGCTGACAGTGTACCGTTCAGGTGTGTAAGCAATCCATTCTACTGGGGTAATAATGACTATCCAGCAACTTAACAATCAATTTAATCCTAATTACCAAGTTAATATACCAAGGATTATCTATTATCATTTGTATTAAGATAATTTGCCCAAAAAGCTGATTCAAGATGATAAGGTAAAGAACAAGCTCGCACAGGAGTGAAATAGCATGCATTAACAGAAATTTAGTTACACAATTAACCACTAATTATGTGGGTTTCTATTTAACCATTGTATGCGTTGTAATGGAGATGATAAACGGCATGTTTTTACACTATGGTTGAATGCAAGGACCATTGTCAATTGAAATCATAAGGTTACAAGTATGGGTCATTGGTTCCTCAAAAATATAGTTTTCAATTGGACTAAGTTGAATGGGTCGATCCCCTAATGATCCGGATCGATCCACAGGTCGAAAAACAACATTACCGGGTCATACAGCACATGGGTCGACCCCTGGAAAATTCCAAGGCATGGGTCGACCCATTGGGTCGACCCCTGGAACTCCAGGAGTCTGCCTGGGTGATGGGTCGACCCATGGGGTCGACCCCTGGAACTCCAAGAGTCTGCCTGGGTGATGGGTCGACCCATGGGGTCGACCCCTGCAAAAACTGCTGCATGGGTCGACCCATTGGGTCGACCCCCGCATTGGGCAGCATGGGTCGACCCCATGGGTCGACCCCTGCACTTCCAGAAACGGCCGTGGCTTCTGGAAAACATAGAAAACTCATCCATTTGGGGTCTAAATGGGTTGGGATCTTAACCACATGCTCTAAGGTTCTTAATAGACATACTAGGGTCATAATGCAAGAGTTTTGAAATACGAATTTCAACAGAAATCAATTGAATCACAACCTATCTATGATGAACACATGAAAACCTAGTTCTTGACTTGCTTCTACTAAATCGTAAGGTTCTCTCAATATATACAACGAAATTTGGGGCTTCTTATATCAAAAGAAAGCTACTTCGATGTTGATTCCATCCATGTATGATATGCTATATGGGGATCAAGATATACAACTCAAAATCAGCCCGAAATCATGCTTTGACTCAAAAGAACATACCATAAAGCAAGCCTAGACATGCTCTTACTCAAATCATAAATTCTCTAAACATGCTCAGTAAAAATTAGGGCTTTCTACGCCAAATAAAAACTAACATGCTGATGCTTACATCCATGTATATTAATTAGAGTTTGGCTGTTATAACCTACCTCAATCGAAGAGAGAACTTAAAGCCCTAGAATGAAGAACGAACTTGACAGCACCTTAAAAAAATCTCGATATCTCCTTGGATACCTAATGAAATTTAGGGCTTTTACCACCACTGGAAAGAGCTCATCAAGAGGAACAATTTGATGTATTCATATGCTGATTTTGGTTAAGGAAACCTACCTCAATCGAAGGAACAAAGAGGAGAGGAAGGAGGATGATGGCTGCCGACCCACCTCCACTAAATGACCAAGATCTTCCCAGATCGGAATCCTCTGCGAACCCCACAGCAACCAAATGAAAGTAGACATGAAGAGCTTTATTTTGATAGCTCATAGAGCTTCTGGAGACTTCGGAGTTGGGAGAAATCAACCACGCAAGGTGGTGTTTGAAAACGGCGCCGCCAAGGTTGACTTCAACAAAACTCGGCCGCCACCATGTGCTAGGGTTAGGTTTTGGTTCGATTTATAGAGGGCTATTGATCCTTAGATCGTGGGCTTTCATTTGCCACCAATTTGAGCTCATTTGGTTGAGTATTAAGTTTTAATTTGATGTTTTAAGATGAGGTTAGGTAAATGTTAACTAAGTGTGCACTTTTGGGCTTAATCCACTAATTAGACTTAATTGCGGATTTTTGCTGGGTCGATCACAGAAGACAAAGTTGCTAACTACATGGTCCTTGACCCAATTAGCATTTTTCCAGATTTTTATAAGGTAGTCGAATTTCCACTATTCTATTTTCTAAGGAATTAAATATTATAAGTCCGAAATTCAAGCATTAATTCATTAAAAATTCAATTTTAAGTTAATAAAAGCTTAATAAATACTTTGGGCTCAATAAAAATTATCGGGGTATTACACCCTCCCCTACTTAAGGAATTTGGTCCTCCAAATTCACTGCACTATGACTGAGAGTAGGGAAAGAGATAGATCACCTAGAATAAGTCGGGATATCACTTCCGCATAGTATCTTCAGATTCCCAAGTAACTTCTTCGGTCCCACGCCGACTCCACTGAATCTTGACCATTGGTATAGAATGATTTCGGAGTTACTGTTGCTTCTGGTCCAAAATCTTGATAGGTCTTTCTTCATAAGTCAAATCTTCCTTCAATTCGAAATCTACATGCTGAATGATGTGAGTGGGGTCATACACATATTTCCGCAACATAGACACATGGAAAATATTGTGTACGCCAGACAACTGCGGCGGTAATGCCAATCTGTAAGCAACTTCTCCCACTCTATCTAGGATCTCGAATGGACCAATATATCTCGGACTTAGCTTGCCATGAATGCCAAATCTTCGAATCCCTCTTGTAGGAGAGACTTTCAGGAATACATGCTCACCAACTTGAAATTCTAATGCTCTTCTCCTTGTGTCGGCATAACTCTTCTGTCTTGATTGGGATACTTGTAACCGGTCTCGGATAACACGGATGTTCTGTGACGATTCTGAAATAAGATCCGGTCCAAGCCATTGCTTCTCACCTATCTCATCCCAACATAACGGGGAACAACAGCTTCGCCCGTACAATGCTTCAAAAGGAGCCATCTGGATGTTGGATTGATAACTGTTGTTGTAGGCGAATTCAATCAAAGCCAAATGGTCACTCCAACTGTCTCCGAAATCAATCATGCATGCTCTAAGCATATCTTCCACTATCTGATTGGTTCTTTCAGTCTGTCCATCTGTCTGCGGGTGAAAAGCAGTACTGAAATTCAGACGAGTACCCAAAGATTCTTGCAGTCCCTTCCAGAAATGTGAAGTAAATCTGGGGTCTCTATCAGACACAATGCTGACTGGTATGCCATTGAGTCTTACCACTTCCTTCAAATACAAAGCAGCCAATATATCAACTGTCCACTTGGACTTAATGGGTAAGAAATGAGCTGACTTTGTCAATCGGTCGACAATCACCCATATTGCATCAAATCCACCACGAGTCCTAGGTAGACCCATAATGAAATCTATGCCAATGCTCTCCCACTTCCATTGGGGTATGTCAAGTGGTTTCAACTTTCCTGCCGGTCTGAAATGTTCAGTCTTGACTTGCTGACAAACCAAGCATCTACTCACGAAGTCTGCAACTTCCCTTTTCATATTCGGCCACCAAAAAGATCTCTTCAAATCCTTGAACATTTTAGTGCCTCCAAGATGAATGGTATATCGAGATCTATGTGCTTCCTCCAGAATCTTGTTCTTTATTCCAGCTTCATCAGGTACACAAGTTCTACCCTGGAATAACAATCTTCCATCGTCAGCCATCATGAAGTCAGGTCTGCTGCTCAAGCTTCCCTTGATCTCTACTAGCTCGGGATCATTATCTTGCAGAGATTTGATTTCCATCAACAATTCGGGCTTAAGTTGAATCTATGCAATCATAACCCGATCATTATCAACATTCAGATCCAGGCTGGCTAATTGTTCTAATAGCTTCCACTCTTGTAACATGAGACTGGACAATCTAGCCACAGGCTTCCTGCTTAATGCATCTGCCACAACATTACCTTTTCCAGAATGATACTCGATCGAGAAGTCGAAGTCTTTCAAGTACTCCAACCATCTTCTCTGCCTCATATTGAGTTCCTTCGGAGAAAATAAATATTTCAGACTCTTATGATCTGAAAACACTGTGAATGTTTCTCCATACAAGTAGTGCCTCTATATCTTTAATGCGAACACCACTGCTGCTAGTTCCAAATCATGAACAGGATAATTCTCTTCATACTTCCTCAACTGCCTAGAAGAATATGCTATCACCTTCCCATGCTGCATGAGTACACAGCCTAAACCAATACCTGAAGCATCAGTGTATACCACAAAACCTTCTTCACCAGAAGGTAAAGCCAATACATGTGCAGTAGTTAAACAATCTTTCAAAGTCTGAAAGCTTCGCTGACAATCATCTGACCAATCAAACTTGTTCTCCTTGCGGGTTAATCTTGTAAGAGGTACCGCAATCTTGGAGAAATCTTGAATGAATCTACGATAATAGCCTGCCAGGCCTAAGAAGCTTCTGATTTCAGTCACACTAGTAGGCTGCTCCTAATTCTTCACTGCCTCCACCTTTGAAGGATCCACAGAAATTCCTTCCTTCGTGATGATATGTCCTAGAAAGGACACCTCTTGTAGCCAAAATTCACACTTACTGAACTTGGCATAAATCTGGTGATCTCTCAACAGTTGCAATGCCATCCTCAGATGCTCAGCATGCTCCTCCTCATTCTTAGAATAAATCAGGATGTCATCAATGAATACCACGACCCATCGATCAAGATAGGGCCGAAATACATTGTTCATCAACTGCATGAAAGCTACCGGTGCATTCGTTAGACCAAAAGGCATAACGACAAATTCAAAATGACCATACCTGCTGCGGAAAGCTGTTTTATAGATATCCTATTCCTTAATCCACAACTGGTGATATCCAGATCGAAGATCGATCATAGAAAAATACTGAGCTCCTGCTATTTGGTCAAATAATTCGTCGATCCTTGGCAATAGATATTTGTTCTTGACAGTCTGCTGGTTCAATTGCCGATAATCGATGCACAACCTTATCGAACCATCTTTCTTCCTGACGAATAATACAGTGGCTCCCCAAGGAGAAGTACTAGGGCGAATGAAACCCTTCTCGAGCAATTCCATCAACTGTTACTTTAACTCCCTCAGTTCCGCAGGAGACATACGATAAGGAGCCTTGGAAATAGGAGATGTGCCAGGAATGAGATCAATAGAAAAGATAACTTTCCGCTCAGGCGAAAGTCCTGGTAGTTCCTCTAGAAAGACATCAGGAAAATCTCGGACAATAGAAATGTCCTTAATCTCAATCTGTTGCTCAGGGGTTGCACAGACAAAGGCCAGAAAAGCCTCGCATCCTCGTCTCATCAGCTTATCAGCTCGAAGAGCCGAGATAAGTGATACGGAGTTATGGTGCTTAACTCCCACAAAAGAAAGTCTCGGGTGCCTAGTAAAAGACACGGAGCTAGAACTACAGTGAACATTAGCCTCATATCGAGCCAACCAATCTGCTCCTAGGATTACATCATAATCCTTCATGTCCATGCAGACTAAATCAGCTGGTAAATTCTGTTCAACAATCATAACCGTACTAGAAGGATAGAAGTATTGTATTACTGATCTAGAACTAATTGGAGTTGATATTTCTAACGGAGAATTCACCAAAACAGGTTCCACAGCTAAAGACTTAGCAAATCTCCGAGAAATAAAGGAATGTGTGGCACCAGTATCAAAAAGAACAAATGCTGGCTTGTCGAGTATAATAAGAGTACCTTCGACGAGTCCACCGTCCTCGGCGGTTCCTGCTTCATCTGCATGCAAAGCTTGAAGCTTGCCTTGCGGTTTCTTGATGCCTTGAGGTTTTGCCGGTGTAGCTTGCTTCGATATAAGAGGACAATTAGGGATACGGTGCTCTTTACTCCCACATCGCAAATAGGCGCCTAGCCAGCATTCCTCTATCTTGTGACCAGGACGATCACAAAACTTGCACACGCCCTTGAATGGAACAATAGGGCCAGGCTTCTTGTCTTCATGCCTCGGCATCTTGCCCTTCCACGATCCAGATCCAGTCCACGAACTAGATCCACTAATAGGCCTCCTCTTGCTATACCCGGGTTTGATATTCCCGGAACCCGTAGGTAGTTCCTTCTTTGTGCCCTTTCCACGGATTCTCTCCGTCATCTCAAGAGTATCTTCTAGAACTTGAGCTTTCCTCACCATCTCAGAATAGGTGGAGATTTCCATCGGTGCCAATTGATTGATATAATGCAGCTTCAGCCCATTAAGAAAGCGCTTAGCCTTCATATTCTCGGTAGATATCAAGTGGGTAGCATATCGAGATAGCCGAGAAAATTGCGCTTCATACTCCGCCACGGACAGACCTCGCTGTTTCAGGGCCGCGAACTCCGCCGCTTTCTTCTCTTGTACTCTATCAGAAAAATACTTGCTGTTAAAGAATTCCTCGAACTCTTCCCATGTAACTCGCTGGTCACCAAGGGTAGCCTTCACGGAATCCCACCATGTTCTTGCATCACGTTCAAGTTGAAAGGTTGAGAGAAGGACACGTTCTTGATTGCTGCATTGCATCACTTTGAATATCCTGTCCATCTCATCTAGCCAGTGCTCGGCTTCATCGGGGTCAGTCGAGCCTCCAAATCTCAGCGGATTCATTCCTCGGAAGTTTCGATATAGATCGCCGGTGCCATGGTGTGCAGCTCCTGCTTGAGCCACTTACTGTAAAGCCTGCGTAAGGCCTTAAACCGTACGCTGCAAGTTCCTCCATTCCGCACGGTCTGCTGCCATTGCAATGGCCTACACGAGGAATAGATTACTTAAGTTCAATAAGATAGATAATAACACGATTAAGTTACGAACTTACCCAAGTTTCTACCCAATCTCACCAGGTCAGGTCCTTAGACTTTAACAAGGTTAGGGGTCCTATGATAACACTTAGAAACCTAAAACTTATAAAACCTAGAACTTAGGAAAACCTAGGAATGTGAAACCTAGGGCTCTGATACCAACTAAACTGTCACGCCCCGACGCGGAATATCGGGTCGTACAGTTAGAAACTAGCTAGAGATAACAATAATAAGCTAAGCTAAACAATTACACAGGTGCTAAGAAAAGGGACAAATATATTGATCAAGATGATTCCAATTTATTACAATAACCAACATTTGCTAACACACGATCAAACATGACTTCCAATCTGAATTCTAATACAATATCTGACTCCAAAAGTAATAAGTGCTAGCACAAATCTAAGGAAATAACTAGAGGTAAACAACCATGCCAACACGGCATCTACTAACAGGCACACTCAAAAGATATCACTCCTGCCCTTCCCCATCGGTATGCGCATCATCACCTGAATAGCCTGGAAAGGGGGGAAACAACAACTATGAGCTGACGCTCAGTAGGAAATAACATGCAAGTTTACGTGATTAACAAGTTAATTACATTTTTCATATGAAATGCTAAGAAAAGAAATAAATGACGATAACGATAAAATGAAACAACGTAATATAAAGATCTTGCAAGGTCAAGAAATATAATGATGACAAGAAATAACAAGATAGCAAGTACAAGAATTTACAACAGGAGATAGTAATAGAGAATTGGCCAACAAGCAAGTATTTTAAACGCCATTTCAAGCACGATCAAGTAACAAGTAACAAGAGATTTTATGTCATAGACATTACACTAGTCAAGTACTCGGTGCAATGCCTCACCATGTCATTAACATCCCATGGGCTCACTAACTTTCGGGCGCTCTCCCCAGGACCAGACCGGGCCCTTATGATGTGTTGGCATTGATTTATTGGATCCAAGATCCCACGTTATCTAGACATTCAGTCAAGTTAAATGGCCAATTAATCAGGGGAATTACTGCCACAAGTATGAGATTTAAGGACTAACTTGTCCTTGGATTCACTAAAACAAAAACTCGGTTATACGGTCACTTTGGGCCGCATTACAAGAATTGGACCAAAACTTAGTCCACGAGGTCAACAAAGAACGGCTGACAGTGTACCGTTTAGGTGTGTAAGAAATCCATTCTACTGGGGTAATAATGACTATCCAGCAACTTAACAATCAATTTAATCCTAATTACCAAGTTAATATACCAAGGATTATCTATTATCATTTGCATTAAGATAATTTGCCCAAAAAGCTGATTCAAGATGATAAGGTAAAGAACAAGCTCGCACAGGAGTGAAATAGCATGCATTAACAGAAATTTAGTTACACAATTAACCACTAATTATGTGGGTTTCTATTTAACCATTGTATGCGTTGCAATGGAGATGATAAACGGCATGTTTTTACACTATGGTTGAATGCAAGGGCCATTGTCAATTGAAATCATAAGGTTACAAGTATGGGTCATTGGTTCCTCAATAATATAGTTTTCAATTGGACTAAGTTGAATGGGTCGATCCCCTAATGATCCGGATCGATCCACGGGTCGAAAAACAACATTACCAGGTCATACAGCACATGGGTCGACCCATTGGGTCGACCCCTGGAAAATTCCAAGGCATGGGTCGACCCATTGGGTCGACCCTTGGAACTCCAGGAGTCTGCCTGGGTGATGGGTCGACCCATGGGGTCGACCCCTGCAAAAACTGTTGCATGGATCGACCCATTGGGTCGACCCCCGCATTGGGCAGCATGGGTCGACCCCATGGGTCGACCCCTGCACTTCCAAAAACGGCCGTGGCTTCCGGAAAACACAAAAAACTCATCCATTTGGGGTCTAAATGGGTTGGGATCTTAACCACATGCTCTAGGGTTCGTAATAGACATACTAGGGTCATAATACAAGAGTTTTGAAACATGAATTTCAACAGAAATCAATTGAATCACAACCTATCTATGATGAACACATGAAAACCTAGTTCTTGACATGCTTCTACTAAATCGTAAGGTTCTCTCAATATATACAATGAAATTTGGGGCTTCTAATATCAAAAGAAAGCTACTTCGATGCTGATTCCATCTATGTATGATATGCTATATGGGGATCAAGATATACAAAATCAGCCCGAAATCATGCTTTGACTCAAAAGAACATACCATAAATCAAGCCTAGACATGCTCTTACTCAAATCATAAATTCTCTAAACATGCTCAGTAAAAATTAGGGCTTTCTACACCAAATGAAAACTAACATGCTGATGCTTACATCCATATATATTAATTAGAGTTTGGCTGTTATAACCTACCTCAATCGAAGAGAGAACTTAAAGCCCTAGAATGAAGAACGGACTTGACAGCACCTTAGAAAAATCTCGATATCTCCTTGGATACCTAATGAAATTTAGGGCTTTTACTACCACTGGAAAGAGCTCATCGAGAGGAACAATTTGTTGTATTCATATGCTGATTTTGGTTAAGGAAACCTACCTCAATCGAAGGAACAAAGAGGAGAGGAAGGAGGACGACGGCTGCCGACCCACCTCCACTAAACGACCAAGATCTTCCCAGATCTGAATCCTCTGCGAACCCCATAGCCACCAAATGAAAGTAGACACGAAGAGCTTTATTTTGATAGCTTAAAGAGCTTCTGGAGACTTCGGAGTTGGGAGAAATTGACCACGCAAGGTGGTGTTTGAAAACGGCGCCGCCAAGGTTGACTTCAACAAAACTCAGCCGCCACCATGTGCTAGGGTTAGGTTTTGGTTCGATTGATAGAGGGCAATTGATCCTTAGATCGTGGCCTTTCATTTGTCACCGATTTGAGCTCATTTGGTTGAGTATTAAGCTCTAATTTGATGTTTTAAGATGAGGTTAGGTAAAGGTTAACTAAGTGTGCACTTTTGGGCTTAATCCACTAATTAGACTTAATTGCGGATTTTTGTTGGGTCGATCAGAGAAGACAAAGTTGCTAACTACATGGTCCTTGACCCAATTAGCATTTTTCAGATTTTTATAAGGTAGTCGAATTTCCACTATTCTATTTTCTAAGGAATTAAATATTATAAGTCTGAAATTCAAGCATTAATTCATTAAAAATTCAATTTTAAGTTCATAAAAGCTTAATAAATACTTTGGGCTCAATAAAAATTATTGGGGTATTACAGCTCGTCCTCCCGCTCCTCGACCTCTGGGCGCTGGCCCGCCATGGAGTCAGAAGAAGACTCTGAGGGAAGGCGGCCCCGAGACCCTGAAGATTCCGGGGGAGGAGGAAGCTGCGGGACGGCCTCTGCGGTTATCGCCGTCAACTCCTCAAATGCCGCCGCAAGCCTCTGCTCCTCCGTCGTGTCCTCACGGCGCATCAAAAAGCCCCAAAAATAAGAATGAAGGAGTGCCAAAACCCTAAAAGACGGAGGGAGTCTGGAATGACAACAAGCGCCCAACGCCTATAAACCCATGCGGAAGGCGGCGCGTCATTCCGACCTCCGAGGAAAGGGGGCCCCTTCAGTTCAAATCCGTTAGGATCATCATTAACACGGGCACAGGTGACCACGACCCGTGGCTTCCTAACACCACCAGATCTCCACCCACCTGAGCCACGCCGGTCCGAAATCCCAAGCAGCTACTCGTCCGAGCTTACTAAAGCTCGGGAGTGTTGACACCCATTTTATGCCTACAAGTTGAGTCCTTTTCTTATCCCCTTGATAATGTCCCGAGTTATACATTACTTTGAGGTATTTCCTTGATGGTGTTTTGAGTATATCTATTCATTACCAAGCTTCTTACTCCCTGGACGGGGTTTGTTTGGAGTCAGTTTTCCCTTGGCATACACCCTGATGATAGCGGTTCTCTCTAGACCACTATCACCTGGTAGCGGTCCTATGAGGACCGCTTTCATCCTACGACCCATTCCTTTGAAGCTGACCCGGTCAAACCTTATCCTCATGCCTGGTAGCGATTTTGACCCGACCATTTCCATTGGTAGCAGTCGTGCGATAGACCGCGTTCACCACCGAAGCCCAGTTCCGTCCGAAGCTCCGTTTTCTTCGCCCGGGGGTGTCTTAGGACTCTATCTTCGAGAGAGTTACGGCCCCGGACGGGTGGTGGACTCTCTTGGACGATTACTCTTCGATTTTTTCATGAGTTTATCCTTTGGGAAAACTCTGGAATTCACCCCGGAACCCTAACTCGACCTAGGGTTTCTAAGAGATCGATATATAAGGGTTGGCTTCTTCCTCGCTTGGAGAAGGGGGGACTTTTGGGGATTCACGCCGAAACTCTGTCGGTACGGGGAGCGATCTTCTGCCAAGGGACCATGCTGTTCACGTTCTAAGCATCCTCCGGTCCAGGGAGTATCTAGACCGTAGTGTTCAAACCCTCCTTCGTTCATTCCTTTTCTTCACACTGCATCACTATTCTTGCATTGTCTCGTGTTGTTCTATCATGTTCTAGTCATTCGTTGCATGTTTAAACATCCCTCCCACTGTTTGTCACGCCCCACAGGGGTTAAAAATCACCAACCCCCAGGTACTTGCCCCCCTTGTTATGCGTTTTAATTATTATAGTTTGATAGATATTGCACTACTTGTAGATCTAATTGGGTTTGTTTTCTTTGTGTCTTCATCCTTCCTTGCAGGTTAACAGTACATTCAGCACGAGGCCCCTCTCTCTTGGCCGACTGAGAGAGAGGGAGGATCGAACCCACAGCCCACGTTTTTGGGTGATGGTAGCGGTCTGTGAAGAACCGCCTTCATCAGGTAGCAGACGTGCGACCAACCGCCTTCACCTTTTAGCATCCCGCTTGCGAGTGCTGCTATCCTTCTCCTTTCCAAGGCTTGTAGCTCGGTCTTCCTGAGGTATTAGTCTTGGTGGCGATCACGGTCAGTTCTCGTCTCCTCGTCCCCCTCTGTGTTTCATGAAAGTTCATGTCTATCAGTATGCTTACATTATTTAGTTAGGGGACGTCGCTAGATTGAAACACATATATATATCTACACCCCTTTTTTGGCGATCACGGTGGGACAACACTGCCAATCGTGCTGTGTATTGTATCACCTGCTTTTTACTATTGTTGAGAACCTCTGTGGGGTTTCCCGTTCCTGTTCTGGGTGTTTTCTGTGCCCTGGCGTAGAAGCGGTCTGCTGACAGCCGCTTACGTTTTGTAGCGGTCATCAGAGGACTGCTACCTGTTACTCAGGTGCGCACTCCAAAACCTTCTGCCATAGATCGTTATGTGTTACGTTCTGGAGTGTTATTTTATGCTGTCGGTGCATCTGCACGTTGTCCTCATTATTGTTATGGTTATTTCTTCTGACATCTGGTTTATTGCTCGGGCCTCCCTCTGGGGTTTCTGCTCCTGTTTGGCTACTTTCTGCTTTCTGACATAATGCGGTCCTACGCCGACCGCTTACAGGTGTTAGCGGTCATCACAGGACCGCTACTGTTCGCCCAGGTACGCACCCGAGGTCCCTTTCTGTAGCCCATTGTTTCACTACGTTTAAGGGTCCTGAGTGCTGTTTGTTCCTCTCTCTGTTGAAGTAACTGTTTATGTTATTGTTTTCATCTTGATTACTAGTCTTTTAGGTCAGAATTTGCATGCACTCCGGTGCGCATAGGGGCATCCATTTGTTTCCATAGTATTTGCATTCCTACCGAGGTAGGGTTTCCTCTCGTCTCCATATTCCTTGGAGCCCACTAGGGACCTTGCTGAGGGCCTCCGTAAGCCCCCGTGAGCCGTGGATTCCCATGCGGACGTCGGGCAGGTTGTACCATTGTCATCCCCAGTCTAGGGTCTGCATTCATGAGAGAGAGAGTCCTTTAGAGTCTGTCAGTACTCCATTCTCACCCGGTTTAGGTACCTTGTGTTGAGTGAATTCACATTTTAATTAATCCGCTAAGGTCCTAAAAGGGAACTTATAAAAATTCTCGCGCATCATCTGAAACTTGATTGGATAATTGGCTAATTCTTTTCTCATCTCTCCCCTCCTTTGTATGTTGCGGTATTATCATTTGCATTATTTTGGCAGATTAGGTCCATCTGGTCTAGTTCACCCCGGTCTGTCTCCATCTAGTCGCATCCGTCCTAGGCCCATGTCCCTCCTTGTATTTATTTGAAATTCACTGTACAAAGTCTACATCCCCATGGAGCATTTCTCCCCCATACCTTATTCCTATACTTCTCCACCCTGTTATCCCCGCGTGGATTCCTCTTCCCATGCGGGCCCATCTGCTTAGTCCTCCATTGGACCCTATTCTTCTAACGGGCCTTCTTGTCCCGCCCGTGTTGCTGTTGGCCCAATCAATTCTCATTCCCACCTTCGTAATTCTTCCAGGCCCATGTATTCCTCAATTCTCGGAGCGGGCTTTCCTTCTTCTCAGGCCGGATCCCCTTATCCGGCCCATCAACATTATCCTGGTCTAAATTCATCATCTCTTGCTCAAGCTGGCCCATATCCTTCTCGGACTCTTCCTACCGAGGAGATAATCGCTCAGGCCCAACGCCAACTTGATGAATTGCAACGGCAAATCAGTCCTCAAACTTCTTTGGATATCCCATTTGCATTCCGAGGTCTTCAGCTTCCCCCACGTCAACAGATTCCGGCTTATCGTCGCTATGGTGGAGTCGGTGACCCCTACGTGCATTTGAAGGAGTTCTTATATGAGTCGGCCCAGTTCTAGCATGATCAACGCTTGATGGCCTATTTGTTTGGCCTATCTTTAGAGGGTCCGGCCAAGGATTGGTTCTTCACGTTACCGCAAGAGCAGATGATGAATTTTCAAGCCGTTCAAGCAAGATTCATTCAGCAGTACCAAGATCAAGTTAGGTCCAGACATTCTTTGGTTGATCTGGCCCAAGAGAAGATGACGCCCGACGAGGAATTCTTCACGTTTGCCGACCGCTGGCGTCACCTAGCCGCGCAAGTTCGGGGCATATTCCGGAGGGCGAGCAGATCAAGATGGTTATTTCTAACGCAACGCCCGAGCTCAAATGTATCTTAGCCCTGAACGATATCACATCCTGGCAACAGCTTTACAATCGAGCCCGCTTCGTTAGCCAACAACTCCTAGTTTCCTTTGACCATGAGTCTCCTCCACCGTCACCTTCTACATACACTTTCCCTCCGCCCTTCACCGTAAGTCAGCCCTCCACCTTATATCCCTCCACGAGTCGACCGTCCACTCCCACACACCCCTATACCTCCATGTGCTCCACCGCATACCAACCATCCACGAGTCGGCCCTCCGCTATTTTATCTCCTCACACCCCTCCACCTCCGGTCAAAGAAACACAACACCATGAGTGGGTAGATGCCATCCATTACAATCCCACTCCCCCCACGCCGCCACATCATTCCAGCCCTCCGCCTTCGCCTACGCAATCCCCCTTACCTACGCAACCTCCGCTACCATCCCCACTACCTTCTCACACCCCTCGGCATCAGCCTTGCCCGAAGCGGGCTTCTCACTCTCCGTTGCCAGAATCTCTTACAGACGTTTTCAGGGCTTTGATGGCCACCCATGCATTGCAGCTCCCTCCGGTTGTGCCTTACCGACCCGCAGTCGGGAATTTGCTCCAATTCTGTGAATTCCACCGTCAGCAGGGGCATTTGATTGAGGATTGTCCCAAGTTCCAAGAGTTTGTTTACAGCTTGGAAGATAAGAGGATGATTGATTGGGCTGTCATACGCCAAGTTATTTTGGATCATAGCAGCAAGCAGCAGCAGCAGCAAGCCGTGCCGCCTAGGCAACCGTCTCCACTTCAAGACCAGGGGCACCCTGGTGTTTCTTCAGTTAATAAGATACCTGCTCCGTTACCTACTTCTTCCTCCATCCCATCTCCTCCACAACCTTTACCTACCCCAGCCTCCGCTCGGGCAACCTCTCTTTCACCCTCCGTTTCCACCACCACACCTATCCCCAACGCCTCTCGACGAGTCGTGAAGATACGTCGAAGAGCGCCACCACCTGCCTCTTCCCCCACTATGCCACTACCTTCCTCTCCTCCTTCTTCCCCACCCTTACCTTCACCTCCATCCCCTTCACCTTCTCCGTCTTCATCAACCACATCACTCCCTTTGCCACCCTCATCACCTTTGCCACCGCCGCCACCACTTCCTTCGCTCCCCCTTTCGCCATCATCCTCTGAGCCCGAGCAGGCCGAGCCCAAACCCACACCTCCACTTTTGCCTTTACCTCCACCCATGCCCGTCATCATCATTATTCCCCCATCACTTGCACCATCGCCACCCGCGCCCTTCAAACCTCCTCCTTCTAACCTTCCTCTACCACTTCCCACTTCGCAGAGCAGGTACACGCTACCTTTGGTGCCCCTTGGGTCTGGTCCCCAGGGAGATAATGAGCCGAGCCAGGTTTCGATTGTGCATTTCAAGATTCAAGTTGTCATTTACCGCATGCCAATCTGGGTCCTGGTCCCTGGCTATTTTCGGGATAATGAGCCTGCATTCTCAGAAAGGGTTGCAAAGAAGAGTTCACTCGCACTAGTGCCAGTTTCTTCACGAGCGAGGCTGATGGCAATCTCATTGCTCGCCGGGGGATTCGCTATCGATGCTGTTATTTCTCCTCGCTCGATTGATGTTCAGTTCACTGGCCGAGAGGGGTTCTCTACTCGGATTATGCTAACCCATACGGCCGCCCGGAGCCTGATGGATTCTCTATTCAAGGGGCAATTGGCTGCATCTTCTGCACTTTCCAAGGACATTCTGCACTTGCTGTGCAACCTCCCTCAATTTATTAGCATGCCGGCCACATCAACACCGCGTATTGATCTCTCTCAGCTTTGTCCCGCTCTTCTAGTATGGGAGTTATGCTTCGAGCCTGATTGCCGAGTGGAGTTGCCGAACCTCTATGTTCTAGTGCCAAGAGACAAAACTCTGTGGCTTCATGATATTCATTCAGTTGAGAAGCTGTTTACCCAAGAATGTCTGCATCTTGTTAGCACTGGGGGTCTAGGGGCAGCCGCCCCAATGAAGCTGCATATTCATGACCGGGCCAGGCCATCTGCTAGGTGGGCCCGCTATTTGAGAAGACATTACAGATTGAGGAGCCCGGGAAGCCGAGTCCGTGCCAGGCGGCGTTGTTTCAAGAAGATTGCGGCTAAGAAGAGGCGGCGACGTAAGTTCAAGGGCCGTCAGTTGTGCACTCAGGGGTCCACTGCCTCATCTCCTTCTTCCGTCCATTCATCTTTTCTATTGCTCAGTTCTTATCCGTGGGTGGTGTACCTTCCACCACCTGACCATATTTCCACCATCTTTTCCTATCCTCGCCATTCTAGGCCTCGGCCTATGTCTTCCTCTTCCCCTGAGTCAGGGGCATCTTCTAGTTTTTCTTCCCGGACACATCCGGATTTGGATTTCACTGCTCGTCTCTTTCCCCCGACCTTGTTAGGAATCCCTTTCGCTCGTTCCCCGACCTTATCGGGTGATTTTTCTGATCCTTCCCCGATTTTGCCGGGTGGTTTCCATTTCTTTTCCCTGACCTTGTCGGGTGTTCATACATTCTCTTCCCCGCCTCTATCGGGTGATCGCTATTCCTCTTCTCTGACCACGTCGGATGATCATTATCCTTCTTTCTTGTCTTCACAGTTATCTTTTCGACGTCTTTCCGTTCCTTCTATCTCACCCTTTCAAGGTCATTACCCTTTTTCTTGCTGTTCTCGAGGCTTTAGCCCAGCCTTGATCTTAGTTAATCCTTATTTATTCTGTATCTGGTTTCTTGTTATCAGGGCCTCAGTGCCTTAACGAGGGAGTTCTAGCCCTCGTCTCTCTTCCTTTTTATCCCTTCTTCATCCAATATGATGTCTGCCACTCCTCTATGTCGAGGAATCCAATCCTTTGCTATCCTTTCATCCTTTATCCTGACAAGCAAGGAAAATAAAGTTCGCGTTCCTCAAAGCTCGATGATCGAGATCGCTTCAGGATGCTGGTTTCCACGCCATGGATTTACGAAGGTATCTTTATTTTGGGCAAGAAACATGCTTTCATTTCCATTATTTCTATTATTTCTGCACATGATTTCTTAACGTGATTGAGTGGCTTTAGGAGTCTTTGTTTAATTAGATCTTAACTTTGTGTCAAATAAAAAAGTTAGCTTTTGTAGCACCCTTAGGCCGGTGATAGCTCCGCGCTGGGAGTCTAGTTTCTTTCCCCGATTGTTGAGGGTGACCTTTAGGCATGGGTTTTTCACACACTACACGGCAAGCCATAGCCGATTCCTCTGAGGCGCACCGTTGCTGCTTTGGTCATACTTTGGGTATGCACAAAAGTCTTTTCTTTTCTCTGCTCGGCCAAGTGCAGGGGCAAGAGATGGATGGATAAGATGACCAACTTAGGCGCTCCCCAATACGAGAGAGGTCTCAAATAGGGGCAGTCTTGACCCTCAAAAATGAGCTTTCATGCTATATCTGGCCAATAAGGGCTACCAAAATGAGAAAATGAATCAATGCAAAATTATGAATCAAAGGCATGGCAAGAGTGGCAGTACAGTTCCCCGCGGGACGTCATGAGCCCGGTCGCATGCGTGCCTAATAAATATGGGTCTAAAAATCGAAGACACAAAGCCCCGGCGCAACAGGTTATCTCTTTGAGGGGTAGTGCCCTGGAAGGAATTCGAGCCTTGATATCTCCCATCCTGCACAAAGCTTGTCTCCAATTTATCTTCTGCTTCTCCCTCTTAGGCTGGGTTGTATCCCGGGTATGGCCTTAGTAGGGGCACCGTTCTTTAGAAGCGGTTGGTTGTGGCGAGCCACCCTCATATGCACGCCCTGCTTAAGGGAGGCCTTTAATGAGAGGGGTCGGAACGATGATCCCTGGCCAGTAGTTTGAGCCCGTCTTTAGGTACTGCGGATTGCTATGTCAAAATCAAAAAATCCAAAAAATCAAATATTATCAAAAATCCAAAAAATCAAATACCTCACAATTTCAAAAAAAATTTCAAATATTTCAAAAACCTAAAAAAATCAAATATTTCAAAAAATCCAAAAAAGAAATATTGTTGAAAATCTAAAAAAATGAAAAACATTACAAAAATTCAAAAAAATGTGTCCTTTTCATAAATTTGCATTTGTTTTAAGGACAGATACGTAATCTGTTTGCTAAGTGTGCAGGTTACAAGTACTCAGGCATTCCTTGCTATATCTTTGGGCTCTGCCTCCTGTCCACATCTTTGATCTGTTCTCTCCTTCAATCTTATCTCTCGATCTGTTCCGAAGCTCATGTCTTTCTCAGTTTTTGTTTGCAATGATCATATCTTTATGAGAGGGCTTTGCCTCACGATTATGAACCTGGCGGTTCTGCTTCATTCTGATCTTGGGTTTTGATTGAAGGGCGTATCTGTTTATGTCTTTTATCCCGACGTATGCTTGTCACATGTTTATGTCCCACCGTGTTGTCCCACACATGTTGTTTTATCTCTCACCGAGTGTTGTTAGTTGTCTTGCACATGTTGTTAGTCACCCCTTTATGTCACATGTTCTTGTCCCAACTGTGTGTTGTCCCACCGCGTTGTTGTCTTGTCACACCGTGTTCATGCATGCATGTTGTTCGTTCATGCCATTACATATGTGCTCGTGTGCCTTTGTTATGTTATGTTACATTGTCTCCCATTTCATTTGACCGTTATGTTATGTCGTGTTGTTTGTCGTTCAGTTGATAGTTATGTTATTTTGTCTATGTTTACACTTGCTTGTTTATCATATTTGTCTT
The DNA here is from genome assembly GCA_022559845.1 of Amorphophallus konjac. Classification (NCBI taxonomy): domain Eukaryota; kingdom Viridiplantae; phylum Streptophyta; class Magnoliopsida; order Alismatales; family Araceae; genus Amorphophallus; species Amorphophallus konjac. The sequence continues at coordinate 123,857,724 of CM040119.1, read as the reverse complement.
ATATATGAAAAAATAAAAAAAATCAGAAAATAAAAATTAAAAAAATGCCATTTCGCCTGCACAGGTAAGTCAGGTATGGCCTTCTATCCCTACTCATTGTTGCATTACTATATGGTATCTATATTGTTATATTATCTCGAGAACCGGCTGGTCATTCATGTGTTCCAGGATCTGACGTTCCCCTCTAACAAAAACGATGATGATCTAGGTGCACATGTTTAATCATCGGATAGGCCGTTAGGTTGGAAAAATTAGGGAGCGATGGTTCTATCACGCACGCCGTGGTTGCGGATAGTGTCTTGACCCTGATTGTTCCAATCTAGCAATACTATTCTCGAGTACTTTCTATTTTATGATTTCTTTGCATTCATTTTGATGATTTCTTTATTTTAGCCCAGCATGCATCATGTCATATTTTGAGCATTAACGTCTCGTGATCCATTCAAGGTTTCTCCTCAATAATGGTTAGTTGCACTTCATGTCTCTTAGATAAGAGATCTTTATTCCACTCTGAATTTGAACGATTTCTCTGATCTTTTCGCTTGGTCTGGTTGGCCTGTGTGATTCCTGTCTGGATTTTATCTCAGTTATACTTTTCCTACTTTTTACGTTGTGTTCCTTTCCGACCCCCTCATCGTCTGTGGATTGTGTCCCCGATGGGCCTGGTCGTGCTTCCTTTTTTCCTGTTAGTTTAGTTATCCGGACATGTCTCATCCGCGTCATCCATTCCAGGTGGTTAGTTCGGCGTTTTCAGGAGAGTTCCTGTCGCTTGTTGGTTATAACGGGTGTCTTTTGCCTTGCTGCCCGCTTGTCAGTTCTCTCTGCCTCGTCTCCACGTCATCTCCGTTTCACGTCGCTGTTACCTTCGTTCCATCTCCTTTCCACTTCGCCTCCATGTCGCCTCCGCTCGCTCCCTTGCAAAGCGGACACCAAGGAGGGGTATCTGTTGACACCTGTTTTATGCCTACAAGTTGAGTCCTTTTCTTATCCCCTTGATAATGTCCCGAGTTATCCATTACTTTGAGGTATTTCCTTGATGGTGTTTTGAGTATATCTATTCATTACCAAGCTTCTTACTCCCTGGACGAGGTTTGTTTGGAGTCAGTTTTCCCTTGGCATACACCCTGATGATAGCGGTTCTCTCTAGACCACTATCACCTGGTAGCGGTCCTATGAGGACCGCTTTCATCCTGCGACCCATTCCTTTGAAGCTGACCCGGTCAAACCTTATCCTCATGCCGGGTAGCGGTTTTGACCCGACCGTTTCCATTGGTAGCGGTCGTGCGATAGACCGCGTTCACCACCGAAGCCCAGTTCCGTCCGAAGCTCCGTTTTCTTCGCCCGGGGGTGTCTTAGGACTCTATCTTCGAGAGAGTTACGGCCCCGGACGGGTGGTGGACTCTCTTGAACGATTACTCTTCGATTTTTTCATGAGTTTATCCTTTGGGAAAACTCTGGAATTCGCCCCGGAACCCTAACTCGACCTAGGGTTTCTAAGTGATCGATATATAAGGGTTGGCTTCTTCCTCGCTTGGAGAAGGGGGGACTTTTGGGGATTCACGCCGAAACTCTGCCGGTACGGGGAGCGATCTTCTGCCAAGGGACCATGTTGTTCACGTTCTAAGCATCCTCCGGTCCAGAGAGTATCTAGACCCTAGTGTTCAAATCCTCCTTCGTTCATTCCTTTTCTTCACACTGCATCACTATTCTTGCATTGTCTCGTGTTGTTCTATCATGTTCTAGTCATTCGTTGCATGTTTAAACATCCCTCCCACTGTTTGTCACGCCCCACAGGGGTTAAAAATCACCAACCCCCAGGTACTTGCCCCCCTTGTTATGCGTTTTAATTATTATAGTTTGATAGATATTGCACTACTTGTAGATCTAATTGGGTTTGTTTTCTTTGTGTCTTCATCCTTCCTTGCAGGTTAACAGTACATTCAGCACGAGGCCCCTCTCTCTTGGCCGGCTGAGAGAGAGGGAGGATCGAACCCACAGCCCACGTTTTTGGGTGATGGTAGCGGTCTGTGAAGAACCGCCTTCATCAGGTAGCGGACGTGCGACTAACCGCCTTCACCTTTCAGCATCCCGCTTGCGAGTGCCGCTATCCTTCTCCTTTCTAAGGCTTGTAGCTCGGTCTTCCTGAGGTATTAGTCTTGGTGGCGATCACGGTCAGTTCTCCTCTCCTCGTCCCCCTCTGTGTTTCATGAAAGTTCATGTCTATCAGTATGCTTACATTATTTAGTTAGGGGACGTCGCTAGATTGAAACACATATATATATCTACAGGGAGTAGGAGGGGGACAAGTGGAGAGGGGGATTTCTGTAGCCCAATTAAGAGCAGCCAAACTAGGCCCATCAGGACCGAACGAGGCTCAGCTCATCCAAGTGACAGCCCTCTAGGGCCCACTTTGGCAAAAAAGCCCAATGAAGATCACTCGGGATCCCATCCTTCCTCGGCGGCCCTTAGGCTCAGAAGGCCCGAACATAAGGATGGAGGAAGACCCACACCCGAGCCATCCCTCCAACGGGATAAGGGCGAGCGCTCCGCGCCCACTCCGATCTGACTGCATCCGAGCTATGCCTATCGCCCGGACAGGGCTGGCACTTCTCATGCTTGGATCGACTGACAAGTGCTTATCCATGCACCCTTTGAAAGTCCTTTATGAGCAGGAGTTCAGGGGGATAAGGGAGCCACGATCCCCCAAGGTCATGAAGAGCCCACGATGAGGACGTAACGATCCCATGATGAGGATGTAACGATCCCATGATGAGGACGTAACTCCCGCCTGAAACTCCTCAGCTTATGGGACTCATCCGGGGAGCTCGCTATATAAACCAGGGACTCCCTCCGGCGGCAGGTAAGGCAGATACATGCCTAACACTCCCTGAGTAGGAACCACTTCACCATCTTGGTGTTGGGGGATCTCACGCATTTCTTTCTACCTCCCTCAATACCTTCCACCAACGCTCTACTGACTTAAGCATCGGAGGGTTTTCCCCAGGGAACCATCCCTGGGCCTCCTGATTCGTTTCCCTTTCTCTGCAGTTCACTATCCGGTGATCATCCTCCCAACTCAGGACCAGCGCGAGATCACGCCCCTTCAACAAGGTCTGTGCATAATTTTCACTAAGGGGTATAAGGTCTGTGCATATTGAGATAAATGCACACAACATCAGTGCATATTTGGTTGATTCAGCATATAGCATCGGTGCATATTTCAGTGGTCTGCGTTTGTTGCATATTATAAGTCTGTGCATGCTTTTGCATACAGCATCATAAGTTTGTGCATGTTTTTCAAATATGCATAATCTAGTTTGTGCACATACTGCACTGTGTACACCAAAGTCCGTGCACATTCACTCTAAGTAAATCTATCGTCTGTGCATGTTTGGTCTTAAGGCATGAAAAGGTATGTGCATGTCTCTTTAGAAACATACACAAGGTTTGTGCATCCTTTTGTTCATGTGTGAATAAAGTCAGTGCAAGTTCTTATTTGTGCCTTTCACGATCGATGCATGTCCGAGCATAAAGTCAGTGCATATTGTTCCTTGTATGATACAAGGTCGGTGCACATTCTTATACGTGCACATATGAAGGTCGGTACATTTGTAAAGTCAATGCACGCTCCATTTCACGTTGAGTCTAAGTCTGTGCATATTCTTAGTCCTACTACAGTCGGTGCATTGTTTGCACGGTTCGGCTTTGTGCATACAAGAGTCGATGCATGCCTAGTCTTACGGATATAAGAGTCAGAGCATATCTAAGTCAGTGCACATGTTATGTGGCTGCATATAGGGTATGTGCAGGTTTTATCCTGCACACATAAAGGTCTGTGCAGGTTTCAATTTTATGCACGAGAAGTCTATGCAGTCTTGGCTCATACGCATACCTGTCTGTGCAGGTCTTATCATGCACACATAAAAAGTCTGTGCAGGTATTTATCGTGTGATGAATTAGGTCGGTGCACACTCGCCTTGATGTTTAGACAGTCGATGCATATAGTGTATTCAGTCTGTGCACGTTTGCATACAAGCATATAAAAGTCTGTGCACACTTTCTCACTTTCACGTCATAGGTCTGTGCACATCTTTAGTTTTGACGCTAGGAGGTCTATGCATATTCTGTTTCATGTCTGTGCACATTACATATGGCTGATTACAAGATGTTTGATGAAATATCTCTCTTCCAATTAACAGGATGTAAGCAGCACGCGAGCTCGAACTGAAGTAGGCACGTGTTCCCAGAAAGGTTGGAAGTTGGTACGAGACTCCAGGAAGCTTATGATTGGCACATGATCCAAGGTAATAAGTGAGCCAGTACTTCTGCCACGTGGAGTGCCTTAGCTCAGCGATATTGACATGTGGACAGATGGAAATCAGATCTGCGAAAGTGTTTAGGCGAGAAACATGGCATCCACACGCCCTTTTGCCTGACATATATAAAAGAGGCATTATCGCCTGATCAAAATATACAGAGAATAGAGCAGAAAAGAAGATTGAAGCAGAGAGAGATTCAGCAGAGCAGATCAGATCTCAAGAGAAGAAAAAGAAAAGAGTGCAAAGTGAGAGCCAGTTGATCGTAAGAGAAGAATAATTCTAAGAGTTTCTGAGGGAATTTATTTAGCTATGAGTGAAGAGTTATCTGCTATTGTTCCTGGCGTATAGGTTCATAACCATCACCAGTTTGCTCTATACTGAGAGCTACATTATTTTTCTTGTTGATTTTTCCTTTTCATTTTTAAACTCTCGTTACTGTAAGTTGTGAGTCAGCGTCTATGGCATAAGCTATAAGGCTCAACAGTAGAGGAGGATTCCTCTGATAGCCTAAGCTATAAGGCTCAACGTGTTTTGGGAAGTGTTCCCCGAAGCTGTGGATCAGCAGTTTGGAAGTTGTGTATCAGCAGTGAAGCCACACTTGGTTTGAGTGTGGGGTGGACGTAGATCTCTGGAGGAGATCGAACCACCTTAAAATTCTTCTGTCTCTGTGGTTTTGATTTTTGTGTTGAGTGTTCCGCTTAAGCAAATTTAATTCCGCACTTGTTGCTTAGGTTTGTATAATTTTGGGGGAAGATCTATTCACCCCCCCCTCTAGATCTATCCTACGTGATATCGAAGCATTCCATAGTGTCAACAATTGGTATCAGAGCCTAACTCTTCTGCAGGGCTTAATATCCCGAAGAGGTTAGCTATCATGGATGCAAAAGGAATGACAGCCGAGGGACACTCTACAACCAAGCCTCCGTACTTTGATGGTTCAAACTATGCATACTGGAAGAACCATATGAAAGTTTTCTTGAGGGCAAAAGATTTTGAACTATGGAGGGTTGTTATTAAAGGCCCCTTCGAATTATCCGAGGATGAAGACTTATGGACACGTGAGCATATTCATATATCTACACTTAACTGGAGTGCTATCAACGCAATCCAGTGTGCCCTTCGTCCCACGGAGTTCTCCAGGGTATCATTCTGTTCATCAGCTAAGGAGATGTGGGATAAATTGGAAGTCATATACGAAGGGACATCCTAATTGAGAGAGACCAAAGCCAACATGCTGGTCTCTGAGTACGAGGCATTTAGGATGAGGCCAAATGAGACTATTACAGAGATGTATGCTCACCTCATGATTATCACAAATGGTCTTAGGAACCTTGGGAAATCCTGCTTTGATTATGAGCTAGTGAGGAAGATTCTGCGTTCCCTAACTCTGATCTGGCACACCAAGGCTATTGTTATTGAGGAGTCCAGGGACTTAAAGACCACCAAGGTTGATGAGTTGATCGGTTCACTCATGACATATGAGATGAACCTGCCAAAAATAGATGAGCTGGAGAAGAAGAAGAGACCTATTGCACTGAAGGCCAATTCCTGTAAAAGTGGGTCATCCAACGACCACAGCTCCTCGGGATCAGAGATTGAAGGTGATCAGCTCGCTATGCTGACTCGGCAATTCAAGAGGTTTCTGAGAAAAGGGGGAAGAAATTTTGGAAGAAGACAGCATAGTGACAAACGGCAGACAAGGTATAAAAATAATCCTGCCAAAAAGACTGACACAACTGTTTGCTATCATTACAGGAAAGCTGGCCACATGAAGGTAGAATGTCCGGAGCTCCAAAAGCTGAAGGAAAAAGGAAAGAAGAGAAACTCAAGAGGCAAAGCCATGATAAGTACCTGGAGTGATGAGGATGAGGGCAATCTTAGCTGCACCTCGGAGAGCGAAGGAGAAGGAAGTCAAATATGTCTGATGGCCAGGGACTGCGATAGAGAAGAAGAAAATGATGAGGTATCATCTCCCTTTGAAAATTACACTCTTATTAATTGGGAAAATGCTTATGGTGAGTTATTAGATAAGGTTGATGATATAAGAAAAGAAAACAGACAATTAAAGAAAGATCAATTCACTCGTTAATGACACTACCATGTTAGATGGAGTTGCATATCTAGAAACTGAAAATAGTTGTTTAAAACAATCTGATGTTGAAATAGATGAGATGAAATCTGCTTTGATTGATGCTAGGAAGGAGAGTGAGATACTGAAAAATACAATTGATGACTTAAAGCTAAAATTTCAAAGTTGTGAAAATGATATGAAAATTGTTAATGAAAAGTATGAAGCTGTGTTGAATGTTAATGTTGAGTTGAAGAAATCAATAGAAAATCTTGAAAAAGAAAATGAGGACAAACAGAAAACCATTGAGAGCATAACCCAAGGTACTGAAAACTTAAATGCTCTTTTAGGAACAAAGGTGAATTATAGAAGAGAGGGTCTTGGTTTTAATCCCACAGCTAAAAGAAGCTTCAAACTCAAAACTATTTCATTCACAGCAGCAAAGGGAAAGACCACCCCTCTAATTAGAATGTGTAGTGAAAACAATGCTGGCAAGTCTTCTGTGAAAGCTGCCACTCAGAAAAAGTCTAGTGCTCAGACTCAGTTATGACCATGTGAGACTTGCCTAAGAAAAGTGCATAGACTTTATGTGCACGGTGCGAGAGTTGCCCAACTTGATCGCATGTAACGATAGCTGTTGCACTGACTACGTGAGCCTAGATCTCGCATGCACCGACTTGGTCACGTGCAGCAACGAAGATTGCACCGACTTGATGTCCCTTGGATGCAAGCATACACAGACTGTGTTTGCATGAGACGCACATATGCACGAATTTAGTCGCGTGCAGAAACGAAGGTTGCACCGACTTGATGTAAGCATGCACAGACTTCATTTGCTTGAAGTGCAACATATGCGCGAACACAACATGGTATGAACAGGGAATAGCATCGACTTGATGTATGCGTGCACAGACCTTATTCAGTTGAAATGTAGCATATGCACGGCCTCAATACAGAGTGAATTTAGTGTAGCACCGACTGTAACGACCCGAGAATCCGATTACCGAGAAGGCCCGAGACTCGAACCGCCACCCACGAGCCCGAAGACTCGGAAGGGTTAAAAAGGAGTGTGGAGGCACAAAGAAATAGGAAATAAAGTAGGACAATTCAATAATTAACAGAAATAAATAAACAACTACTACAACAGCAGAGTCCTGTCCAACAGAAAGTACAATCTAAAGCAGTAAAATGTACCACATGCCGAGTGAACACTCGGCCCGGCGAGCTGGCGACTGAGAACCTCCGTACCGCACATTCGAACCTCGAGGAAGAACCGCCACACCTAAAAAGTAGGGAATGAGTCTCCAAAACAGAGACTCAGCAGGGATCCCGCAGAACCCCAACCGGAAACAATGGCGGTAGCGGAAAGGAAAGCTACAACGATAACAGGAACAGCAAACCGGTGGCCGGTCAAAACTCGGCACTACAGCTACTCCTACTGTACCAGAAACACCCCCCGATCTCACGGTCGGGGCTACCGAACCACACTACTACCACTTACCAAAATAAAACCTACGGCAACCCCGCCGTAGAGGCCTGTCTCCCGGGACATGGATAATCTAGACACGCTGTCCAAGGTGCAACCCCGATCATCCAGTCGTGGGCACCGCACCAACAAGACGCAACCTCGGTAAAGCTACTAGCACCAGTCTCACGGCACGAAAACTGACACGTGCCACGGTGAAATAATCAGAACTCAACAGTTAACACGACCAAAAACCTGAAGGTCGAAGTCACTGAAACCGATAGTCTGTCACTCCCGACTCGACAAGAGTACCTCCCACTAGAAGCACAGTCGGTAGCGTCCCCTGATGTCTTACACCGCACCGCAAGTGAACTGCCTGACGTGGTAGCGCCTACCAGGGGCACGGACACAGAACAAGTAACCACAAAGCAAGTGACTAGCTGGGGTCACGCCCGTCAGCGTGGGTCCAACCGCCCCCAACCACGTGTGCACACACAGACCGTCCGTCCCTGGTCTGGCCCTCTGACTAATTTTCCCCTCAGTCGGACTCTGGCTGCTAGACGCGGGGCCCGATTGAAACCAGTCTAAAACTGTCCTCAGGGTAAGCCCGTACACCTACTCCTAGGTGAGACCGGCACACACGTACTGGTAGGCTACGACTAGTGGAGGGTCACTGTGTTGTGCATCCCTTTAGTTTTGATGATGACAAAGGATATGTTTAATTGCTCCTTCAATATAAAGTAATGGACTCATGACAATTTGATGATGACAAAAGATGTGTTTAACTAATTCAATGCAAATCTGATAGTTCAAGTAATTTCAGGTATACTGAAGTACTAATGAAGTCAACAGATCAGAGGAAGTTGTCAAAGGTTGCTTGTCGACCAGAGAAGTAGTCATTGTCGACCAACGAATCAAACCAAACACAGCTCAAGTCATTTTTCCTCTATACGCGCTCTGGTTGTCGACCAGAGCCCTGCTCGTTGTCGACCACGGAACAGACAGAGCATCAGACGGAACTGCCAGCCATCTGGACATTGCCCCTTGTCGACCAGCGACAGGGCTATTGTCAACAATGAGCGATACAAGCATCAGTCTGAAGAACCAGCCGTCTGGACACTGCTCATTGTCGACCAGAGACAGGGTCGTTGTCGACCACAAGCGGTTCAGCGTCCAGAACCGAAATCCAACCGAATTCAGTTTCGGTTCCTTGAAACCTGCAGGTTGTTGTTGCAGGTTGTTGGGCTGTTCAGAGGATAAGATTCCGCACGGGATTCAAGGAGAGAATCTTGCTAAGAACCGGTCAAATCTTCTTTGGATTATCTTTAATCTTCTCCCTGTTTTTTAGAGAAAAAACCTAACAGTTTTTGCACTAGCGCGGGAAACAGCTTCGAACTTGATATGAAATGGTGCAAAAAGAAAAGAGTGGAGATACGATGCATAGAGAATAGAATATGGGAATATAGAGAAGAAGCTAAGGAAGATCAACATCAGAAGTTTCTCTAACCAGAAAAGGAAGAGTGGCTCTCCCGCAATCAAAAAACTGCAGAAGACAGAAGTGTTCGTCGGTGTTGCAGAAGGAAGATCTGGCTCAAGGCGTTGCAAGCTCCAGCAGCAAGGCAGCTGAAGACATCCTGCTGGAAGTCCTACAGGGAGTCTTGTCTTGTTACCTGTGTGATTGAGTCCCAAGCTGAACTCTTTAATTACTCTGCTACAAAAGTCCATGTTCAGCCTGTTACATCTTTTTTATTCATCTTTACAACTAGTGTCAAGCTGTGAGGCAGCAGATTCAAGCTGTGTGTCAGCAGGAACAAGCTGTGTGACAGCGGTGTTTGTGTGAGATCAGAAATTCTCATATAGTGAAGCCTTGCTCAAATTGAGCAAGGGGTGGACGTAAGTCTCGGGAAGGGACTGAACCACCTAAAAAGTATTATCTTGTGGTTTGCTTGTTGTGTGTGTGTCTCTTTGTGTGTTTACTGTCATTGTTGCTATCAGCGTTAGTTTTATACTTCATTGATTTCTCGTGATCCAATTAGTCTTTGTTTGATAAATCGAAAAAGGGGGACAAGATCTATTCACCCCCCCCTCTAGATCTAGTCAGTCCGTACTCAACACGTGGTATCAGAGCTGGTTCTCCAAAAATCTGGTCTAACAACCAGGAGAAAGCTGGCGGACTGAACTCTAGAAGTCTAATGGCTGAGGGACACTCAGTAACTAGACCACCATATTTTGATGGAAATGATTATTCATACTGGAAAAATCGTATGCAGGTGTTCTTGAGAGCACAAGATCATGAGATGTGGAGAGTGGTAAGCCGCGGACCCTATGATCTGCCCGACGACGAGGATACCTGGACCAGAGAACAGGTCAGAAAATCAACCATCAACTGGGGAGCAATGAACGTGATGCAATGTGCGCTTCACCCCACGGAGTTCTCAAGAGTCTCACAATGTGCAACAGCCAAGGAGATGTGGGATCGACTCAAGGTCATCTATGAAGGTACTTCAGAGGTAAGAGAGTCCAAAGCAAATATGCTAGTCTCAGAATACGAAATGTTTAGAATGAAAACTGATGAAAACATTTCTGAGATGTATACCAGACTAGTACAACTAACAAATAGCTTAAAGAGTCTAGGCAAGACCTACAAAGAGCAGGAGCTTGTGAGGAAAATCCTAAGGTCCCTCACACCTATGTGGCATACCAAGGCCACAGTAATTGAGGACTCAAAAGACCTCACAACTATGACTGTGGATGAACTGATAGGTTCCCTAATGGCATATGAGGTCAACCTAAAGAGAAACGAAGATGAGGGCAAGAAAAAGAAGCAGCTCGCCCTGAAGACTAAAATAGGCACCTCTGAATTATCTGACACTGATAACTCATCTAGCACAGGTGAGGAAACTGGCGAGCTAGCCATGCTAACAAGAAAGTTCAGAAGGTTCTTGCGGAAGGAAGGTAAGGGATTTAAAAATCCTAAGGGCACGGTAAGGAAATCATCCCAGTTTAAGTTTGACAAAAACAAAGCTTCATCTAACAAGCTTGTTTGCTACAACTGCAGGAAACCAGGACACATGAAGGCTGAATGTCCAGAGGCTCCTAAGAAATCAAGCTTCAAGTGGAAAGGCAAGAGACCAAAGGCAATGATAAGCACATGGAGCGAGGAGGAGGAAAGCAGCGAAGAGGAAACAACCTCCGAAGAAGAAGAAGGAAACACATGTTTAATGGCCGAAGGAGACAGCAACGATCTTGAGGTAACTTCCCAGTTTCAAGACTTTTCTAGCTCAGATTGGGAAGAAGCCTTTTCAGACTTACTTGATACATATGAAACAACAAGAAAGGAAAATAAAAGGTTGAAGAAGAAAGTCAATCAGCTCAATAATGACAGCAACCTAATTGCTAACAGAACTCAACTAGAATTGGAAATCACCACCTTGCAAAATAAGCTGAATCAACACAAGACAGATGAAGAAAATGTCAAAGAGCTATTAGAAGAAAATGAGATACTAAAAAACACAATTGATGAGTTAAAACTAAAGACTCAAGAACATGAACAGGAAACTAAGCTAACTCAAAAAAGAAACAACTCACTCAAGGAAGAAAACAGTCAACTTCTGAAGGAAATAGAAAGAATTCAAAGTGAACTAAAAAACAAACAGGAAACATTGGAAAAAATGACTAAGGGTGAAGAAAACTTGAACGCTGTGTTGGGAATAAAAGTAAATTTTCAGAAAGAGGGGTTAGGATACAACCCAACAGCTAAAAAGGAATTCCAACTAAAAATGTTAAATGAAAAAGCTGTCACAAAAGGAAAAGGCCCCTTGATAAACCTATATCAAAACAAACAAAAGGACTTAGCTGAAAGTTCCTCTAAATAGACTAATGTCACCTTGGAAGAGAGGAACTCTAAAGGGAAAATGGTCAATCTACATCAGCTTAAAAACAACAGCCATATCAGACGAGAAGGTCAAATTCACAGAAGTAACCAGACAAACAGAGCATTAAATCATGTTAATAAACCCAAACCTGTAAAATAAGGTGTCTGGAAACAGGCTGGTCGACAACAGACTCCTCCTATGTCGACCAGAGGATCTGCCAGAACAGGTGCTGGCTTCTGGAGAAACCCTGGTCGACCACAGACATACCAGATGTCGACCAGACACACAAACAGAACTCACAACTTATCTCAGCTGAAATAGATGGAAATTGGAATTTAAGAAAATGGACTCAAAATAGAGGAACATTAAATCAAAAGGAACACAACCTGAACAAGTTAAGAAACGAAAAGACAAACTGTTCTAACAAAATTTGGGTTCCCAAGGTGTTGTTACAACAGTTTCATGATTTCACAAGCTATCTGGGACCCGGGTACCATTGGGGTCCAAAAGTTTCTGTGTAATTCGTGATGCAGGAATGTCTGGCAGCCATGCACAACAAGTGGTACTTAGATAGTGGTTGCTCACGACACATGACAGGAGACAAGACCAAGTTCTCCCAGCAAAGCTCAAAAGATGGAGGTTATGTGACGTTTGGAGGAAATAACAAAGGCAAGATTATCGGAAGAGGTAAGATAGGTAAGAAACCTTCAAACTGTATTGACAATGTCTTGCTGGTGGATGGACTGGAATATAATTTATTGAGCATCAGTCAACTATGCGACAAAGGCCATAAAGTAGTATTTGACTCCAAAACCTGCAAGATTATTGAACCAAATTCAGATGCAGTCAAGTTTATGGGTGAGAGAGTGAACAATGTTTACATGATAGACTTGGATGATCCAGCCCACTCCAACTTGTGCCTAACCGCCAAGAAGGAGGACTTGACCTGGTTGTGGCACCGAAGGCTAGGGCATGTTAGCTATAGGGTGCTGCACAAACTTGTGAAAAATAAAATGGTTATTGGTTTGCCTGAAATTTCGTTTGCTCAAAATGTCAAAGTATGTAAAGCATGCACCCAAGGAAAGCAAACAAGAAAATCATTCAAAGGTAGAACTGAAAGTCTGTCATCCAGACCCCTAGAACTTGTACACATGGACCTTTTTGGCCCAACAAGAATTGCCAGTCTTAGTGGTAAGAAATATGGTTATGTTCTAGTGGATGATTTTTCCAGATTTACATGGGTAATGTTCTTATCACATAAAAGTGATGCTTTTCATGAATTTCAGGAATTTTACAAAAGAATGAAGTAGGATGGTAAGTCCAAAGTGTGTACAATCATATCTGACCATGGCGGGGAGTTTGAAAATTCTGATTTTGATGTATTCTGCAGAAACAAGGGCATAACCCACAGATTCTCCTCACCAAGGACACCGGAGCAAAATGGAGTTGTAGAGAGAAGGAACCGCACTCTTGTCGAGATGGCTAGAACCATGTTGGTTGAAGCTAATCTTCCAAGGAAGTTTTGGGCTGAGGCGGTCAACACAGCATGCTACATTGTAAACCGGGCAATGGTAAGACCATCTAGTGCAAAAACTCCATATGAAATGCTCAAAGGTAAGAAACCATCTCTAGCTCATCTTAGAATCTTTGGTGCAAGATGTTTCATTCATAACAACGATAAGAGAGTCTTAGACAAATTTGAACCAAAGAGTGACTCAGGAATATTCTTGGGCTATTCTGACCGATCAAGAGCCTATCGGGTTTTTAACACCAAAGATCAAATTGTTGAAGAATCCCCTCATATTTCATTTGATGAAGTTAATGATCTTATTAAAAATGAACAGGTCAGCAAGGATAAAGAAGATGGAGAATTTCTGAAAGACAAAGAAGAACCGATGGAGAATGAAGAAGCACATAATCAAGAAAGAAACCAAGGTAATTCCAATGATCAGACCAAAGGAGAGATCATCTCAGGTAACAATCTTGAAAACTTGAGACTTCTTAGAGATCATCCCTTAGATAACATTATTGGTGGAATACATGATCCTAGGAAGACTAGATCTCAGATTAAGGCCATTAATGAACTGGATCAACTTGCTCTTGTGTCCCAAATAGAGCCAAAATCTGTAGAGGAAGCCTTAAAAGATGAATCATGGATAAATGCTATGCATGAAGAACTAAATCAGTTTGAAAGAAATCAGGTGTAGAGACTTGTCCCTAGACCTTCATCTCACCCTGTAATTGGAACCAAATGGGTATATAAAAACAAGTTGAATGAAGAAGGGGTTGTAATGAGAAACAAGGCTCGACTGGTAGCTAAAGGGTACAACCAGGAATTTGGGGTTGATTTTGAAGAATCATATGCTCCAGTTGCTAGATTAGAAGCCATCAGGATATTGTTAGCCTTTGCAGCATCTCATGGAATCAAATTACAACAAATGGATGTAAAAAGTGCTTTTCTAAATGGCATAATAAAAGAAGAGGTCTATGTGGAACAACCCCCTGGTTTTGAAAATGATGAACTTACTAATCATGTTTTCAAATTGCATAAAGCTTTGTATGGATTAAAGCAGGCTCCTCGGGCTTGGTACGAAAGGTTGAGTTCCTTCCTCACTAAAAAGGGATACACAAGAGGTAAAATTGATCAAACATTATTTTCCAAGACCCAAGGTAAGGATATACTGATTGTACAAATCTATGTGGATGATATCGTGTTTGGATCTACTGAAACCTCTTTGTGTACTGAATTTGCAAATTTAATGACTAATGAGTTTGAAATGAGCCTAATGGGTGATTTACAATTCTTTCTTGGATTGCAGATCTCACAATGCAGAGAAGGATATTTCATAAATCAATCCAAGTACATAAAAGAAATGTTGAAGAAATTTGGCATGGAAAGCTGCAAGCCAATCGAGTCACCCATGGGTACAAGTGCAACCTTGGAAGCAGATATAAAAGGTAACATGGTAGATGCCAAGAAATACAGAGGTATGATCGGATCCCTACTATACTTAACTGCATCAAGGCCAGATATTCAGTTCAGTGTATGCATGTGTGCTAGATATCAGTCTAGTCCTAGGGAATCACATTTAGGAGCTGTCAAGCGTATCTTTCGATACCTTGCCGGCACCCAAGAATTGGGTTTGTGGTATCCTACATATTGCAAACTAGATCTGATTTCATATTCGGATGCTGATTATGCTGGTTGCAAAATTGATAGGAAGAGTACTAGTGGATATTGTCAATTCTTAGGTGGATGTTTAATTTCATGGGCTTCTAAAAAGCAACATTCTGTAGCACTCTCCACTGCTGAGGCTGAGTATGTCACAGTAGGGAGTTGTGGTACACAAGTTCTTTGGATAAAACATCAACTCCAAGACTACAATGTAGATCTTGGTTGTGCACCCATTTTATGTGACAACACTAGTGCTATTAACTTGTCTAAAAACCCCATTCAACATTCTAGGACAAAACACATTGAGATCCGTCATCATTTTCTGAGAGATGAGGTATCCAAAGGAAATTTCATGCTTCAATTTGTAGAAACTGAAAAAAAATTGGCAGACATTTTCACAAAACCCCTAAACAATGACAGATTTTCAACTCTAAGAAGGGAGTTGGGGATATGTAGAATATCTCCTGAAAATTCTTGAAATGCTCATATTCATGTGTTCTCTGTATAGCTTTCTGTCACTTCTGTAATTAGATATGTCAGTTAGATCTCTGGTACTGATTGTGTCGGCTGTTACTGGTTAGCTCTGGTGGTCGACCCAAGACAGGGCACTGGTCGACCAAGGCATCAAGGCAGGAAACTGTTTGGTTCTGTGACTACGCAGATGTCGACAATAGACAGTCCCATGGTCGACAATAGATTTATAAGAAAGCAGATGTCAACATCAGGCAGGGTCTGTGACTGCGCAGATGTCGACCAGAGACAGCTCTATGGTCGACAATGGATCTGTAAGGAAGCAAATGTCCACTTTAAATAGGTTCCTGGTTAACACTAGTTCTGGTAGGAAATCTTCTGGATTGTTCAAACTGTTTGAGCTCAGATTCATCTTCACTCATTCACCATCATCCATACTTCCCATTCCCTGTGTCTTTCTATCTCATCCTGGCCAACATTACTTCTTAATTCAGCATGGATTATCAAATTGAGGGGGAGAAAAAGTGTAAACTCATTCCTTGATAAAACATTGAATAACCTAACCATATCTTCCTATAAAATCACCAATGTATTCAATAAGAGTAGAGGCTGAGTGTAGTAATGAGGATTTGGACTGTACTACTTCAATAAATTCAAACCATAACTATGATTCTGTCACATGATTTTGGAGACTTATGATTGTTAGTAGTAAGTCGATTTCTCTATCTGTGTCCGTTCTGAACAGTTAATATAAATCCAAAAATATAGCATGAATGCACGTGGAATACGCCATAACTCTGTCTTCATTGTAGAGCAATGGATTGGATTCTGAGAAACTACTGCCTCCCATCTTAAGAAAAAATGGATGAAAAATAAGTGAGAGGCATGTGTGTCATGAAGAATCAATCTATCTCTGCTAGCATCAAAAATTATTGAAACTGGGCATACTGAGTAACTGGGGATATTGGCGTCTGATAAACGTATATCCTCACGGATCAAAGGTGTGTCCCAGTTAAAAGTGGAATGGTTAGGCATGCTAAGTAGCCGAGGTTTCTGGCGTGTAAAAAGCGTGTCTCCTCGTGTAGAAAAGCATGTGATAAACCTGACCACAGCTTTCAAAAGGCTTCCCAAAGGAAACACTCAAAATTATCTAAAAGGCAGAGGAAAATGGTTGACCAAAGGTATGGCATGCAAAGAAAAGTTGAAAACACTGTTCAGAAAGCACAGCTATTAAAATCATCTCATGAAATCTATTATAAGTTTGAGAGGTCATGTGGAGGAAATTAGATATGGGGCGTAAGCTTATTGGTGCAATACTTTCAAATTCAAGTGAATCACTAAGCCCACTCTACTAGTTTACAAGGTGGTCTTTGCATAAGGGTGGAGAGGTTACATAAATGCTTCATTAAGGAACGGATGTACACTTCAATAAATCCCCCAAATTTCATTCGGCTGAATTAATCCTGGCCCTTCGTTTTCAGCATTGCGCTGGTTCCACTACCCTAGAATCTATGACCCAGATCTCATTCACTAATATCCTGCCCTATAAATTGAACCGACTGGGTCCCTACTCCTCTCACCCTCGCCGTTTTCACCCTTCACGGTCGTCCTCCATCTCCAGTCCCCTTTCGACCCCTTGTGCATCCCTCTCTCTCGCCTCAACACACTCTCTCGCTACCTTCCACCATGAATCCGTCGCGTGCTCAGAGGTCGTCCAAGCGAGCAAGGGATCAGGTTCCTGCCGAATCGTCGCCGCCGTCCAAGCACTCCAAGCAGAAGGCCACGCAGGGTCAGCCATCGACCACTCGGCGGTCGACAACGGACAAGGCAGCAACTTTCGATATGCCCATCGTCCATCCAGTCTCTGGATCACTGAAGCCCCGGACCATCCTGCCACCGAGAATAGTAGATTTCTCCGATCAGAAGCTGATGGAGATGTTCCCAGAGCTGCTGGAAGTTTTGGACGCCCAAGGTTGGACAGAGTTTGTCTCTGCACATACTATGTATTCCCCACAGCTTGTGCAAGAGTTCTACCACAATCTGCAAGTCGTGGATGACAAGGTCTATACAGTAGTTCAGGGAGTCGTCATCAGCCTCGACTTCAAGCTCCTCCACAAGGCGCTGAATATTTCCAGGCATGGTACTGTCTTCAATCCTGAGGATTTTAATTTCAAAGCTGCATATGCCGTGGTCACTGGCCAACCAGTCCCTGAGGTTCTTCCAAAATCCCTCAATGCCAACACTTTCCCTCCTCTTCATCGATTGCTCCATCACCTTCTTACCACTATAATCCAACCAAGAGGAGGCGCCAGGGAACATGTAAGTCGACTTCACCTATTTCTTCTCCATGGCCTCATCACACGCCAACCCATCTGCCTTCCCAAGCTCATGCAGAACACTTTCAAAACCCTCTTGCATTATCCCCTGAACTCTCTTCCTTATGCTGCCCACATTACTGCCATTTTGGAAGCAGCAACTATACCCATTCCTCCCGCTCCGCGCGTTGTCATTCCCAAACGGCACGTATACTCATTCCATTACGTGACCACATTTTTGGGCTATAAGAAGGTCGGAGATCAAGTCCAGCGCACTCTACCATCCAAGGGTAAATCCAAAGCACCGTTGCCTTCCTCCTCTCCACCACAGACACCCATTCATGTTAGCCCTGCTGCAACCCCTCCACCTGAGGTGCTTCCCACTCACACTCCCACTTTTACCACCACTGCTACCCCTCCTCCACATTCACTCGCTATTGTGCCATGGCAACCAGGTACTGCAGCCACTCATGTTCCATCTACATCTGTTCCACCTACCCATGCTCCCTGTACCTTCGCTCCGTCTACTTCTGCTCCACCACCTCCTTCCACCTCCAATACTGAGTCTCACGGAGTGCTTCTCCAGATAGCATCTCAGCTGACCTCACTCACAACTCAATTCCAATCCTTTCAAGAAAGTATGAATGCTGCAACCGGGCGCTTGGAGCTGAAAGTCCAAAGACTAGAGCAGCAGATGGAGACCAGGTTCATCAAGCAAAAGGAACACTCAGATCATGCTAGCTCTCGGTTTAACAGACTGGTTAGCACTTTAGCTGAAGTGTCAGCAGAGATGGGTACACGCATTGAGTTCACCAACCAGCAGACTAAACAGTATCACCATGCTACTATCTCAGAGATCCAGAAGCTAAGGCTTTCTTATGCACACATAGTTGACAAGCTGGATCGGATGGCAGAGAACGTGAAGCCCGAGACTTCTTCGTCCTCCTCGGAGTGACTGTCTGGATACTCCTCTTTTTGCTGTTGACAAAGGGGGAGATAGAGTCTTTGTGTGTCATTGTGTGTCTAGGTGTGTCTAGATGTCAAGTCTTTGCCTTTGTTTTTTGAGTCATTCCTGTAATTCATGTTATGATACTTTTGAAAGGCATATCAAATGAATTTTCTGGCTGAAATATGTGATAATGATATATGTTATGATAGTGTCTGAATGGCATATCAAATGCATTTTCTGGTTGAAATAATCTCCTAATTGTCACAATGACTCATGGTTGTCATCATCAAAAAGGGGGAGAATGTTGTGCATCCCTTTAGTTTTGATGATGACAAAGGATATGTTTAATTGCTCCTTCAATATAAAGTAATGGACTCATGACAATTTGATGATGACAAAAGATGTGTTTAACTAATTCAATGCAAATCTGATAGTTCAAGTAATTTCAGGTATACTGAAGTACTAATGAAGTCAACAGATCAGAGGAAGTTGTCAAAGGTTGCTTGTCGACCAGAGAAGTAGTCATTGTCGACCAACGAATCAAACCAAACACAGCTCAAGTCATTTTTCCTCTATACGCGCTCTGGTTGTCGACCAGAGCCCTGCTCGTTGTCGACCACGGAACAGACAGAGCATCAGACGGAACTGCCAGCCATCTGGACATTGCCCCTTGTCGACCAGCGACAGGGCTATTGTCAACAATGAGCGATACAAGCATCAGTCTGAAGAACCAGCCGTCTGGACACTGCTCATTGTCGACCAGAGACAGGGTCGTTGTCGACCACAAGCGGTTCATCGTCCAGAACCAAAATCCAACCGAATTCAGTTTCGGTTCCTTGAAACCTGCAGGTTGTTGTTGCAGGTTGTTGGGCTGTTCAGAGGATAAGATTTCGCACGGGATTCAAGGAGAGAATCTTGCTAAGAACCGGTCAAATCTTCTTTGGATTATCTTTAATCTTCTCCCTGTTTTTTAGAGAAAAAACCTAACAGTTTTTGCACTAGCGCGGGAAACAGCTTCGAACTTGATATGAAATGGTGCAAAAAGAAAAGAGTGGAGATACGATGCATAGAGAACAGAATATGGGAATATAGAGAAGAAGCTAAGGAAGATCAACATCAGAAGTTTCTCTAACCAGAAAAGGAAGAGTGGCTCTCCCGCAATCAAAAAACTGCAGAAGACAGAAGTGTTCGTCGGTGTTGCAGAAGGAAGATCTGGCTCAAGGCGTTGCAAGCTCCAGCAGCAAGGCAGTTGAAGACATCCTGCTGGAAGTCCTACAGGGAGTCTTGTCTTGTTACCTGTGTGATTGAGTCCCAAGCTGAACTCTTTAATTACTCTGCTACAAAAGTCCATGTTCAGTCTGTTACATCTTTTTTATTCATCTTTACAACTAGTGTCAAGCTGTGAGGCAGCGGATTCAAGCTGTGTGTCAGCAGGAACAAGCTGTGTGACAGCGGTGTTTGTGTGAGATCAGAAATTCTCATATAGTGAAGCCTTGCTCAAATTGAGCAAGGGGTGGACGTAAGTCTCGGGAAGGGACTGAACCACCTAAAAAGTATTGTCTTGTGGTTTGCTTGTTGTGTGTGTGTCTCTTTGTGTGTTTACTGTCATTGTTGCTATCAGCGTTAGTTTTATACTTCATTGATTTCTCGTGATCCAATTAGTCTTTGTTTGATAAATCGAAAAAGGGGGACAAGATCTATTCACCCCCCCTCTAGATCTAGTCAGTCCGTACTCAACACACTGAAGGAGTAGACTCTCAAGCCAACGGAACACAACGTTCGAACCCGATGAAGTACGGGGACCGTCCCACGTACCAGCACCATCGCACGGTGACCACAGTCGGAGAAGAAACGGGACTCACAGTCCACAAAGAAACGCAGAAGTATGGTTCCCAAGGTAGCTCACAGGCCGCCAAACCGAATTCCATTCTCAGGGAACAACGGGAACCCTCTAGCCCCAGGTTGGGCAACTGGACTCGCAGTCCAAGGCCACACACATGGCCCAGGCGGAAAGCACAGAAGCACGATTCCCAGGGCAACGCACAAGCTGCCACGGCGATAACTGGACTCATAGTCCAAGGCCAAACACATGGCCCACTCGGTAATCATCTTCTGGAAGAAACTCACGACATGCGGGGAACCCTCGCCGCACTTGCACCGACGCACAGTGACTCGATCAAGCGTAACATAAAAGCTCGGAACACGAGGAGTCACCTAGACTCTCAAACCCATAGGCACACCAAACGAGGTAGAACGGTCCTCCCGACACCCTCAAGACACGGACACAGAACCCTCGGGGTGTCTAGGACATCCAAGAGACCGCAAGTCGACCACTAGGTCACAACCGGGTCGACTAGGGACCTACACAATGTGAAACGATCGCGGCAAGCATGAAGAACCACTTCGGCGTAACACAGTGCCTGGCAGTCTACCTTTGGGACGTCACAGTTGTAACGGTCCAAGGCTAGACCATCACAGCACTCTAACGGTCCAACACAGGAGCGTTACGTGAGAGGGGGAACACCGGTTGTGACGCACCCACCCTGGGGCATCACAATCTCTAACGGACCAAGCCTGGTGCGTTAGAAGACAGAACGAAACAGGTTGTGATGCACACCCCTCGGGGCGTCACAGCCTGTGACGGTCCTACCTAGGCGCGTCAGAAGAATGAGCTACGTCAGCTCTGACGCTCCCATACAGAGGCGTCACAGTGCTCTTACGGGCCACCCCTGGTGCGTTAGAGACTCGTGACCCCCAACGGTCTGAAAACACAAGAACGGACGCAGCGGTCTAACCCAGGCTTGTCACACCCTCTGGCGGTTTATCGTGGGACCGTCAGAGCGACCGACGCCCTGCCGACAAAATAGGATCCTGTGACGCACCCTCCTTGGCGCGTCACAGCACGTAACGCACCCACCCTGGGGCGTTACAAACTGTGACAGTCACTGGAAGGACCGTCACACCGTCCCGAGAACGTTACAGCGGGAAACGACCCAAAAATCATCCCACGCCCCCATACCTCCACGGGAGAGGGGGAAAACAAGGGGAAAGCCCCCAAATAGTCCCTAGCATGCATCTATGGCCTCGGATCAGCAAAAAATGCAATGAAACGGCGGATCGACGCTCAACCCCAAAAACATGGATTTTTACCAAAATCCCCAAATAAACCTGCTTGGCTCACCACGGTCGACAAAACTCGCGGGAAAGGGAATGCGCGAGCTGGGGGTCCATGTCACATCCCGAGCCTTTATGACAGCGGAAGACTCGCTCGAGAAATGTGAACAGCCGGCATGGTAAGCCTCTTGCAAGTAAGAATGATCAGAGCGTAAGATAATCACACGCATAAATGCAATTGCACATTATTTTAATCAAACTCCAACTTATTTCATTGATAATCAATATTCAAATACAATAACTTTCAACTTCTTCCAATCTATCAGACTCAAGAAATAGGAAAATTACATAGACTCAATCTAAATAATATAGACTTTCCTAAGTCTTCACTCTCATCTTAACAACACTTTCATTCGCTCTCGGACCCGCTACTTGTATAGCCCGAATCCAAATTCGAATCACTTCCATCTCCTGAAAAGATTGGAAATAGGTAATGAGCACACTTTCCCAGTAGGTATCTTTGCATCAACATGAAGACATCATTAACGTAATTAACATTTTAGCTCTAACGAAATAAGGTAAAATCATATAAATGCGATCAATCACGCGGTTAAACCAAAGTAACAAGATGATCATGTAAGATAGAATGAGAGCAAGAATGTAACAAGAACATGTTATTGGCCTTTCATGAACAAGAATGTAACGAGAATGTACTAACAATGTCACATAATCATCACTCCAGTATCTTTTGCTTATGAGCAAGTACTTCGTGAATTTCTATGGAATATCAAGCAAGAAAGTCATGTCGTGCCTTGGATCTTATCTTATTTATAGAGAAAGTACTCCCAGCGCAATGCGACGCCAGTAGCATCATATCCCATGGTTTATAATAGTATGTTTCCGGCAATCAGCCGAGGGAACTAGCATAGAGCCCTTGAACACAATCAGTGCTCGATCGCATCTTCAAGTATAAATCAAGCTACTTCCACGCATGTAACAATAAAGTATGGCCAAGAATGTACAATTCAATAAGTTCATGATAACACTATTCAACGAATGAACGCTTCAATTTAATAATGCGAGAGTCAAGAATGACTTAAACAAGGTTATGCTTATGGAAATAAATCGGCAGCATAATGGTACGTTCTTTATTTTCCATCAATTAAATTAGGTATCTTGAACTAATTTGGAAAGTCCTGGATCATCATTAATCCATCTAGAAACTTTGGAACATCAACCCTTGGGTCAAACCTCGGGTTAAGCACTCAAACAATGTGACGGTCAAGGACTGGGCTGTTACATGATGTAACGCTCCAGTGTTCAGCCGTTACATTAGTCTGAATCCAGAAATAGTAAAATAGACTTAGTGAAATGTGACAGTCATGTATTGGGCTGTTAGTTGCTCCTGACGGTCCAGTATAGATCAGTTACATTGCTAGAACTAGAAACATCGATAGTGTAATCTACTAAATGGGCTTTAATGGTACAACCAACTCGGCGTCCTAGTGAGAATCCCAGGCTCGCGGAGAATTACGGAGGCCTTGAAACAAGATTTTCTAATCCATTGGAAGGAATATCCAATAGAGAGATCCTCATGTCTAAGAATAATGCTTCTATAGTGCAAAATGTGAACTAATAGACAACATACCGGAATACGTGCCATGTACTTAAAGAAATGACTCTATAGATAGAGAGAAAATGTGTAGCAACA
Source organism: Amorphophallus konjac (assembly GCA_022559845.1). Lineage (NCBI taxonomy): Eukaryota > Viridiplantae > Streptophyta > Magnoliopsida > Alismatales > Araceae > Amorphophallus > Amorphophallus konjac. The sequence goes on along the minus strand of CM040119.1, from coordinate 123,834,262 downwards.
TGAAACCAAGATAAACTCCGTCAATTCATCATTGAAAATCATGATTTAGGTACAAAACTATAGAATTTTGGCACATGAAATCAACATAACTCAAAATAACTTAAGACACCTTACTCATGTAATTTCGATTATGAATCAGTAACTAAACTTAAAGTCATGATAACGGGTTCAAACTTAGCTATCTAAGCTTATATGTAAGTAAACTTAACTGGTTATCATTCTGCCACGGGCTGACAGAACACAGGTGTCTGACGGTCTAGGATAGGCGCGTTACAGTCTTGTGACGGTTGATCGAGGGGCCGTTACAGTAGTGTAATGCTCCTGTTAAGGTGCATCAGAGACAACAGAGTAATTAAGACGCAGTAGAGGGTGTGGCGGCTTATCGTAAGGCCGTTAGATCACTGTGACGGTCTTACATTAGTGCATCAGATCGTCTGCTGGCAGTAAAATAAAGTAAAGGTTTATGAAACCATAACATGCCTGGAAATCAAAATACTACAACTATTCTAGACATCATAAACAAAGTATAGGCCAACTATATGCATGGGTTTTAGTGAATAGACAAGATAATATCTTTTATTTCCCATTTAGGGTTAAGAGATGCATGAATGTATAGAAATATTAAAACATGAAATTTATGATCTATCATGCATGAAATCAATCCAAACCATAGGGCTTTTATCCCTAACAAGATGTTTTTGCCAATCATGAGATGACCTATCTCTTAAATGAGCTTTAATCTTCCAATTTGGGACTGCAAGACACGCCCTAGTTCTTCCCTTCCTAAGATTTTTCAGCAACTTCACGTCGCTCTATCTCTCCAATCTCTTGACCTAAGGACGTGAAATTTTGAGGGTAAGAAGTTGAAACTAAGGTGAACAAAAAGTTCTAAAGGACTAAACTCTAATTACCTCGTTTAGACGTCCTAATCTCTTGATCTTCATGGGTCTTTTGCTCTGAATTCTGGGCTGCTATGACTGAATCAGTGACTTTGGAAGCTTCTATCTCCTTAGTTGGTTGATCTCCTAGCACGAAATTTGAAGAACTATTAGTCTAAAGTATACTAAACAAAATCCTCTAAAGAACTTACCTGAAATTATGACTTATTACCTTGATTCTTCACGAGCCAAAAGTAAGGGTCGCTCAGTTCAGAACTAGGTCCTATTTATAGGGTTTTGGCTAGGGTTTGAAGATTAGATCGATTCTAGAGTCCTTAATTTGCCAGAATCTGATCCCTAAGAGTCTCTAGTAACCTTACAAGTTCTCCCAATTAGGTCTCTTGTAGATAGGATCCCAGAGATCCAATCTTTTTACTCGTTCTTCCATTCACGGAACTATCAGGGTGTAACGCATCAGTCTAGGTGTGTTACGTGACTGTGGCGGTCGCACGATAGACCGCTACATCCAACATGCACAGAATTCAACATAAATGAAACTCTTTTATTAATTATCCATATTATTATCCATAAAATACGTAAATAGACTAAATAACCTTCTAGAATATGGGCCAAACTTAATGGGCTTGGTCCTCTGACCTATTGGGTTTCAATTATCAAAGCTAGATTAATTAGTTATCATAAATTGGGCCTTATAATGATTTATTTAATCTAATATCCATTTATTAATCCATTTTGGGTCTTTAAAATTTCCAAAAAATAATTAAATATACCAAAAATAATTTATAAAATTCTGGGCCTTACACCCTCCCCCACTTAAGAGAATTTGGTTCCCAAATTCAATACATGGATTATGGAGAGTGTACTTACAGTTGAACAATTCTGGAAATCTTTTCCGCATGGCTGCTTCGATTTCCCATGTTACTTCATATGGCCATATTTTCTTCCCTTGAATCTTGACCATAGGAATAACTTTATTTCTTAGTTGATGCACTTCCCGTTCCAGAATCTTTATTGGCGTTTGCTCGTACGTCATACCCTTCTGAATCTCCAGATTGTCATAAGTGATAATATGGTCAGGATCATATACATATTTCTTCAGCATAGAGACGTGAAATACGTCATGAACTCCTGCTAATTGTGGAGGTAAAGCCAGTCTATAAGCCACTTCAACGACCCTTTCAAGAATTTCAAACGGGCCAATGAACCTTAGAGTTATTTTGCTCTTAATGCCAAATCTCTGAATACCACGACCTAGAGAAACCTTGAGATACACATGGTCTCCTACTTGAAATTCCAAGTCGCATCTTAATTATCAGCATAAGATTTTTGCCTATCTTGTGCCATCTTTATTCTCTCTTGAATAAGCTTGATCTTCTCTAAAGAATCTCTGATAATATCGGGGCCTAGGAATTGTCTTTCTCCTATTTCATTCCAACATATTGGTGATCGACAATTTTTTCCATATAGAGCTTCAAAAGGTGCCATTTGTATGCTGGCCTGATAACTGTTGTTATATGCAAATTACACTAGAGGCAAGTGATCATGCCAACTACCTCTAAAATCAATAACACAAGCTCTGAGCATGTCTTTTACCACTTGATTCATTCTTTCTGTCTGTCCATCAGTTTGTGGATGAAAGGCTGTGTTGAAATTCAATCTAGTCCCTAGTGACTGTTGTAGCCCCTTCCAAAACTGTGGTGTGAATCGAGTATCTCTATCAGATATAATAGTGACTGGGACACCATGTAATTTAACAATTTCCCTAATGTATAATGCTGCCAGGATATCCACAGATCATCGACTTTTGATTGGTATGAAATGTGCAGATTTAGTTAATCGGTCTATGATTACCCATATACCATCGTGTCCACCTCTTGTCTTAGGTAACCCCATAATGAAATTCATTCATATACTCTCCCACTTCCATTCGGAAATATTCAAGGGATGCAGTTTACCTGCGGGTCTAAAATGCTCTGCCTTTAATTGTTGACAAGTGAGACATCGAGACACGAAATCAGCTATTTCTCTCTTCATATTGGGCCACCAGAAGTTTCTTCTGAGATCCTGATACATTTTTGTACCACCTGGGTGAATGGTATACCTAGATTTATGTGCTTCTTCTAGAATCAATTTCTTCGTATCCTCATGATCCGGTACACATACACGGTCTTTAAATAGTAATCTTCCATCCTTAATAGAAAAATCTGGCCTTTGTTCAACATTGGCCTTGATCTCCAATAATATAGGATCATCATTTTGTAGCTTGACCAGATCTTCTGTTAATGTAGGTTGAGCTTGAATATTAGCTAGGAAACAATCTTCCTTCCTGTCAATACCTAAGTTCAACTGAGCAAATTGCGGAATAAGATTAGTCATACTAATGATGAGACTTGATAGCATACCCATTGGTTTTCTGCTGAGTGCATCGGCTACAACATTAGCCTTGCCAGGATGATATTGAATAGTAAAATCAAAATCCTTGAGATATTCTAACCATCTCCTCTGCCTCATATTTAGCTCTTTTTGAGAAAATAAATATTTCAAGCTTTTGTGGTCCGAATAGACCGTGAACTTTTCTCCATAGAGATAATGACGCCAGATTTTCAAGGCGAAAATAACAGCTGCTAATTCCAAATCATGCACATGATAATTTTCCTCGTGACGTTTCAATTGTCTTAAAGAATAACAAATTACTTTTTCATTTTGCATGAGGACACACCCTAAGCCAATGCTTGATGCATCCGTGTATACTTCAAATCCACGACCTTCCATCGGTAGTGTTAGAATAGGAGCTGTAGTAAAATGATTCTTTAGAGTTTGGAAACTCTTTTCACATTCTTTTGACCAGACAAAAGGATTTTCTTTTCTCCTGAGTCTAGTTAAAAGAACTGCAATCTTTGAGAAATCCTTAATGAATCTTCTATAATAACCAGCTAGACCCAGAAAACTTCGTACTTCCGATATGGTCGTTGGCCGGCTCCAATCCTTGACGGCTTCTACCTTAGAAGGATCCACAGCGATACCTTCTTTTGAAATAATGTGGCCTAGGAATGAAACTTCCTTGAGCCAGAATTCACACTTATTAAGCTTGGCATAAAGTTTATGTTCTCTAAGTGTTTGCAAAGCTATCTTCAGATGTTCTTCATGTTCTTCCTTTGTCTTGGAATATATCAAGATGTCATCGATGAAGACGATGATGAATTGGTCCAGATATGGCTAGAAAACACTGTTCATAAGTTGCATAAATGCTGCTGGGACATTAGTTAACCCGAACGGCATTACCACGAATTCATAGTGGCCATAACGACTTCGAAAAGATAATTTATAAATGTCCTCTTCTTTAATTCTAAGCTGATGATAACCTGATCTGAGGTCTATCTTAGAAAAATATTCTGCTCCTGAAAGCTGATCGAAGAGTTCATCAATACGCGGCAACGGATACTTGTTTTTGATTGTAAGTTGATTTAGTCACCGGTAATCGATGCATAGCCTGAGAGAACCATCCTTCTTTTTGACAAATAGAACCGGCGCACCCCAAGGGGATGTGCTAGGTCTGATAAAGCCCTTATCCAGTAGTTCCTACAACTGCTTCTTTAGTTCTTTGAGTTCTGTGGGGGACATCCTGTAAGGAGCTATAGAAACAGGTGTTGCTCCTGGAATGAGTTCAATAGTGAAGTTTACTTCCCTCTCGGGTGGTAAACTGGGTAATTCGGATGGGAATACATCTGAGAACTCATTTACAATAGGAATGTCTGCTCAGATAATCTCCTTGGATTCGGTAACAGTGACAGAAGCAAGAAAAGCTTCACATCCTTGCGAGATAAGTTTGCAAGCATGAAGAGAAGATATGATAGTAGGATGCTTCTTGTACTTAATGCCAAGGAAGGAAAATCTTGGAAGATCGGGCTTTCGAAAGGATATAATCCTATTTCGGCAATTGATATAAGCATCATGATCTACAAGCCAATCTACCCCTAAAATGACATCATAACCTTTCATGTCAAGGCATACTAAGTTTACGGGGAAATTATGACCTTCTACTATCACTTCGCTATCAGGATAATAGTCGGTAAGCTTTGTTCCAGAACCTAAGGGTGTGGTAATAGCGAGATCTGAAGGTAAGGGAACTGATGCAATTGATAATGTTTTTCCAAAAGTAGTGGAGATAAAAGAATGAGAGGTACCAGTATCAAATAGCACAAATGCATGATGAGAATAAATTTGAAGAGTACCTTCCATAAGCCCACCATCCTTGGGCGCTTCCTCTTCTTCTAAGACGGCATTGAGGCGAGCCTGCCTCCTACGTCCTCCACCAGATGATTGGTCTTTCATAAGGGGATAATCTGGCATGCGATGCTCCCTGCTTCCACAACGTAAATAAGCGCCGAGGCGCTTCCAGCATTCCTCAGCCGAATGGCCAAATTTTTCGCAAAACGTGCAAGCTGTAGCAACTTGCTCTTCCTTGACTTTCTTTTGCTTATGGGAACTTCCACCATTCCCATTCCTGGATCTTTTCTTACTATCACGGATTTTTTAGGGCTCCGTGATGCTGAACTTTTCTTTCTTATAACGCCGATCTGAGCGTCGGCTGGATTCTTCTCCTTTCCCTTTTAATTTTTCGACCTTCTCTAAGGTCCTTTCACACAAATACGCTCGTTGAACCATTTTCGCATAAGTACAAATGTTTTGGGTCCCGAGTTGCTGAATGAAATAGGGCCGTAACCCGTCCATGAACCGATTTGCCTTCAATAAATCGGTGCTGATAAGATGCGGTGCATAAGGTGCAAGCCTTGAGAATTGCAGTTCATATTCGGCAACCGTCATCATTCCTTGCTGAAGAGCGGTGAACTCCATAGCCTTTCTCTCTTTTACGTGCTCAGAAAAGTACTTGGCACGGAATAGGGTAAGAAAGCCATCCCAGGTATGAGGTGCATCGGCCGGAGGTGCCGGAACCGACTTCCACCATGTACGGGCATCTTTGTTAAGTTGAAAGGTTACGAGATGCACCTTCTCCTGATCGGTGCATTGGATAACATCAAAGATACGATTCATTTCATCTATCCAGTTCTCTACCTCGTCAGGATTAGAAGAACCATAGAAACACGGAGGGTTTAAACTCCGAAAGTTACGATGTAAATCACCAGCCCTTGCTCCTGCGCAAGCTTGCGCCATGGTTTGTAATGCCTGAGTGAGGCCAGCAACCGTTTGCTGCATGCCATCCCAATTTACGCGATGAGCCATGGTAATAATAGGGTACCTGAGAGAAAAATAACAACTTGTTATTTCTCGTGAAACTGGAAGGAAAATCAATCTTAAAACTAATTAACTATCTTATCCCGGGTTCTACCCAATTCTCACATGGGTGTAGAAATTTCTTCCTTAGTTCATAGGTAGGGGTCCTTAAATCTTGGACTAATCTTATGACATGACTCTTCTTCCTAAGTTCTGAGACTTAGGCTCTGAAACCAACTTAACGGTCACGCCCCGAGCCTTTATGACAGCGGAAGACTCGCTCGAGAAACGTGAACAGCCGGCATGGTAAGTCTCTTGCAAGCAAGAATGATCAGAGCGCAAGATAATCACACACATAAATGCAATTGCACATTGTTTTAATCAAACTCTAACTTATTTCATTGATAATCAATATTCAAATACAATAGCTTTCAACTTCTTCCAATCTATCAGACTCAAGAAATAGTAAAATTACATAGACTCAATCTAAACAATATAGACTTTCCTAAGTCTTCACTCTCATCTTGACAACACTTTCATTTGCTCTCGGACCCGCTACTTGTATAGCCCGAATTCGAATCACTTCTATTTCCTGAAAAGATTAGAAATAAGTAATGAGCACACTTGCCCAGTAGGTATCTTCGCATCAACATGAAGGCATCATTAAAGTAATTAACATTTTAGCTCTAAAGAAATAAGGTAAAATCATGCAAATGCGATCAATCACGCGGTTAAACCAAAGTAACAAGATGATCATGTAAGATAGAATGAGAGCAAGAATGTAACAAGAACATGTTATTGGCCTTTCATGAACAGGAATGTAACGAGAATGTACTAGCAATGTCACATAATCATCACTCCAGTATCTTTTACTTATGAGCAAGTACTTCGTGAATTTCTGTGGAATATCAAGCAAGAAAGTCATGTCGTGCCGTGGATCTTCACCTATTTATAGAGAAAGTACTCCCAGCGCAATGCGACGCCAGTAGCATCATACCCCATGGTTTATAATAGTATGTTTCCGGCAATCAGCCGAGGGAACTAGCATAGAGCCCTTGAACACAATCAGTGCTCGATCGCATCTTCAAGTATAAATCAAGCTACTTCCACGCATGTAACAATAAAGTATGGCCAAGAATGTACAATTCAATAAGTTCATGATAACACTATTCAACGAATGAACGCTTCAATTTAATAATGCGAGAGTCAAGAATGACTTAAACAAGGTTATGCTTATGGAAATAAATCGACAGCATAACGGTACGTTCTTTATTTTCCATCAATTAAATTAGGTATCTTGAACTAATTTGGAAAGTCCTAGATCATCATTAATCCATCTAGAAACTTTGGAACATCAACCCTTGGGTCAAACCTCGGGTTAAGCACTCAAACAATGTGACGGTCAAGGACTGGGCCGTTACATGATGTGACGCTCCAGTGTTCAGCCGTTACATTAGTCTGAATCCAGAAATAGTAAAATAGACTTAGTGAAATGTGACGGTCGTATATTGGGCCGTTAGATGCTCCTGACGGTCCAGTATAGATTCGTTACATTGCTAGAACCAGAAACATCGATAGTGTAATCTACTAAATGGGCTTTAATGGTACAACCAACTCGGCGTCCTAGTGGGAATCCCAGACTCGCGGAGAATTACGGAGGCCTTGAAACAAGATTTCCTAATCCATTGGAAGGAATATCCAATAGAGAGGTCCTCATGTCCAAGAATAATGTTCCTATAGTGTAAAGTGTGAACTAATGGACAACATACCGGAATATGTGCCATGTACTTAAAGAAATGACTCTATAGATATAGAGAGAATGTGTAGCAACGTGAAACCAAGATAAACTCCGTCAATTCATCATTGAAAATCATGATTTAGGTACAAAACTATAGAATTTTGACACATGAAATTAACATAACTTAAGACACCTTACTCATGCAATTTTGATTATGAATCAGTAACTAAACTTAAAGTCATGATAACGGGTTCAAACTTAGCTATCTAAGCTTATTTATAAGTAAACTTAATTGGTTATCATTCTGCCACGGGCTGACAGAACACATGTGTCTGACGGTCTAGGATAGGCGCGTTACAGTCTTGTGATGGTTTATCGAGGGGCCGTTACAGTAGTGTAACGCACCTGTTAAGGTGCGTCAGAGACAACAGAGTAATTAAGACGCAGTAGAGGGTGTGACGGCTTATCGTAAGGTCGTTAGATCACTGTGACGGTCTTACATTGGTGCGTCAGATCATCTGCTGGCAGTAAAATAAAGTAAAGGTTTATGAAACCATAACATACCTGGAAATAAAAATACTACAACTATTCTAGACATGATAAATGAAGTATAGGCCAACTATATGCATGGGTTTTAGTGAATAGACAAGATAATATCTTTTATTTTCCATTTAGGGCTAAGAGATGCATGAATGTATAGAACTATTAAAACATGAAATTTATGATCTATCATGCATGAAATCAATCCAAACCATAGGGCTTTTATCCCTAACAAGATATTTTTGTCAATCATGAGATGACCTACCTCTTAAATGAGCTTTAATTTTCCAATTTGGGACTGCAAGACACGCCCTAGTTCTTCCCTTCCTGAGATTTTTCAGCAACTTCACGTCGCTCTATCTCTCCAATCTCTTGACCTAAGGACGTGAAATTTTAAGGGTAAGAAGCTAAAACTAAGGTGAACAAAAAGTTTTAAAGGACTGAACTCTAATTACCTCGTTTAGATGTCCTAATCTCTTGATCTTTAGGGGTCTTTTCCTTTGAATTCTGGGCTGCTATGACTGAATTAGCGACTTTGGAAGCTTCTATCTCCTTGGTTGGTTGATCTCCTAGCACGAAATTTGGAGAACTATTAGTCTAAAGTATACTAAACAAAATCCCTTAAAGAACTTACCCGAAATTATGACTTATTACCTTGATTCTTCACGAGCCAAAAGTAAGGGTCGCTCAGTTCAGAACTAGGTCCTATTTATAGGGTTTTGGCTAGGGTTTGAAGATTAGATCGATTCTAGAGTCCTTAATTTGCCAGAACCTGATCCCTAAGAGTCCCTAGTAACCTTACAAGTTCTCCCAATTAGGTCTCTTGTAGATAGGATCCCAGAGATCCAATATTTCTACTCGTTCTTCCATTCACGGAACTATCAGGGTGTAACGCATCAGTCTAGGTGCGTTACGTGACTGTGGCGGTCGCACGATAGACCGCTACATCCAACGTGCATAGAATTCAACATAAATCAAACTCTTTTGTTAATTATCCATATTATTATCCATAAAATACGTAAATAGGCTAAATAACCTTCTAGAATATGTGCCAAACTTAATGGGCTTGGTCTTCTAACCTATTGGGTTTCAATTATCAAAGCTAGATTAATTACTTATCATAGACTTATAATGATTTATTTAATCTAATATCAATTTATTAATCTATTTTGGGTCTTTAAAATTCCCAAAAAATAATTAAATATACCAAAAATAATTTATAAAATTCTGGACCTTACAGTCCATCTCCCTACCTCCACCGAAGAAATGACGCGCCGTGGACGCTGATCCATGAAGAAAACGCCGTGAAACCCTCGCCGTTCCACAAACCCGCGGCCGAGCTTCCACGCGCCACCGGCCCTCGATCCTCGACCCGTTCCCCGTTCCTCACCTCCCGCCATCGTCGCCTCGCCCTCCTCCGCCACCGTCGGCCGCCCGGGGAGAGGGGGAGAGAAAGAGATGAGAGAGAGTGAGAAAGAGAGAATGAGAGGGGGAGAGAGAAAAAGGGTTAGCATATATAGAAAAATCTGAAAATTGTAGAAATTCAGAAAATTACGAAAAATTACCTCCGCGATCCTCGGGAGGAGCACAACGCAGTGGTAACGTCCTGGAGTCAGAGAATGCCATGGTTTGCCCTGCACAGAGTTCCGAAGGCACATCAGGGAAAAACACGTGTAAAACACAATACACTCCGAGACCCACTAAAATGATCCGAAAAAAATCCGGGGCATTACACCGACTCTATTCTATGCAAAGATTAAGTATGAAGATGTAGACAACATTTATATGATAATCTGACAGATGAAATTCATCAAAATACACACATCATCGTATCAAGACAAAGTAGACAAAGTCAACTCTTCAGTCAACGAAGTCAGATAGAACTGTTGCCAATCATTCAAAATAATTCAGCACAAAGTAGCACAACTACTCATCAATCCAGAGATGACCCAACATTCTCCCCCGACATTCAATCTCAGAGGAGACCCAACATTCTCCCCATTTTTGATGATGACAACCCCAATGGCAAATCTAAATATACATGCCATAAAGCTGATGTATTTTGACGAGTCATAAAACATGGTTAGATGATATGCAGACTCTCAGATGTTGTGCAGAGTATATGAACATTCTCCCCCTAAATAAGTGACTTCTCCCCCTTAATCAAAAAAAATCCCTCCCCTATAAACACTGTCTAGAGAAGGATAAGTGAAGATCATAGAATGTAATCTATCCCCCTTTGCCATTAGCAAAAAAAGGAGTAAGGAGGCCAATGGAAGCTAAGAAGAACTAGGGAGGATGTAGGAGATAGACTAACATTCTTATGTAATAGTTTAGAATAGGAGCAGATTATTTGGTAGTTCTTCAGACATAAGAGTCACCACTGTGCAATTTGACAAGAATCTGGTTTAATAGTTATAAAAGGTAAAGTGAATGCACTGCTTTTCTGAAATAGAGTTATAGTACCCGTTTATAGCAATGAACCTAAGTCACATACTCATGATTGACTAGGTCAAGACTATATCCTACTAATTTCAGAGTCAATAAATGTCAAGGAGAGTGACCTGAATTTGTATTGAGGTTAAACAATTTACACTTAGTGAAATTGGAATTTTAAGGGTTACAACAATTCTTTTTCACTTCAGATTTTGAAATTGAGTTTAGTGAACAGACATGTGTCATTTATACTTTTGACATTAAGGGTACACGTGGGTTAGATGCAAGTACCCCCAGTTACTAAGCATAAACTACCATATCTGTCTCTGATCAGAAACTACACAGATGATTTACATCTTTGGCATTAAGGGTACACGTTTATCAGACGCCAGTACCCCCAGTTACTAAGTGAAACCAGCCCTATAGTTTTGACCATATGAACAGAGGTAACATGAAGCACTTCATGACATGAATTCCTCTTCATTTCCTTGACGGAGGGTTCAGTTTCTCAGTGCAATTTAGTCATTGCTCTGTCATTATATTCATTTTTTTACTAATGATTTTACTGTTGCTGCCCTTTTAATTTTTAAAGTGACTTGTTTAAAAATAATACTCTTTCTAATTTTCCCAGCCTAGACTTCACTAAGTCTGTAATTTTTAGATACAATGAAGATCTTATCTGTCATAGTTATGAAAGAAAGGTTGAGACCTATGAAAGGTATATCTACCACCCTATTTTCTGAAAACAGTCTTTAAACTCTACAGTTTATTAAAACTAAACCATCAGTTCATTCAAAGAGCAAATGTGATTCTTATAAAAGAAGACTTGTGATAATTGGTGCTCCACATAATGAACCAATAGCAAGACTGTTATCCATTCAGAATGAGGGAAATTCAAATATAAGCACAAAGTTAGTTCATGAGAGGTTTCAAGGAATGGATATGGCACTCAGTGATGAAAGTAGATCCAAGCAAGGTCAATTGATGCAAATGAGGTCGTGTGATGAGAACATCTGAGAATGAGAAGAGAGTTTGAAAAGGTTACACCAACACCAGAGTGATTAAACTTCTTCTGACATCATAATGCACCTACCTTAACATGCACAAAGCAGGCAATGCACCGACTATGCATACGAATGGAATATACATGCACCGACCTATTATGTGTAAGACAAAAGGTGCATGGACTTACACGCTACTCAGACACAAGGTGCACTGACCTTGTATGTAGAATGCTCACACTAAGTGCAAGATATGCACTGACATATACTTGGTGCAGAAACACGCATCGACTTCAAATGCTCATAGCATAAACATGCACTGACCTAAGTGGTGCATATGGCAAACTCAATTGATACCAATTGATGTTTGATCTAGAGGGAAAACTCCCCCTATCTATATGCCATCTTATTTGACAATGCATCTATGCACAACAATTATTCAAAAGTTCAGAGATTGTTTATTCAGAGAGAAGCAGACACATATTTATTTTCAGACTAAGTCAGATACCAATTCAAGAATGAAGTCAGTAAATCAGAAGTCATTTTTATACAAAATTTACATAGCCCCAATTCTCTTCTTAAGAATTTAAATCTTTCATTTCCAAGAGGTTTTGTAAAAATATCAGCAATTTGTTTTTTTGTTTCAACAAAATTCAATTCAATTTCATTCTTGCTTACTACATCTCTAAGAAAGTGATGTTTTATTTCAATATGCTTAGTCCTAGAGTGATGAACATGATTTTTAGTCAAGCATATGGCACTAGTATTATCACATAAAATTGGAATGCATCCCAAATTTATCTGATAATCATTAAGTTGATGCTTAATCCATAGTACCTGGGCTGCACAATTTCCTGCAGCGACATACTCTGCCTCTGCAGTGGATAATACAACTGTGTGTTGCTTCTTGGAAGCCCAAGACACTAGGCAACCACCTAAGAACTGGCAGTATCCACTAGTGCTTTTCCTATCAATCTGACACCCAGCATAGTCTGCATCAGTGTATGCTAATAAGTCTAGCTCACACCTAGCAAGGTACCAAAGACCTAGCTCTTGGGTGCCTGACAGATATCTAAAAATCCTCTTGATAGCACAAAAATGTGACTCTTTAGGACTAGTCTGAAATCTAGCACATAAGCACACATCAAACTGAATATTAGGCCTAGATACAGTAAGGTAGAGAAGGGATCCGATCATACCTCTATATAGCTTGTTATCAACTAGTTTACCTTTTGAGTCATCATCAAGGCTTGTTGATGTACCCATTGGTGCTGTAATCTCCTTGAGGTTGTCAAGTTTGTATTTCTTCAGCATATCCCTTATGTACTTGGACTGAGTGATGTAGGTTCCTTCTTTTGTTTGGGTCACTTGCAGTCTAAGAAATAACTTCAGTTCACCCATTGAGCTCATCTCAAATTCATGTGTTATCAAATCATAAAATTTCTTACACATCATTGGGTTAGTTGAACCAAAAATTATATCATCCACATATATTTGAACAATAAGAATGTCTAGATGACATACCTTTGTGAACAAAGTTTGGTCAATTTCACCTCTAGAAAACTTCTTATCTGTAAGAAACTTGCTGAGCCTGTCATACCAATCTCTAGGAGTTTGTTTCAAACCATAGAGAGATTTATTCAATTTATAGACATAACTAGGAAAGTCTAAACATTCAAATCCTAGAGGTTGTCTCACGAAGACATCCTCTTTTATTTCTCCATTCAAGAAAGTAGATTTTACATCCATCTGCTGGAGGGTGATTCCTAATGAGCAAGCATAAGCGAATAAAATCCTAATTGCCTCTAACCTAGCCACAGGGGCAAATGACTCTTCAAAGTCAATTCCAAACTCCTGATTATACCCCTGAGCTACAAGTCTGGCTTTATTCTTAACAACTTTTCCCTGCTCATCGGTTTTATTCCTGAACACCCATATGGTCCCAATGACAGTCCCATGATCAGGAGGTGGAACTAAGTGCCATACCTTGTTCCTATCAAATTGATTCAATTCCTCATGCATGGCATTGATCCAATGCACATCACTGAGGGCACTGTCAATGTTCTTGGGTTCAACATAAGAAACTAATGCAAAAGCATTTAGTTCATTCTGAGCTCAAAAATAACCTCTGGTCCTAGGAGGTTCATGCAAGTTACCAATTACATTATCTACAGGATGATCTCTAAGAAATCTCACATTGATAACCTGATTACCTTGACCCTCATTTACCTCCCCCAGAGTACCAGGCTTATCACGCCCCGAACAAGGCGGAATTATCAAGGCGTGAACAGTTATACGGGTAAGTCGATCAAGAGACTCAGATGATGAGTATGAACACAAATGGACAAAATCACATCTTTAATTCATAATCTGACTTTCCAACAAATGTCCTTCAAGGACTTACAATATTGTTCAGTCTCGATACATTCATTTATAAGTAGACAGACTAGGAAAAGTAATTTATTAAAAACTATCATCACTCTCATCACTCCAGCGCATTTTCGTCATCTTCAGAATTTCCTAAAAATTAACAATAATACACAGGGTGAGCTAGAAAGCTCAGTAGGACTTATATCTCCTTACCAGGTCACTTTAAGTAATTGGCATTTTAGATCATCTATATGCTCTCGAATAAAACAAATGACAATTAGAGAACAAGATCAAGAAGTCAAGAATTTCAAGAATAGATATTGTAGAACTCAAGCGTAAGTATGAAGATCAATAACAAGTATAGAATTATAAATATGGCCATGTAACAAGGATATTAATCACTCCAGTCAAACATGTCATGTATAGGAAGTTAAGCATGCAACGAGTCAAGCATGTAATAAGTGAATTGCCTAGTTCAATCTTGCATGTCAGTTGGTGCAATGCCACACCTGATCATTCAACTCCCTCGGGCACAAGTACTTTCAGGCTTTACTCGCCTAGGACCAGATCAGGGCCCCCATGTTTGCCAGGCATTGAGTATCAGGTGGACCAAGGTCCCATGTAATTTCCAGAACAATTCATTTATAATTATGGTCAATTCAAGTTTCAAGAAAAGCTTAAGAAGCGTAGTATAGCACATAACTAGTCATTTAGTTATGGAGGACTCTAGAGGTGGCCCCTACAGGCTCAAGAGGTGGCTCCTGTTATGTAGCACTTTGCACCATTCCGGCCTCAAGAGGTGACTCCCATAACGTAGCACTTTACCCCGCATGGCACTTAGCTCCTACACTCCCAAATGATTGTTTATGGCTAAAGTACAGATCTAGCAAAATTCTCATTTTAAGGACAAGTAGTATGAAGAGTAAATGAAGTTTATAAGAGCAGTTCAAGGATGATTTAAGGCATCACGTTTAACGACATTAAGACAATAAAGAGAATGAATTGTCGGTCAAGGTGCGATCAACTCTCGCGGAAAATCTTGTAAAATAAGTTTAGATCAAGTTTTTCTCAGTCGGGTAATTAGCAGAAAACTAAAGAAAATGCGGCCAGGTAAAAGGTGGGACAGTGGGAGGCTCCCCTCGTATGCACGAGGTCTTAATTAAGTAACCACTTATCCACTTAAAACGTTTGCCCGTGGACCTCTAGCCTTAGACACCGGTCTTTCTTGGTAAACTTGCTAGCTACACGATTTTTCGGAGACATGAAAACACGTAAATCGAACGAAAATCATTCTTGTATATTCTAACATATTCATTTGTGAAAGAATTTCAATGAAGGAAAAGACATTGAAAAAAGATGTCAAGCTTCCAATTGCATAATATGTTCATGTATGAAGAGAAGTTGAAAGGAGATGTCAAGCTTTCAGATAGAGCTTAGATAAAAGAGATAGGGTCAATCATGTATAGGAATTCTACGAAAATTAGAGCATAGTTGTTTGAATAATTAACGATAGCTTTACGAGTTCATTCATCTAGTCATTTCTTTGTTAATAGTATTCTTAAGGCAAGAACATGATTTTTAAATTCAAAATTTAAATTTTGAAATAACGTAAATAAACGAGGAAAATCGGGCGTGGTTACCGTATTCGAATCATGGTCCATATGTGATCCACGTTATTGAAACACGTTATGATAATGAAAACTCCCATTTTTAAACTTTAAATCTTAAAATAAGCCATAAATACAGGATCATGAAAAATTTACATAGAATCAAAATACTCATGCAAAGAAACATATATGGAGATCTAATTAAGTTTTCATCTGAGAGAAAACCTACCTCGTTGAAGATCAAAGAAGAAGAAATTTAAGAATGAAGAACGCTTTCGAACACTCCTCCAACTTCGAGCTTTCTCCCTCTCTCCAACTAGTAATTCCTCCCAAGAGATTTGTGCTTTGAGTAGGGAAGAGCCCAGCCCTATTTATAGGCCAAAATCTCCCACCTACTTTCCCTATTCCACCAACTTTGTTCCACTATTACACCAACCTTGTTCCACTATGTGAATGACATAATCAATGACCTCATTTATTCAATGACCTCATCCATGACCTCATTTATTCAATGATGTAAGAATGACCTCATCTATTAATTAGGATTAGATTAAAGCTAATAATTCTCTCTTAAATCGGATGCTATAGTACTGACGTCTTCACCTTCTCAGAATCGTGCCGTGAATCTCGTCGCTCGTGTCAACAAGTGGAATAGGGTTCATGTTTATGTATTCTATAATTTTAAAGATATAATAGAAAAATATTCATAATTTATTTTATTTTCATCTTTCATTATTTCTTTTTACGTATAAATGCATATAAAAATTTTTGAGTTGTTACCTCCTCCCCCACTTAAAAGAATTTGGTCCTCCAAATTCACATGACGTAATAGTAATTTAAAAATTCAAAAGGAGGGTTCAAAATTCTAACCTCGGATCAAATCTAGATACTTCTTCTTGATTGACTCTTCTAATTCCCAAGTAGCCTCCTCGAATCTACGCTTACTCCATTGGACTTTTACCATCGGTATAACCATGTTCCTTAGCTGGTGAAATTTTTGATCTAAGATCTTGATCGGTCTTTCTTCATAAGATAAATCCTTCTGTAGCATCAAGTCATCGAATTGAATCACATGCGAAGGATCATACACATATTTCCTTAGCATGGATACATGAAATACATCATGGACACCAGCCAATTGTGGAGGCAAAGCCAACTTGTATGCCACTTCGCCGATTCGTTCTAGAATCTCAAAAGGGCCAATATATCTTGGACTCAGTTTTCCTTTGATACCAAACCTTTTAATTCCTCGCGTGGGTGAAATTTTCAAGAAGACATGCTCCCCCACTTGAAATTCAAGGTCTCTTCTTCGATTATCGGCATAACTCTTTTGCCGGGATTGAGCAATTTTCAGTCTTTCACGGATCAACTGAATATTGTGAGTTGTATCTTGAATAATATCGGGACCCATCAATCCCTTCTCTCCAACCTCACTCCAGCATAGAGGTGATCTATAACTCCTACCATACAGTGCTTCAAAAGGTGCCATCTGAATGCTAGATTGATAACTGTTATTATATGCAAATTCAATCAATGGCAAGTGTTCATGCCAACTTCCCCCAAAATCTATCATACAAGCTCTTAACATATCTTCAATAATCTGATTCGTCCTCTCGATTTGTCCATCTATCTGAGGGTGGAAAGCTGTACTAAAATTCAGCCTAGTACCCAAAGATGATTGCAAACCTTTCCAGAAGTGGGAGGTGAATCTCGGATCTCTATCCGAAATAATAGAAGTTGGAATATCGTGCAGCCTTACAACCTCCTTGATATATTGGGCAGCTAGAACATCCACTGTCCATTTAGTTTTGATGGGCAAGAAGTGAGCAGACTTAGTTAGTTGGTCCACAATCACCCATATAGCATCAAATCCACTTCGGGTCTTTGGTAATCCAACTATAAAATCTATGCCAATACTATCCCATTTTCATTCCGGTATCTCTAGAGGTTTTAGCTTACCAGCTGGTTTGAGATGTTCAACTTTAACTTGTTGGCAGACCAAACATCGACTCACGAACTCGGCTACCTCTCTTTTCATGTTAGGCCACCAAAAGGTTCTTTTCAAATCTTGGTACATTTTAGTGGCTCCTGGATGAATAGTATACCTGGATTGGTGCGCTTCTTCCATTATCTTCTTCTTGAGTTTGTTACTATCAGGCACACAAGTTCTTCCTCGAAATAATAATCTCCCGTCATTCGCTAGTTAAAAATCAGGCCATTGGCTCAAATTTCCAAAAATTTCAACTAATAAAGGATTGTTACCTTGTTGCTCTTTTATCTCAGAGAACACTTCAAGCTATACCCTTATACTGGCAATCAAGACTCGTTCATGCTTTGATTCCACATTTAAATTTAATCTTGTAAATTACTCCAGCAAGCGCCATTCATTAATCATCAAACTTGATAATAGAGCCCTCGACTTTCTACTAAGAGCATCAACCACAACATTACCTTTTCCAAGATGGTATTGAATAGAAAAGTAAAATCTTTCAAATATTCTAACCATCTTCTTTGTCTCATGTTGAGCTCCTTCTGAGAAAATAGATATTTTAAACTCTTATGGTCAAAATAGATAATGAACTGCTCACCATATAAATAATGCCTCCATATCTTTAGAGCAAAGACTATTGTGGCAAATTCTAGATCATACACATGGTAATTAACTTCGTGGATCTTTAGTTGCCTAGATGAATAGGCTATCACCTTGCCTTGTTGCACTAATACACAACCTAGGCCAATTCCCGAAGCATCAGCATATACCTCAAATCCTCCTCCCGCAATAGGCAGAGTAAGAACATGTGTAGTTGTCAAGCGCTCCTTTAGAGTTTGAAAAATCTTCTCACATTCCTCAGTCCATACATAAGAATTTTCCTTCCTTGTTAGTCTAGTCAATGGCACGGTAATTTTAGAGAAGTCTTTGATGAATCTCCTATAGTAACTGGCCAATCCTAGAAAACTTCATATTTCAGTCACATTTGTAGGCCTTTCCCAGTTATTGATAGATTCTACCTTTGAAGGGTCAACAAAGATACCTTTCTTAGAGATCACATGACCGAGAAATGAAACTTCTTTTAACCAGAACTCACATTTGCTCAATTTAGTATATAATTGATTCTCTTTTAATATCTGTAAGGTAATCCTCAAATGTGCTTCATGTTCTTCCTTGGTTTTGGAGTAGATCAATATATCATCAATAAATACCACCACAAATTGATCTAAATAGGGTCAGAACACACTATTCATGAGTTGCATAAAAGCTGCAGGTGCATTAGTCAGCCCAAAAGACATGACAACAAATTCATAGTGTCCATATCTACTCTCGAATGATGTCTTATAAATATCTTCTTCCTTGATTCTCACTTGATGATAACCCGACCTGAGGTCAATCTTAGAGAAATAATGAGCTCCAGAGATTTGATCAAATAGTTCATCAATTCTTGGCAGAGGGTACTTATTCTTGATAGTCAATTGGTTCAACTGCCTATAATCAATGCATAACCTCATAGATCCATCTTTCTTCCTCACAAAAAAAATAGGTACTCCCCAAGGTGATGTACTAGGTCTGATGAATCCCTTCTCTAATAATTCCATCAATTACTCTTTTAGTTCCTTCAGCTCAGTAGGTGACATTCTATAAGGAGTTTTGGATACAGGGGCTGCTCCTGGTATCAAATCGATTGAGAATGAAACTTCTCTCTCGGGTGGTATGCCAGGTAATTCCTCAGGAAATACATCCAGATATTCCTTAACAATAGATATTTCTTCCAGAATGGGTTTCTTGGGTTCGGTTATAAGGACAGAAGCCAAAAATGCAACACATCATTTCTTCATCATTTTTCGAGCTTGAAGGACAGAGATGAGAAGAGGGTGTCTATGATGGCTATTTCTAGAGAAAGATAGTTCAGGGTATCCTGGTTCACCAAAGGTTACAATTCCTCGCCTGCAATCCACCTTAGCATTATACTTGGCCAACCAGTCAGCACCTAAGATTACATCATAACCCTCCATGTTCATACATATCAAATCAATGGCTAAGTTATGACCACTAATCAACACTTCACTAGAGGGAAAATAATGTTTAAGCTCAGTGCTTGCTCCTAAAGGTGTGGAAATAACAAGTTCAATTTTCAAGGGAACAAGTTTTTCATGTAAGGTGGTAGCAAAATTCTGAGATATGAATGAATGGGTAGCTCCAGTATCAAATAGAACAAAAGCAGTTCTAGAATTGATGGTGAGAGTACATTCCACCACTCCTCCTTCTTCAGTAGGTGTAGGTTCTATCAGAGCTTGGAGTCTTCCTTGACGCCTTAGTCCTTCTTGAGTTTTCTTCTCCGATGGAGATTCCTTCATAAGGGGACAATCGGAAATGCGATGATCCCCACTTCCACAGCGTAAGCATGCTCCCTTCTTTCTCCAGCACTCTTCAGTCTTGTGGCCAGCCTTGTCACAATATTTGCAGATATCTTTTGAAGATATATAAGGGATGACTTGTCTATTTCCATCTCGAGGCTTTTTATCTTGTTGAGGGGTTCCTCCTTCATTTGGCCTCTTCTTTCCAAAAGTGGGTTTAAAGTTTTCGGCACCAATAACTTGTTCTTTCACGACTCTTCCCTTGATTCTATCCGCCATCTCCATGGCATCTTCTAGCAGTTGGGCCTTCCGGACCATCTCGACATATGTTTGGATGTCCATAGGCGCCGGTTGGGGAATGTATTGGGGTCTTAGCCTATTCATGAATCGCTTGGCCTTCATTCTCTCTGTATTAATGAGGTATGGAGCATAACGGGTAAGTCGAGAAAATTGGGCCTCGTATTCAGCTACAGAGAGACTTCTTTGTTTAAGGGTGGCAAATTCTGTTGCCTTCTTTTCTTGGACTCTCACCGAGAAATACTTGCCGTTGAAATATTCTAGAAATTCCTCCCAAGTAATATGGGGATCGGGCAAGGTCGCCTCCATGGATTCCCACCAAGCTCTTGCATCCCTTTCCAGTTGGAAAGTTGTAAGCAAAACTCTATCTTGATCCGAGCATTGCATGACTCAAAATATTCTTTCTATCTCCTTGACCCAATATTCAGCTTCATCCGGGTCAGTGGAACTGTTGAACCTCGGGGGATTCGTGTTCCTAAAGTTACGGTGCAGGTCTCCCACACCATGGACATTAACTCCTCCTTGAGCCACTTGTTGTAGGGCTTGAGTTAGCCCTTGGACGGTCCTTTGCATTTCTCTCCATTGAGCACACTCAGCGGCCATTTTCAACAGCTAAGAATTTCTGCAAAACAAGCTATGGGGATTAAATGTATTATCTCTACATATCTTAATATCTAGCCCAAGTCTCTACCCAATCTCACGGGTCCAGTATGGCTATCGTTTGTCCTATAGTGTGAAAAACCTAGGATTTTTAATAACTAAGCCTTGATGCCCTAGACTCTTTTTAACCATAGGCTCTGATACCAACTAAACTGTCATGTCCCTAACAAGGCAAAATTATCAAGACGTGAATAGTTATACGGGTAAGTAGATCAACAGACTCAGATGATGAGTATGAACACAGATGGACAAAATCACATCTTTATTTCATAATCTGACATTTCCAACAAATGTCATTCAAGGACTTACAATATTGTTCAGACTCGATACATTCATTTATAAGTAGACAGACTGGGAAAAGTAATTTATTAAAAACTATCATCACTCTCATCACTCCAGCCCATTCCCGTCATCTTCAGGATTTCGTGAAAATTAACAACAATACACAGGGTGAGCTAGAAAGCTCAGTAGGACTTATATCTCCTTACCAGGTCACTTTAAGTAATTAGTATTTTGGATCATCTATATGCTCTTGAATAAAACAAGTAATAAAATAAATGACAATTAGAGAACAAGATCAGGAAGTCAAGAATTTCAAGAATAGATATTGTAGAACTCAAGTGTAAGCATGAAGATCAATAACAAGTATAGAATTATAAATATGGCCATGTAATAAGGATATTAATCACTCCGATCAAACATGTCATGTATAGGAAGTTAAGCATGTAACAAGTCAAGCATGTAATAAGTGAATTACCTAGTTCAATCTTGCATGTCAGTTGGTGTAATGCCACACCTGATCATTCAACTCCCTCGGGCACAAGTACTTTCAGGCTTTACTCGCCTAGGACCAGATCAGGGCTCCCATGTTTGTCAGGCATTGAGTATCAGGTGGACCAAGGTCCCATGTAATTTCCAGAACAATTCATTTATAATTATGGCCAATTCAAGTTTCAAGAAAGGCTTAATAAGCGTAGTATAGCACATAACTAGTCATTTAGTTATGGAGGACTCTAGAGGTGGCCCCTACAGGCTCAAGAGGTAGCTCCCGTTATGTAGCACTTTGCGCCATTCTGGCCTCAAGAGGTGACTCCCATAACGTAGCACTTTGTCCCGCATGGCACTTAGCTCTTACACTCCCAAATGATAGTTTATGGCTAAAGTACAGATCTAGCAAAGTTCCCATTTTAAGGACAAGTAGTATGAAGAGTAAATGAAGTTTATAAGAGAAGTTCAAGGATGATTTAAGGCATCATGTTTAACGACATTAAGATAATAAAGAGAATGAATTACCGGTCAAGGTGCGATCAACTCTCGCGAAAATCTTGTAAAATAAGTTTAGATCAAGTTTTTCTCAGTCGGGTAATTAGCAGAAAACTAAAGAAAATGTGGCCAGGTAATAGGTGGGACAGTGGGAGGCTCCCCTCGTATTCACGAGGTCCTAATTAAGTAACCACTTATCCACTTAAAGCATTTGCCCGTGGACCTCTAGCCTTAGACACCGATCTTTCTTGGTAAACTTGCTAGCTACATGATTTTTCAGAGACATGAAAACACGTAAATCGCACGAAAATCATTCTTGTATATTCTAACATATTCATTTGTGAAAGAATTTCAATGAAGGAAAAGACATTGAAAAAAGATGTCAAGCTTCCAATTGCATAATATATTCATGTATGAAGAGAAGTTGAAAGGAGATGTCAAGCTTTCTAATAGAGCTTAGATAAAAGAGATAGGGTCAATCATGTATAGGAATTCTACGAAAATTAGAGCATAGTTGTTTGAATAATTAACGATAACTTTACGAGTTCATTCATCTAGTCATTTCTTTGTTAATAGTATTCTTAAGGTAAGAACATGATTTTTAAATTTAAAATTTAAGTTTTGAAATAACGTAAATAAACGAGGAAAATCGGGCGTGGTTACCGTATTCGAATCATGGTCCATATGTGATCCACGTTATTGAAACACGTTGTGATAATGAAAACTCCCATTTTTGAACTTTAAATCTTAAAATAAGCCATAAATACAGGATCATGAAAAATTTACATAGAATCAAAATACTCATGCAAAGAAACATATATGGAGATCTAATTAAGTTTTCGCCTGAGAGAAAACCTACCTCGTTGAAGATCAAAGAAGAAGAAATTTAAGAATGAAGAATGCTTTTGAACACTCCTCCAACTTCAAGCTTTCTCCCTCTCTCCAACTAGCAATTCCTCCCAAGAGATTTGTGCTTTGAGTAGGGAAGAGCCCAGCCCTATTTATAGGCCAAAATCTCCCACCTACTTTCCCTATTCCACCAACTTTGTTCCACTATTACACCAACCTTGTTCCACTATTACACCAACTTGGTTCCACTATGTGAATGACATAATCAATGACCTCATTTATTCAATGACCTCATCCATGACCTCATTTATTCAATGATGTAAGAATGACCTCATCCATTAATTAGGATTAGATTAAAGCTAATAATTCTCTCTTAAATCGGATGCTATAGTACTGCTACAGTACCGACGTCTTCACCATCTCAGAATCGTGCCGTGAATCCCGTCGCTTGTGTTAACAAGTGGAATAGGGTTCATGTTTATGTATTCTATACTTTTAAAGACATAACAGAAAAATATTCATAATTTATTTTATTTTCATCTTTCATTATTTCTTTTTGCGTATAAATGCATATAAAAGTTTTTGAGTTGCTACAAGGCTCCTTTGCATCTTCATCATCAGATTGATCTGCAGAGCTTCCTTCTTTCAGAATTTCTCCATCATCTTGTTCCCTGCACAGACTATTTTCAGGTTTAGTAATGGTTTCATCAAAGACTATATGTGGGGATTCTTCAACTGTTTTAGAACTCAAGTTGTACACTCTATATGCTCTAGTGATTTCTGAATATCCTAGGAAAATTCCCGAATCACTTTTAGGTTCAAACTTATCAAGGTCTCTTTTAGCATTGACATGAATAAAGCATTTACAGCAAAAGACCTTGAAGTAAGTAATTAAAGGTTTTTTACCCTTGAGAATTTCATATGGTGTTTTCTGGGTAAATGGCCTTACCATGGCTCTGTTGATTACATGGCATGCAGTATTGACTGTCTCAGCCCAAAACTTCCTTGGAAGGTTATCTTCCACTAGGAGTGTACGACCCATCTCCACAAGTGTTCGGTTCCTCCTCTCCACTACTCTGTTTTGCTCAGGTGTCCTAGGTGAGGAGAACCGATGAGTGATTCCATTGCTCCTGCAAAACTCGTCAAACTGTGAGTTTTCAAACTCACCACCATAATCTGATAAAATATTCTGAATTCAGTTTTCATTATTCTGTTTTATTTTCAGATAAAACTCTTGAAATTCAGTGAATGCATCATTCTTGTGTGTGAGGAAAAATACCCAAGTAAATCTAGAGAACTCATCAACTAATACAAATCCATATCTTCTTCCTGATAAGCTGATTGATCTTGTCGGTCCAAACATGTCCATATGAATCAGCTCATAAGGCTTGGAAGACATGTTTTCAGTTCTAGATTTGAAAGACTTCCTAGTGTGTTTAGACTGGGTGCATACTTCACATACAACATTATTGATTTTAAATGACATTTCAGGGAGTCCTCTAACTATGCAATGTTTATTCAGTTTATGGATAACAGTATAACTAGCATGGCCTAATCTACCATGCCACAGGTATGCCAAGTCATCTTTATTTGTAGTGAGGCAAAGATTAGAATGAGCAATGCCATCTAAATCTACCAAGTAGATGTTATTCACTCTTTTACCAAAAAATTTAACACTGTCAGAATCAGGTTCATAAATGTTGCAACCATGAGAATCAAAGACTACTTTGTGACCTTTATCACAAAGCTGGCTAATGCTAAGCAGATTATATGCAAGTCCTTCAACTAGCAACACTTCATCAATGCAACAAGTAGTACACTTACCTACCTTACCTAACCCAATAATTTTTCCGTTGGTATTACCTCCAAAGGTGACATGTCCTCCATTCTTCTCAGTCAACGTACAAAACTTAGCTTTATCCCCTGTCATGTGTCTTGAGCAGCCACTGTCCAGGTACCACATGTTGTGCTTGGCTGCCAGGCATACCTGCAATCCAATTAAGTAGAAAGATTTGGAACCCAAAAATGTTTGGGCTCCATAACTGAAGTAAAGCTACTCAAACATGACAACACATTCCTAGGAATCCACATTTGCTTTACAGTTGTTTGTTTGGTGGATTTGTTCACATTCTTTTCATTGTTGTTCTTTATTTCGGCATTAACAGATTGAGTCTTTCCTTTCTTGTTTTGTGTCCTGGCACCATTATTATCAGCCGCTTGAGCATGGTTGTGCCAGTGCGTAGACCAATAAGCATTCAGAGTTGTGTGACTAGTGGTGGTCCTAGGCTGACCATAGGAAGTTTGTTTCCTAGAATTCAATGTCCTGGATTGCCTAACCCAATTTTTGGCCTGAGGTCTATAAGTCTGAGTGGGATATGAATGATATCCAGACCTCCCTTGAATTCTATACCTTCCAGACCTATTAAACTGTTGTGGCTGAGCATGAGAGTAGGTGTGATAAGTCTGAACTCTAGGATGGTAGGATTGACTGGTTTGACCCCTATCTGAATTGCATTTTCCGAATATCTTAGACCCACCTGACGTGTGCATTGGTTTAGTTTGGGTCTTTTTCTATTGAAGCTTTGATAACCTAGTCTGGAGTTTGGGTGTGAGTGACGATTGACCCCTAATCTGAAACATGCCCTGAGGAGTAGGATAATGTGTGCTCACATGGCTCGGCTCACCAATTTTCTGTTTACCCTTGTCCTTGGCGCTGGGCATTTTGGAATTAGCATGTTTTTTTGAATTATTTCCATAGTGCATTTTGATGAGAGGCCCTTTTTCTTTTTCAGCTACAAATGAGATGGTCTTCAGTGCAAAACTCTTTTTAGCTGTTTGATTGAATCCTAGACCCTCTCTTCTAAAATTAACCTTAGACCCCAAAAGAGCATTCAGGTTCTCAGTCCCTTGGGTCATGTTCTCAATAACTTGAAGTTTATCCTTATTTTGATTTTCTAGATTTACAATTGATTTCTTAAGTTCTGTGTTAACACATAGAACAGCTTCATATTTCTCATTGACAATCCTCATCTCATTTTCATACTTTTGTAGTCTCAATTTTAGATCATCAATTATATTTTCCAGTGTCTCATTTTCCTTTCTAGCATCAATCAAAGCATTTTTCATATCATCAAATTTAGCACAAGATTTCTTTAAGACATCATTTTCAGTTTGAAGATAAGCAATTCTATCAGACAGTATAGTATCATTCATGAGAGAATTAATTTTCTTCTTTAGATTCTTGTTTTCTTTTCTGATGTCATCTACTTTGTCTAACAAGTCACCATATGCATCCTCCCAATCAGCAATAGTGTAGTGTTCAAAAGGAGAGGATACCTCATCAGCTTCATCTTCTTTATCATCATCTTTGGCCATCAGGCAAATTTTGCTTTCCTCTCTGTCACTCTCAGAAGTGCAGCTTAAGTTGCCCTCGTCCTCGTCGCTCCAGGTACTCACCATAGCTCTCCCTGTGGTATTCCTCTTCTTTGATTTCTCTTTCATCTTTTGGAGCTCCGGGCAGTCTGCCTTCATATGGCCAGCTTTCATGCAGTGATAACAGACATTAGTATCAACCTTTTTGGCAGGATTATATTTATACCTGGTTTGTCTCCTGCCTATTTGATGTCCTCCTCTGAGATATCTTCCCTCTTTTATCAGGAATCTTCTGAATTTTCTAGTCAGCATAGCTAGCTGATCTCCTTCAAATTCTGATCAGAAAGACTCTGATCACTGGGGGATCCGCTGTGACTGGATCGGCTGGAGCTTGCCTTCAGCGCAATAGGTTTCTTCTTTTTCTCTAGCTCCTCGGTCTTTGGCAGGTTCATCTCATAAGTCATGAGTGAACCAATCAACTCATCAACCTTAGTATTCTTCAGATCCCTAGACTCCTCGATCACTGTGGCCTTGGTGTGCCAAATTGGAGTTAGGGAGCACAGAATCTTCCTTACTATCTCATAATCGGAGTAAGTCTTTCCAAGACTTCTGAGACCATTTGTTATGATCGTGAGGCGAGCATACATCTCAATAATAGTCTCATTCGGCTTCATTCTGAATGCCTCATACTCCGATGCCAGCAAGTTCGCCTTGGTCTCTCAGACTTGAGAAGTCCCTTCATATATTACTTCTAACTTATCCCACATCTCCTTCGTTGTAGAGCAGGATGATACCCGGGAAAATTCTGTGAAAGGGCGCACTGGATGGCATTGATCGCACTCCAGTTCAGTGTTGACTTGCGGATCTCTTCTCTTGTCCATACATCCTCATTCTCATATAGCTCAAATGGTCCCTTGCTCACGACCTTCCAGATCTCGTAATCCTTTGCCCTCAAAAACACTTGCATACGATTCTTCCAGTATGCATAGTTGGATCCATCAAAGTACGGAGGCTTGGTGGTGGAGTGTCCCTCTGCTGTCATCCCCTTAGAATCCATGATAGCTAGCTCTTCAGGATGTTAGTCCATGCAGAAGAGTTAAGCTCTGATACCAATTAATGTGGGATCTAGAGGGGGGTGAATAGATCAATCACCTATTAAAAAATTCTACAACAGCTAAAATGAGTGCGGAATAAAGATGAACTACTGTAAGACGATCTAGAAACACTTAACCACAACCAGACTAGAACAACTCAAGTAGATCGGTGCTCAATCGATCCTAAGCATGCATCTATGCGATCAAGCAAGAGAAAATTAATCAATCACACAAGAAAATATGTTTTTAGGTGGTTCGATCTACTGCAGAGATCTACGTCCACCCCACACTTAATCGAGTGTGGCTTCACTACTAACAAACAGCTTGACCGTTGATCCACAGCTTCGGGGAATTCCTTCCCTACAATCCACTGAGCGTTACAGTTTCGCTATCCAGAGGAATCCACCTCTGCCGCTGAGGTTTACAGCTTAACCTGTCCAGAGGAATCCTCCTCTGCCGCTGACACACAGCTTGAAGAATAGAGTTTCAGAAAACAAACGAAGAATTCGTAAAACCAAAATACAACGAAAATGTAGCTCAAGACAATGAGCGGATCAGCTCTAGTTCTGAACTAAGAGACTGATAACAAAAGCTCTCACAAATCACTTCTCTCAAGGCTCTCTCACAGATCTTCTCTCTCAATCTGGCTTGATCGTGCTTGCTCTTCCTCTCTCTGCTTGTATCTTTCTACGAAGGCTCTTCTTTTATCAAAATATCTGCTGCTAGCTCTCTCTCTTAATGCATCTACATATATGGAGGCTTCTGAGAGATGGGCGCGTGGAAACCACGTTTCCCGCCCAGTCACCTTATCCAGATCTGGAGTTGAACAGCCACGTGGCAGCATCCTGGCTTGGCTACTTTCCACGTGTCACTATCAGGGTTTGTCCTCCATTCTTGGATCACGTGCCTTTCTTAACTTCCATGAACAGGCATCCTGTCAAAGTGTCAGTGTAGCAACCCTGGTAAATTAAAGGACTAGAAAGTCTAAATAAATTAAAAATAATAATTAAACAAGGCCCAGACCTTGTACATGACCCTCTTACGTCCTAAAAAGTCTGACAAAAGAACTCATGGACACTACTATTGTATTATAATAAATTTAAGAATGACATGTTATTTTTAGGTAAGTATTTAATGCACAACGTAATTTTAATTGAATTAAGAATCATTAAATCTCGAAGAAAATGTCAATTTATATTTTATTACTAATTTAGAAAATTTAATATTCCACATTTATTGCATTATAATCTTATTAGAAGGGAGAAGGATATATATATAAGCTTTAATTACATTAAAGATATGTAAAAGATAAAAGAATGAGCATATATATAATTTCGATTCTTTCAAGGGTATTGAGAAAAGGCCAAAAACTCAATTGTCGCCTCTTGGTACAGGCGTATCTAACGTGAAAGACGACTTAATGCAAGTCGTTATTTACAAATTAGCAAAAGTCAAATAAAATATATAGTTAAAAGAGTTATAGAAATAATAGGGATACATGTGTAATATTGGTCTTTTGGAGGTTAAGGTAAAAGGGCCGAAATCAAATGACGCCCATTGGTGTGGGCGTGATTCACGTAATAAACGACATATAG
This sequence comes from Amorphophallus konjac, assembly GCA_022559845.1. Classification (NCBI taxonomy): domain Eukaryota; kingdom Viridiplantae; phylum Streptophyta; class Magnoliopsida; order Alismatales; family Araceae; genus Amorphophallus; species Amorphophallus konjac. Next base: position 123,804,959 of record CM040119.1, on the reverse strand, counting down.
TATGTCGTTATTTAGTTAAAGTATAAATGACATAAAATAAGATATATAGATAAGGTTAATAGGGTATAAATATAATTTTGGTCCTTATAAGGGCATGGAAAAATGCCAAATGACGCCCATTGGTATAGGCATTGTTTACATAAGAAACGACTTAAACAAAGTCGTTGTTTTATTATAAATGAATATTGCCAATTTTTTAATTAAAGAATTTTGAAAAAAACTAATTACATGGAAAAATAGAGAAAAATGGAAAATGCATACCCATAAAATTTCCCAACAAGATCACATCAAGAAAAAAAGATAAAAATCCAGAAAGATCATTACACTTTAAATTAACAAATAGGGAAAGGTGAATGACGCCTCCGAGCAAGTCGTCATTTAATTTTGACGACTGTGTATACAAGCGTCATTTATTGAAATAACGCCCCAACCTGAGGCGTCATTTCCAAAAGGGACAGTCGATGTTTGGTTCGAACAGGGATGTTATCTGAGTAAGTTTGGATTAAGGAAAGGGATTCATACGTGCATATCTGTGGTTTTAGTCCTAATCGAACTCCTAGAACCCATCAGGATTCCTTCTCCTATAAATACCAACCCTTCCATCGAACCCATATTGACACTATTCGTCAAAGACGCCCTACTGCTGCTGCTATTTTCCTACTGCTTCGTGAAGAACATCACGGTTCTTCATCGTCTTCTTCCTCTTCCTCCTACGGGTTGTCCGCAACAAGAAGGGACGCAGGAAGCATCTTCTTCTCTGCTTCTTCCTCCCTGCTGGCCGTTGCTGCTGTTGCTGTTATTCTTCTTGCAGAAACAAAGCATCAGATTTTTGGTTATTTCACCACCGTTCTTCACGTTCTAGCCACCAAACTCAATCAACAAGGTAGGTTTTCTCAAGTGTTAAGCAAAACCTATGGTTATTAGGCCATCTGCATGTATGTAGGATTGTTAGTGGTGATATTGATATATCAGTTTTTCATGATTTCTGTATTTCTTGAAATGACGCCCCAGCTTAAGGCGTTATTTTGATTTAACGCCCATACGAAAAGTCATCAATTGACTAGTTGATTAATAATAACGCATGTTCAAAAAGATCAATAACTATGAACCCTTACATGTTAACCAATGCATGATCATATTAGTGAATTCCTGCTATTTTTTTCTCTATCTGTACATGTCTCTAGTTTCTTGATTGGAAATACTACAAAGTCCATATGTCTGTGACGGTACAATAAATAACGACCATGTCTAGGTCGTCAATTGAATAAACGCCCCTGTACGCCGGCGTCAATTAGTGATAAATCAAGAATTCCTGAAAATGTTTATAATTTCTTGGATATTGAAATAATGACATGCATCCTACCATCTTTTTGATATATGATGCCCCTGACTAGGGCGTTGTTTACGAAATTAAAGCCTTAATGTAAGACGTCATTTATATAATATCTGAGATTTTAGAATGTTTATAGATTTTAATCTTAACAAGACCTGGATATAACGACTGCGTGAACAGTCGTCATTTACTGAACTGACGACCCTGACAAGGGCGCCAATTCATGAAATGAAGACTTAAGCCCAGACGCCAATTGACTGATTTCCTAATTTCATGGTTTTTTTGTAACCCTTGACAGTGAGTTATGTATTAGGCACTATATTCCATTCCGTGAATATAGTCCTATGTTTTACGTTGTTTTATCGATTTTCCTATTTCTCGGTGATAGATGAACCCTCCGCGGGACATCCCGTTCCTTCGGATCGGTGACTTTATCATAGAGACCACCGTAAGACTCCGCTAGCCTTGGATTCCCTCAAGACAGCCGAGCAGGTTGTACCATTAAAAACCAATGACATTACTTGATTGCCATGTCACTCTAAAGAAACATGGTATACTGCCCCTCATGACGTCCTATGTAGATGTCATGAGAATATCCTAAATTAATGGAATGGGCAATCCATACCATTCATATCCTTTAAGAATTGTTGCCGTACTTATGAACACCAATTCTATCCACCTTATCATGTACAAGAACGAGCGACCATTTCTATATGAGCGCTTATTCTTAACATCATGGCACCTATCTAGGGAGCCATTTCTACCTAGTTTTATCGTTAATCGTGGTTACACTGTTATTACCATCCTTACGTATCATGAGCAATCCTTGAAATCCTAATCTCTATGGTCTACCTTAAAAGTTCCTACAAGCTTGAATCCTTTGAAATTCTATATTGGCTATAACTATAGTGGATGTCGAAATACATGATCAATGCCTACGCATATAAGGGCCCGATCTGGTCCTGGGAGGAGCACCCGAAAGTACTAGTGCCCATGGGAGTTGTAATGATCACGGTGTGGCATTACACCGAAGTGCTTGTTATTCTCGTTGACATTCCACAATCTCGTACTTGACTCGACTTGACATGACATGACTTGCGTGACCCAGAAAGGGTATTTATATACTTTCTTGAAACGTGATAGCCAATTCTTGACATGACATGATGAATATACTTGCTTGAATATCTTGATATTTATTGATATGAGTTCTTGAAAGACATACTAGTTCACTCAATTATCTCTTGTTATAAACTCTCTCTCTTGTCGTTTTTCGCGAACATGCATAGCTATATTGCATTCATGTAACTTGTAATCTACTTAAAGCAAGCTAGCACTTGAGATATAATTCCTACTGAGCGTTCGCTCATCCAGTGTTTTCCCCTATTTTTCAGGTAAGTCCAATGACGAGACTCAATCGGATGGGGAAGGTCAAGAGTGAAGAGATTAGAGCTACTCCGTCTATCCAAGCGTCTACTAGTCTTATCTTTCTATATTTTTGAGTCAATCGTTGTACTTTTCCCTTTATTGAGTCTTAGCACTTTCATTAAGTGGATTGTAATAGAAGTACTTTTGAGGTTGTGATTGAATAAAGGATTGGGTTATCTTTACTTTTGCGCACTCTGTCTTTGTGTTGAATACACTAACGCTCTGATTGACATGATCGATATAAACTCGTCACGCGTCTCCGAGTTCCTTCCGCGCTCCGGGGCGTGATAGTTTTTGTGGTATCAGAGCCTAGGATATTCAATTCTTAGGAAACCCAAGTCCAAGGATTGGTTTAAACCTTTACCCGGTGAGATTGGGTAGAACCGAGGGTTGAGTTAACGCAGAAAACTAAAACCTTTTGACATAATCACATATTAATATAGTTATTGTAATTGTAGGACCATGGCCGCAGAACGTGCTCAGTGGCGCGACATGCAAAGGACCGTCCAAGGTCTTACTCAAGCACTTCAACAGGTAGCACAAGGAGGTGTACACCGTGGAGATGGAAACCTCCACCAAAGTTTCAGAAACATGAACCCTCCTAAGTTCATGGGATCCACTGATCCGGATGACGCCGAGCATTGGATCAGAGAGACTGAACGTATCTTTAGAGTTATGTAATGTACGAACCAAGAGAAGGTCATGTTAGCAACATTTCAACTGGAGAGAGACGCCCGATGCTGGTGGGAGTCGGTAGAAGCCACTTTAGAGCAGGACCAAGTTACATGGGAGGAACTTGTTGAACATTTTAACAATAAGTACTTCTCGGATCGAGTCCAGGAGAAAAAGGCCACCGAATTCACCATACTCAAGCAACGATCATTATCGGTGGCCGAGTATGAGGCACAATTCTCGAGGTTATCCCGGTATGCTAAGCATTTAGTCAGTACCGAGAAAATGAAAGCTAGAAGGTTTCTAAATGGGCTCAGTCCCCAGTTTATCACACAACTGGCCCCGATGGACATACAAGTCTATTCGGAGATGGTACGACGAGCCAAGCTACTGGAGGATGCCACAGAACTATCTGATAGGATCCGTGGGAGAGACAAGAAGAAGCATGTTACTAGCTCCGACACTTTCAAACCCAATTTCAACAAGAAAAGGCCAAGTAATGGAGGAGAGTCTTCTCAGGAGAAGAAAGTCAAAAAGATTAACAAGCCGTTCTCCATCACCACCACACCTTCTAAAGTGGTGTGTAAACACTATGACAAGGCCGGACATAAGGCCAAAGAATGTTGGAGGAAACTTGGAGCGTGTCTTCGTTGTGGGAGCCGTGATCATCGGATTCCCGACTGTCCCCTACTCAATGATCAAGCCGATGACGGAAAGTGCCTGGTGACAAAGAATGCACGTCTCCAAGCTATTAAGGAGACAGAACAAGACGAAGGCGGACTAGTGGAAGGTACATTGAAAGTTTGTTCCAAGTCTGCATATGTCTTATTTGATACTGGTGCCTCACATTCTTTTATTTCTAAGAAGTTTGCTAATCCATTACCCATGGAACTGGAATGGATGAAATTAGTTCTTTCAACTCCTCTCGGAAGTAAAGTTGACCTTACTCACCATTATCAAAACTGTGAAGTCTTGGTAAAGGGAAGAAATCTTCCTATCGACCTCATATGTTTAGACCTAAAGGAATATGATGTCATATTGGGAGCGGATTGGTTATCCAAGTATCAGGAAACTGTGGATTTCTGTAATAGCAAAGTTACTTTCAAAGACTTTCCGGAACTGGTCTATACTAGCCCTAAGAGTCGGCGCAAGTCGTCTCTTATTTCGGCTCTCCGATCTAGCAAGCTAATAAGGAAAGGATGTGTATCCTTCCTTGCGTTTGTCACTATTAAGGAGACTAAGGAGACTAAGATAGAAGACATCCCTGTTGTGCAAGAATTTCCGGACGTATTTCTGGAAGATTTGCCTGGATTACCTCCACAAAGAGAAGTGGCCTTCACAATCGACTTGGTCCCTGGTGCTGGTCCAGTTTCTAAGGCACCATATAGGATGTCCCCCGCCGAACTCAAGGAGTTAAAGGAACAATTGATGGAACTTCTAAAGAAGGGATTTATTAGACCAAGCACTTCCCCGTGGGGAGCACCTATGCTGTTTGTAAAGAAGAAAGATGGATCCATGAGGTTATGCATCGACTATCGACAGTTGAATCATCTCACTATCAAGAACAAGTATCCACTGCCGAGAATCGATGAACTATTTGATCAAATATCTGGGTCCAAGTATTTCTCAAAAATTGATCTCTGGTCGGGATATCACCAACTAAGGATCAAGGATGAGGACATTCATAAGACCGCGTTCAGGAGCAGGTATGGGCACTATGAATTTGTTGTTATGTCTTTTGGACTAACAAATGCCCCTGCAGCCTTTATGCAGTTGATGAATAGTATATTCAGGCCTCATCTAGATCAATTTGTAGTGGTTTTCATTGATGATATATTGATTTATTCAAAGACCAAGGAAGAGCATGAGGAGCATTTAAGGATTGTATTACAAATATTGAGGACGAATCAGCTATATGCAAAGCTCAGTAAATGTGAATTCTGGCTAAAAGAAGTATCTTTCTTGGGACATGTTATTTCAAAGGACGGACTATCTGTAGATCCATCAAAGGTCGAAGCTGTAAGGAATTGGGAAAGACCAATCAACGCTAGCGAGATCCGTAGTTTCTTGGGTCTTGAGGGCTATTATAGACGATTCATCAAGGATTTCTCCAAGATCGCCGTACCACTCACGAGGCTAACTCGCAAGGAGATCTGTTATGAATGGAGCGAGGAATGTGAAAGAAGCTTTCAAGCTCTCAAGGACCACTTAACTACTGCCCCGGTCTTAGCTTTACCAGTTGAAGGAGAAAAGTTTGAGGTATATACCGATGCATCTGGCATTGGCCTCGGATGTGTCTTGATGCAACAAGGAAGAGTTATAGCTTACTCTTCTCGCCAATTGAAGAAGCACGAGGAGAACTACCCAGTCCATGACTTAGAATTGGTTGCGGTAGTGTTTGCACTGAAGATATGGAGACATTACCTATACGGAGTGCAGTTTACTGTATACTCTGACCATAAAAGTCTTAAGTATCTCTTCTCTCAGAAGGAATTGAATATGAGGTAAAGATGTTGGCTAGAATATCTCAAGGACTTCGACTTCACTATACAATATCATCCTGGAAAGGGTAATCCTGTAGTTGATGCCCTCAGTCGAAAGTCGATAGCACTATTAGCCAATTGTATGATTCAGGAGTGGAAGTTGCTAGAACAATTCTCTAGACTTGATATAAGTATGGACAAAGAGAGCAGGTGTGTTACACTATCACATATGAGTATGCATCCAGATCTACTCTTAGAAATACAAGGACTTCAAGATAACGACCCAATATTAGTGGAAATCAAGGGCAAGATAGAAGAGCAGTCTGACTTCAAGATAACGTCGGATGGAAGATTATTATTCAGAGATAGAACTTATATACCGGATTGTCCAGGACTGAAGAAGAAAATATTAGATGAAGCTCACAGATCAAGGTATACGATTCATCCAGGATCTATCAAAATGTACCAAGATTTGAAAAGAACCTTCTGGTGGCCCAATATGAAAAGAGAAGTAGCAGACTTTGTGTCTCGCTGTCTCACGTGCCAACAATTCAAGGTAGAACACCAAAAGCCTGCCGGTAAGCTACATCCTCTAGATATTCCCAAATGGAATTGGGAGGATATCGGTATGGACTTCATTATGGGTCTATCTAAATCAAAAGGAGGATATGATGGAATATGGGTTATCATCGACCGATTGAGCAAATCGGCACACTTCTTGCCAATCAAGAGTCGATGGTCAGTTGATGTTCTTGCTGCTTTATACATCAAGGAGATAGTTAGATTACATGGCGTTCCTATCTCAATCGTATCTGACCGAGACCCACGATTTACTTCTCATTTTTGGAAGGGTCTACAACATTTGCTGAGAACGAGACTTAATTTTAGTACTACTTTTCATCCTCAGACGGATGGTCAGACCGAAAGAATGAATCAGGTGGTAGAAGATATACTCAGGGCTTGCATCATTGATTTTGGTGGAAGCTGGCATGATCACTTGCCTTTGGTCGAGCTTCCATACAATAATAGTTACCAGGCAAGCATACAGATGGCACGTTTCGAAGCCTTGAACGGAAGGAGTTGCCGATCACCCTTGTGCTGGGATGAAGTTGGCGAGAAACAACTATTAGGTCCAGACATGGTAAGAGATACTATTGAAAAGATTCAGTTGATTAGAGAAAGACTTCAAGTTGCTCAGTCTAGACAGAAGGCTTATGCTGACACAAGAAGAAGAGATCTCGAATTCCAAGTCGGAGATCACATATTTCTCAAGATATCACTTGGACGAGGAATAAGGAGATTTGGTGTTAAGGGCAAGCTTACACCAAGGTTTATCGGACCTTTTGAGATACTAGAAAGAGTTGGCGAGGTTGCTTACCGCGTCGCTTTACCTCCTCAATTATCCGAAGTTCATAATGTATTCCACGTATCCATGTTGAAGAAGTATGTGCACGATCTGGCACATATCATCAATCATGGAGACTTGGTGATTCAAAGGGATCTCACTTATGAACAAAAGCCCATGAAGATCTTCGATCGCGAAGTACGAACATTAAGGAGCAAAGTTATTCCCATGGTCAAGGTGCAATGGAGTAAAAGCTCAGAACACGAAGCCACATGGGAGACCGAGGAGTCTATGAGGAAACGATTCCCAGAATTATTCTAAAAAGGTATGTACTCTACACTCTCCACGTCTATATACGATTGAATTTGGGGACCAAATTCTTTTAAGTGGGGGAGTGTGTAGCAACCCTGGTAAATTAAAGGACTAGAAAGTCTAAATAAATTAAAAATAATAATTAAACAACGCCCAGACCTTGTACATGACCCTCTTACGTCCTAAAAAGTCTGACAAAAGAACTCATTGACACTACTATTGTATTATAATAAATTTAAGAATGACATGTTATTTTTAGGTAAGTATTTAATGCACAACGTAATTTTAATTGAATTAAGAATCATTAAATCTCAAAGAAAATGTCAATTTATATTTTATTACTAATTTAGAAATTTTAATATTCCACATTTATTACATTATAATCTTATTATAAGGGAGAAGGATATATATATAAGATTTAATTACATTAAATATATGTAAAAGATAAAAGAATGAGCATATATGCAATTTTAGTTCTTTCAAGGGCATTGAGAAAAGGCCAAAAACTCAATTGACGCCTCTTGGTACAGGCGTATCCAACGTGAAAGACGACTTAATGCAAGTCGTTATTTACAAATTAGCAAAAGTCAAATAAAGTATATAGTTAAAAGAGTTATAGAAATAATAGAGATATATATATAATATTGGTCTTTTGGAGATTAAGGTAAAAGGGCCGAAATCAAATGACGTCCATTGGTGTGGGCGTGATTCATGTAATAAACGACATATAGTATGTCGTTATTTATTTAAAGTACAAATGACATAAAATAAGATATATAGATAAGGTTTATAGGGTATAAATACAATTTTGGTCCTTATAAGGGCATGGGAAAATGCCAAATGCCAAATGACGCCCATTGGTATAGGAGTTGTATACATAAGAAACGACTTAAACAAAGTCGTTATTTTATTATAAATGAATAGTGCTAGTTTTTCAATTAAAGAATTTTGAAAAAAAACTAATTACATGGGAAAATAGAGAAAAATGGAAAATGCATACCCATAAAATTTCCCAACAAGATCACATCAAGAAAAAAAGATAAAAATCCAGAAAGATCGTTACACCTTAAATTAATAAATAGGGAAAGGTGAATGACACCTCCGAGCAAGTCGTCATTTAATTTTGACGACTGTGTATACAAGCGTCATTTATTGAAATAACGTCCCAACCTGAGGCGTCATTTTCAAAAGGGACAGTCGGTGTTTGGTTCGAACAGGGATGTTATCTGGGTAAGTTTGGATTAAGGAAAGGGATCTATACGTGGATATCTGTGGTTTTAGTCCTAATCGAACTCCTAGAACCCATCAAGATTCCTTCTCCTATAAATACCAACCCTTCCATCGAACCCATATTGATACTATTCGCCAAAGACGCCCTACTGCTGCTGCTATTTTCCTACTGCTTCGTGAAGAACATCGCGGTTCTTCGTCGTCTTCTTCCTCTTCCTCCTATGGGTTGTCCGCAACAAGAAGGGACGTAGGAAGCATCTTCTTCTCTGCTTCTTCCTCCCTACTGGCCGTTGCTGCTGTTGCTGTTATTCTTCTTGCCGAAACAAAGCATCGGATTTTTGGTTATTTCACCACCGTTCTTCACGTTCTAGCCACCAAACTCAATCAACAAGGTAGGTTTTCTCAAGTGTTAAGCAAAACCTATGGTTATTAGGCCATCTGCATGCATGTAGGATTGTTAGTTGTGATATTGATATATCAGTTTTTCATGATTTCTGTATTTCTTGAAATGACGCCCCAGCTTAAGATGTTATTTTGATTTAACGCCCATACGAAAAGTCATCAATTGACTAGTTGATTAATAATAACGCATGTTCAAAAAGATCAATAACTATGAACCCTTACATGTTAACCAATGCATGATCATATTAGTGAATTCCTGCTATTTTTTTCTCTATCTGTACATGTCTCTAGTTTCTTGATTGGAAATACTACAAAGTCCATATGTCTGTGACGGTACAATAAATAACGACCATGTCTAGGTCATCAATTGAATAAACGCCCCTGTATGCAGGCGTCAATTAATGATAAATCAAGAATTCCTGAAAATGTTTATAATTTTATGGATATTGAAATAACGACATGCACCCTACCATCTTTTTGATATATGACGCCCCTGACTAGGGCGTTGTTTACGAAATTGAAGCCTTAATGTAAGACGTCATTTATATAATATCTGAGATTTTAGAATGTTTATAGATTTCAATATTAACAAGACCTGGATATAACGACTGCGTGAACAGTCGTCATTTACTGAACTGACGACCCTGACAAGGGCGCCAATTCATGAAATGAAGACTTAAGCCCAGACGCCAATTGACTGATTTCCTGATTTCATGGTTTTTTTGTAACCCTTGATAGTGAGTTATGTATTAGGCACTATATTCCATTCCGTGAATATAGTCCCATGTTTTACATTGTTTTATCGATTTCCCTATTTCTCGGTGATAGATGAACCCTCCGCGGGACATTCCGTTCCTTCGGATCGGTGACTTTATCATAGAGACCTCCGTAAGACTCCGCTAGCCTTGGATTCCCTCAAGACAGCCGAGTAGGTTGTACCATTAAAAACCCATGACACTACTTGATTGCCATGTCACTCTAAAGAAACATGGTATACTGCCCCTCATGACGTCCTATGTAGATGTCATGAGAATATCCTAAATTAATGGAATGGGCAATCCATACCATTCATATCCTTTAAGAATTGTTGCCGTACTTGTGGACACCAATTCTATCCACCTTATCATGTACAAGAACGAGCGACCATTTCTATATGAGCGCTTATTCTTAACATCATGGCACCTATCTAGGGACCCATTTCCACCTAGTTTTATCGTTAATCGTGGTTACACCGTTATTACCATCCTTACGTATCATGAGCAATCCTTGAAATCCTAATCTCTATGGTCTACCTTAAAAGTTCCTACAAGCTTGAATCCTTTGGAATTCTATATTGGCTATAACTATAGTGGATGTCGAAATACATGATCAATGCCTGCGCATATAAGGGCCCGATCTGGTCCTGGGAGGTGCACCCGAAAGTACTAGTGCCCATGGGAGTTGTAGTGATCACGGTGTGGCATTGCACCGAAGTGCTTGTTATTCTCGTTGACATTCCACAATCTCGTACTTGACTCGACTTGGCATGACATGACTTGCGTGACCCAGAAAGGGTATTTATATACTTGCTTGAAACGTGATAGCCAATTCTCGACATGACATGATGAGTATACTTGCTTGAATATCTTGATATTTATTGATATGAGTTCTTGAAAGACATACTAGTTCACTCAATTATCTCTTGTTATAAACTCTCTCTTGTCGTTTTACGTGAACATGCATAGCTATATTGCATTCATGTAACTTGTAATCTACTTAAAGCAAGCTAGCACTTGAGATATAATTCCTACTGAGCGTTCGCTCATCCAGTGTTTTCCCCTATTTTTTAGGTAAGTCCGATGACGAGACTCAATCGGATGGGGAAGGTTAAGAGTGAAGAGATTAGAGCTACTCCATCTACCCAAGCGTCTACTAGTCTTATCTTTCTATATTTTTAAGTCAATCGTTGTACTTTTCCCTTTATTGAGTCTTAGCACTTTCATTAAGTGGATTGTAATAGAAGTACTTTTGAGGTTGTGATTGAATAAAGGATTGGGTTATCTTTACTTTTGTGCACTCTATCTTTGTGTTGAATACACTAACGCTCTGATTGACATGATCGATATAAACTTGTCACGCGTCTCCGAGTTCCTTCCATTCTCGGGGCGTGACAGTCAGACTCAATGTCAGCTTGTGACAATTAAACAGAAAGTAAAGAGTTGCATAATGTTGATATATTATCAGAATGGAAATGCACATACTATATTTGTCTATAAGACTAACAAGTGCACAGACATTATATATGCGATATGCAAACGTTGCACTGACATGGTGTTTACTAGCAAGGAATGCACTGAGTATGTATAATAAAAGAGTGAATGTTGCACTGACCCAATGTCCCGAGAGCAACCTTGCACAGACTTTGTGCGTGCAAAAGATGAGAGTTGCACAGACTCAGTTATGACCATGCGAGACTTGCCTAAGAAAAGTGCATAGACTTTATGTGCACGGTGCGAGAGTTGCACCGACTTGATCGCATGGAACGATAGTTGTTGCACTGACTACGTGAGCCTAGATCTCACATGCACCGACTTGGTCGCGTGCAGAAACGAAGATTGCACCGACTTGATGTCCCTTGGATGCAAGCATGCACAGACTGTGTTTGCATGAGACGCACATATGCACGGACTTGGTCGCGTGCAGCAACAAAGGTTGCACCGACTTGATGTAAGCATGCACAGACTTCATTTGCTTGAAGTGCAACATATGCGCGGACACAACATGGTATGAACAGGGAATAGCACCGACTTGATGTATGAGTGCACATACCTTATTCAGTTGAAATGCAGCATATGCACGGACTCAATACAGAGTGAATTTAGTGTAGCACCGACTCTATTCTATGCACAGATTAAGTATGAAGATGTAGACAACATTTATATGATAATCTGACAGATGAAATTCATCAAAATAAATACATCATCATATCAAGACAAAGTAGACAAAGTCAACTCTTCAGTCAACGAAGTCAGACAGAACTGTTGCCAATCATTCAAAACAATTCAGCACAAAGCAGTACACAACTGCTCATCAATCCAGAGGAGACCCAACATTCAGTCTCAGAGGAGACCCAACAATGTAGACTAGGAATATGTTTAAGCAAGAGTATAACATGAATATAAGTTGGCCTTTCATGAACAAGAATATACTTTTCAAAACCATAAAGGCTATGCACTAGAAAGTCATGTAACGAGAATGTACTAGCAAGCATGCAATTTCACAAGAATACCTCGTGAGTATTCGTGGGTATTCGTAGATTTCACCAGTTTATAAAAAAGGTACTCCCAGCGTAATGCGACGCCCGTGTTCATCATACTTCATGGTTTATAGTATGTTTCTGGCTATCTGCCGAGAGGACTAGAGTGGAGCCCTTGGACACTGTCCGTGCCCGCTCTTGCATCTTCAAGTTATAAATCAAGCTACTTCCATGAAAATACAAATATGGCCAATAATGTAACAAGTTCAAACTATGGTTCCATGATAACAATATCAAGGTAAGAATGCTCCAAAACTGATATGAGATTTCAAAGAAGAATTAAAAGAACATTATGCTACGGCGGCATTCCGGCAGCATAACGGTACATTAATTAAGTTCCATAACTTAACATTAACTTGTTACACATAGGTTTGGAATCCAGATAATCCTAAGATCATCCAAGAACAGAATTTAAACAACCCTTAGGTCAAATCTCGGGTTATGAACCTGACAGAAAGAGACGGTCATTTACTGGTCCGTTTCATGCAGAAGACGGTCACAGTCAGGCCGCTTAGACAATATTAGCGGTCCAGTGAAGGCCGCAACTAAACTATGTCAACCAGAACGAAGGGAACTCTGGGGCAATAGCGGTCTCAAGGTGGCCGTTTTATGACAAAGACGGTCTGAGTGGGACCGCCAAGTAACAGTGATGGTCTCCTAGAGAGCCGTAATTAACCAGGGTACAGAAATTAAAACATCGGTCACATGAGTGCTCTCTAGACAATTTGGGCTTTAAGGGTACAACCAGCTTGGCGTCCTATTGGGAATCCCAGGCTCGCGAAGTCTTATGGAGGCCTTGAAACATGATCCCCTAGTCCGACAGAAGGAATATCCGATGGAGAGGTTCACAAGTCCAAGAGATGTGTCTATAAGTGCAACATGTATCTAATGGTCGCATATCGGAGTATACGCCATGTACTTATGAAAGACTTTGAGATGAGAGTGATCGATAAAACACTCGGTTAAACCATGATAATATCCCCACATAGATTTCATTCATAACATGGAAATTATTTAATTACAAAACTATAACATTTAGGCATGAAATTACATAATAATGAAAATAATGTTTAAAATCATGCACATGCTGAAATAGGGTTTTCAACAATAAGTTTAAAACATGATAGCACGAGAAATATCATAGTTATAGTGTGAATAAATATGGAAAAGCCAATTGGGTTCAGACTGGTTCACATAACCAAATAGCGGTCAGGGTCTGGCCACATAGTGGTCCAGACGATCTTGCGATAGACCGCTGTTAGATACAGCGGTCACTTTATTGACCGTTTTCTATCTGACAGACAGAAGCTGTAAAATAATTAAATAAAACACTAATCTAGGGCATGTTATGCACGAAAAATGATGTAACCTCGTAGCTAAGACATGTTAAAAGATAATTAGGCCATGAATATGCATAGGTTGTGAGAATTAGACAAGAGTTTCATCTTAATTGCATTAGGGCTAAGTTCATGCATGGAAAATAAGCTAACTTGTGCAGTCTCAATAAAACAAGAAATACTCCACATACCATGCATAAAAATGATTAGAAATTGAGGGCTTTTACTTCTAATATCAAGTTTAATCCATTCATGAGATAACCTACCTCTAGACAGAGATCTAAACTTCAAATTTTGGGCTGGAACTCGACCCTAATTCCTGTTTGTCTTGAACCGAATCAGCAACTTCGTGGCCTTCTAACTTCTGATCCTCTTCACCTAGGTTTATGGCTTCTAATTCAGCCTCTTTACCTTAGTTCTAAAAGGAACAAATAATTCTAAAGAACCCATATTTAATTACTATTGTACCCATGTGGTTTTGATGATGTCAAACACTATGACTCATTTATGAATGATATTATATGCGCGTGCATGATATCATAAGTGTTTGGATCATATGACTTCTGTGCTTGATTGAAATGTTCTCTATTGCACACTTGCTACATGCATCATGATTGTGATGAGTATTTCATATATGTCATAGCTCTGTTTGCTCATAGGGTCATGCATGCATTGTCTTATGTATATTGAGTCGGTGCATGTTACTGTTGCCCAACATCTAAGGGTCGGTGCATGCTCTTCTTCTGCATACAATTTCTGAGCACTTCATTACTAAGGTCAGTGCATTCATTGTTTAACTCTGTGCATGTACATACAAGTCGCGTATAGAGGTCTGTGCATATCACTGTAGTGCACATGTTCAAGTCAGTGCTCTTTACTGTTGAGGTCGGTGCACTTCATGTTTTAGTCATTGCATCAAGTTAGTGCATATGTTTACATGGTTTCATATAAGGTCGGTGCAAGCTGGAAATTGCATTGCTTCACTCGTTGCATACTAAGTCGGTGCATACTTTTGCATGTGCACACACAAGGTCAGTGCCGTTCTCATCATGGTATGCATAAGTTGCTTCAGAGCACATCCAATGTTGTGCCCCTTAGGCACAAGCATATGCTATGTTGTTTTGATGATAGCAACACAGTGAGAGTATCACAGGTGCATTCATTACAGTGAGTCAGTCATTGTGTTTAGCATACATTACATTTGATCTCTGTATAGATGCACTGCATTCTGTCAGATAGCTTCAGTTCAATATCTGCTATGTGCATACATTGCATCAGTGCACTTAGATGGGTCGACCCCCCAGACTCGCATGTCTATACATTCATGGCATTTGTGCAATGTTTGTTCTAAAGTCTATACATTGCAGTGCTGCCTTGCTGCCTTGCATGCCATATAGTCTATACATCCATTGCTTCAGTTCAATATCTGCTTTGTGCATACATTGCATCGGTGCATTACTTCTTCTGTGCATATACTGCATCAGTGCATCCGTCTGGCAAAGTCTATACATCGGTTGCCTTGTACATTGGCCTAGCGCTCATAAAGTCTATATAATGCCATTTGTTCATGCATGTTAGCAAGTCTATACAGCCTGTGTTCACAACACAAAGTCTGTACATCGCATGCTCACACAAACGCCAAGTCTATACATTGGCTTTGCTTGCATGAGCTTGAAGTCTATACATTGGCTTGTTCATTCATCTAAGTCTGTACAGCGCCATGTTCATATGCTTCCAAGTCCATACATTGCACTGTAGCTTGCTCGAGGCGAAGTCTGTACATCCATTAGTGAACTTCGAAGTCTATACATTGGGATCTTTACCTACGTTCAGTTCTGCAAGTCTGTACATTGGGCTTTCACATAAAGTCTATACATCCTAGAACTGTGCAAGTCTGTACATCATTGTTTTGCCAAGGTCTATACATTGTGAACTTTCAAGTCTGTACAGACTTTGCCTTGCTCAAGTCTGTACATCGTCCAGTTGTCTTTGGCAAGTCTCTACATCGTTCATGAAGTATGTACAACGAGCAAGTCTGTACATCGAGCTGAAGGCTGGCTAAGTCTATACATCGTTCATCTTCCTTAGAGTCTCATGCATAACATGAAGTCTGTACAAATGTCTGCATGCATTACCCTTCAAGTCTATACATCGTCCTCCGTCTCACTTAGCGTCTCATGCTAAGTCTGTACATTGGACAAGTCTATACATCATGCATGCATCGTCTCTCAAGTCTGTACAGAGTCTGCCTAGAATGCATTGTTCATCAAGTCTATACACTCTCTGTGTCTGCATCGCATTCATCAAGTCTATACACTCTTGTGTCTGCATTGCATTCACGCTAAGTCCATACACTGCATTTGGGCATTGTTCTTCAAAGCAATTGTGTACACTGCTTTCTCATGCATGCAATCAAAGTATGTACAGCATGTGTTCGCATCGGTCAAGTCTGTACATTGCTTTGTCATGCACATAAACGTGAAGTCTATACATTGCTTCAGCATTGCTTTCACAAAGTCTGTACAATGTCTCAGTCTCCTACACACTGCAAAGTCTATACATTGTCTTCGCATTACAAAGTCTATACACTACTTGATGCATCGAACGAAGTCTATACAAGGTGTCGACATTAAACTGATAATTCTCTGTTTGACAGGTATTGTTCGTGAAGCTAATGAAGGGCACGTGATTCGAGACCGGAAGGGCTGATAGGATGACACGTGGCCAAAACACTTGGGCGGGAACTGTGGAAGACACGCGCCCAGTGCTGCTCCTGCTGTGACTGCTTATAAAAGGAAGCCTTCGTCAACAGATGAAGACTGATCGAATGCAGAAGCCTTGAAGGAAAAGTAGAGAGCAGAGAGCCCTTTGATCCAGCAGAAGAGAAAAAGAAAGAGAGAAAAGAAAGAGAGTTGAGAGAGTAGAGAGTTGAGAGATTTGTTCCTCATATCGTTGGTTCAAAACCCGATCTGAGTTTGCTCACTTGTTTGAGCTACATTCCCTGCAGGGATACATTTCCTTTTCGTTTGTTTGCCTTTTTGTTTTATTTTCGAAACTCTTATGTTCAAGCTGTTGGTCAGCGTTTGCAGAGGTGCTGCCTCTGGACGGGTCAAGCTGTAATCCCCAGCGATTGCAGTGGAGGATTCCACTGGACAGCAAGCTGTGAGGCTCAGCAGATTGTAGGCAAGCTGTGTGGCCCAGCGGTTCAAGCTGTGAGTCAGCAGTAATCCATACTCGGGTTGAGTGTGGGGTGGATGAAGGTATAGAGGACCGAACCACCTAAAAACCTTTGTCTACTGTGTGATTGTTTTATGGTTTGCATAGCTTCTATATTTCCGTCCTTGCGCAGTAGATGTTTACTTAGGACTGTTCTTTATCTGTTCTAGCTAGTATTCGCATTGTGCCCACTATCTGTTCAGTAGAAGTTTTCATTCCGCATTTGTTTCTGCTGCAGTAATTTTTTATCGGGTGTTTGATCTATTCACCCCCCTCTAGATCACCCTTTAGCATCCTAACATCCAAGTCCTTGCACACATTAAGTCGGTGTAACTTTTATTGCAACCATTGTTGAAGTCTGTGCAATTTACTATTTACTTGTATAAGGACAGTGTATTGCTTGTCTTGCATATTCAACCTCGGTGCAGTTCCTGTTTATGTATACATCAGGTCGGTGCAACTCTCGTCGCTGCATGTCTAGGGTCGGTGCATTGTTTGCATTATGCACACACGTAGTCTGTGCATCTTTCTGCCCAATAGCCATAATAGGTCTGTGCATTTCACTATTGAGGTCAGTGCAATATTTGTACCTGGCTTGTATTGGTCTGTGCATGTTTCACCTTTTGCATAGCCAACTCCGTGCACTTCACTGTAGCACAGCAATGAAGGTCAGTGCACGTTTTAGAGTCGGTGCACATCTTCCTTATGCATACTGAAGGTCTGTGCAACTCATATGTTACCTAAGGTCTGTGCACTAAATTTCTATCATGCAACACAACGTCCGTGCACATCTTCCTTATGTGACACAAGGTCAGTGCATATATCTTCTTCTGCACACCCAAGGTCTGTGCATGTCTTGCTATATGGTATGTGCATGTTTGCACTTTACTTTATGAAGTCTGTGATAGCATGTTATGTGAACATTCCCATTTGTTTGCCAGGTCAGTCACTTGGTCGAGCATGTGATGGGCGAACCTACAACCAGTGAGCTTATTCCACGTGCAAGCCAAAGTACCAGGTTAAGGGCACATGATCCGAGGCAAGGAACAGAATGGATGAACATGCCACGTGGACAGCTACACTGCCAAGATTCTGACAGATAGCTAAGGGGTTCCAGAATTCTCTTGGCGGGAGTGTTCTCTCCACACGCCCAATGTGTAAGCTCGTGGGTCCCAGGTATGAAGATATATATAACCCCTCTTCTGCAACAAGAAAACATAGAGAATTAGAAAATTGAGGATGGTAGAATCAGAGAATGAGTAGCAGAGAAGAGAAGAGTAAGCTGGAGTCTGAGAAGCAGATGAAGAACGAGAAGAAAAGAAGAGAGAGCTAGTGTGTGATCAGAGCTATATAGAGAAAGAAAATCTTAGTGAGGAGTTCGTGAGTGTGAAGCCATCGTTGTAGATCTGTCTTCCTGGCATTTGGATCAGATTCAAGCCAGACTTGCTCCTGCAAGAGCTACACTCTGTGTTTCATTTCCAGCTTTTTGTTGCTGTGGTTTTGCTTCATATTTTCCTTTGTTCTTTTCGTCTATCTTTGAATTTCAAGCTGTGAGTCAGCAGAGCAAGCTGTGATGCTCAGCAGGCAAGGTGGTTACCTTGGACAGCAAGCTGTGATGCTCAGCGGGATAGCAAGCTGTGATGCTCAGTGGATGGTAAGCTGTGAGGCCCAGCTGATGTAGGCAAGCTGTGATGCCCAGCCGTTCAAGCTGTGAGTTAGCAGGAATCCACACTCGGGTTGAGTGTGGGTGGATGTAGGTCTGAGTACCGAACCACCTAAAAATCTTCTGTGAGTTGTGGTTTGATTGCCAACTTCATTGTCGCTAGATGCATGCTTAGGATCATGGTCTTATTTCATATATGTTGAAGCCTCTTGATCAGTTTAGTATCCAGCTGTGTGTGTATCAACTGCACGATAGTCACCTAGCTGATCTTTAGGCCATCGATATGTTATCTAGTGAGTATCTCAGTTAACTAAGCCAATCAGTTTTAATTCCGCATAACTTACTGATTAGAGTTAAATTTGGGTAGATTTTTTAATGGGGATTCATTCACCACCCCCACCCCCCCTTCTGAATCCGGATGTGCACCATTGCCTTAGTCGTAACAGACTAACAATTGGTATCAGAGCGGGTCTCTAACTGTTCAGATCCAACGATCTACAGAGGATCACGCTATCTTATTTTTGGTGCGTTACTTAGATTGTCTTGTGCATTGAAACTGTTTGCTATCTGTCTCAATGGCTCGCCCTCTGATTTTCGATGGTTCTAACTTCAATAAGTGTTTAGGCGGACTATGTGTTTATATGAATTCCATTGACCCTAATCTATGGAATTTACTTTCAAAAGGCCCATACCAATTACCTCATGATGAGACCAAGTGGCCTAGAGAGGACAGAGTAAAGAACCCTGATAATGTCACAGTTCTTAATATTTTGAAAGTTGTAGTTAATACTGACAGATTTCCTTTTGTTCTCAGGTGCACTTCTGGAAAGGAAATCTTGGATAGAATAACTACTACAAATGGGGCGCAAGACGATCAATGTTTGATGGCCGACTGGAGTGATCACAGCAGTAACCATTTGAATGAGGATTCATCATCCAAGGTAAGCTCTGGATCAGAAGAACCTTCGTTTGATGAATTGGTTGTGATGTATGAAGAGTTGTTAGAGTTGTCTAGGAAACTGAAATCTGAGAATAAAAAATTGAAGAAAAAGATTGAACAGAATAAATCTGAATTCTCTTGTGAAAATTATCCAAAGTTGAAAAAATCTTATGATATGTGCTTGGTGGATGTTCATAATAGTAAGGAATAGATTTCATCCTTGAAAAATGAAAACCAAGATTGTCTGAACAAAATTTCTAAATTGGAAGATCAGCTGAATGTTAAAAATGATGAACATCTAATGAAATTGCAAGAGCTGAATAAGATTAATTCTGAAGTGGACAATTTGAAACTTGAGAATGCAGAATTTCAGAAGCATAATGAAAACCTTGTAGCTAGAATAAAAGAAATCAAGGAAGAAGCTTCAAACGTTTGTTCTATAGAGGCAGGATGCAACAAATGCCCTTTCCTAAAGGAACATAATGAAGATCTCTACTTTGAAAATGAATGGCAGAGGAAATTGATTGCCTCCATTAAAGAATAAAACAAAGAGTTGTTGAATGAGAAACTTGAATTTGAACAAAGAGAGGAGAAATTGATTGAAAAATTGGACTTGATATCCAGTAGTGAAAAATATGATGAAGAAATCGAGAAGCTGGTAAAATAAAACAAAGATATGAAAGAACAAAACAAGAAACTCATGGTCCTAAATGTTGTTGATGGGGACATCCCCAGTCACTCCATCTTTTTCGAGACTCCGGTTGCTCGCCATCGGTGCATCATCATCTCTATCATTTAATTTTGAGTAGTAGCATGTAATTTTCATCTTATTTGAGTCATAGATGTGTAATCTTTCTTTATTTGAGTCAGTTACTAGGTTAATGGGTCAGTTTGATAGTCATTTGGGCCCAACTAGTGGGCTTGGCCCAGGGGCACCCTCCCTTGGACTACTTTGGTCATTAGTTGTTTAGTCAGGGTCATTTTAGTCCTAGGAAAATATGAGTGCCTATAAATAGGCCACCCCACTCCCTCATATGTAATCTTTTGGTCAATCAAAAATTGAGTGTTCTAGTGCAATTGGAGTGGATTCTCCATCTCTCTCTCCCTCTCTCTCTAAGGGGTGGATTCCCCTCTCTCTCACTCTCTCACTCTCTCTAAGGGGTCCCCCCTCTCTCTCTCTCTTCCCTACCCCCAAATTTCAAAATTTCTTCTCTCTCCTCCCATTCACTCTTCATTAATATTCCCCCCTTTCCCATACCCTCATTCAAGTCCCCCCAACCCCCAAGATAGAACCCACCAATCTCTAAGCCACCCTCCAACCCCCAACCACCCACTACCCTTTCCTAAGCACCCTTCCATCTCCCCAAGCCTGAAGGGGCTCAAACCCTAGGCCAAATTTGAATTTCCCTCCCCTTTCTAACTGCTCCCCTCCCCTCCCCATCACCCCCCACCACCTGGGTCGCACCCACAGCCAACCATCAGCCCTCCTTCCCCATTCTCCCCTCTCTTACCTCCACTCCCTACCAGGCCCTATTCTAGTTTGCAAGCAGCAGACCACCCGCAGATTGCAGAGAGTTCCACGGCGTCATAGTAAGGCTTCAGGAGGTGTACCATATATCTCTGGAAAGGTCGTCCAGAGAGATTTCCAAGCGAGGTGGTTTCGTCCTCATCTGAGCACCGTGCTGATCGGGAGGCCCTTTCTTCCTCGACTGCGCAAAGCCTCCCTGACAGGAGTCCAGAGCCAGAGTGGAATCTCGACTATGACGAACCTGTTGGGAATCTGATCAAGAGTTCTTCTACAAAAATCTTCTACTACGAGTCTTCTATCATCTCCAAGAAGTAGAGCTCCGTTTGGCGGCAGGACCTGAGAGTTATCATTTTTATTCCCCGGGTGCGCGGTTCTGCCTCCACTCAGTCTGCACCGACCCCTTCTCAGTGTTCTGAGCCTACCGGTCTGCTCTGACAACGAACGGCATCCCCGTCAAGCTTGTTACGAAAAGGACTCACATACGGTTCCGTCGACTCTAGCAGCGCCTCATTCTGAGTTAAGGAGCGGTCGTGGCATCCTCTTCTTCCTGCTGCCAAGCTCCTGAAGTAGTCAGAACTATCAACCTATTCCCCTATTCAAGCTCCTACTTCGACCAGCGCTGGCGCCTGATGAAATTACCAAAATTCAGGTGTCATCCCGGCCCAGCTTCGAGCAATCTCCAACTGGTTTCGTCATCGGCAAAATTCTGCAGTGGCCGCAGTGTCCAGAGAACCAACTGCCTGTCCTGAATCATAGAGAGTGGACAGAATCGACATCGGCCACCATTCTTTGTTTCTAGCCCGATTTTTCCTCTTTTGCTTGGCCGGCTGAAGGCCCCTCCCTGTGTGGAGGTAGTTTTGGATGTATTCACAGTTAACCCCCACCCCAAGATCCCCCTCCTGCGAGAGGCGTAGTGTTGTAATCACTTAAACAGGGTCAAGCGGCATCGACGCGGCGTGCGTGTGCGTATCCACGCCTCCCCGCTCGCCCTCGTCTATCGGCCGGGATCGATGTTCTCACACCGATCAGGTGAGTTCCGGGACACATCCCTCGATGGTTTATTCATGCTTATTTAGTATTGTCTTTAGCTCCGTCGGACGGTAAGTGAGTGCTTGATCCAAATTTCCCTCCAATTGAGTGGCCACCGCGGAGTGAGGTGAGAGCGACCCTACAACCTATGCCTTTGGCATGCTGGCCGCCCACTAAATTGGGTATCCCAGCCCCTTTGGGGGTCAGCCATAGCGAAGCCAAGCCTCGGAACGTCAAGGTCCCACTTTGGACCCTCCCCACCATCGCCAACTTGCCCACGGGCAATAGTGTCCGCTAAGCGAGTGAGCTCGCCCGAGTAATTTCATCGTCCAAGTTGTTTGCTTGCGAATCATAGGTCCAAGGTTCATTGGCCTTGTGATTACCACCCAAGGTGGTGTCACATCAAGTGGTATCAGAGCAAGTTCATAACTTGTCTCTATCAAGTTGGTCCTAGGGCGTGTTTATGCATTTAGGGTCCTCGGTTGCATCTCTTTTGTCCACTAGTATGGCCACCTCATACCGACCATACCAATCGGCTCTCTCCATAAGTTGAAACCACCAAGGGATGCCTATCACTAAAACACATAACCTCCCTAGCCATGTCAACTACCTCATGAAGACCTTGACCCATGCCAATGAGCGACTTGATAACATATCGGGTCGACTCAACCAACTTGGAGAAAATGGGCCCGCCCCAAGGACGGACGATAGAAGGACATGTTCTCCACCTCCCATATTTGATGGAACTCAACCTATTGACTATTTAGAGTGGGAAGTCTTGGTGGACCATTACTTCACTTGGTATCCCATGTCCGAGGATGAGAAAGTCCAATTTGCCAAATTGCAACTTACCAAACGGGCCCACACTCATTGGTTGAAAATTGAAGGCTTAAGGATAATTAGAAGGGAAGCTCCCCTCACAACATGGGGGAACATGAAGGAACAACTTAGGGCTAGATATATTTTCCCCTCCCATTCTGAACACCAAAGCCCAAAGAGCATTTCAACTCCTTCATTTCTCCTTAGCCAACCCAAGACCCTAATCACGCATTCCCCACCATTTCCCACCTCTCCTACTCCAACCACAACATCTACATCCTACATCCAAGACCGCACCACAACCATATGTCGTCCACCCCTCCACCTAGGCCCATAATGGCCACCACCCCCAAACCCAAATCCCCTCCCCAAACCCGCACCCCACAAGCCCCCTTGGCCACCCTCGCAACCTCACCATCGTCCCCAAAAAGGGACACATCTCCCAAAATCAATCAACCCAAATCTCCTCACCCAACCCACCTTCCACTTCCCACCCCAATCCTACCCAAATTTAGGCCTCCACTACTTCCACTCCCAATTCCAACCCACGTCCGACCTTGCTCACCTCCTCGGGTGCGCCATGCATCGACTATCACCAACCCACCCACCATAGACCTTCCTACCCCATTGTCCTTAGGAGTTGCAACCCACACACCCACCCAAGTGGAGAGGGATACCAATCCGGATCCACCTCCCAAAATAGAGGAAATCCAAGGGCCACACAACTCACCCACCACTCCTAGCCTAGCTTCTCAAGAGCTACACACCCTTCCCCATGACACCGTCACCATAGATGAGTCCGTACTCCAATGGCTCAAGCGAGGCCTCACCATTCCTAGTTCACAACCAAGCCACCTACCCATGGGACATCAATCCCAAATCATTCCCACTCAGCCTCATGTCACTTATCAAACCTCCTATTGTGTGGAAGATTTGGGAGACTTAGTGGCCTACCTACATTGGCAAGTCCACTTGACCGATATCCTAGCCATGAGGCCGTCGGAGCCTAGCACCATTAGCCTAGCTTACCCCGCCTACACTAATGACCAATTTACGAGTGAGATCATACTCTTTCTTCCCATGGAGGAGGAACCCATCCTAGTCTACTCCCCAACCATTGAGATCCCAAGTGCTTTGATTGGCCAACCCATTAGCAACCTTGGCCCAATTATTTTGGAGGAGGATGTCTCACCATTTGAGGACCTTGAGAACATGGAGTACCCCTATCTAAGTGACCCTTACCATGATCCCTTTAACCCCTTCCTAAGGGAGCCTAGATCTCCATGTAACCCACTCCCCCTATTCACCACCCACCTCACCCTACCCATATCGCCCATGTTGACCCAAACTCCTCCCTTCCTAGAATCGGGTTATACCATGAGAGCCTTGACCTTAGGCAGCAAACACCTTGGGATTGATGAAATGCCCCACCCCATAACCACCTTCCTAGATCCCTTTGACCCATTCACATGGAAGTTCAAAAGTCATCCCACATCTATGCACATGGAAGACACCTTTGGGATAAACATGCATGTGTCTAGGCTTACCACACCATTTGGCATGATTTATAAGTCGGGTACATTCATTCACATCACCCACATGTCAAGTAGGAAGCATAAGTGGACCGTATTCGAATGTATTGGCCCACCTTCATTCATCATGAGTCTTAAGCATGAGAGGAGCATACATGGATGTCCGGGTCTCCCGACATTTGTCACACCCATGCATAAAAGGTTCATCTATGGATGTCCAGGCCCTCCTAAGTCTGTCATAGTCTTCATGGCATCAAAGTGTGATCGGTCTACATTTAGCTGCCCCGGTCCACCTTTGCACACCATACTTTTCACACCAACATCGCATCATAGTACATGACATACGCATTCTCGCAAGCATCTAGCAACGAGCGGTGAGGATCACAAAAAGCGGGCAATAGCTTGTAAGTGGCACTTGGGATTCCAAGTAGGCAGCTTGGTAATGGTGACATTGGAGTAGCTCTACCCTAGGGCTATCTCCAAACCTAGGGCACAAGGACTTGGACCTTCCCAAGTTCTGAGTGGCGTTGGCAAACATGCTTTTGGTTTGAACTTACCAAAGGATTCTGGGACACACCAAACTTTTCATGTGGCAGATCTAGCACCCTATAAGGGCCCCGCGGTGGAACCTAGTAAGCATCTTGAGCCTACACTTACCTTTGTGAGTGACACCACCGGAGAGCCTCCACATATCAGCCCGAGAGCCCGACATGAGCACATGGAGGCAATACTAGATAAGCAAGGTACCATCGCCAGGAAGAAGGTGTGCCCGCGCTATCCTGAGAAGTGGAAGAGCCATCCCTCGGCTACGGAGGCAGGGTTGAGTTGGGAAGACGCTCTGCACCTGGATCTGCTTTCGTGTACTGCTACCCCGGAGGACCCACACTCGACGGGGTCGAGTTCTCCCCACCCCGGGGGTATGATGGGGACATCCCCAGTCACTCCATCTTTTTCGAGACTCCGGTTGCTCGCCATCGGTGCATCATCATCTCTATCATTTAATTTTGAGTAGTAGCATGTAATTTTCATCTTATTTGAGTCATAGATGTGTAATCTTTCTTTATTTGAGTCAGTTACTAGGTTAATGGGTCAGTTTGATAGTCATTTGGGCCCAACTAGTGGGCTTGGCCCAGGGGCACCCTCCCTTGGACTACTTTGGTCATTAGTTGTTTAGTCAGGGTCATTTTAGTCCTAGGAAAATATGAGTGTCTATAAATAGGCCACCCCACTCCCTCATATGTAATCTTTTGGTCAATCAAAAATTGAGTGTTCTAGTGCAATTGGAGTGGATTCTCCATCTCTCTCTCCCTCTCTCTCTCTAAGGGGTGGATTCCCCTCTCTCTCACTCTCTCACTCTCTCTAAGGGGTCCCCCCTCTCTCTCTCTCTCTCTTCCCTACCCCCAAATTTCAAAATTTCTTCTCTCTCCTCCCATTCACTCTTCATTAATATTCCCCCCTTCCCCATACCCTCATTCAAGTCCCCCCAACCCCCAAGATAGAACCCACCAATCTCTAAGCCACCCTCCAACCCCCAACCACCCACTACCCTTTCCTAAGCACCCTTCCATTTCCCCAAGGCTGAAGGGGCTCAAACCCTAGGCCAAATTTGAATTTCCCTCCCCTTTCTAACTGCTCCCCTCCCCTCCCCATCACCCCCCACCACCTGGGTCGCACCCACAGCCAACCATCAGCCCTCCGTCCCCATTCTCCCCTCTCTTACCTCCACTCCCTACCAGGCCCTATTCTGGTTTGCAAGCAGCAGACCACCCACAGATTACAGAGAGTTCCACGGCGTCATAGTGAGGCTTCAGGAGGTGTACCATATATATTTGGAAAGGTCGTCCAGAGAGCTTTCCAAGCGAGGTGGTTTCGTCCTCATCCGAGCACCGTGATAATCGGGAGGCCCTTTCTTCCTCGACTGCGCAAAGCCTCTCTGACAGGAGTCCAGAGCCAGAGTGGAAGCTCGACTACGACGAACCTACTGAGAATATGATCAAGAGTTCTTCTACAAAAATCTTCTACTACGAGTCTTCTATCATCCCCAAGAAGCAGAGCCCTGTTTGGCGACTGGACCTGAGAGTTATCATTTTTATTCCCCGGGTGCACGGTTCTGCCTCCACTCAGTCTGCACCGACCCCTCCTCAGTGTTCCGAGCCTACCGATCTGCTCTGACAACAAACAGCATCTCCGTCAAGCTTGTTATGAAGAGGACTCACATACGGTTCCGTCGACTCTGGCGGTGCCTCATTCTGAGTTCAGGAGCGGTCGTGGCATCCTCTGCTTCCTGCTGCCGAGCTCCTAAAGCAGTCAGAACTGTCAACTTGTTTCCCTGTTCAAGCTCCTACTCCGACCAGCGCCGGCACCCAACGAAATTACCAAAATTCAGGCGTCATCCCGGCCTAGCTTAGAGCAATCTCCAACTAGTTTCGTCATTGGAAACATTCTGCAGTGGCCGCAGCGTCCAGAGAACCAACTGCTTGTCCTGAATCGCAGAGAGTGGACAGAATCGACATCAGCCACCATTCTTTGTTTCTAGCCTGATTTTTCCTCTTTTGCTTGGCCGGCTGAAGGCCCCTCCCTGTGTGGAGGTAGTTTTAGATGTATTCATAGTTAACCCCCACCCCAAGATCCCCCTCCTGCGAGAGGCGTAGTGTTGTAATCACTTAAACAGGGTCAAGCGGCATCGGCGCGGCGTGCGGGTGCGTATCCACGCCTCCCCGCTCGCCCTCGTCTATCGGCCGGGATCGGTGTTCTCACACCGATCAGGTGAGTTCCGGGACACATCCCTCGCTGGTTTATTCATGCTTATTTAGTATTGTCTTTAGCTCCGTCGGACGGTAAGTGAGTGCTTGATCCAAATTTCCCTCCAATTGAGTGGCCACCGCGGGGTGAGGTGAGAGCGACCCTACAACCTATGCCTTTGGCATGCTGGCCGCCCACTAAATTGGTTATCCCAGCCCCTTTGGGGGTCAGCCATAGCAAGGCCAAGCCTCGGAACATCAAGGTCCCACTTTGGACCCTCCCCACCATCGCCAACTTGCCCACGGGTAATAGTGTCCGCTAAGCGAGTGAGATCGCCCGAGTAATTTCATCGTCCAAGTTGTTTGCTTGCGAATCATAGGTCCAAGGTTCATTGGCCTTGTGATTACCACCCAAGGTGGTGTCACATCAGTTGTTATTTCAGAGAGGCTTCTGGCTATCGAGAAAGAAAGATCTGCTAATAAGGAAACTCAATCTGATAAGCTTGAGGAGGAAAACATTGAATTGAAAGCTGAAATTGAAAGATTGAAACTGTTAAACAATGCTATGTCTGAAAGGCTTCTCACATTGGAAAAAGGGAAAACTGTCTATACAAACGAATCTGAAAAAGTTGATGAGCTCAGAAAGAAGATTGAAGAATACAAAATTGCTAACAAAGTATTGAATGAAGCTGTTAATTGCAGTGATCAAGAGATTACAAGTTATTAAATACTCATTGCATCTCTTGAAAATGAAATTCAGGATTTGAATAGTGCTTTGTCTAAATTTGTTAGTGGACAGGATAACCTGAACAAACTGTTGGGAACAAAGGTTAATTTTAGGAAGGAAGGGCTGGGCTACAAAACTGCTAATAAGAAAGCCTTTGAAAATAAACTGATGATTTCATTTGTAGAAGCTTCAAATGTAGCCACCAAATCTCAAGTTGAACAGCCCACAGCTCAGGGAAATAAAAAAAACAAAATTCAGAAAACCAAAATTCAGAAACAAGCTGAAAAAGTGAAAAAGAATGTTCAAGTGTAGTATAGGGAAAAAACATTCATATTGGTGATGTGCATAACCCAAACACACACATTCATGTATGCAAAAGGAAAATGTCATGTCATTATTGTCATAAATTTGGTCATTTGATGTATGAGTGTAAATTGATGGAAAAGGATGATCTGAGCGCCATCATAATGCATGCTAGGAAATTTCATGATAAAAATCCTTCATTTCAGAAAAAGAAAATTGAATGTTTTCACTGTGGCAAATTAGGACACACGATTACACAATGCTGGTTTGTAAGTGATAAGAAAAAATCACATTCATATCATGCTAAATTTCATGCACACTTTGATGCTGTTAACAAGGACAAGTTTGTTTCAATAAACTAGCATATGATATACTTTAACTATGGCAAATTGAGTCATAAGGCATTTGAATGTTGGCTCAATGCTGGTTGAAGAAATTCTAATTCATGTTCTCACTGTGACAAGATGGGCCACATTGGTGCCCTATGTTGGCATGCCCAGGGAAGAACTTTCAACTCCAAATTTGCTAAATTCCCTGCAAACAAAATTAATTCTGGTAAGAATAAACTTGGGTTTAAAGGGAAAATATTTGTATGATGTGAATGTGGGAAACCTGGCCACTGAGCCACTGAGTGCTGGATGGCAGGTTATGGACAATAGTATGTTCATGTAAACAACAGGAACTTTAATGTTCATGCACATAGATCTCATGCTTATGTTGATGTGCATAATAAGATAAAAAATTATGTTGTTTCATGTAGATATTGTGGAAAATTTGGACACTCTATGGATGATTGTTATCTGATGGAGTTTGATGATCATCTAGCTAAGAAACTGTTTAGAACACCTTTTGGGAGTAATACAGGACCTAAGGCTACTTGGGTTCCTGCGGGATCAAGATAACCCAGATGTTGTAGGTGTGCCTTGGAGAGGAATAAAGGGGTTGAATAAACCAAGGCACCCAAGTTTGGTAAAACCCCATCTTGCACTTGACAGGTTCGATCTTCTAACTTTAGAAAATCTCTTTCAATCAGTTGCATTTCGTACATACATGCTCATATCTGAATTTGACTCGTCTTTCATAGGTTATTAAATGCATTTGCTGAATTCATCTGTGCATTCTCTAACTGAAATTCTTTAAAAATCTGAAATGCACATGAAGTCTATGGTAGTCTATCTCAGGCAACATTGCATATCTGTTCCATGAGTATGAATCATAAAACCATGTGTTCAACCTTGACTGCATACAATGCGTTTAGTCAGGGAGAGTTTGGTTGCCCCTGCAGAATGTTCATGACATTCATATTCAGGAAATGACTTTAGGAGAGTCATTGCATATGCATACATGTATTGAATTGTATTGCATATCATTAATTTTCGAAAGTTCAAAAAAGAAGAGAATCACTGCATATAGGCAGGGGGAGCCTTCTAGTTTAATTAATCCTGTCTGAATTCTATGTCTGCTACTCCTTAAATTGCTGAAGGAGAGCTTTACTTGAATACTTCTTTGTCACACTTGTCAAGCTGATCTGTCTGAACTCCAGACTCAGCTAGTAGTTTTTGAACTAGATTACTCGAGTGCGTACTTCTTGCTGCATCCTTCTAAACTCACTGCCTCCTAAAATCTGGTTGATGCATAAGCATGTTGATGGGAATCGACGCCGAGCTAGTACTTTTCATACTACATTTATATCCTTTAGTTTATTTTTATATCTACGGGAAAGTATATGTGCAATTGTACGGCTTTATCGGCCAATGCGTCATTCCCACGGATTGTGTGGGTTTCTATGTAATTTGTCAGTAGGACCAGCAAGGGGGCCCCCAGCCCTTTCCCATTGGTCCATGTCACCTATGTGGGGCTGGTCAACCATCCTAGGTGGCCATCTAGAAGGGTTGAATGTCAAAATACCACATGGGTAGACAAGTGGTTACATTGGTCCAAGGTAGGTCACCTACCTTCACCTACCCCATTCAACTCTTACCTTGGTCAAGGGGGCGCCCCTCTCCCCTTAGTATTTTATTAATTTTTGTGTGTTTATCACACTTAATCCCAGCCTTTCATCTCCCACCCCTAGATCCAAGGGTGTACAATTGATTAGATACATAGCATATAAAAGGTTGTATTTTCCATTTGTTGGCATTAATGAAGAGAAAATTGTTGGAAAATCAAGAGTGTTCTTGAGCCCCTCCTCTCTCCCCCTGGTGTTCATATCCTCCAACCTCAAATTCTAGAGTGGTTCTATCTTCAATCCCCTCCCCTCTATTTCCGGTGATCATCTGTGCCGCCGCCGCCGCCGTTCGTGCCGCCTTCGAGCCACCGTGGAGCCATCTTCAAGGTTCTGTCCTGCTGGATAGAGGTGTAGTCCACGAATTCTTGCTCTCCACCACGTGAAGATCTCAAGCTGAACTTTTGAGGGTGTGTTCTTACCTTGTACCCCAAGCTCCACCTAAAGTTTCACGCTCAAATTCCATCGTTTAATATTTTCCCATTTTCGTACATCTTTCATTCCTAGTTCTGTTTTGTCTCTGTCTATAGTGACAGCAGCCCTGTGTCTCCCACCTCCGTCCATCTTTTTGATTTGTCCAAACCCTCCCAATTTTATTGGGAGTTCTGACCATCACCCCCTACATCCACAAATTTTATTACTTTTTTATCAGCCTTCTATCTATTTTTAGAAATTCATGTTCTTCCTCAGCTATAGTGTTGTCAGTCAGATCCCAGATCCGACCACTCTCCACTTCCAAAATCAGAAAAAATCACCACCACCTCCAAATCCAGATCCAAAAATAGTACTGGTTTCCATACTTAATTTCCTACAACTTTCATGAACAAGTCAAAGTCTGAATCAGAGGTCTTCATATCAGTCAAAGGCAATCCACAGGAAAGTTCTCTGCTGACCTGAGATTTCAGGAACTGTACAACAGCAACCTTCAAAATTCTCCAATCAGAAGTACAGGCTTGATTATTTTTCTGTAATCACCTTGGGTTGAAGCCCTTCGAAGCATCTTTCCAACGGCACCAGTTTCGTCGCATTCCGACGTCGGGGCTGATCGCAGCATCCGTTCTCGCCGGAGCGTGCGCCGGAAAACAGAACCGGCAGATCCATGGCCGGTCATTCCGACCGGTGCCGAACGGAGCCGCCCGACCTCCGGCCGATGAACCAGCGTGCCGCCAGCCCGGGGAGCGCTTCCCTAAGTGTCCCCACTACAGCGGTTCCATAGGGTCCCACACGGCCCCTCCTGACAGCACGTGGACCCCACAGCCACAAGTTCGGGTGCTGCCGAAGAGACGCGAGAAGCCACCCGTCAACCCGAATTCGGTCCTCCCGGGCCCGTTTGTGTAGCCCTTTACCTCCCTGCGTGGAGTGGGCAGTAATTCATTTTCTGTAACATGGTGTATTAATTGCCCCGGGAGTACGAGTTTCGGCCGGGTCCGTCGTCCCCACGCCGAGCGCGTGGAGGTATCGTTTTCGCTCCCTTCTCGGCATTTTACTTACTTCATATATATTTGTTTATGCCGCTGCTAGAGAGCATGTGTAGGGATATCTAGCTCGCTTTATATGTTCATTACCGCTGCTACGAGAGAGTACGTGACCGTCCCGTGACCCGATCCGGGCACAAAAGAGAGCCGATCACCCTAGCTCATTGCCGATTTCTCAACCGCGCACATCCGACGCTTCCCTCGTTAAGGGGCGATCACGAGCTTGTCATGTCCGTGGTCTCGTCCCGCATCAATTTGGTATCAGAGCCAGGTTGAGTCTAGGGTGTCAAAAAAAAAAGTGTCTTTTGAGTCGCATTTGCATACCATTAGTCGGTATATAAAAAGGTGTCGTCCGAACGTTAGGCTACGCCTATCGGGAAGGCCGCACACTTGCGCGAGTGATCTTCGGATCGATTAACTCCGCCCCGTACCGAGTCTTGGTGTCTTGTCCTTAGTGTGCATGCATCCCAACCTTGCATAGTCGGTCTAGTGTCCTGTCCAAATGGCCTTGCATATTCATTCCTAGGGATCCATTCCCGTATTTTGGCAACTATGGCCAACCCATGTCGACCCGTCCAAGGTGATAGGTCCGTGTCCGAGTACATTCGGGCATACCATAAGTATTGGTTGGAACATGGCTTGGGAGAGGAGAGCAACACGGCCGCATTTCAGTTCCAGAGAGGTTTGCGCTTTCACTTCCAGTTAGAATGTCTTATCCGCAATGCATTCTCTCTAGCGAAATCCTATACGGTCGCTCTAGTGGTTGAACCATTTGAGTCACACTTTTCTCGGTATGGTGGCTTTAGTCAAGCATCTACCTCCCAGCCGCCTACACCATGGCCTTCACCACTCGAGAGAGTTCCAATGTCATCCCCCTCTATTTCCGAATTCGATTCGGAATCCTCTCATTTGGAACCACCAAAGCCCGAGCCACCCATGTTTTTAACGGGTACATTATACATAGCCGAGCCGCTTCTTAGTTGGCTCAAGGATGGCTTGGTCCCACCTCCCTTCTCATCCATAGACCCCATCCTACCTCTAGTGCCGGTCAACTCCTTCCATACCACGTTTCGATCTAGGCACCATGTTGACACGTTGGACGATCTTGTTATGGGACTAGACACGCAATGGAAGTTGACACATATGTTGGCCCGAGACTTCGACCAACCCACGAGTCGTAGCTTCACCCATCCGGCCTTCGGGTCCATTACCTCCGAGTGCACCGTGGGTTGTATCACCACGGAGGTTCTTCTACTTCTCCCGCTACCGGATGAGCCCGACTTCATGACTTTGCTTCCGAGGGAGGAGTCATATTTCCTATACACGGTCCCATCTACCATGACGGAGGAAGGTGACCACCCGCACCTTCAGGAATTTCACGATTGGGACCATGTCATGTTGGAACCCACCACAAAGGGTCATACCTTCTTTGATCCCTTTGACCCCTTCCCTAGTGGACCCCTAGACCCTTCATATTCACTTCACTTCTTCGGGGAAGTCCAGCTTCATACCCCTTTCCTACGGGTCGGGTCCTCCATACCCACCAAACCCATACTCGATACACCCACACCCGGCTCTTCCACATCCGGGTCTTCTAGCTCTCTCAAGTTCCCCAAATCTAAAGGGCCGTCCATGCATGATTGGGTCATACTTGGACATTTAGGTGTACCCCATGCCACCCATCTCCAGTTACGTCAAATGCATGTATGGCACATATTCGGGTGTCCTGGTCTGCCGTCATCCATGTACGGGTCTCACTAACACTAGTTTTGTCTAGAGTCATGCATGAGTCCATTTCTTATTTGTGTTGTTTGCATATGTGTGTTAGTGTTTGGTGAGTCTGCATGTGTCTTGTGCAAGCTCGTTGTCGTTCTCTTATGCGTAAGAGGCGAGTGGACTCATTCTATGAGTATGGGATCGGTTCTACATCTATACCCGGATCAGTCACCTACAGGGACTCAGCGGTGATTCCTAGTGAGTCTTCGAGCTGCTTCCTTCCCTTTGAGAGTGCCCCACCCGGAGTGTCCACCTCTAGCCCATGGCAGCTTACGCATATCAAGTATATATGGAATGAGCAGGTGACGGTCACTTGGAGTGAAGCATACCCGCGCTACTTGGCACGGTGACGGATCCGCCGGAGTACTCAAGCATCTATACCCCTACTCGACGGGGTCGAGTTCCTCCCACCCGGCGAGAGTTGATGGGAATCGACGCCGAGCTAGTACTTTTCATATTGCATTTATATCCTTTAGTTTATTTTTATATCCATGGGAAAGTATATGTGCAATTGTACGGCTTTATCGGCCAATGTGTCATTCCCACGGATTGTGTGGGTTTCTATGTAATTTGTCAGTAGGACAAGCAAGGGGGCCCTCAGCCCTTTCCCATTGGTCCATGTCACCTATGTGGTGCTGGTCAACCATCCTAGGTGGCCATCTAGAAGGGTTGAATGTCAAAATGTCACATGGGTAGACAAGTGGTTACATTGGTCCAAGGTAGGTCACCTACCTTCACCTACCCCATTCAACTCTTACCTTGGTCAAGGGGGCGCCCCTCTCCCCTTAGTATTTTATTAATTTTTGTGTGTTTATCACACTTAATCCCAGCCTTTCATCTCCCA
Source organism: Amorphophallus konjac (assembly GCA_022559845.1). NCBI lineage: Eukaryota > Viridiplantae > Streptophyta > Magnoliopsida > Alismatales > Araceae > Amorphophallus > Amorphophallus konjac. The sequence continues at coordinate 123,770,527 of CM040119.1, read as the reverse complement.
CCCCTAGATCCAAGGGTGTACAATTGATTAGATACATAGCATATAAAAGGTTGTATTTTCTATTTGTTAGCATTAATGAAGAGAAAATTGTAAGAAAATCAAGAGTGTTCTTGAGCCCCTCCTCTCTCCCCCTGGTGTTCATCTCCTCCAACCTCAAATTCTAGAGTGGTTCTATCTTCAATCCCCTCCCCTCTATCTCCGGTGATCATCTGTGCCGCCGCCGCCGCCGTTCGTGCCGCCTTCGAGCCGCCGCGGAGCCATCTTCAAGGTTCTGTCCTGCTGGACAGAGGTGTAGTCCATGAATTCCTGCTCTCCACCACGTGAAGATCTCATGCTGAAATTTTGAGGGTATGTTCTTACCTTGTACCCAAGCTCCACCTAAATTTTTACGCCCAAATTCCATCGTTTAGTATTTTCCCATTTTCGTGCATCTTTCATTCATAGTTCTGTTTTGTCTCTGTCTACAGTGACAGCAGCCCTGTGTCTCCCACCTCCGGCCATCTTTTTGATTTGTCCAAACCCTCCCAATTGTACTGGGAGTTCTGACCATCACCCCCTATATCCACAAATTTTCTTAATTTTTTATTATCCTTCTATCTATTTTTAGAAATTCGTGTTCTGCCTCAGCTATAGTGTTGTCAGTCAGATCCCAGATCCGACCACCCTCCACTTCCAAAATCAGAATAAATCACCACCACCTCCAAATCCAGATCCAAAAATAGTCCTGGTTTCCATACTTAATTTCCTACAACTTTCATGAACAAGTCAAAGTCTGAATCGGAGGTCTTCATATCGGTTAAAGGCAATCCACAGGAAAGTTCTCTGCTGACCTGAGATTTCAGGAACTGTACAACAGCAACCTTCAAAATTCTCCAATCAGAAGTACAGGCTTGATTATTTTTCTGTAATCACCTTGGGTTGAAGCCCTTCGAAGCATCTTTCCAACGGCACCAGTTTCGTCGCATTCCGACGTCGGGGCTGATCGCAGCGTTCATTCTCGCCGGAGTGTGCGCCGGAAAATAGAACCGGCAGATCCGTGGCCGGTCATTCCGACCGGTGCCGAACGGAGCCGCCCGACCTCCGGCCGATGAACCAGCGTGCCGCCAGCCCGGGGAGCGCTTCCCTAAGTGTCCCCACTACAGCGGTTCCATAGGGTCCCACACGGCCCCTCCTGACAGCACGTGGACCCCACAGCCACAAGTTCGGGTGCTGCCGAAGAGACGCGAGAAGCCGCCCGTCAACCCGAATTCGGTCCTCCCGGGCCCGTTTGTGTAGCCCTTTACCTCCCTGCGTGGAGTGGGCAGTAATTCATTTGCTGTAATATGGTGTATTAATTGCCCCGGGAGTACGAGTTTCGGCCGGGTCCGTCGTCCCCACGCCGAGCGCGTGGAGGTATCGTTTTCGCTCCCTTCTCGGCATTTTGCTTACTTCATATATATTTGTTTATGCCGCTGCTAGAGAGCATGTGTAGGGATATCTAGCTCGCTTTATATGTTCATTACCGCTGCTGCGAGAGAGTACGTGACCGTCCCGTGACCCGATCCGGGCACAAAAGAGAGCCGATCACCCTAGCTCATTGCCGATTTCTCAACCGAGCACATCCGACGCTTCCCTCGTTAAGGGGCAATCACGAGCTTATCGTGTCCGTGGTCTCGTCCCGCATCACATGTGTTCCAATTCTTTCACTTCATATGCATGCTTTTTCTTGTCCTCTACTGCCCTCTAAATGAAATTTTTTGTTGTTTCTACTGATTGGATGCTACTGAATGTGTTGATCTATCTGAACTTAGAAAGATTTCAATTTGTGTACCCTAATCATAAATTTAACATCTTCCAAAAATAAGAATCTTCTATTGTACTGGTTTAAGAATGTCTGATGAATCAAATTGATTTAAGTCTAATGTATTTATTAAGTTTGGATGTGAAAGACTTAAAAATATCTGAATCATCATTTTAATAAATCTTAACCAATTGTCTCAAGTAATTTCATGCAAAATCTTCTGAAATCTGAAACTTTAAAAACATGGCTTCCTTTGCATAAAATACATGTAGTAAGTATTGTTCTTAAACATTTCAATGTACTGAGCATTGTCTGAAAAATCTGAAAACATTTGAAAGAAAAACTAAAGTCAGAGCAATGACTTTGGTCACAGAGAAACTGGGTTCCCTATCAAAGAAATAGAGTAAACCCATGTCATGAAGTGCCATAGTTACCTCTGCTATAAAAATGATTGAAAACCTGGCAGAGCAATGGCATGGTTGTGTTGAGTAACTGGGGATTCCGACCTCTAATCAAGGTTTCCCCTCACGTAAAAAGACACTTCAATTGCTAACTCTGATCTCATGAATGAGAAGCAATGCAGTTATCACACTGAGTAACTGGGTCACTTCACCTAAGACGTGTTGTGCCTCATGTAAAAAGGTGTTGATCAACCAAGATTGCTCAGGAAAAATAAAGTGCTGATCAAAAGAAAAATCTGGAAAATTAATGTAATCAAAGACAAGTTCAGATACACTCATATTTGTTTAATCTCAATACTATCTTGTGTAACTCTCAAAGGAGTCATTGAATTTGAATGAGTAAGATAGAAGGAGGTTAAACAAGAATATCATATGTGCAATTGGTTCATCTTTATTAAAACTTGATTTCAGATATGAGTATTGAATTTCATTGACAAACTCTGTATACATCTTGCTTAAACCATGCTGGTCAGTTTAGACTCATTCATAATCTCTTATAATAGAAGAGTCTCAAATTCTTTCATTAAGATTTATGAAATTGGTATCATATTGAAAATCCTTCTGCTTTATCTATTCATTGGCAATCCTTTTCTTGATAATTGGTATCAGACTTAACTCTGCATGTCTGATGACACCTTTCCACTCCAATTCCGCTATTCTGTCAAATGGGAAGACCGACTCATCAGCACTTTTCTGGTCTTAAGGGGGAGTTTATCCTAATTCTTCCATGCTCAGATTGATAGTCCTTTTTAGCTGTCCTTGTGATGTTTGCTGGTCATTGTCATGTCTGTCTCTTGACATTCTCCTATCCTCATTTCCATACATTATACATCTTCAGGGGGAGTAGGATTCCATGATTCTTTTTGTGTATCAGTTTCAGCTTATCTGGAAGTCACAGGGGGAGAATATTTTATGGCTCAACCACATCATGCATGTCTTTGTATTCCTCTCTACTTATTCTCTCAAACTATTATTTTTTGATGAAGTCAAAGGGGGAGAATAGTTTGATATGAGTCAGCATGCTATTTTATGACTCATAGTGTTGCCATCATCAAAAAGGGGGAGATTGTTGTACCCCTGTGATTTTGATGATGTCAAACACTATGACTCATCTGTGGATGATATTATATGTGCGTGCATGATATCATAAGTGTTTGGATCATATGACTTCTGTGCTTGATTGAAATGTTCTTTATTGCACACTTGCTGCATGCATCATGATTTTGATGAGTATTTCATATATGTCATAGCTCTGTTTGCTCATAGGGTCGTGCATGCATTGTCTTATGTATATTGAGTCGGTGCATGTTACTGTTGCCCGACATCTAAGGGTCGGTGCATGCTCTTCTTCTGCATACAATTTTTGAGCACTTCATTACTAAGGTCAGTGCATTCATTGTTTAACTCTGTGCATGTACATACAAGTCACGTATAGAGGTCTGTGCATATCACTATAGTGCACATGTTCAAGTCAGTGCTCTTTACTATTGAGGTCGATGCACTTCATGTTTTAGTCATTACATCAAGTCAGTGCAAATGTTTACATGGTTGCATATAAGGTCGGTGCAAGCTAGACATTGCATTGCTTCACTCGTTGCATACTAAGTCGGTGCATACTTTTGCATGCGCACACACAAGGTCAGTGCAGTTCTCATCTTGGTATGCATAAGTTGCTTCAGAGCACATCCAAATCCTTGCACACATTAAGTCGGTGCAACTTTTGTTGCAACCATTGTTGAAGTCTGTGCAATTTACTGTTTACTTGTATAAGGACAGTGTATTGCTTGTCTTGCATATTCAACCTCGGTGCAGTTCCTGTTTATGTATACATCAGGTCGGTGCAACTCTCGTCGCTGCATGTCTAGGGTCGGTGCATTGTTTGCATTATGCACACACGTAGTCTGTGCATCTTTCTGCCCAATAGCCATAATAGGTCTGTGCATTTCACTATTGAGGTCAGTGCAATATTTGTACCTGGCTTGTATTGGTCTGTGCATGTTTCACCTTTTGCATAGCCAACTCCGTGCACTTCACTGTAGCATAACAATGAAGGTCAGTGCACGTTTTAGAGTCGGTGCACATCTTCCTTATGCATACTGAAGGTCTGTGCAACTCATATGTTACCTAAGGTCTGTGCACTAAATTTCTTTCATGCAACACAACGTCCGTGCACATCTTCCTTGTGTGACACAAGGTCAGTGCATATATCTTCTTCTGCACACCCAAGGTCTGTGCATGTCTTGCTATATGGTATGTGCATGTTTGCACTTTACTCTATGAGATCTGTGCTAGCATGTTATGTGAACATTCCCATTTGTTTGCCAGGTCAGTCACTTGGTCGAGCATGTGATGGGCGAACCTACAACCAGTGAGCTTATTCCACGTGCAAGCCAAATTACCAGGTTAAGGACTCGTGATCCGAGGCAAGGAACGAAATGGATGAACCTGCCATGTGGATAGCTACACTGCCAAGATTCTGACACGTAGCTAAGGGGTTCCAGAATTCTCTTGGCGGGAGTGTTCTCTCCACACGCCCAATGTGTAAGCTCGTGGGTCCCAGGTCTGAAGATATATATAACCCCTCTTCTGCAATCAAAGAAAACATAGAGAATTAGAAAATTGAGGAAGGTAGAATCAGAGAATGAGTAGCAGAGAAGAGAAGAATGAGCCGGAGTCTGAGAAGTAGATGAAGAACGAGAAGAAAAGAAGAGAGAGCTAGTGTGTGATTAGAGCTATATAGAGAAAGAAAATGAGAGTGAGGAGTTCGTGAGTGTGAAACCATCGTTGAAGATCTATCTTCTTGGCATTCGGATCAGATCCAAGCCAGGCTTGCTCCTGCGAGAGCTACACTCTGTGTTTCATTTCCAGCTTTCTATTGTTGTGGTTTTGCTTCATATTTTCCTTTGTTCTTTTCATCTATCTTTGAATTTCAAGCTGTGAGTCAACAGAGCAAGCTGTGATGCTGAGCAGGCAAGGTGGTTACCTTGGACAGCAAGCTGTGATGCTCAGCGGATGGCAAGCTGTGAGGCCCAGCTGATGTAGGCAAGCTGTGATGCCCAGCCATTCAAGCTGTGAGTCACCAGGAATCCACACTCGAGTTGAGTGTAGGGTGGATGTAGGTCTGAGTACCGAACCAACTAAAAATCTTCTGTGAGTTGTGGTTTGATTGGCTACTTCATTTTCGCTAGATGCATGCTTAGGATCGTGGTCCTATTTCATATATGTTGAAGCCTCTTGATTAGTTTAGTATCCAGCTGTGTGTGTATCAACTGCATGTTAGTCACCTAGCTGATCTTTAGGCCATCGATCTATTATCTAGTGAGTATCTCAGTTAACTAAGCCAATCAGTTTTAATTCCGCATAACTTACTGATTAGAGTAAAAATTGGGTAGATTTTTTAATGGGGATTCATTCACCCCCCCCCTCTGAATCTGGATGTGCACCATTACCTTAGTCGTAACAGACTAACAATTGGTATCAGAGCGGGTCTCTGACTGTTCAGATCCAACGATGTGCAGAGGATCCTGCTATCTTATTTTTGGTGCGTTACATAGATTGTCTTATGCATTGACATTGTTTGCTATCTGTCTCAATGGCTCGCCCTCTGATTTTCGATGGTTCTAACTTTAGTAAGTGGTTAGGCGGACTATGTGTTTATATGAATTCCATTAACCCTAATCTATGGAATTTACTTTCAAAAGGCACATACCAATTACCTCATGATGAGACCAAGTGGTCTAGAGAGGACAGAGTAAAGAACCGTGATAATGTCACAGTTCTTAATATTTTGAAAGTTGTAGTTAATACTAACAGATTTCCTTTTGTTCTCAGGTGCACTTCTGGAAAGGAAATCTTGGATAGAATAACTACTACAAATGGGGAGCAAGACGATCAATGTTTGATGGCCGACCGGAGTGATCACATCAGTAACCATTTGAATGAGGATTCATCATCCAAGGTAAGCTCTGGATCAAAAGAACCTTCGTTTGATGAATTGGTTGTGATGTATGAAGAGTTGTTAGAGTTGTCTAGGAAACTGAAATCTGAAAATAAAAAATTGAAGAAAAAGATTGAACAGAATAAATCTGAATTCTCTTGTGAAAATTATCCAAAGTTAAAAAAATCTTATGATATATGCTTGGTGGATGTTCATAACAGTAAGGAACAGATTTCATCCTTGAAAAATGAAAACCAAGAATGTCTGAACAAAATTTCTAAATTGGAAGATTAGCTGAATGTTAAAAATGATGAACATCTAATGAAATTGCAAGAGCTGAATAAGATTAATTCTGAACTGGACAATTTGAAACTTGAGAATGCAAAATTTCAGAAGAATAATGAAAACCTTGTAGCTAGAATAAAAGAAATCAAGGAAGAAGCTTCAAATGTTTGTTCTATAGAGGCAGGATGCAACAAATGCCCTTTCCTAAAGGAACGTAATGAAGATCTCTACCTTGAAAATGAATGGCAGAGGAAATTGATTGCCTCCCTTAAAGAATAAAACAAAGAGTCGTTGAATGAGAAACTTGAATTTGAACAAAGAGAGGAGAAATTGATTGAAAAATTAGACTTGATATCCAGTAGTGAAAAATATGATGAACAAATCGAGAAGCTGGTAAAAGAAAACAAAGATCTGAAGGAACAAAATAAGAAACTAATGGTTTTAAATGTTGTTATTTCATAGAGGCTTCTGGCTATCGAGAAAGAAAGATCTGCTAATAAGGAAACTCAATCTGATAAACTTGAGGAGGAAAACATTGAATTGAAAGTTAAAATTGAAAATTTTAAACTGTTAAACAATGCTATGTCTGAAAGGCTTCTCACATTGGAAAAAGGGAAAACCGTCTGTACAAACTAATCTAAAAAAGTTGATACGCTCAGAAAGAAGATCGAAGAATACAAAATTGCTAACAAAGTATTGAATGAAGCTGTTAATTGCAGTGATCAAGAGATTGCAAGTTATGAAATACACATTGCATCTCTTGAAAATGAAATTCAGGATTTGAACAGTACTTTGTCTAAATTTGTTAGTGGACAGGATAACCTGAACAAACTATTGGGAACAAAGGTAAATTTTAGGAAGGAAGGGCAGGGCTACGAAACTGCTAATAAGAAAGCCTTTGAAAATAAACTGATGATTTCATTTGTAGAAGCTTCAAATGTAGCCACCAAATCTCAAGTTGAACAGCCCACAGCTCAAGAAAATCAAAAACAAAACAAAATTCAGAAAACCAAAATTCAGAAACAAGCTGAAAAAGTGAGAAAGAATGTTCAAGTGTAGAATAGAGAAAGAAACATTCATATTTGTGATGTGCATAACCCAAACACACGCATTCATGTATGCAAAAAGAAAATGTCATGTCATTATTGTCATAAATTTGATCATTTGATGCATGAGTGTAAATTGATGGAAAAGGATGATCTGAGCGCCAGCATAATGCATGCTAGGAAATTTCATGATAAAAATACTTCATTTCAGAAAAAGAAAATTGAATGTTTTCACTGTGGCAAATTAGTACACATGATTACACAATGCTGGTTTGCAAGTGATAAGAAAAAATCCCATTCATATCATGCTAAATTTCATGCACGCTTTGATGCTGTTAACAAGGACAAGTTTGTTTCAATAAACCAGCATATGATATGCTTTAACTATGGCAAATTGAGTCATAAGGCATTTGAATGTTGGCTCAATGCTGGTAGAAGAAATTCTAATTCATGTTCTCACTGTGGCAAGATGGGCCACATTGGTGCCCTATGTTGGCATGCCCAGGGACGAAATTTCAACTCCAAATTTGCTAAATTCCCTGCAAACAAAATTAATTCTGGTAAGAATAAACTTGGGTTTAAAGGGAAAATATTTGTATGCTGTGAATGTGGGAAACATGGCCACCGAGCCACTGAGTGCTGGATGGCAGGTTATGGACAATAGTATGTTCATGTAAACAACAGGAACTTTAATGTTCATGCACATAGATCTCATGCTTATGTTGATGTGCATAATAAGATAAAAAATTCTGTTGTTTCATGTAGATATTGTAAAAAATTTTGACACTCAATGGATGATTGTTATCTGATGGAGTTTGATTATCATCTAGCTAAGAAACTATTTAGAACACCTTTTGGGAGTAATACAGGACCTAAGGCAGCTTGGGTTCCTGCGCGATCAAGATAACCCAGCTGTTGCAGGTGTGCCTTGGAGAGGAATAAAGGGGTTGAATAAACCAAGGCACCCAAGTTTGGTAAAACCCCATCCTTGCACTTGACAGGTTCGATCTTCTAACTTTAGAAAATCTCTTTCAATCAGTTGCATTTCGTACATACATGCTCATATCTGAATTTGACTCGTCTTTCATAGGTTATTAAATGCATTTCCTGAATTCATCTGTGCATTCTCTAACTGAAATTCTTTGAAAATCTGAAATGCACATGAAGTCTATGGTAGTTGTTTCGATGGGATTTTTGTTGTTGGTCTATTGTCGTTTGGGTTTATTTGATTTATTTCACGTGTCGATCAACCAATTAACTAACCGGTAGTGAACTGACTAATTGACTACGCAGGCGTGCCAGTCACGTATGTGATGAGTTTATTATGCGCTCATTCTGACCCATGTCGGGCGAGAGTGGGATTCGGTCGGGACCGACAGTCCGCCATACCATAAAGGTTATGGCGTTAATTACATCCCCCGTCACGCCCCGAGCGCGGAAGATACTCGGATATACGCGATGAGTTTATATCAATCATGTCAATCAAAGTAGTAGTGTATTCGACACCAAAACAGAGATGCGCAAAATAGAAAGATAACCCAATCCTTTATTTCATAATGGATAGACTATTACAAATCCAATACTCTATTCAATTAAAAAGGAAAAATACATAATTGACTCAAGAAAATAGGAAAAAGACTAGATGACACTTGGAAAAGCTCTAGCTCTTTCACTCTTGACCATTCCCATCCGATTGACTTCCCTCGTCGTCGGAATTACCTGAAAAGTAGGGAACACACGGAGTGAGCGAACGCTCAGTAGGAAATTATATCTCAAGCGCTAGCAAGGGGTTTAAATAATTACATCTTTCATGTATGTACTGTAGCTATGCATGCTCGGATAAAACGAAAAGTTAGAGAGAGAATTTATCAATAAGACAGCAAGATGAACTAGTCATGAGCTTTCAAGAAAAGATAACAAGATATTCAAACAAGTACTCTTTAGCAAGTCATGTCAAGAACTTTGGCTATTATGTATCAAGCAAGTAAGTAATTACCCTTTTTTCGGGTCACGCAAGTCATGTCAAGTCAAGTACGAGTCAAGTACAAGATTTGTGTGGAATGTCCAATCAAGCTAGTCATGCACTCGGTATAATGCCAGATACCTTATCATTCAACTCCCATGGGCACAAGTACTTTCGGGTGCTCCTCCTAGGACCAGATCGGGCCCTATATGCGCAGGCATTTATCATGTATATTTGACATCCACTCTTGTATATATATATAGCCAATAGGGAATTTCAACAATTTAAGCTTGTAGACACGTAGGATAACTTTGAGAGAACGGGGTCCAAAAATACGACATTGGACATAGATAGGCGATAACAACGGTACAATCACGATGAACGATGAAACTAGGTGGAATTAGGTTCCCTTAACTCGGGTACCATGACAAACAAGTATGGACATTCTTTATATAGAATTGAGGTCCACATGAACAGTACATCAAAGGCAAGATACCCTCATTCTTATTATAGAATTGAGGTCCACAAGAACATCAACAAATGGCATGATATCATCATCCCATTAAGAATTCTCATGATATACTCTTTGCATATCATAAGGGCCGGTATACCATGTTCCTTTTAGAGTGACATGGCATTCAATAGTGTAATGGGTTTTTAGGGTACAACCAGCTCAGTCGACCTTGAGGGAATCCAAGGCTACGAGGAGTCTTACGGAGGTCTCTATGACTAACTCGCTAGTCCAAAGGAACGGAATGTCCAATGGAGAGCTTGTATGTCAATGAGAGTTGAGGGTGATCGATAAAACATCATGAAAACGTGGGACTATACTCACGGAGTGGAGATATAGTGCCGATATACATATATATAAATATAATGAAAACCTCAGTTAAGAGAAACAGGAAAATAACGACTTAAGCAAAGTCACTGCTCAAGAAATTAACGCCTTGGATAAGGGCGTTTATATATTTTTCCTATTTGCAGGAATTTCAATATTTCATTATTTCATCAAAAACACGCCCTGTATAGGGGCGTTTTCCTTAAATTTGACGCCTACTTTATCAGGCGTCCTTTTTATTTACAATATTTTACAGGATATACAATTTCAGGAGTTTATCAAAAACGCGCCCTGGGAAGGGGCGTTACATTTAAATTCATGCCCTGGAAAGGGGCGTGGGTTCAATAAGAAATGACCTGAGTCAGGTCGTGAGTTCACAGTTTCCAGGAATTTTTATAGATTTCAGGATAATAAAATTTCAGGAGACAAGATATATAATCACGACAAGAAAAATAGCAGGAATTTATAGGTGAGCTCATGCATTACATTAGTAGCAGTATTTGATCGATATTTAATTTTTAAACATGGGTATTTATTATCTACAGAAAATTGCATGAAATTGATGCCTACTGAGCAGGGCGTCAAATATGTAATTAACGACCTTGGGCAGGTCGTTTCTTTCAAAATATTACAGAAAACGCTTCAAATCCATAATAAACCATGTATATGCATGCCATGCTAGTATATATCTTGAATTACTTCGTTTGGGCTACAGTGCTTTGAGAAAACCTACCTTATGAGAATTTTCTGATGGAGAAACGTGAAGGACTTGATGAGAATCCCTAGACTCTGAAACTTCTAATAGCAGCAAACAGCAACAGGCAGAGCTTTATGTTAACAGAAGAGGGATTTATTCTGATGAAGAACTTTTGTTCTTCACAACGTGAATCCTCTTAACCTGTAAGTAGAGAAGAAGACGAAGAACCTGTTAATGTTCTTCATACCATCGTAAACAGAAAAGAAGAAGAAATAACCTTGGTTCTTCACCTACCGTAGAATAGTCCGAACGCCAAATAGCGTTCTTGGTTTGAGCAGTAGGTTATTTATAGGATTTCTAGAATCCTAATAGAGTTAGTGTTTGATTGGAAGTAATACTTCCAAGATAGAGTTATTACTACATTCGAACTCTTTCTCATAGTTATCAACTTACCCTGGATAGACTCCCGGGTCGAACGAAACTCAAACTGAATTAGCGACTTAGGTCAGGCCGTCGAATTTAAATTGACGCCTTGTCAAGCGTCATTTCTTGTTGAAACGCGTCCATGCAAGGGACGTTACGCTATCTTGCCCTTTTTATTTATTTTGGTCATTTGAAATTTGACGCCTTGACGTGTGGGCGTCCTTTCTCAAAACACGCCTTAGGTAAGGGCGTTTTATTTTAAAGTAGCGCCTATATTTGAGGCGTTATTTTCATCAGGGTTTAATTATTTTTATTCCAAGATCTTTTAATCTATTTTGATTTACTTATTCCTTTTTATTTTATCAGGGTTGCTACATCCCCTGTGAGGAGGGAAAACTTTTGATTAATTACCGAGATAATGGGCTGTCGAGGCCGGAATAAAGGATGCAAATGATGCGAATGATCATACAAGGCGTTATGATCTACCATGCGCGGTTTATTAGGGCGGTCCCTCAGTACGTGGCGGAGGACCTAGGCCCGAAGACCACCATCACGCATGGCAAAAGCTTTCTGTCTGACGTTGCCCGATTTTCTGCTCATGTCATTTGATATACCGAGGGTCCGCGCACTCAGGCATACATTGATGCGGCATGAATGCTTGGGCTAAAGCATAATGATGAAGTTATGAGAATTGCTAATTCAGGTTTTAAATGAACCAGTTTATTCAATTTATTGATTACAAGGTTTATTTGATTCTGTTATTAACATTGAAAATCACCCCGAAGGCGAGGAAAAGATTGAAACGGCACGACGACGCGATTCAGAACAAAATCGGCGCGATGCGCGAAGGCATAGAGTTCAAAACGGCGTGAGAAGCGTGGGTGAAGGCTTGAGACGGCGCCACCTAACGTAGGTGTTGGGCTTGGCCTGAAAATGACGTGCCCCTCTTCCTGGCACGTCGGGATAAGGCGTGTCGTTTTAAGGCGGGCCATATTAAGGCGCGCCGAATGTCGACAGTGCCGGTTTAGCCCTATTTTGCGGAATTCGAGATTTTATTAGTTATTTTTGAATTTATTAAAAATGTTTTGAAGGATTTTTGGACTTTATTGAGTCAATTGTTTATCGGATCGGCCCCGGGCCGTCCGGAAGTCAAGTCACAGGCTCGCGGGAGGTTCATACTCGAGCGCGGCAATTGTTCCGAATCGATCCGATTCATTAAGTTGATACTGTTGAACGATTTATTAGATTATTCGAGCCAAAATTTCGACAGCATCTCCCCATCCCGGAGGATTGTCGGGGAGAAGCGGGGAATACTCACGTGGCGGAGCAACCCCTGAAAGCCGGGTGGCACAACGGCGGTCGGCAAACCCAGACGGATAGGAGAACCCCGAGGGCTAGCCTACTAGGGGCACGGAGTCCATGGGTAGAAAGTAGACAGATGGCGCGACTCACAGTGGGAGCGAAGACCCCGAGGGCTAGCCTACGAGGGGCATGCGACCCAAGTCGATACCGTGTCCAGATCGGGGCGACCGATAGAGAGGGAAAACCCTGAGGGCCAGCCTAAGAGAGGCACCCATCTCATGGCCACTACGAGGCCCATTAAGGACCGTGGATTTGAAATGTTGGGATTAACCCAATTTCTATGCACTCGTTGGCCTTGGGAGACCCATTATTAACGAATGGGCTCCTGCAGACCGAGCAATTAAGATGAGAAAATAGGAGAATGTTCCCCCTCCTCGGGTCACCGAATCTTACTAGTAAAACGGCAAAGCGGCACGATGGGGAAACCTTGCACAGTGAGAAGATTAATATCAATGCTCGTGGATGTACATGTATGCATGCAGGTGAGTGTTAATAGGTTAGTTACACACTCATCAGGTGACGGTTGGGAAAATAATGACGAGAGGTGTGGGGATGGCCTAATCTCTCTATGTTCATAGTCGAGAACAGAGGGGGGATGAAGAAGGCGGCCCAAAACAGGATGAAGGGACATACATATGGATGCACCTCCGACGATAAAAAAAAGTTTAACATTCGATCGGAAGAGAAACCCCCGGGGAGGGGAAAGTGATTGTTGTAGCCCATGGATCACGAGGGCATATACGGCGCCGAGGAAATGAATCCGAGGGGCCTTTCGCTCAACCAAACCTTTAGATGCACAGATGGGAAGGAGATGGCATACTGCTCATTCCGACGTCGGCACCAAAGCGCGACGCCTGTTCCATGGCCAAGAAAGGGGAAAACGCAAAGAGAAGCAGAAGAGGTGGCGTAAAGGGAACAGAGGATAAACGACATCGATCATACACCATCAGCATAAGCACACATATTTTTCATTCATGAAGAACCCTTAACAAACCGTAGCATTCGATGCCGGCATTGTCGCTCGGGCATCGCTTACATCACCCCCACGGGGGAGGTTGCAGAGAGGAAGGGAGATTAAAGAAAGATGGTGAGAAAGGGGGGAGGAAGAAAGGCTCATATCATCGCCCCTCCTTCCCTTCTCACTTACATTACAGCAGAGAGAAAGAAAATAGATGAAAGGGGGATCGGCGAGGAATACCACGGTGACCCACCTAAGCAGATAGAGAGCAGAGACTCCTCTTCTCTGGCGACGGGAGCTTCGGGCCGAGCAGAGTGATGGTGGCAGGAGACTCTCAGAAGGAGAGCTTTCTCCCCAAGAAACCCTTCGCTACTTCACTCTGATTGGTGGCGCCCTTTCTCTCAATCTCTCTCTGATTCTGATTTTTTTTTATTTCTCCTCTCCTCTTCTTTTCTTTTCTTCGGACGAGGGTTGTTTATATAGTCACCAGGCAATCCGGCGCCACGGAGGGTGCGTCGGATTCAGTGGCGCCGGGGACAAGTATCCCCAAAGCCTTTTGGCGCGCCACGTTCAGTGGCGCCGGGTTGCGGGGCACCGGGGACAGGTATCCCCAAAGCCTTTTAGCACGCCGGGTTCAGTGGCGCCGGGTTACGGGGCACCGGTGAACCTTTGTGCGCCGGTTTAGCTTGTTTGCTCGACGCGGGCTAGTCAAAGGGTCCGGGGGTGATTCCGGAAGCTCCCGTCGACTCTTCCTCTAGCCACGGTCCTTGGACACCCTTGGCGGGCATTGACGAAGCTCTCGGCATGATGAATGGCCTTAATCGGAACTTCGTGTATGTTCGGCTCGAGCACGTGGGTTTTCCATTGATACGGCCTTCGGCATTGTGATTTGTACATCCGGCTCAGCTTGACTCGTGCCTGGAGCTTCCTTGCGGGATGGTATGACATCCGAAACAATTCCTCCTTGACTGGCGATCATTCAGTCATTAACGGGCCCACTATGGCGAGAAGCCGAACCCGCGTCGGGTGATCGGGACCTCCTGCTGACAGAGCCTTCGGTTCCTTGTTGTGAAGGGCCGACGATGTTCTTCCTCCTCAGGAGAGTCTTCATTCAGGTGGCAAGCCACCGGGTAGACCGTCGTCTTTGGTCAGGCGACGGGTGTAGAGTAGTGGCACGACGGAGTCGATGCCAGATCATTAGGCAGGCTTGGTCGCACTGCCGGTTGGTTGTGGATTCATCTCGACTTTCCTGAGGCGAAGTCCCTGGTCATTCATTCCAGGTGACTCGAGGTTCTGGTAGCTTGAGAAGTCTTCAATGGATTGGTCTTTATCGGCTTCCGTGCTTCAGTGGGCCGTATCATTTGTCTTTGCGGCTTGGTTGTCAACGATCATATTTTGAGTGCCAACAAATGCCCCCCGGACGTGGGTGTTGCAAGCGAGGCAGGAGTGCAGCAGGACCGACGGATGAGCTTCATCTGAATTGACCTCCTCTGGTGGCGGGAGCTCAGGACGACACTTAATTCTGACGTCGGATGCTTAAACGGCGCGGTTGGAAGCTTAAACGGCGCCGTTTAAAACGGCGCGCTCTGCTCTGAGTGTTGAAACGGTGCCATCTTAGACGGCATGCAAAGCTGTTGAAATGGTGCGCTACGGGGCACGCCGTTTTAACAGGGGTGGAGCCCCCCTATATGAAGGTTCTTTCCTTCATTTTTCTTCTTCATTGCTCATTTGCAACGAATCTTCCTCTCTCCTCATTTTCTTCTCTTCCCGCGGCACCGAGCGAGTTGAGGGCGTGGGTGAGTTTCTTAGGGGTGAGTGGAGTGTTGTTCTGTTTGGGTTCTAAACCCACTTCTTCGGGCCCCTGGGAGGCTCCTCGTAGGACTTGTCCTCGGAGCTAAATCCCCTGGGTGTCTCGTTTGGCCTTGGCTTAATGCCTATGGCTGTTTTTAGGGGCCGCTCCCTTGGTGGACGGCTTCCGCTTCTCTTTTGGCAAACTCCCAGGCTGGGGAGACTCTGCCGAAATTTTGTCAGAAGTCTTATTTTAATTAACTGATTTTTGACTTTGCTTATTCTCTTTCAGATGCTATTTTGCAAATAACATGGCATCCGATTCTTCTACCTCTGTGTCCCACATCGTTGTGACATGGGGGAATGTCCATTCCCTTGATTGGGAGTCCAGGCGGATAGCTGTGGTAGCCGAGTCTTCAGACTCGGAGACTGATACCGTCGACACCGGCCGCCTGATGATTCTCGACGATAATCATTTTAAGTATGAGCGAGGGATGGCGTCAGACTGGACCACCCCAAGGATAAACACTTGATGGCATTCCTCGGACGCTTCAACCTTCGCGGGAAGTGCGATATAATTCTTGTCCGTCGAGCTGAGGGAGCTTAACTGGTAGACAGAGATAGTCTGACTGAGTCGGTCATTCATGGCATGCCTATATATCTTCTCGGCGAACTCAGAAAATGGGGAGCCGTTCTTGGCGTGCAGGAGTTATCTCCAGAGGTCGGGCTACTGACAAGAGCACCACAGTTCACACCAGCCCTCTAGAGCGAGACCGCTGGGCGTGTTGACAGAGAGAAGCCCGTATACGGTTTATTCCTTGCCCCGCTGCACTGGGGGAATCGAGATGAGCCCTTACTTTTAGACTACTTAGCAGTCCATTTTAAGCATCAAATCTCAGTGGGGTGGTTTGGGGAGCTCAAAGCCACCGATGCCCATGCCTTCAGACCGGGAGCTGTTGAATTTACAGATTATGTGCTACGACAGTACGCTCAAATCCTGGTGCATGCCGGCGTCTATCAGAGCGTATATGCTTCCCGGTATCGGTATCCAATCTCCCGAGGTCTATGCTGCGGGATGATCGATGTCTTCCACCCGGAATACAACACTTTCTATACTGCAGAGGGAGAGACTTCGCTAGATCTCTGGAGTCTGTCCCAGTTGAGCGGCTTACTGATAGATGGGGAGCCGTATGAAGAAGTTTGTTTCCCAGACTGGCTAAAGGACCATACGGACGGCGAAGGCAAATACTTTACATGCTTTGCCTATTGCTACTTAATGAAGGCGTACCGTACCCTGTTGCGTTTAACGCTCGATTCACGGGAAGCGCGGAAGCCTGGTGAGAAGAGACGCGTGCGGATGGGCACGTGGCTTCAGTATTTCTTTGGTGGGGAGCAGCAATATGAGGACTTCCCCACAGTAGCTCCGATAGCAGTGAAGCGAAAGAAGAGGGCCCGCCGCCAGACAACCTATCCTGCCGCTTCAGGGAGAGGGCGATAAGGGGGCCCGAACCCTACAGGAGTCGACCCAGTCACACACTGTGCTGCATATCTGACATATTGGCTTTGCTCGTTCACTTTTCCTCAGGGGGACGAGGTAGTAATCAGACCGGAGGCTATTTACCCCGCCTGTCTGATGGCCTGGGGGATGAAGTTGTCCTTGTGCCCAGTGGCTTTATGTCTGATATATAAGATGTTGGGGGACCTACACAAATCACGCATCCCCAAGAATTCACGGACAGTTGGTCTGATTCACTTTTTCAATGCCTGGGTCTACACTTTGTTTACTGAAGCAGCTCCCCAGTCGATGCAGTCGGATCGTCCTGTGCCGAGGATGATCGAGTTTGCCAGTGTTGAGCCCTCTTCAATGGCAGATCAGCTTTTTGCTATTCGGGGGAAGTTGACCACAGTCCCGGTAGATTCCCAAGGAATTTTGCATTTTTGGAGCTTGCCAGCTAGCTCCAGCCCCCTCGTCAATAAGATGTGGCAATGCCGCCTGTTCGAGACAGAGGAGTTTATTCATCCGCTCGCCGGCACCAAGAGCACAAGGCCAATCTTGGAGCCAGAACTGGTTGATTGGGCACTGGCCATTCGCCCCAGTGTCCTTGTCTTTAGAAAGAGCGGCTTGCTGTGGCTGGAGCCATACTACCCCTTCCGCTTTGGTCAGAATTTTGGGTACGACCAGCAGATTCCTTCTTCTTCAGCCCGGTTTAATCTTCCGAACAGGCATCGGGCTGGCCAGACGACCACGGATGAAGCTCGCACATGGTGGGATTACTTCCACCGCCGGGAGGATGTGTCCTTCAGGGTGCCATCCCCCGCTCATCTACCCAGAGTGACTCCGGATTTTATCAAGTGGTGGAATGCACGAATGGGCTTCTACCGGAACTTTCGAAAAGACTGTTGGCATGTTGCCGAGCGTCGTTTCCTAGATTCTCAGCGGGAGCCTGCTTTGGACATCGATCCGTCTTATCTGAAGAAACTGAAGTCCTGGTCCAATACCGAGGTGATGGCATATCTGGAATCCAGGAAGGTCGTGAAGAGTCGGTCGTCCAAGGCCGACCCGAAGATGCTGGACATTCAGAAATATGACTACGTCAAGACACTTTGGGGGCTGTGTCAGGTTAGCAGTGAACGAACAGTTCTTCAGACGATTCCCATCCCAACGGAGGAGCCCCTTCCTGTAGCGGTGGGCTAGCGTCTAGAAGTTGACCGTCTTCATCCATATAGGACTTTCATCAGGAGGGAGGATAGGCGGGAAGACCTGCATTCCAATACCCCCTGGATATTCGCCCTGCTTCATTCTCAAGGGCTTTCAATTTCTGGTCCATTAGAAGCCATTTTGGACCACCAGCTCTTAATATCTTTTAAGTATGCTGACGGCTGGGGGTTGGACCACTTGAGCCTATATTATCACTTATCTTCTTGCGGCCATGAAGATTTGGCACAGCTGGTTGAGAAGAGTGAGAAAATAGGTGATGTATGCTGGCTTGTTCGCGAGGCGACTTCCCGAGACAAGGCGCCCGCATTATTTTATTGGCCGCTCACTCCCCGATATATAGGGCCGCCAGGTATGCTTGTCTTTCCTTTCAGCCTTGAAGCTGCTTCTTTCATAGTCAGTATGCATCTTTCTCACCTATGCGCTTTTGCAGCTCACCTCTCTGTGGAGGTGACTCGGCATTATAGGGAGTTGATTTCTAAGGCGTAGAAGCCTTCATATTTTGACGTACCAGAGCCGGCTCTGACCACGACCCCACTGCCTCCTGGCGATTCACGGAAGCGAACCCGGTCCCAGGTCAAGGAGGCCATCAGCAAGGCTAAGAAGGCCAAGTAGGCAGACACCCGTGCTGCACGAGCACGCCGAAGGAGCGCTGCTGAAGAGGAACCAGTTGTCGTGTCTCCTCGGATCCCCTCATTTGCTGAGTTTGAAGCCGCTCGGACACAAGGGCCCGAAGATGAAGGTAACTTCTTGTTCCTGTATGGCTTGTTTGCTTATTTCTGCCGCCTTGGCTGATCACCTTTTTGTAGCTGCTGGCACTGTTTCTGCCGTTGTCGGGCTGGAGGCGGTGACGGGTGTCGCGGCCAGAGAGAGAGAGGAGGAAGCCCCTCTAGCTTTTGTCGAGAGGGATCTACCTTCACTGCCACCCCATCAGGAGATGGAAGGTAACTTGCATCTTACCTGTAGAGCTCGGTGGTTCACCGTGCCTTTAGTCAGGTCCTGACTATTTATTATCTTTTACTTCCAGTCGATGTTCGACCGACGATGCTCCCTGAAGTTGAGGTCGTGGGAGAAGCTGCTACTGGAGAGCAGGTGACTTCCAGGGAAGAATCCCAGGATGTTCAGCAAGCTGACGCTCCTGAGATAGAAACCGTTGAGGAGGTTCTGGCTAAGGGAGCTACTCTTAGTAGCACGACACCTGCTCAGATGCTGGAGATTCGGGAGCAGGCCGAAGAGTCTTCCTCCCCCGAGCGGGTTGATTACAGTGGTGGCTCCAGTGACGACGAGCTTCCACTGGCTAATACAGAAACTGAAGATGCTGGGGCTTCTTCAGCTTACGAAAGTGACTTTTTGACATTCAGCCCTCCGAGACTGCTAGGAGTCAAGCACGGGCCATCATACCCGACTGCAGGAGAAGGGCCAGAACCTTTAGAGGCCACTCTTGGAGGCCTAAACATAGTGCCAGTCGAGGTAGGAAGTGTTCTGACACCCGCTCGCAGCCCCTCTTTTTATTTCCAAGGCAGCTGGCTAACGTACATATATGTGATGCAGGCTGAGGTGGTGCCGCCAACTGTGACGGTTCACATACCTCTTCCGGACTTAGGCATGGGCCAACCAATCTTTCCACCAGTTCTGTGGCCCATCACCTTACGACTTCCACAGACTTATGCTGTAGCAGCAGCCTCAGAGGAGCCCGGAGCAATTGTAGAAATTGGCGGCTTGACCGAAGTCGCGGAATCTCAAGCCCCGGCCGCCGGTAAAGAATTGCTGCTGGAGCAGAGTAGCCTCTCGGAGATAGAAGCGGGAGAAATTGTTGAAGAAGAGGCCAATGCTTCTAAGGCCTTGGCCGTCATTGAGGAATTCTCTTCTCTAGAATCCGGTGAGACCGTACACGAGGAGCGAGCATCCTCGGCTGCCGGGATGGCTATTACGGCTTCACCTCAAAGGGCAGGCAAGGAAGTTGCTGTAGTGGAGACTCCCCCAACTGCATCAGCCGCCGTTGTCGAGTCTGGTGTTGGTGCCATGCAAACCATGCCGTCAACGTCCTCCGGGGCGAACAACGATATTTGGGTTGAGGTGGACAGCAGGGTGGACTTTCAGCTCCCTGAGACTTCGCCACTAGGTTTACAATTTTCTAGTGACATGGTGTGGCTGTCTCTAGACAATCTTCAGCAAGCCATATCGGCTTCTCCGGGCTTGACTTATGTGCAGCTGAGGAGTCTGATAGAACACCTCTCCCGCTCGTTATTGGCATTCGGGTGCCCAATGGACGATTGGACCCCGCGGGTTACCATGTTGCTGAAGCATGCCAACAGGCGGGAGTACCTCAGCCGGGAGGTATTCAATCAGCTGGCGGCTGTGAAATTGGAGAAGGCTAATTGTCGAGCTATTGCCACTTCATTGAGAGGGACCGTGGGGCAACTGAGAGATACTGCCAGCACTACTTCAGAACGTCGGTCCTTCCTCACAGCGCGTATAGCGGAATTATGTGCAGAACTTGCCAGGGCTGAAGCAGAATTGCAGGAGACTGAGCGCCTGGAGGTTCAGACCGTAGAGGAAGCGGACCTGGTAGAAGGGCAACTCGCCTCCTTGGATGAAAAATTATCGCAGCTATCGGCTACCGAATCTCGGTTGCAAGAGCTGACTCAGTACCCTTCCTTGGGTCTTTTGGCATTAGAAGACCTCTTCCGGCGCCCTCTGCAGTAACTTCATTTTATTTCCATTTCTTCTCTCTCTTTTTTTTTATTTTCGCTCCTTTTTGTCTTCGGAGCTCATGTATCTTGGGGCACGCCCGAGCACGGATGTATTCTGACAACTCATATCAAGGAAATGTCTTTATTTGTTGCTTCAATCGTGACTTCTTTATTTCTCTTCTTTTCTTTCTCCTTCCAGTCGATTAGCTCAGTCCAGGGATGTAAGTTACTGGCGCAGGAGAGCGCTCACGCCTTCAGCGAAGGGGTGAGGTGTTCGTTCCACCGTGGATTAACTATTCCCGGAATCGAGCTTTGACCAGGGTGGAACATGGGTAGAGTAGGCGGATGTGCCCCACTAATTTCGCCAATGGTGACGAAAGCTAAGAGTGCGGTTTATTCATCGACACAGTTCAAATGTCAAAGCAATGGTAGTTTGTCTATTAATGAGGATGGAAGGTCCAAGTTAAAGGATAGTTGACCGGGCTTGTCGATGGTGACGAGGGTTGAAAGGTAGCGACCAATCTTGCCGATGGTGACAAGGGACGAAAAGGGTATCGACCGATCATGCCGATGGTGACAAGGGTCGAAAAGGATGGTCGGTCTTGCCGATGGTGACAAGGACCGAAAAGGGTAGCGACCGATCTTGCCGATGATGACAAGGGTCGAAAAGGATGGCCGGTCTTTTCGATGGTGACAAGGGCCGAAAAGGGTAGTGACCGATCTTAACATTGGCGACAAGGGTCGAAAAGGATGGCCGGTCTTGTCGATGGTGACAAGGGCCAAAAAGGGTAGCGACCGATCTTGCCGATGGTGACAAGGGTCGAAAAGGGTAGCAACCAATCTTGCCGATAGCGACAAGGATCGAAAAGGGTGGCCGGTCTTGCCGATGGTGACAAGGGCCGAAAAGGGTAGCGACCGATCTTGCCGATGGCGACAAGTGTCACGCCCCGAGCGCGGAAGATACCCGGAGATGCGCGACGTGTCTATATCAATCATGTCAATCAGAGTGGTCATGTATTCGACACAAAGACAGAGATGCGCAAAATAGCAAGATAACCCAATCCTTTATTTCATAATGGATAGACTATTACAAATCCAATACTCTGTTAAATAAAAAGGAAAAGAATACATAGTTGACTCAAGAAACTATAGAAAAGACTAGACGACACTTGTAGAAGCTCTATCACTTTCACTCTTGACCATTCCCATCCGATTGACTTCCATCGTCGTCGGACTTTCCTGAAAAGTAAAAAGGGACAAACGGAATGAGCGAACGCTCAGTAGGAAATTATATCTCAAGTACTAGCAAGTGGTTTAAGTAATTACATTTTCATGGATGCAATAAAGCTATGCATGCTCGCATGAAACGACAAGATAGAGAGAATGTAATATCAAAGAAATAAGATGAACTTTCATGAACAAGATACAAGTTATTCAAGATATTCAAGCAAGTACCATTATCGAGTCATGTCAAGAACTTTGGCTATCATGTATCAAGCAAGTAAATTACCCTTTTTCGGGCCACGCATTTCATTTCATGTCAAGTACGAGTCAAGTACAAGATGTGTGTGGAATGTCCAATCAAGCAAGTCAAGTACTCGGTATAATGCCAGATACCTTATCATTTTAACTCCCATGGGCACAAGTACTTTCGGGTGCTCCTCCCAGGACCAGATCGGGCCCTATATGCGCAGGCATTTATCATGTGTTTTGACAACCACTCTTGTTTATATAGCCAATATAGAATTTCAATAATCAAGCTTGTAGACACGTATGACAACTTTGATAGAATAGAGTCCAAAATATGACAAAGGACATAGAATGGCGATAATAACGGTATAATCACGATGTCGATAAAACTAGGTAGATTATGGTTCCCTTAACTTAGGTACCATGACAAATCAATATGGACATTCTTTATATAGAATTGAGGTCCACATGAATATTAGATCAAGCAAGATACCCTCATTCTTATCATAGAATTGGGGTTTACAAGAATGACACGATATGGCATGATATCATCATCCCATCAAGAATTTCTTATGATATACTCTTTGTATAATCATAAGGGCCGGTATACCATGTTTCTTTTAGATTGACATGGCAAGGATCGTGTAATGGGTTTTTAGGGTACAACCAGCTCAGTCGGCCTTGAGGGAATCCAAGGCTACGAGGAGTCTTACGGAGGTCTCTATGACTAACTCGCTAGTCCAAAGGAACGGAATGTCCAATGGAGAGCTTGTATGTCAATGAGAGTTGAGTGTGGTCGGTAAATCAACATGAAAACATGGGACTATACTCACGGAGTGGAGAATAGTGCCGATATATATATATATATGTATAATATATAAACCATCGGTTAGCAAATCAGAGGAAAAATCAGTTTACAGTAAAATAACGACTTAGGTCAAGTCGTGTATTGAATAATTAACGCCTAACAGAAGGGCGTTTACATATATTGCCAATTTGCGGAATTTCCATTTATTTCATTAATTTATCAAAAACACGCCTTTCCTGGGGGCGTTTCTTCAAAGTGGACGACTGCAGGGGCAGGCGTCTCATCATTTACATATTCGACAGGATATAATTATTCTCAGAAATTTATCAAAAACGCGCCCTGGGAAGGGGCGTTACTTTTTAATTCCATTTTACAGAATATGTGAGTTTCAGGATTTTAACAGATACACGCCCTAGTAAGGGGCGTTTATTTTTAATTCACGCCCTATGATGGGGCGTTTACATAGGGAAAACGACTTTGTCCAAGTCGTGAATTTCAAGATTTTAACATATACACGCCCTAGTAAGGGGCGTTACTTTTAAAGTCACGCCCTATGATAAGGCGTTAATACGTGGAAAAACGACCTTGTACAGGCCGTGAATACAAGAAATTGCAGGACATTAGATTTGGAGACAGGATCATGCATTAATAATCAAGGTTTCATATATAATCCGTTCTTAACATGCTTAAGTCATGATCTCGTAAAATTAACGCCTGTGTACAGGACGTTTCTTAATAAATTGACGACCGCTGTTATGGTCGTTTATTTTAAAATAGCGCCCTATTCCAGGGCGTCTCTTTCAAACAATTCAGAAAACACACCGAAACCATATGTATATAGACCGTATGCATGCCATGCTTATATAATATCTTTCACTAATTTTATTTGGGCTACAGTATCTTGAGAAAACCTACCTTAATAATGGATTTGAAGATGACCGTGAGGGGTTTGACTAGCAGAGGATGATGCTCGGTTAGGCTCCTGAAGACCACGGCTATTGGTTGATGGAAGAAGACGATGGCTTTGATTGTAGAAGAAGAACTGCAGTTATCCTATAAGAAAATAAAGAAACTGTATCAGTTTCTTTGTGATCTGAACATCATACGAAGGTAAATAATTTTTACCCGGATGAAGAACTATGCTTCTTCAAAACGTAGGGGCTTCTTAACCTGTAACAGAAGAAGATGAAGAACTGTTAGTTCTTCATGTAACAGACGTAGGGATTTTAAGGAAAATAAGAAGGAATGCTCCTCTTACGTACCTCTGCAGACGAACGAATCAAATAGGTTTAGGGTTTAAATGAACGAGAGTTTTTATAGGATTTTGGGTGTCCTAGTAGGGTTGGTGATTGTGTGGAAGTAATACTTCTATGATAGAGTCATTACCACGTTTGAACTCTTTCTAATGCTTATCACTTACCCTGGATAAGTTCTGGGTTCGAACGGCTCACGAATGGAATTAACGCCTTAGGTCAGGGCGTGTATTCTTGAATTAACGCCTTGCATAAGGGCGTTTCTTAAAAAGCGCCTTGAAAAAGGGCGTTTCGTGTTTTTAAAACACGCCCAAGATAGAGGCGTTTCTTTTACTTGCCTATTTGGTCGTGAGAGTTGACGACCGCACGTGTGGGCGTCCTTTCTTTAGTCACGCCTTTGATAGAGGCGTTTCTTTTTGAATTAACGCCCTAATAAGAGGCGTTATTTTTAATTTGTCTTATTTCGTCCAATTAACCCTATTCCTTTTATATATTTTACTTCTGTAATATATATGTTTTAATTCATTTCAATTATTCATTTATTAGGGTTGCTACACCCTCCCCCACTTAAAAAGAATTTGGTCCCCAAATTCAATATATATATAATTATACACGCGGAGAGTGTAGGACATATACCTCTTAGAATAACTCGGGAAATCGTTTCTTCATAGATTCCTCGGTCTCCCATGTCGCTTCGCGTTCAGGATTCTTATTCCATTGCACCTTGATCATGGGAATAACCTTATTCCTTAGAGCTCGTATTTCTCGATCTAATATCTTCAAGGGCCTTTGTTCATATGTGAGATCTTTCTGGATCACCAGATCTCCATGCTCAATAATATGTGACGGATCGTGCACATACTTCTTCAACATAGATATGTGAAATACATTGTGTACCTCTGACAACTGAGGAGGCAACGCGATGCGATAAGCAACCTCGCCAACTCTTTCGAGTACCTCAAATGGTCCGATGAATCTTGGCGTAAGCTTGCCCTTAACACCAAATCTTCGTATGCCACGTCCAGGGGATATTTTAAGAAATACATGATCTCCAACCTGGAATTCGAGATCTCTTCTCCTGGTATCAGCATAAGCCTTTTGCCTTGTCTGAGCAACTTGTAATCTTTCTCTGATTACTTGTATCTTCTCGGTTGTATCCCTTACCATGTCTGGACCTAATAATTGTTTTTCTCCAACTTCGTTCCAACATATGGGAGATCGGCAACTCCTTCCGTATAAGGCTTCGAAAGGTGCCATTTGGATACTAGCTTGGTAGCTATTATTATATGCAAATTCAACTAAAGGTAAGTGGTCATGCCAGCTTCCTCCAAAGTCAATAATGCATGCTCTCAGCATATCTTCAACAACTTGATTAGTTCGCTCGGTCTGACCATCCGTTTGTGGGTGGAAAGCAGTACTAAAGTCGAGCCTTGTCCCCAACGAATGTTGTAATCCCTTCCAAAAATGAGAAGTAAAACGGGGATCCCTATCAGACACGATTGAGACAGGAATTCCATGTATCCTGACTATTTCTTTAATGTATAGTGCAGCTAGTACATCAATCGACCATCGGCTTTTGATTGGCAAGAAATGTGCCGATTTAGTCAATCGATCAATGATAACCCAGATTCCATCATGTCCTCCTTTAGATTTAGACAAACCCATGATGAAGTCCATACCAATATCCTCCCATTTCCACTTAGGAATATCTAGAGGATGTAGTTTTCCCGCAGGCTTTTGGTGTTCCGCCTTGACCTGTTGGCATGTGAGACAGCGTGATACATAGTCCGCTATTTCTCTTTTCATATTGGGCCACCAAAAGTTCCTCTTTACATCTTGGTACATTTTAGTTGATCCAGGATGAATAGTGTATCTTGATCTGTGAGCTTCATCTAAGATCTTCTTCTTTAATTCCGGACAATCGGGTATACAAATTCTATCTTTGAACGATAACCTTCCATCAGAAGTTAGTTGAAAATCAGATTGTCCTTCTAATCTGCCTTTGATTTCTACTAACATGGGATCATCATCCTGAAGTGTTTGTATTTCAGATAACAAATCTGACTGTATGCTTACATGGGATAGTGTGACAAATTTGGATTCCATGTCCAAGCTTATATTGAGCTCAGAGAATTGTTCAAGTAACCTCCATTCTTGTATCATACAATTTGCTATTATTGCTCTCGGCTTTCGACTAAGGGCATCAGCAACATAATTACCCTTTCCGGGATGGTATTGTATATTGAAGTCGAAATCCTTGAGATATTCTAGCCAACGTCTTTGTCTCATGTTCAGCTCCTTTTGCGAAAATAGATATTTGAGACTTTTGTGATCGGAGTATACAGTAAACTGTACCCCATAGAGATAGTGTCTCCATATCTTTAGGGCAAATACTACCGCGGCCAATTCCAAGTCATGGACGGGGTAATTCTCCTCATGCTTCTTCAGTTGACGAGAAGAATATGCTATGACCTTCCCATGTTGCATTAGAACGCATCCGAGGCCAATGCCAGAAGCATCAGTGTAGACCTCGAATTCCTCTCCTTCAATTGGTAGGGCTAAGACCGGAGCTGTGGTGAGATGATCCTTGAGAGTTTGGAAACTGCTTTCACATTCCTCGCTCCATTCATATCGGATCTCCTTACGAGTTAATCTTGTAAGTGGTACGGCGATCTTAGAGAAATCTTTGATAAATCGCCGATAATAGCCTGCAAGACCCAAGAAACTTCTGATCTCGCTTGCATTAGTGGGTCTCTCCCAGTTTCTCACAGCTTCAACTTTTGACGGATCCACAGATAAACCGTCCTTGGATATGACATGTCCGAGAAAAGCCACTTCTTCAAGCCAGAACTCGCATTTGCTGAGTTTAGCATATAATTGATTTGTCCTCAAGACTTGCAATGCAATCCTCAAATGCTCTTCATGTTCTTCCTTAGTCTTAGAATATATCAATATATCATCGATGAAGACTACTATGAATTGATCCAAGTAAGGCCTGAATATGCTATTCATTAACTGCATAAAGGCAGCAGGGGCATTTGTTAGTCCAAAAGGCATAACAACAAATTCGTAATGGCCATACCTGCTTCTGAATGCGGTCTTGTGAATGTCATCATCCTTGATCCTTAATTGATGATATCCCGACCGGAGATCAATCTTGGAGAAATATTTGGATCCTGAAATCTGATCAAACAATTCATCGATTCTCGGCAGTGGATACTTGTTCTTGATAGTAAGATGATTCAACTGTCGATAGTCAATACACAATCTCATGGATCCATCCTTCTTCTTTACAAATAAGACTGGTGCTCCCCACGGGGAAGTACTTGGTCTAATAAAGCCTTTTCGGATTAGTTCCATCAACTGCTCCTTCAACTCCTTGAGTTCAGCAGGGGACATTCTATATGGTGCCTTTGAAACCGGACCAGCACCAGGGACTAAGTCGATGGTAAAGGCCACATCTCTTTGCGGGGGTAATCCCGGCAAATCTTCTGGAAATACGTCTGGGAATTCTCGTACTACTTGAACGTCTTCTATCTTGGTTTCCTTAGCTTCTTTAATAGTGACAAAAGCAAGGAAGGATACACATCCTTTCTTGACGAGCTTGCTTGCTCGAAGAGCCGAAATAAGAGGGGATTTGCTTCGACTCTTAGGACTAGTATAAGTCAGTTCCGGAAATTCCTTGAAAACAATCTTGCTATCACGGCAATCAACCGTTGCCTGGTATTTGGATAACCAATCTGCTCCTAGTATAGCATCATATTCTTTTAGATCTAAGCAGATAAGATCAATAGGAAAATTCTTTCCTCGAACCAATACCTCACAATTTTGGTAATGATGTGTGATATCCGTCTCGTTTCCGAGAGGAGTAGACAATATTATCTTCATCCATTCTGGTTCTAGAGGTAATGGGTCAGCAAACTTCTTGGAAATAATGGAATGCGATGCACCCGTATCAAATAAGACATGTGCATATTTGGAACAAATTTTTAATGTACCTTCCACCAATCCGCCTTCTTCTTCTGGTTCGGTCTCTTGGATTGCATGAAGACGCGCGTTCCTCGTCACTGGGCGTTTACCCTCACCGTCTTGGTCATTCATTAATGGACAATCGGGAATCCGATGTTCACGACTCCCACAACGGAGACATGCTCCCAGTTTCCTCCAACATTCTTCTGTTTTGTGACCAGCCTTGTCACAATGCTTGCATACTACGTTTGAAGGGATAGTGGTGATAGAGAAAGGCTTGGATTTCTTGAACTTCTGATCTTGAGAGGAAGAACCTCCATTATTGGGCCTCTTCTTAAAGTTGGGTTTAAAAGAACCCGAACTTGTGACTTGCTCCTTTTTGTCTTTCCCACGGATCCTATCAGATAGTTCCGTGGCATCTTCAAGCAACTGAGCTCGGCGCACTATTTCAGTATAAACTTGAATATCCATAGGCGCCAGTTGAGTAATGTAGTGGGGCCTAAGCCCATTAAGAAATCTACGGGCTTTCATCTTTTCCGTGCCAATTAAATGCTTAGCATATCTAGACAGTCTAGAGAACTGTGCTTCATAATCAGCCACCGATAAAGATCTTTGCTTTAATGCGGCAAATTCGGCGGCCTTCTTTTCCTGGACCCTATCAGAGAAATATTTGGCGTTGAAATATTCAACGAATTCTCCCCATGTAACTTGAGTTGGGTCAATTGTAGCTTCAATCGACTCCCACCAGCATCTAGCATCCTTTTCTAACTGGAAAGTAGCTAATAAGACTTTGTCCTGATCCGTGCATTGCATGACACGGAATATACGTTCAATCTCCCGAACCCAATGCTCGGCATCGTCTGGATCGGTCGATCCCATGAACTTCGGGGGATTCATATTCTTGAATGCTTGGTGTAAGCTTCCAGCTCGTGGAGCACCACCTTGTGCTACCTGTTGTAGCACTTGGGTCATCCCTTGAAGGGTACGCTGCATGTTGCGCCATTGAGCACGTTCGGCAGCCATTATCCTACAATTACAATAGCTATGTTAGTATTATATCACTATGATCTTATAAAGGACTCATTGATCATTTAACCCTTGGTTCTACCCACTCTCACTTGGTTAAAGGTTTTGAAACCTATCCTTGGACTTGGGTTTCCTAGGAATTGAATACCTTAGGCTCTGATACCACAAAGACTGTCACGCCCCGAGCGCGGAAGATACCCGGAGATGCGCGACGTGTCTATATCAATCATGTCAATCAGAGTGGTCATGTATTCGACACAAAGACAGAGATGCGCAAAATAGCAAGATAACCCAATCCTTTATTTCATAATGGATAGACTATTACAAATCCAATACTCTGTTAAATAAAAAGGAAAAGAATACATAGTTGACTCAAGAAACTATAGAAAAGACTAGACGACACTTGTAGAAGCTCTATCACTTTCACTCTTGACCATTCCCATCCGATTGACTTCCATCGTCGTCGGACTTACCTGAAAAGTAAAAAGGGACAAACGGAATGAGCGAACGCTCAGTAGGAAATTATATCTCAAGTACTAGCAAGTGGTTTAAGTAATTACATTTTCATGGATGCAATAAAGCTATGCATGCTCGCATGAAACGACAAGATAGAGAGAATGTAATATCAAAGAAATAAGATGAACTTTCATGAACAAGATACAAGTTATTCAAGATATTCAAGCAAGTACCATTATCGAGTCATGTCAAGAACTTTGGCTATCATGTATCAAGCAAGTAAATTACCCTTTTTCGGGCCACGCATTTCATTTCATGTCAAGTACGAGTCAAGTACAAGATGTGTGTGGAATGTCCAATCAAGCAAGTCAAGTACTCGGTATAATGCCAGATACCTTATCATTTTAACTCCCATGGGCACAAGTACTTTCGGGTGCTCCTCCCAGGACCAGATCGGGCCCTATATGCGCAGGCATTTATCATGTGTTTTGACATCCACTCTTGTTTATATAGCCAATATAGAATTTCAATAATCAAGCTTGTAGACACGTATGACAACTTTGATAGAATAGAGTCCAAAATATGACAAAGGACATAGAATGGCGATAATAACGGTATAATCACGATGTCGATAAAACTAGGTAGATTATGGTTCCCTTAACTTAGGTACCATGACAAATCAATATGGACATTCTTTATATAGAATTGAGGTCCACATGAATATTAGATCAAGCAAGATACCCTCATTCTTATCATAGAATTGGGGTTTACAAGAATGACACGATATGGCATGATATCATCATCCCATCAAGAATTTCTTATGATATACTCTTTGTATAATCATAAGGGCCGGTATACCATGTTTCTTTTAGATTGACATGGCAAGGATCGTGTAATGGGTTTTTAGGGTACAACCAGCTCAGTCGGCCTTGAGGGAATCCAAGGCTACGAGGAGTCTTACGGAGGTCTCTATGACTAACTCGCTAGTCCAAAGGAACGGAATGTCCAATGGAGAGCTTGTATGTCAATGAGAGTTGAGTGTGGTCGGTAAATCAACATGAAAACATGGGACTATACTCACGGAGTGGAGAATAGTGCCGATATATATATATATATGTATAATATATAAACCATCGGTTAGCAAATCAGAGGAAAAATCAGTTTACAGTAAAATAACGACTTAGGTCAAGTCGTGTATTGAATAATTAACGCCTAACAGAAGGGCGTTTACATATATTGCCAATTTGCGGAATTTCCATTTATTTCATTAATTTATCAAAAACACGCCTTTCCTGGGGGCGTTTCTTCAAAGTGGACGACTGCAGGGGCAGGCGTCTCATCATTTACATATTCGACAGGATATAATTATTCTCAGAAATTTATCAAAAACGCGCCCTGGGAAGGGGCGTTACTTTTTAATTCCATTTTACAGAATATGTGAGTTTCAGGATTTTAACAGATACACGCCCTAGTAAGGGGCGTTTATTTTTAATTCACGCCCTATGATGGGGCGTTTACATAGGGAAAACGACTTTGTCCAAGTCGTGAATTTCAAGATTTTAACATATACACGCCCTAGTAAGGGGCGTTACTTTTAAAGTCACGCCCTATGATAAGGCGTTAATACGTGGAAAAACGACCTTGTACAGGCCGTGAATACAAGAAATTGCAGGACATTAGATTTGGAGACAGGATCATGCATTAATAATCAAGGTTTCATATATAATCCGTTCTTAACATGCTTAAGTCATGATCTCGTAAAATTAACGCCTGTGTACAGGACGTTTCTTAATAAATTGACGACCGCTGTTATGGTCGTTTATTTTAAAATAGCGCCCTATTCCAGGGCGTCTCTTTCAAACAATTCAGAAAACACACCGAAACCATATGTATATAGACCGTATGCATGCCATGCTTATATAATATCTTTCACTAATTTTATTTGGGCTACAGTATCTTGAGAAAACCTACCTTAATAATGGATTTGAAGATGACCGTGAGGGGTTTGACTAGCAGAGGATGATGCTCGGTTAGGCTCCTGAAGACCACGGCTATTGGTTGATGGAAGAAGACGATGGCTTTGATTGTAGAAGAAGAACTGCAGTTATCCTATAAGAAAATAAAGAAACTGTATCAGTTTCTTTGTGATCTGAACATCATACGAAGGTAAATAATTTTTACCCGGATGAAGAACTATGCTTCTTCAAAACGTAGGGGCTTCTTAACCTGTAACAGAAGAAGATGAAGAACTGTTAGTTCTTCATGTAACAGACGTAGGGATTTTAAGGAAAATAAGAAGGAATGCTCCTCTTACGTACCTCTGCAGACGAACGAATCAAATAGGTTTAGGGTTTAAATGAACGAGAGTTTTTATAGGATTTTGGGTGTCCTAGTAGGGTTGGTGATTGTGTGGAAGTAATACTTCTATGATAGAGTCATTACCACGTTTGAACTCTTTCTAATGCTTATCACTTACCCTGGATAAGTTCTGGGTTCGAACGGCTCACGAATGGAATTAACGCTTAGGTCAGGGCGTGTATTCTTGAATTAACGCCTTGCATAAGGGCGTTTCTTAAAAAGCACCTTGAAAAAGGGCGTTTCGTGTTTTTAAAACACGCCCAAGATAGAGGCGTTTCTTTTACTTGCCTATTTGGTCGTGAGAGTTGACGACCGCACGTGTGGGCGTCCTTTCTTTAGTCACGCCTTTGATAGAGGCGTTTCTTTTTGAATTAACGCCCTAATAAGAGGCGTTATTTTTAATTTGTCTTATTTCGTCCAATTAACCCTATTCCTTTTATATATTTTACTTCTGTAATATATATGTTTTAATTCATTTCAATTATTCATTTATTAGGGTTGCTACAACAAGGGTCGAAAGGTAGCGACCAATCTTGCCGATGGTGACAAGGGTCGAAAGGATAGCGACCAATCTTGCCGATGGTGACAAGGGCCGAAAAGGGTAGCAACCGATCTTGCCGATGGTGACAAGGGTCGAAAAGGATGGCCGGTCTTGCCGATGGTGACAAGGGCCGAAAAAGGTAGTGACCGATCTTGCCGATGGTGACAAGGGTCGAAAAGGGTAGATGGGAGTGGAATGATGAACGAGGGTAGCCTCGTTACTACATCATCATTACCATTTTTATTTCATTTTTTTTGTATCACATTACTGACTCAAGCGCCCTTTCGGGTTTTCACCGAAATCAGCCCCCTCTTGCTTTTGCCCACACGTCCTTTCGGGTTTTCGCGTGGCGGGGTATCCGATTTTGCCTGCAACGCCCTTTCGGGTTTTCGCCACAGCCGGGTTATAGCCATTTTTGCCCTTGTCCTAGTCTAGGAGCAAGGTCGGCGGGGCATCTCTATTTTTAACCCCATTTGTTTCTTTCTTTTCTCTTTTTTTTTATTCCACGAAGAACCCGGAACATGGGAGAACTTGTCTGCTAGAACATCGACCAGCCTTATCGATGATGATAAGGGTCGGGCCCTGGTTTAGTTCATCGGCATTGGTTAAATGTTGAAGCAAAGACTGTACAGTTCTTAACAGGGACGAAAGGTCCAAGCTAAGGGATAGAGGTCAACCGTTCTCGCCGATGATGACGAGAGTCGAACGCGGGTCTGCTCATCGACGTGGTTTACATGTCGACGCAAGGAGTATGTACATTAATCGGGACAGAAGATCCAAGCTAAGGGACAAAGGTCGACCGATCTCGCCGATGATGACGAGGGTCGAACCCAGGTTTGTTCATCGACGTGGTTTACATGTCGAAGCAAGGAGTATGTTCATTAACCGGGACGGAAGGTCCGAGTTAAAGGTGGAGGCCGACCGATCTCACCGATGATGATGAGGGTCGAACACGGGTTTGTTCATCAACGTGGTTTACATGTCGGAGCAAGGAGTACGTTCATTAACCGGGACGAAAGGTCCGAGTTAAAGGTGGAGGCCGACCGATCTCGCCGATGGTGATGAGGGCCAAACACGGGTTTGTTCATCGACGTGGTTTACATGTCGAAGCAAGGAGTATGTTCGTTAACCGGGATGAAAGGTCCGAGTTAAAGGTGGAGGCCGACCGATCTCGCCGATGGTGACGAGGGCCGAACATAGGTTTGTTCATCGACGTGGTTTACATGTAGAAGCAAGGAGTATGTTCATTAACCGGGACGAAAGGTCCAAGTTAAAGGTGGAGGCCGACCGATCTCGCCGATGGTGACGAGGGCCGAACACAGGTTTGTAGGGGATTTCTGGTGGGACTTTTGATGGTTGTCCCTTGGGAGTTTCATTAGGAGGAGAATAAAGAAGAACTTTTCAGATTACCACTTTACTGACCTGAGCGCCCTTTCGGGTTTTCGCTGAAGTCATCCCCCTCTTGCTTTTGCCCACACTCCCTTTCGGGTTTTCACGTGACGGGGTACCCGATTTTGCCTGTAACGCCCCTTTCAGGTTTTCGCCATAGCCGGGTTATAGTCATTTTTGCCCCTGTTCCGAATATAGGAACAAGTCTGGCGATGTATCTCTATTTTTAACCCCATTTTTCTTTTCTTCTTTTTTTTATAACAGAAGGATGTTGAGAGAGTCGGCTAGGACACGGAGCTCTGCCCCGAGGAAAAGGGGTTTATTCATTAGCACGAAGGCAATGCTAACGCAAAGGATGGATTCGTGCCGATTCGGGCATAAGGTCCGTAATGGCAAAGATATATAAAAGTTGGCTAGGATACGAAGTCTTGCGTCGAGAAAAGGGGTTTGTTCGTTAGCAAGGAGACAATGCTAACGCAAAGGATGGATTCGTGCCGATTCGGGCGTAAGGCCCGCAATGGCAAAGATGTATAAAGGTTGGCTAGGACACGAAGTCTTGCGCCGGAAAGGGGTTTGTTCGTTAGCAAGGGGACAATGCTAACGCAAAGGGTGGATTCGTGCCGATTCGGGCGTAAGGCCCACAATGGCAAAGATGTATGTATTATGCGAGTTTGGCTAGGGCAGAGTACCACTAGGCCGAGGTGTGGGTAGCTCGGTCAGGGCGGAGTGCCACTAGACAAAGGTAAGGGTAGCCCGATCAAGGCGGAGTGCCACTAGACCAGGGTAGCGGTAGCTCGATCACGGCGGAGTGCCACTAGACCAAGGTGGAGGTAGCTCGATCAGGGTGGAGTGCCACTAGACCAAGGTAAAAGGTAGCTCGATCAGGGCGGAGTGCCACTAGACCAGGGTAGCGGTAGCTCGATCAGGGCGGAGTGCCACTAGACCAAGGTGGAGGTAGCTCGATCAGGGCGAAGTGCCACTAGACCAAGGTAAAAGGTAGCTCGATCAGGGCGGAGTGCCACTAGACCAAGGTAAAAGGTAGCTCGATCAGGGTGGAGTGCCACTAGACCAAGGTGGAGGTAGCTCGGTCAGGGCGGAGTGCCATTAGACCAAGGTAAAGGTAGCTCGGTCAGGGCGGAGTGCCACTAGACCAAGGTAAAAGGTAGCTCGATCAGGGCGGAGTGCCACTAGACCAAGTTAAGGTAGCTCGGTCAGGGCGGAGTGCCACTAGACCAAGGTGAGGTAGCTCGGTCAGGGCGGAGCACCACTAGACCAAGGTAAGGTAGCTCGATCAGGGCAGAGTGCCACTAGACCAAGGTAAGGTAGCTCGATCAGGGCGGAGTGCCACTAGACCAAGGTAAGGTAGCTCGGTCAAGGCGGAGTGCCACTAGACCAAGGTAAGGTAGCTCGATCAGAGCGGAGTGCCACTAGACCAAGATGAAGGGTATTCCGATTATTCAGGGAATGCCAGTTGCGTCGTGTGATACAGATTTTAATGATTTCCATTGAGGGGAGAGAACTGGACGACTCCTTTGTGGTCTACCAGGACGTAGGCACCCCCTTCATATACTCGGCGGACGATGTATGGTCCGACCCAGTTTTTGACCAACTTCCCTTTGGGGTTAGCGGCCATCACTTCTCTTCTTTTGACCATTACTAGGTCTCCCTTCTTAAACTCTTGTCCTTTGACCAGCTTATCAAAAGCACGGGCCATGCGAGCTTGGTGGAGTTAGATGTTTTGTTATGCACGGAGGTGCTTTCCTTCGAGCTCGACGAGCTCTTCCAATCTTCTTTCTGCATTGGTTTGTTCACCGCTGACTAGTCCATGCTGGATGGCGACTCGCAGCGAGGGAACTTATAATTCAATCGGCACCACAGCCTCTGACCCATACACGAGGGAGAATGGCGAACAACCGGTTGGGGTTTTATAGATAGTACGATAGGCCCAGAGCGCCTCGTACATCTTTTCTTCCCAGTCCTTTTTATTAGACTTAACAGTCTTTGCCAGCAACGTGCATAGTGTTTTGTTGAAGGCTTCTGCAAGTCCATTGGCTTGAGGGTTGTAGGGGGACGATGTCCTCCAGTCAATCTTGTATTTGTCGGCTAGCCGGTAAACCTTCTGATTTCTGAAATGGCTGCCATTGTCAGAGATAATTCGACTGGGAATCCCAAACCGGAATATTATGTTCTACCGGAAGAATCTTGCAACTAGTTCTCCCGTTACATCTCTTAACGCAACTGCTTCTACCCATCTGGAGAAGTAATCTGTAGCTGCTAAGATGTATTTGCACCCTGACAAAGATGCTGGCAGTGGCCCTACCACGTCCGTGCCCCATTGAGCAAACGGCCAGCTTGGTAAGGTAGGATGTAGTGGCACTGGAGGCCTTCTTGACACATTGGCGTGTTCTTGACACTTCTGACAAGCCCTGGCGAACTTGCAGTAGTCATCAAATATAGTGGGCCAATAGTAACCCAATTTCTTTATCTTAATTTTCATCTTTAGGCCGGCCTGATGCGCTCCAACTGATCCCGCATGGATTTCTTGCATCACCTGCCCAGCTTCTGCTGAAGACAAGCAATGAAGTAGGCCTTTTCTTCGGGCATCTGCCATTATTTGGAACAAGGTTTCGTTTCTCATCTCGTAAGAGTCTTTGACCCTCAGGAGTTTCATTCTTTGTTCTTTTTCTTTTGGGAGCTGCTGATGCTGAAACCACCGTAGGAGATGTTCTCGCCAATCGGGCTGCTGAACCTCTTCGATGGCTACCACCTCAATCTCTTGTTCGTCGGCTAAGACCTCTGTCACACTGGGGACCTGCCGGCGGTTGATCACTGTTATATTCAGGCTTGCGTTTGGCGGGACTGCCAAAGAACTGGCCAACTTAGCGAGGGCGTCCGCCTGAGCATTCTGGCCTCGGTTGATATGCTTGATGCTGATGAAGTAGAATCTTGACATCAAGCGGGTTGCCAGCTGATGGTAGGGGAGGAGCTCTTGCTTTCGCACATCGAACTCTCCTTCCAGCTATTTTATAACTAGCATGGAGTCTCCGAACGCTTCCAGCATCTGAATCCCCATGGATAGAGCAATTTACAACCCGATTATCAGGGCTTCATACTCTGCTTCATTATTTGTACAAGGCTTGTTTATCGAGCAAGATGTGTGCACAACTTCCCCTTATGGAGATTTCAGGACTATGCCTGCTCCTTCTCTGACCCTAGCTGATCCAGTGGCAGAGGTGTCAATTCTGGAAGCGCCATCAAAATATAGCTGCCACAAGGAGGGCCGCACCTGAGCGGCTTCCAGGGTTTCATCTGCAGGAAGCTCCGGTTCCAGCGGGCAATCCCCGGGTACTGGGTGCTCGGCGAAGAAGTCTGCAATAGCTTGGCCCTTGACAGCCTTTCACGGCACATAGGAGATGTCAAACTCCATAAGGATCACTACCCATTTGCCCAAGTGACCTTTGAGTGACGGCTGGGACATAATATATTTCAGCGGGTCCTCTTTGGATACCAAGCTGATTTCATGCGACAACATATAGTGTCGAAGCTTTTTAACTGCAAAGACCAGTGCCAGACAAATCTTCTCAATATAAGTATATCTTTCCTCAGTTCTGACCAGTCTCTGACTGAGGTAGTAGAGGGCTTGTTCTTTCCCTTCTTCATTATTCTGGGCCAGCATTGCCCCCAGGGAATTGTGTGGGGATGCTATATATAATATCAACGGCCGTCCTTTCACCGGTGTGCCCAGCACTGGAGGAGTCTTCAGATAGTCTTTCAGCTTGTCAAAGGCTGTCTGGCAATCTTCATCCCAGTAGGAGGGAACATCCTTCATCATCAATTTGTGGAAAGGCTGGCATCGCCCTGACAAATTGGAAATGAACCATCGGATATAAGCCAAGCGGTCCTGTAGTGATCTCAGCTCTGAGAGATTTCTTGGTGCAGGTAACTCCTGAATTGCTTTGATCTTTGCGGGGTCTATCTCGATTCCCCGATATCTGACAATGAAACCCAAGAATTTCCCGCTCGATACTCCGAACGCGCATTTCATAGGGTTCATTTTTAATTCATACTGCCTCAGCCTCTGAAAAATGACTCGGAGGTCTTGCAGATGGTCTTCTTTTCTTCTGGTCTTGACCACCAGATCATCTATATAGCACTCGACCTTGTGGTAGAGCAACTCATCAAATATTTTGGTCATTACGCGCTGATAAGTTGCGCCAGCATTCTTTAGTCCGAACGGCATCCTCCTGTAGTGATAGATGCCATTAGGGGTTCGGAAGGCAGTGTGGACCCGGTCATGTTCCGTGATCCATATCTAGTTGTAGCCGGATGACCCGTCCATGAATGATAGGGCCTCATGACCGGTTGTTGCATCTATCATGACCTCCGTTATTGGCACCGGAAAGTCATCCTTGGGACAAGCTTTATTCAGATCTTGGAAGTCAACACATATCCGGATCTATCCATTCTTCTTCTTCACGGGGATGATATTCGCCAACCATGTGGTGTACTGATTTTCTTCGACAAATCCCACGTCAATGAGCTTGTCGACTTCTATACAAATTTGAGTGATGAGCTCCGGCCTCATGCGCCGCGGTGGTTGCTTCATCGGCTCGGCTTCAGGGCTGATCGTCAGCTCATGTTGCGAAACTACAGGGCTCAGATCTGGCATTTCTTTGTAAGTCCAGGCGAAGCAATCCCGGTACTCTTGCAGCAGCTGGATGTACAACTCTCGTTCTTCTGGGGATAACTGGGCGCTGAGGAAGGTAGGTCTGGGGTCTTTCTCACTTCCCAACTTGACTTCTATCAGCTCATCGACTGTAGCTTGGCCTCCGTCTTCTATCTCCGGAGGTGCCGGTTGGAGGTCGACGAAATCTGGAATACCATCTTCAGGGTCGAGGACCTCGCCTTCCCCATTTGATGTCATCAGAGCTTCTCGAAAGTCCTCTGCTTCATTTAGTAGCGGCCGTGCATATTGCTCTCTCGGCAAATCCACCGCCGTTGCAGTCTCCATGAGCAGGAGCGCAGCTACAGTCTTTGCGGACGGGGTTGCAGTCGTGACCGACTGGTGGCCGCTTGCTGTTGGGCTGGAACAGCATCCCAGCCTTGTAGCATAGGGTGAGGAGGTCTCGCCTTCTGGGGCAATTGTATCTTCAATAGAAGTGGCATTCCCCTCCTTGGCAGTGTATACCTCTCGGTCGGGGCTGGTCAAGGCTTCCACGATTGGCACAAGAGGTGCTGAGGTCACCATCAGTAGGACTCTGCTGGAGGGAGCGGTCTCGGTCTCTTCGACACCTTCATCTTCGCTGCTGCTAGCCGTATCAAATTCGGCCTGAAGGGCCGCCTCTTTGGGTGGACCTACCCCCAACATCGGCAAGGAATCATGGTCTCCGCTTCTTGATTTTCGGGCTGGCCTGGGTCAGCATGTTCAACTTCCGCTGGGTATTCATCAAAAGTTGCCCCCAGCGGGCTGTCTTCAGCAGGGTAGAAGGCGGAGAGGGTGTCCACCTCGTATCGCCCACTGTGATAATATTCTTCCAATGTAAAGCCCAACCCCGGATGCTGAGAGACGCGTCTCATTTCCTTATCCAGACTTGCGGGATACCACATTTTCTGGAAAGTTTCCTTGCGCTTTTGAGACTGATCGGAGGGGATGTGCTGCCTTTGAAACATCTTGGCCATCCGACTGGTTGTGAATGCCAGACCCCTGACGGGGACCGACGGGTTACTTATGTCTTCGGGGAGGCCGCAGTGCGTGTCTTCCCGAGTAGGGTGCTCCTTAGCCGTATAGAACAAGCTGCTGGGCCCATCTACATGTGTCACCTCCCAAGTTTTGAAAGGCTTGACAGTGGAGTCATCGAGGTCGAGAATCGGCTTGGTGAGGCCGTCCGGGACTCCAATGTAGTTATGCTACCGACCGACCTGCACTTCATTAGCTTCAGGGTATAATGTTGGGGGTGTTATTCTGCCCGCATCCCCGGATGCTGTGATATGAGAGACCACCTTGGGCTTGACATATCCGCGCGGCGGTGGTGGATACCAATTATCGCCGGATGCGCCTCTTGATGCCCCCGCAGGGGTCTTAGCTTCAGAGGTCTCCTGAGAAGTCCCCGCATATAGGTTGGCGTCCGCCAAGTGACATTCAAATACCTCAAACGGGTGGAGGTCAGCAAATATTCTCTCCTCCTTCCCTTGAAAATTGTATTTGATACATTGGTGGAGCGTAGAGGGCACCACCATATTTTCATGTAGCCATGGGCGGCCGAGCAGTGCTTTGTACGAGGTGCGGGAGTCGATGACATGGAACTGCACCGTCGTAGTGAAATCCACTAGGGTAAGGGCAAACTCTGCCACCCCCATCGACACTTCACATTTTTGATTGAAGCCGGTGATACGCATATCCCTGACTTTCTCGAGATGCACGTTGAAGTGGTGCCTCTCGTATATTCTATAGGGCAGGATGTTGACCGCTGCACTGGGGTCAACCAGAATCCTGTTCAGCTCCCTTCCATTCAGGTGCCCCTTCATATACAGCGGCATGTTGTGGCTGATGGTAGGTAGCAGCATGTCCTCTGGAGTGAAGGTCATGCTAGCTTCCGGCATTGCTTCTGCCAAGCAGGTCTCAAAATGAGCAAGCGTCTATAGAGTAGTGATGATCGCCTGTCGAGTCTCTTCACTCAAAGAGAGGATCTCCCAAATGGTAAATCGAGCAGGGAGCTTCTTGAGTAGCTTCATTATTCGGCTCCCAACTCGGACATTGGAGAGCTTCATCTCTTCAGTCCACCTGGGCTTGGGCGAGTCCTGAGTTGCGGCCCCTGACGGACCTACTTCATCTGCCTCGGACTCGGCGCCTTTCTGGTTAGCCCCGGATCCTTGATGTTCTTCATTAGCTAATGCGGGGCAAGCTCCATCTATATTTGGAGCTTCGGCAAATTATGCTAGTTGCAGGTGAACATTCCCGGGTGCAGGGTTAGCCTCCAGGCAAGGCTACTTCCCTTAGACATCTTCATGAATTCAAGAAATGAAGGGACCGCCGTGCCCCCACTCTTATTATATAGGCCTGGCGGAGGAGGGATCTGGACTCCCTTGATCTCCGGTGGAGGTGTTTTGTAGGGCTGCTCTCCCCTGAACATGATGTTGTGGTTGGGTGGCGGCTGGCGCCCCCATTTCCGGCCTGACCGGGTTGCATGTGTAGTAGTTGCGGCCTCAACCCTGCCTCCCCCAAAAAGAGGTGTGCAGCAAATTTCCTCTTCTTCCTCCTCTCCGGGCAGGTTGAAGAGTGCTGATAGAGTATTGCAGGAGACAACCTG
Source organism: Amorphophallus konjac (assembly GCA_022559845.1). Classification (NCBI taxonomy): domain Eukaryota; kingdom Viridiplantae; phylum Streptophyta; class Magnoliopsida; order Alismatales; family Araceae; genus Amorphophallus; species Amorphophallus konjac. Next base: position 123,729,003 of record CM040119.1, on the reverse strand, counting down.
TACTTTATTGGCCTTAGCGTCCCTTCTCTTCTTCTTTTGTTTCTTCCTCTTCCTTGCTTCAGTAGGCGCCTGCCCCCAGAACAGACTGCCCTCCTTATCGGGTGCTGCTTCAGCTTCCTCCTTTTGCTCGAGTGAGAGCTGCTTGGAGTGACCCCACCCCAGAGTGTCCACCTCTAGCCTCATTCCCACGGCAGCGTGTACATATCGAATCTATACGGGATGAGGAGGTGTCGATTACTTGGAGTAGAGCATACTCCGCGCTTCATGGTACAGTGACGGATCCGCTGGCGTTACGAGCAGCCGCACCCCTTACTCGACGGGGTCGAGTTCCTCCCACCCGGGCAGAGTTGATGGGAATCGACGTCGAGCACTAACTTTTTATTTTTGCATTTGTGTCCTTTAGTTTATTTTTATATCCTTGGGAAAGTATATGTGCAATTGTAAGGCTTTATAAGCCAATGTGTCATTCCCTTGGATTCTTTGGGTTTTTGTGCAAATTATCAGGAGGTCCAGCAAGGGGGCCCTCACTCCTTCCCCATTGGTCCACATAAGCCATATGGGTCCACGTGGGGCTGGTCAAAGTCTTAGGTGGCATCTAGTAGGTCAATTAGACATATGGGAGACAAGTGGTTGAAAATGTCAAATGGAGGCCACCTACCTTACCTACCTAGTCAAAGGAGTGCCCCCTCCATATGTAATTTATTTATTTTGGGTTTTTGACCACATGGGGGAAGAAAATGGCCTATTTCTCACGAAATTCCCAGCCCCCCACCCCTTGCCATTCTCTATATAAGCCTATGTATAGTGTCATTAGAGATTTAATGAAGAAATTATGTGAAAATTGCTTGGAGCAAAAAGGGTGTGCCCTCTCTCCTATCTCTTTTGTTCTCTTCTTCTTCCTCCAGCCCTCTAGGGTGTGAAGCCCTCTCCTATATTCTCTTTAACCCCTCTGAGTTCTCTTTCTGCTACCGCCGTCGCGCCGCCGCCGTTCGTGCCGCCGTCGCGCCGCTACATCAAAGTTCTGTCCAAATCAGGATAAAACCTCTCCTCCGAAATTGTATCTCTGGTTCTTGTTGTCTGATTGAGCCCTAATTTTGAGGGTTTGTTCTGTCCATCTTCCCTAATCTCCAGTTAAAAATTCGTGTCATTTGGAGTCCATTTGATATGTTTCCCGTATTTTTGTTTGTCCTCTCAGTAATTTGCCCTTTTGCAGATCTACGGGACAGGGTGGTCTTCTTGTAATTTCCCCACCCACATAGAAACTTTTATAAAATCCACAAAAATTCCCTAGTGTTCCTCACGTATACCCCCTTCCACCATAATGTTCGTTGAGTCAACAAAAATCATTTAGCCTTCGATCAAAGGTCTTTTTCAGGCAGATCCATCTCTACCCTGTGTGTCTGTCAGTCCGGGTCAGAAAATAAAGGCAGTTTGCAGTCATTTTTATTTTTAATCCGTTTTGTGGATGGAGCCACCACAAATATATGTTGTAGATCTCTGAGTCCCCTATCCATCGGTATCTCTTGTGCATCAATCCGACATCGGATCTGGTCGTATGAATTCTTTTCGTGAAGGTGTGCAGAGCAGATCCGAATTCAGCCAGCACAACTCAGTCGGGGAGAAAATTCAGAAATAAATATCAAAGTCAACTTCAGGAGTCGCCCCTTTAGGGAGTCGATCAGGGACATCCCGCCACTATCCCAGCCAAGCGGCACCTTCAGAAGATCCCAAGAACGTAGCGTTCCTTTGAAATCCATACCGTGCTGCCCACCGAGTCAGCAACCGAGTTGGCGCAGCACCGAGTTGCAATAGTACCGAGTCGGACCAGCAGGCCGAGTTCGCCCCAAAAGCGCCTCCAGATTGCTGCCCGTCAACCCAGGGTCGGTCCTCCTGGGCCCTACTTGTAGACCTTTACCTCCCTGCGTGGAGTGGGCAATGGAATTACTGCTGTAATTAAATTTTTTAACTGTTGTTACCGGGAGTTACCGTAACTGGCCAGGAACGTCTTCTCCACGGCCGGAGCGTAGAGGTACACTCGCTCCCCACTCTTTATTGCATTTGCTTATCTTGTATAGCTTTGAATGCCGCTGCGAGTGTAGGTTTCTAGCTTGTTATTCTATTATCACCGCTGCGAGAGAGCGAGATTGAGTGTACCGTCCCGTGACTCGATCCAAGTTAACGCGGAAAGGCCGATACCCGAGACTCACCGCTGGTTTCTCAACCACGCACGGTCCACGTCTTCCCTCGCCTAGGGGCGATCATGAGCTAGAGTCCCAGGTCGCGTGTCCGTCCTGCATCAACCTCCCTCCTGAGGTTCTGTTTGCATATTTGTACATCGTCCTCCTGATGCGGGGGCCGCTTGCACCTCATTCCGAGGTTCCTCCACCTCTTGATATAATCGAGGGCTGTCTCATCGGCCCTTTGCTTTGTTGAGTAGAGTTCGACTACTGTGACCTCCCTCTCTGTAACATGGAATCTCTCCCTGAACTTCCTCTGCATATCCGACCAGTCGCTGATAGACCCGGCCGGGAGGCTGGAGTACCATTCAAATGCGAGCCTCGTCAGCGAGGACCCGAAAAACTTTAGCAAGTATGACTCATCGGCGGCCAAATCACCCACGATAGTCATGTAATATGCAACATGTTCCTTCGGGGATCCCTTCCCGTTGAACTTGTCGAACTTGGGCGGCTTGTTGACCCCCGGAGGAAGCCGCTTGGCAGCATGGTGTTGCGGGTAAGGCACCCGATAGGCATCAAATGCGATGTAGTCGCCTTCACGCCTTTCCGCGAGCTTTAGCTCGATCATTCTTTCCACCATCATCCGGTTCATGACCGTGGGGTCAACTGGCTCCGGGTAGAAGTGTGCTGGTTGCAGGTACGGGGTGACCAGAGTGGTCGTCGGTGGCGGACGCAGCAGCGGGGGTGTGTGGTGCACTTGAGGGAGCACCGGTGTCATCAACGGCTGGGTCTGTGGTGGCCGCTGCTAAGTCGTCGCCATGCTCGGCTCTGACGACTGAGGCAAGGTGTAAAGTGGCGGAGGGTCGACATGACGAACCACTCCCCGGGATGATTCACCCTGGACTTCGGGTGGCTTGGAAGCTGACGACTATTCAGTCTTCTGCATCAGCTGTTTCTTCAGCAAGTCTATCTCTTGCCGATATCTTTGAAGTGGCATCAGGACCGTTGGGTCCATAGTTGCAGTGTTGGGAATGGCTTCTGTTGCTTCTCTGGACGTACCCTCGGGCAGGATGTCGAGGAGGACGTCATCTTCTTCTTCCGCCATTACCACATTGGCGGTTAAGACAGGAGCCTCATCATCCCACTAGTGGTAAACCAAGGGTTGTTCTCCTTTAGTTGCCGCCAGGAGCTCCCTTGCTGCTTCTGCTCTGCGAGTATTAGGCCCCGGCCTTGTGGCCAATTGAGCAAACTCGTGGGGGTCTTCGGGAAGCCCCCCATATCGGTTGAATATGACAGCCATGTTACAGGTGAAAACCTGCATCCTTCTTCTCTGTCGATGGACCCTTCTCTTACCCTGATGCGGGAAGGTCAGCCTCTCGAACATAGAAGTCCTTCTTGTTTCTTCCCGCTTAGGGGCGGCTTCATCGGCTTCGATCTCGAAGTTGTCATCATAGCCACTGTCATCAACCGATGACGCCATCATCTTTTCTCTTTCATCTTCTTCAACTGCCCTTGGTAGGCGGAAGTCTTCACTGGCTGCGGTTGCCTGCATTAACCATTGTTGTCCAAGCGAGGGGTTGCCTATCCCTCGGAAATAGTTATGGACCAAATTGTTCATCTCTTCTCAACCCCGTTCTTGATGCAGCACGGGGGACAGTTGTTGACCTCCCCCAGGAGGGATATAAGCTAGCCGAGCTCTGTCGGCAAGTTGCTGGAATCTCTGTCCCACAGCAAGGACGTTGGCTTGGCGGGCGCAGGCCCGGAAACTTTCGTGGCACGGAGGGTCCGCAACCACCTCTTCTTCTTTCGGGGCCAGGCCCCTTTCCTCTCTTCCTTCCATTCCGTCGCGAGAAAGGCGGCGGCGGACATGTGCATCTTGATGGACAGGTTGGACCCTTTTGGGGACCCACACCTGTTTAAATTTCTTTGGCCTGGGGGCCAACTTCTCTTGGCCGTAGTGGTTGACTTCTTCTCTTTCCGCCCTCCTTCCAGTGAGGGCTTGGTATGAGTTGTAGATGGGGACGGCGGGGATGACCCGGTCCGGGACTATCCGTGCGTCACGCCCGTCAAGGAAGACGCGTACGCCACCAACCATCATAGATTTGCCGGATTGAGACAGAGATCCGGTAACCACAGCAGTACTCCTCCGGATTTGCTTGCGCTGACGTCCTCCGGAGTTCCTGTTGACAGCATCGGGGCGGATCCCATGGACAGCATGGTGCACCAGGCAACCGGCGACCGGGGTTGGACTCTTGGACGAGTCGTTGCAGCATCGAGCCTTCAGAGGCTCCATCTTCTCTGTAGCTCCCTTGACAGGCTCCGAGGATTCTACCTCTAGCATTTCTATGAAGGCCAGCCCCAAGAAGTTGGGGAAGCCGACAGCGGCAGGGAAGTTGCCGAACACCGTGGGCACCGCCAGGTACCCTTGCGCGTGACCGGCGACGATCGACGGGCCGAAACCAACGCCAGTCAATCCAGTGGTTGTCATCATTGTTTGCCTGAAAAGACCAACAAACCGACGATCAGTAGCCTTTGGGAGGGCCTCGAAGCCCAAGTATCTCGGCAAAGAGATGAAAGGTGACTCTGGTCCCACCGGGCGTGCCAGACTGTTTCGATGGGATTTTTGTTGTTGGTCTATTGTCGTTTGGGTTTATTTGATTTATTTCATGTGTCGATCAACCAATTAACTAACCGGTAGTGAACTGACTAATTGACTACGCAGGCGTGCCAGTCACGTATGTGACGAGTTTATTATGCGCTCATTCTGACCCGTGTCGGGCGAGAGTGGGATTCGGTCGGGACCGGTAGTCCGCCATACCATAAAGGTTATGGCGTTAATTACATCCCTCGCGAGGAGGGAAAACCTTTGATTAATTGTCGAGATAATGGGTTGTCGAGGCCGGAATAAAGGATGCAGATGATGCGAATGATCATGCAAGGCGTTATGATCTACCATGCGTGGTTTATTAGGGCGAACCCTCAGTACGTGGCGGAGGACCTAGGCCCGAAGACCACCATCACGCGTGGCAAAAGCTTTCCGTCGGACGTTGCCCGGTTTTCTGCTCATTTCATTTGATATACTGAGGGTCCGCGCACTCAGGCATACATTGATGCGGCATGAATGCTTGGGCTAAAGCATAATGATGAAGTTATGAGAATTACTAATTCAGATTTTAAATGAACCAGTTTATTCAATTTATTGATTACAAGGTTTATTTGATTCTGTTATTAACATTGAAAATCACCCCGAAGGTGAGGAAAAGATTGAAACGGCACGACGACGCGATTCGGAACAAAACCGGCACGATGCGCGTAGGCATAGAGTTCAAAACGGCGTGAGTGAAACGTTGCCACCTAATGTAGGTGTAGGGCTTGGCCTGAAAACGACGCGCCCCTCTTCTTGGCGCGCTGGGATAAGGCACGCCATTTTAAGGCGCGCTGTATTAAGGCGCGCCGAATGTCGACGGCGCCGATTTAGCCCTGTTTCACGGAATTCAAGATTTTATTAGTTATTTTTGGGTTAATTAAAAATGTTTTGAAGGATTTTTGGAGCTTTATTGAGTCAATTGTTTATCGGATCGGCCCCGGGCCGTCCGGAAGTCAAGTCACAGGCTCGCGCGAGGTTCATACTCAAGCGCGGCGATTGTTCCGAATCGAGCCGATTCGTTAAGTTGATACTGTTGAATGATTTATTAGATTATTCGAGCCAAAATTTCGACAGTATCTCCCCATCCCGGAGGATTGTCGGGGAGAAGCGGGGAATACTCACGTGGCGGAGCAACCCCTGAAAGCCGGGTGGCACAACGGCGGCCAACAAACCCAGACGGATAGGAGAACCCCGAGGGCTAGCCTACTAGGGGCACCGAGTCCGTGGGTAGAAAGTACACAGATGGTGCGACTCACAGTGGGAGCGAAGACCCCGAGGGCTAGTCTACGAGGGGCACGCGACCCGAGTCGATACCGTGTCCAGATCGGGATGACTGATAGAGAGGGAAAACCCCGAGGGCCAGCCTACGAGGGGCACCCATCTCATGGCCACCATGAGGCCCATTAAGGACCGTGGATTTGAAATGTTGGGATTAACCCAATTTCTATGCACTCGTTGGCCTTGGGAGACCCATTATTAACGAATGGGCTCCTGCAGACCGAGCAATTAAGATGAGAAAATAGGAGAATGTTCCCCCTCCCCGGGTCACCGAATCTTACTAGTAAAACGAAAAAGCGGCACGATGGGAAACCTTGCACAGTGAGCAGATTAATATCAATGCTCGTGGATGTACATGTATGCATGCAGGTGAGTGTTAATAGGTTAGTTACTCACTCATCAGGTGACGGTTGGGAAAATAATGACGAGAGGTGTGGGGACGGCCTCATCTCTCTCTGTTCATAGTCAAGAACAGAGGGGGGATGAAGAAGGCGGCCCAAAATAGGATGAAGGGACATACATATGGATGCACCTCCAACGATAAAAAAAAGTTTAACATTTGATCGAAAGAGAAACCCCCGGGGAGGGGAAAGTGATTGCTGTAGCCCATGGATCACGAGGGCATATACGGCGCCGAGGAAATGAATCCGAGGGGCCTTTCGCTCAACCAAACCGTTAGATGCACAGATGAGAAGGAGATGGCATACTGCTCATTCCGGCGCCGACACCGAAGCGCGACGCCGCTTCCATGGCCAAGAAAGGGGAAACGTAAAGAGAAGCATAAGAGGTGGCGTAAAGGGAACAGAGGATAAACGACATCGATCATACACCATCAGCATAAGCACACATATTTTTCATTCACGAAGAACCCTTAACAAACCGTAGCATTCGATACCGCTGTTGTCGCTCGGGCAATGCTTACATCACCCCCACGGGGGAGGTTGCAGAGAGGAAGGGAGATTAAAGAAAGATGGTGAGAAAGGGGGGAGGAAGAAAGGCTCATATCATCGCCCCTCCTCCCCTTCTCACTTACATTATAGCAGAGAGAAAGAAAACAGATGAAAGGGGGATCGGCGAGGAACACCACGGCGACCCACCTAAGCAGACAGAGAGCAGAGACTCCTCTTCTCCAGCGATGGGAGCTTCGGGCCGAGCAGAGCGGTGGCGACAGGAGACTCTCAGAAGGAGAGCTTTCTCCCCAAGAAACCCTTCGCTACTTCACTCTGATTGGTGGCGCCCTTTCTCTCGATCTCTCTCTGATTCTAATTTTTTTTTATTTCTCCTCTCCTCTTCTTTTCTTTTCTTCAGACGAGGGTTGTTTATATAGTCACCAGGCAATCTGGCGCCACGGAGGGCGCACCGGATTCAGTGGCGCCGGGGACAAGTATCCCCAAAGCCTTTTGGCGAGCCAGGTTCAGTGGCACCAGGTTGCGGGGCGCCGGGGACAGGTATCCCCAAAGCCTTTTGGCGCGTCGGGTTCAGTGGCGCCGGGTTACGGGGCGCCGTTGAACCTTTGTGCATCGGTTTAGCTTGTTCGCTCGACGCGGGCTAGTCAAAGGGTCCAGGGGTGATTCTGGAAGCTCCCATCGACTCTTCCTCTCCCCACGGTCCTTGGACACCCTTGGCGGGTGTTGACGAAGCTCTCGGCACGATGAATGGCCTTAATCGGAACTTCGTGTATATTCGGCTCGAGCACGGGGGTTTTCCACTGATACGGCCTTCGCCATTGTGATTTGTACTTCCGGCTCGGCTTGACTCGTGCGTGGAGCTTCCTTGCGGGATGGTATGACATCCGAAACAATTCTGCCTTGACTGGCGATCATTCGGCCATTAACGGGCCCACTATGGCGAGAAGCCAAACCCGCGTCGGGTGATCGGGACCTCCTGTTGACAGAGCCTTCGGTTCCTTGTTGTGAAGGGCCGACGATGTTCTTCCTCCTCAAGAGAGTCTTCATTCCGATGGCGAGCCACTGGGTAGACCGTCATCCTTGGTCGGGCGACAGGTGTAGAGTAGTGGCATGATGGAGTCGATGCCAGATCATTAGGCAGGCTTGGTCGCACTACCGGTTGGTTGTGGATTCATCTCGACTTTCCTGAAGCGAAGTCCCCGGTCATTCATTCCATGTGACTCGAGGTTCTGGTAGCTTGAGAAGTCTTCAATGGATTGGTATTTATCGGCTTCTGTGCTTCAGTGGGCCGTATCATTTGTCTTTGCGGCTTGGTTGCCAACGATCATATTTTGAGTGCCAATAGTAGTCTATCTCAGGCTGCATTGCATATTTGTTCCATGAGCATGAATCATAAAACCATGTGTTCAGCCTTGACTGCATACAATGCGTTTAATCAGGGGGAGTTTGGCTGCCCCTGCATAATGTTCATGACATTCATGTTCAGGAAATGACTTTAGGAGAGTCATTGCATATGCATACATGTATTGAATTGCATTGCATATCATTAATTTTCAAAAATTCCAAAAAGAAGAGAATCACTGCATATAGATAGGGGGAGCCTTCTAGTTTAATTAATCCTGTCTGAATTCTATGTCTGCTACTCCTTAAATTGCTGAAGGAGAGCTTTACTTGAATACTTCCTTGTCACACTTGTCAAGCTGATCTATCTGAACTCCAGACTCAGCTATTAGTTTTTGAACTAGATTACTCGAGTGCGTACATCCTGCTGCATCCTTGTAAACTCACTGCCTCCTAAAATCTGGTTGATGCATAAGCATGTATTCCAATTCTTTCACTTCATATGCATGCTTGTTCTTGTCCTCTACTGCCCTCTAAATAAAATTTCTTGTTGCTTCTACTGATTGGATGCTACTAAATGTGTTGATCTATCTGAACTTAGAAAGATTTCAATTTGTGTACCCTAATCATAAATCTAACATCTTCCAAAAAGAAGAATCTTCTATTATACTGGTTTAAGAATGTCTGATGAATCAAATTGATTTAAGTCTAATGTATTTATTAAGTTTGGATGTGAAAGACTTAAAAATATCTGAATCATCATTTTAATAAATCTTAACCAATTGTCTCAAGTAATTTCATGCAAAATCTTCTGAAATCTGAAACTTTAAAAACATGGCTTCCTTTGGATAAAATACATGTAGTAAGTATTGTTCTTAAACATTTCAACGTACTGAGTATTGTCTGAAAAATCTGAAAATATTTGAAAGAAAAACTAAAGTCGGAGCAATGACTTTGGTCACAGAGAAACTGGGTTCCCTATCAAAGAAATAGAGTAAACCCATGTCATGAAGTGTCATAGTTAGCTCTGCTATAAAAAGGATTGAAAATCTGGCAGAGCAATGGCATGGTTGTGTTGAGTAATTGGGGATTCTGACCTCTAATCAAGGTGTCTCCTCACGTAAAAAGACACTTCAATTGCTAACTCTGATCTCATGAATGAGAAGAAATGCAGTTATCACACTGAGTAACTGGGTCACTTCACCTAAGACATGTTGTGCCTCATGTAAAAAGGTGTTGATCAACCAAGAGTGCTCAGGAAAAATAAAGTGTTGATCAAAAGAAAAATCTGGAAAATTAATGTAATCAAAGACAAGTTCAGATACACTCATATTTGTTTAATCTCAATACTATCTTGTGTAACTCTCAAAGGAGTCATTGAATTTGAATGAGTAAGATAGAAGGAGGTTAAACAAGAATATCATATGTGTAATTGGTTCATCTTTATTAAAACTTGATTTCAGATATGAGTATTGAATTTCATTGACAAACTCTGTATACATCTTGCTTAAACCATGCTGGTCAGTTTAGACTCATTCATAATCTCTTATAATAGAATAGTCTCAAATTCTTTCATTAAGATTTATGAAATTGGTATCGTATTGAAAATCCTTCTACTTTATCTATTCATTGGCAATCCTTTTCTTGATAATTGGTATCAGACTTAACTCTGCATGTCTGATGACACCTTTCCACTCCAATTCTGCTATTCTGTCAAATGGGAAGACTGACTCATCAGCACTTTTCTGGTCTTAAGGGGGAGTTTATCCTGATTCTTCCATGCTCAGATTGATAGTCCTTTTTAGCTATCCTTGCAATGTTTGCTGGTCATTGTCATGTCTGTCTCTTGACATTCCCCTATCCCCATTTCCATACATTATACATCTTCAGGGGGAGTAGGATTCCATGATTCTTTTTGTCTATCAGTTTCAGCTTATCTGGAAGTCAAAGGGGGAGAATATTTTATGGCTCAACCACATCATGCATGTCTTTGTATTCCTCTCTACTTATTCTCTCAAACTATTATTTTTTGATGAAGTCAAAGGGGGAGAATAGTTTGATATGAGTCAGCATGCTATTTTATGACTCATAGTGTTGCCATCATCAAAAAGGGGGAGATTGTTGTACCCCTATGATTTTGATGATGTCAAACACTATGACTCATCTGTGGATGATATTATATGTGCGTGCATGATATCATAAGTGTTTGGATCATATGACTTTTGTGCTTGATTGAAATGTTCTTTATTGCACACTTGCTGCATGCATCATGATTTTGATGAGTATTTCATATATGTCATAGCTCTGTTTGCTCATAGGGCCGTGCATGCATTGTCTTATGTATATTGAGTCGGTGCATGTTACTGTTGCCCGACATCTAAGGGTCGGTGCATGCTCTTCTTCTGCATACAATTTCTGAGCACTTCATTACTAAGGTCAGTGCATTCATTGTTTAACTCTGTGCATGTACATACAAGTCACGTATAGAGGTCTGTGCATATCACTATAGTTCACATGTTCAAGTCAGTGCTCTTTACTATTGAGGTCGATGCACTTCATGTTTTAGTCATTGCATCAAGTCAGTGCAAATGTTTACATGGTTGCATATAAGGTTGGTGCAAGCTAGACATTGCATTGCTTCACTCGTTGCATACTAAGTCGGTGCATACTTTTGCATGCGCACACACAAGGTTAGTGTAGTTCTCATCTTGGTATGCATAAGTTGCTTCAGAGCACATCCAAGTCCTTGCACACATTAAGTCGGTGCAACTTTTGTTGCAACCATTGTTGAAGTCTGTGCAATTTACTGTTTACTTGTATAAGGACAATGTATTGCTTGTCTTGCATATTCAACCTCGGTGCAGTTCCTGTTTATGTATACATCAGGTCGGTGCAACTCTCATCGCTGCATGTCTATGGTCGGTGCATTGTTTGCATTATGCACACACGTAGTCTGTGCATCTTTCTGCCCAATAGCCATAATAGGTCTGTGCATTTCACTATTGAGGTCAGTGCAATATTTGTACCTGGCTTGTATTGGTTTGTGCATGTTTCACCTTTTGCATAGCCAACTCTGTGCACTTCACTGTAGCACAGCAATGAAGGTCAGTGCACGTTTTAGAGTCGGTGCACATCATCCTTATCCATACTAAAGGTCTGTTCAACTCATATGTTACCTAAGGTCTGTGCACTAAATTTCTTTCATGCAACACAACGTCCGTGCACATCTTCCTTGTGTGACACAAGGTCAATGCATATATCTTCTTCTGCACACCCAAGGTCTGTGCATGTCTTGCTATATGGTCTGTGCATGTTTGCACTTTACTCTATGAAGTCCGTGCTAGCATGTTATGTGAACATTCTCATTTGTTTGCCAGGTCAATCACTTGGTCGAGTATGTGATGGGCGAACCTACAACCTGTGAGCTTATTCCACGTGCAAGCCAAAGTACTATGTTAAGGGCTCGTGATCCGAGGCAAGGAATGGAATGGATGAACCTGCCACGTGGACAACTACACTGCCAAGATTCTGACACGTAGCTAAGAGGTTCCAGAATTCTCTTGGCGGGAGTGTTCTCTCTACACGCCCAATGTGTAAGCTTGTGGGTCCCAGGTCTGAAGATATATATAACCCCTCTTCTGTAATCAAAAAATAGAGAATTAGATAATTGAGGATGGTAGAATCAGAGAATGAGTAGCAGAGAAGAGAAGAGTGAGCCAGAGTCTGAGAAGCAGATAAAGAACGAGAAGAAAAGAAGAGAGAGCTAGTGTGTGATCAGAGCTATATAGAGAAAGAAAATGAGAGTGAGGAGTTCGTGAGTGTGAAGCCATCGTTGAAGATCTGTCTTCCTGGCATTTGGATCAGATCCAAGCCAGGCTTGCTCCTGCGAGAGCTACACTCTGTGTTTCATTTCCAGCTTTCTGTTGTTGTGGTTTTGCTTCATATTTTCTTTTGTTCTTTTCGTCTATCTTTGAATTTCAAGCTGTGAGTCAGCAGAGCAAGTTGTGATGCTCAGCAGGCAAGGTGGTTACCTTGGACAGCAAGTTGTGATGCTCAGCGGGATAGCAAGCTGTGATGCTCAGCAGATGGTAAGTTGTGAGGCCCAGCTAATGTAGGCAAGCTGTGATGCCTAGCCGTTCAAGCTGTGAGTCAGTAGGAATCCACACTCGGGTTGAGTGTGGGGTGGATGTAGGTCTGAGTACCGAACCACCTAAAAATCTTTTGTGAGTTGTGGTTTAATTGCCTACTTCATTTTCGCTAGATGCATGCTTAGGATCGTGCTCTTATTTCATATATGTTGAAGCCTCTTGATCAGTTTAGCATCCAACTGTGTGTGTATCAATTGCACGTTAGTCACCTAGTTGATCTTTAGGCCATCGACATGTTATCTAGTGAGTATCTCAGTTAACTAAGACAATCAGTTTTAATTCCGCATAACTTCCTGATTATAGTTAAATTTGGGTAGATTTTTTAATGGGGATTCATTCACCCCCCCTCTGAATCCGGATGTGCATCATTGCCTTAGTCCTAACAGACTAACAATTACCTCGTTCATGGCTTCTAATTCGCTGATCAATCTGGCTCGGTCGCACAATCTCTTGGGTTTCTTGCACCGAACCAGCGTCTTTGGAATCCTTGTCCTCCCTGATGGCTCAATCTCCTAATGTGAAATTCGGAGGGAAGTTAGACCTTACTATCATGAACAAATTCTTCTAAAGAACTTACCCCTAATTCGGCCTCTTTACCTTAATTCCACGCTAGCTAAAAGTAAGGGTCGCACAGGTGAGACTTAAGGTCTATTTATAAAGTTTAGCTAGTGTTTTGAGGATTTGGACGAACCTAGAGTCCTAAATTAGAGTAGAGTCTGTCCCTAGAGAGATCTAAAGAGCCATCTATGCTAGGTAGCTTCAATCTAAGGTGATTAGGTCGCCAAAGATCCCAGCTTTTCAAGCTTTCTTTGTTGTTCGGATCGACCTGTTAATAGCGGTCACATGAGGACCGTTTGGGACATCATGCGGTCTCGCGATAGACCGTTTTTATCCTAAAGCGCTGAACTATTAATTGATTAAAACTCTCTCGATATTTATCCTTTGTTTATCCTTAAATAAACCTATTTATCTCCTAAATTCCGTAAATCCATTGATTTAAGCTTCTAGAAGATGGGCCAAATCTTGTGGGCGTGGGTTTAGGTCCTTTGGGTTTATTTAAAAGGGCCAGGTCAATCAATGAATATAGGGTCTCAATATTTTGCTTTAATTAACAAATTTCATTTAATAATCTATTTATTTCTAGAAAAATCTTATAAAATCTTATAAAAATTCTAGAAAAATTCTAAAATACTTTATATAAATTTTGGGGTATTACACACAACTTGTAGTCGGGGCGCCCCCGGGTCGGCCCGGGTGGCCGTGCTGAGCGATCGGGAGTAATCCCAATCAATTGTTGACGTCGCCGTATGTCACGGCTAGCTGGTTGGGACCCTTGGTTGGGCCGAGCAAGTTTGTAGAAGAGGCTGGGTAGTCTATGCTCTAAAGGTGTTCGGGGAAATTCCCAATCCCTTGTCCTTTCACATTTTGTTGGGAAATTATCTGGGTACAACAAATGTGTAATGTCCCGGACCTTCCGGATCCTTCTTCGTGAGTCTCGGATTTGGTTTCTCGGAGTGTCTGACTCTGTTGTGTCCAAAATTTTGTTTCGGACATCTTTCGTGTTCGGATCGGCGTGATCCGGAGTCGTTTCGGAGGCCCGGAGTGTGTCCGCGGCTTTTCCGATGTGTGTTTTTCGATTTCCGCGTGTGGGTTTCGGCGAATCCTTCGGAACCCTGTAGCGGGTGAACCGAGTCGTTCACCAGCCCGCGAGTGGTACCGTTGCGATCAGCGCTTCGAGGCGGTCGAGGAGGTGTATTTTTCTATTTTTCGGTATTTTTGGTATTTTTCAGATTTTCTATTTATAGCCTTTTTCTTTTTCCCTTTTCTTTCTCTTTTTCTTCTTTCTTCTTTCCTCCCCCGTGAGCGCAACGGTCACACCCCCCCCTTCTTGCCCGTTGGACCCCGCGGCGCCCCTTCCTCCTCCGGCGACGGGTGGCGGACGACGGCGACGGAGCGGTGACGACGGCGGTGGCGAGAGGATCGTGACGGTGCCCCCATTGGCGCGTGGGAGAGGAGTTCGTAGTTGAGCTAGATTTGAAGATCGGTGACTTTCCGGCGGATTTCGAGCTTCATCGAGGTAGGGGGATGGATCCTTGCCCTCTTTCCAGCATTCCCCGTGATTCCTAGGCCGTGGAGAGGCCGAGATGGGCTAGATTCATGCCGGGAGGGTTATTTCCATGCTTGGGGTTTTGAGCGCCGAATCCATCGTTTTGGAGTTTTTTTAATTGATTCGGGGTTCTAGATGCATGCTAGGACATCTGGGGGTGATTCCCCACTGTTTTCCCTTCACCAAGGGGGATTCGCGGGATCCCTACTGGGCCAATGAAATGAGGCTCACCCCTACTTTTTAGGTGAGGCGGGGTCTTCGAGAGGCGCGGCCGACTTTCAGCGTGGTTCTTCTAGTCAGGGTTAGTCGCCAGTCTGCCAGAGCCGGGGGATGCCCCGTGTAGTTGTACTTTCTTTTCTGTTGACTGTACTTTCTTTTGGACATGAGACACTGTGGACCTTGTAGTAGTTTATTTATTTATATTATTCTGTGCATTTTTATTCTAGATTGTTGTGCTATCTCTGTGGTCGTTGCAGCTTCTCTTGTACCCCCACACCACTCCTTTCTACCCTTCCGAGTCTTCGGACTCGTGGGTTGGCGGGCCGAGATTTGAGACGCGCCGGTTCCTTTCCGGTACTCGGATCCTCGGGTCGTCACAGCTGGTATCAGAGCGTAGGTTGTGGAGGTACATCGAAACTTGAAACGAATTGCAGTGGTCCAGAAGGTCCATGAATGTCCTGTACAGTCGGCGACTGGCTTAGGGTCGTGTGTTTTATTGATTTCTGGTTGCTTTTCTTTGATGCCAGGTGTGTTATGGCGCCACGGAAGAGGACTCGTGCCCAACAGGGAGAGTCTAGTGGTGGTCCAGAGGAGCAGAGCAGGGCTTCAGTTTCTGAGGGTGTATCTGGAGATGCGAGAGCTCCAGGGATGGATGACTTCTTCCGAGGCATGTTTGAGTATGTGTTTCAGCGGCAGCAGGGAGGTCAGCAGCAGGGAGATCATCAGCAGCAGGGTGGCGATGCTGGTGAGGACTGGGCTCGTGGTGGTCATGGTCGTGTACTGAAAGAGTTTTTGATGTTCCAGCCTCCTTCTTTCAGTGGGCAGCCAGATCCTGAGGTGGCCAGAGAGTGGCTGGATGATGTTCGGCGGATTTTCAGTGCAATGGAGTGTCCTGAGGTGGAACAGGTGGCATTGGCTACTCATCGTCTTCAGGGATCGGCCCGTACTTGGTGGACGTCAGAGTGGGGTTCAGTGTTCCAGTCTCGTCCTCTTCGGCAGATTGCGTGGCAGGAGTTCGTCACGGCTTTCGAGCGTGCCTTCTGTCCATCCTTTGTCAAGTCGCAGAGGTTGTGTGAGTTCATGGAGCTGACTCAGGGTGACATGTCGGTGATGCAGTACCGTGCCAGGTTTATCGAGTTGGGCCGTTATGCTCCTCATATCATGGCAGATGAGGAGGTGAAGACCGATCAGTTTGTTGGTGGTCTGAGGCTAGAGTTGAGGCATCATCTTCTTGCATCGGGTTTGACCAGTTTGGACGCGGCATGTAAGGCGGCGGCAGCGCTGGAGAGAGATTTGCAGAAGGTTCGAGGGTAGGGCAGTGCTAGTCAGGTGCAGGCAGATTTCAGCCAGCCGGCAGGGATGCAACAGCAAAGTACCGTCCAGCTCTCAACAGGCGGATCAGTGGCGACGCAGACTTCGACTCCTACGCCAGGTTCATCCTTCAACTCGAAGCTTAAGAAGTTGCTTAAGGAAGCTGGATTTGGCAAGAGGCGTCAGGATCGTAAGGAATCGAAGCAGGAGTCGATGGGCAGTGTTCAGCAGCCAGCGGCTTTTCAGCGTCAGGGTTCGATGACTGGTTCGCGGGGTGTCTGTCCTAGGTGCGGTGGTTCTCATCCGGATAGGCCGTGTTCAGCGCCCGTGATTTGCTTTAGGTGTGACCAGCCAGGGCACATGGCACGTGACTGTCCGCAGAGACCGCGCCAGCTGCACGAGTTTCAGCAGCAGCAGCAGTTTCGGCCCCAACAGTCGTCAGCACAGCCGCAACAGCACCAGTAGCAGAGACAATTTCCTTAGTTGTCACGGTCAGCTACTGTGGGGAGGCAGAGATCCCGAGGCAGAGTGACTCACATGACCAGGGCAGAGGCTGAGGCGTCGCATTTGGTGGAAGGTACTCTATCGATTTTGGGTTGTGTGGCTCGTGTTTTGTTCGATTCAGGTGCTTCCCATTCGTTCATCTCCGAAGATTTTGCTCAGAGCGTGGAGGACCCAGTGACCGAGGTGTCCTGTGACTTGGCGGTAGAGTTGCCTATCGGTGACTTCATGATCACCCCGTACTGCTTCGAGAAGGTACCTGTGTGGGTGGAAGTGCGGAACTTGCCGGCTAGACTCTATGCGTTACCGCTTCAGGACTTCGATGTGATTTTGGGCATGGATTGGCTCGAGGCTCATCATGCCTTGGTGGATTGCGGCTCGAAGAAGGTCTACTTCCGACAGCTTCGTGGACCCACCTTTTATTTCCAAGGTATTCGGTCTTCATCTTCCCGCTTGCTTATTTCGGCTATCCATGCGCGTCGTTTGCTTGATGCAGGTTGTCAGGGCTTTCTCGCATCCGTGGTTTTGGCCAAGCGGCAGGGTCCTGAGGTAGAGGATGTACCTGTCGTGTGCGAGTTTCCTGATGTTTTTCCTGAGGAGTTGCCAGGGTTGCCACCGCAACGAGAGATTGATTTCGTGGTTGAGGTGGTGCCAGGTACGGCGCCTATGTCGAGGGCCCCTTATCGGATGGCGCCTGCCGAGTTGAGAGAGCTGAAGGCGCAATTACAGGAGTTGCTGGCCAAGGGGTATATTCGTCCTAGTTATTCCCCGTGGGGTGCGCCGGTGTTGTTTGTGAAGAAGAAGGATGGTAGTTTGAGACTGTGCATCGACTACCCTCAGTTGAACCAGGTGACTGTTAAGAACAAGTATCCGTTGCCGCGGATTGATGACTTGTTCGATCAGCTTCAGTCGGCCCAGGTGTTTTCGAGGATCGATTTGAGATCGGGTTATTATCAGCTGCGGATCCGAGAGTCGGACGTGGAGAAGACGGCGTTTCGGTCGAGGTATGGGCATTATGAGTTTTTGGTGATGCCGTTCGGGCTCACCAATGCCCCCGCAGCATTCATGGATTTGATGCATAGGGTGTTTCGTCCGTACTTGGACCAATTTGTGGTCGTGTTTGTGGACGATATCCTTGTGTATTCGCGGTCTGCTGAGGAGCATGTGCAGCATTTGAGAGCGGTATTGCAGACCCTGCGCGATCAACAGTTGTATGCCAAGTACAGCAAGTGCGAGTTCTGGCTCCGAGAGGTGCACTTTCTGGGGCATGTTATTTCTGGTGATGGTGTTTCCGTGGACCCGGCCAAGGTCGAGGCGGTGGTGCAGTGGCCGAGGCCTAGTTCTGTCACGGAGATTCGGAGTTTCTTGGGGCTTGCAGGTTATTATCGGAGGTTTATTTAGGATTTCTCTCGTATTGCGGCCCCGATGACCAGGCTTACGCGGAAAGAGGTGCCGTTCGTCTGGACGGAGGAGTGTGAGCAGAGCTTCATGGAGCTGAAGAGATTGCTTACCACTGCTCCGGTTTTGGTATTGCCATCTGGCTCGGGTGGTTTTGTGGTGTGTACGGATGCTTCCGGGGTAGGCCTCGGTGCTGTGTTGATGCAGCATGGGAGAGTTGTGGCGTATGCGTCGCGGCAGTTGAAGCCACATGAGGTGAACTACCCTACTCATGATCTTGAGTTGGCAGCGGTGATCTTCGCTCTGAAGATCTGGAGACATTATTTGTACGGCGAGAGGTTTGAGCTTTTCACTGACCATCAGAGTTTGAGGTATGTGTTTACGCAGAATGACCTTAACCTCAGGCAGAGGAGATGGATGGAGTACATGAAGGATTATGATTTCACTCTGTCCTATCAGCCTGGCAGGATGAACGTCGTGGCTGATGCTCTGAGCAGGAGGGTAACGGTCAGTCAGATGTTGTTGAGGAAGTGGAGGCTTTGGGGGCAGGTCCCGACCATGACTTTTAGGCTCAAGGTCCATCAGGACCAGGGTTCGGCTGTCCTTGCGAGTCTGACTGTCACGCCCGTGGTGCGTCGACAGGTGACTGAGGCCCAGCGAGCGGACCCTGAGCTACCTCGTATTTTGTCGATGGCCGAGGTGGATTTTGGCGAGGATGGAGCTGTGAGGTTCAGAGGTAGATTGTATGTGCCAGCCGAGGGGCAGGTGCGGCGTAATGTATTGCGTGAGGCTCATGGGAGTCGGTATGCCGTGCACCCCGGGTCGGCCAAGATGTACCAGAACCTGAAGAGGCAGTTTTGGTGGCCTGGCATGAAGAGAGATGTTGCGGAGTTTGTGACCAGGTGTTTGACCAGTCAGCAGGTGAAGGCTGAGCACCATCGACCAGGAGGCACACTTCAGCCCTTGGACATTCCCGCGTGGAAGTGGGACCATGTGACCACAGATTTTGTGGTCGGATTGCCGAGGACGTCCAGCGGGGAGGATAGTATCTGGTTGCTAGTGGATAGACTGACGAAGATGGCGCGGTTGCTGCCAGTCAAGGTCAGTTGGAGCGTGCAGTGTTTGGCTCGTCTGTACATGGAGCGGATCGTCCCGTTGCATGGAGTTCCCATCTCCATTGTATCGGATCGTGATCCCCGTTTCACTTCTGGATTTTGGAGGAGCTTCCAGAAGGCTTTAGGCACCGAGTTAGCATTCAGCTCGGCCTATCATCCCCAGTCGGACGGTCAATCTGAGCGGACCATCCAGACTTTAGAGGACATGTTGCGAGCATGTTGCTTGGAGTGGCAGGGGAGTTGGACCCACCATCTGCCATTAGTGGAGTTTGCCTACAACAACAGCTATCATTCGAGCATCGGTATGGCTCCCTATGAGGCGTTGTATGGGCGACCTTGTCGGACTCCGCTTGATTGGTTCGAGGTGGGCGAGCGTGCCTTGACCAGACCAGATTTGGTGCAGCAGTGCGTTGAGGTGGTGCATCTTGTTCGGCAGAAGATGTTGGCAGCTCAGAGCCGGCAGAAGAGTTACGCCGATCGGAGGAGGCCACCTCTCAGCTTTGCTGTGGGAGATCGAGTTTTCTTGAGAGTGTCTCCCATGAAGGGCGTGATGCGCTTCGGTAGGCGTGGGAAGCTGAGTCCCCGCTACATTGGCCCCTTTCCCATCGTTGAGCGTGTTAGGGAAGTTGCTTATCGGTTGCAGCTACCTCCGGAGCTTTCCGTCGTGCATGATGTGTTCCACGTGTCGATACTTCGGAAGTACATGCCCGATGATTCTCATGTTCTCAAGGATGCCGTTTGGCCTGAGGTGACCCCAGATCTGTCCCTTCCAGAGTTTCCTGTTCGCATTGAGGATCGGCGGGAGCAGCGCCTGCGAAATAAGGTTATTCCTCTGGTTAAGGTGGTCTGGCAGTGTCATTCTGGCGACGAAGCGTCTTGGGAGCGCGAGGATGAGATGCGGGATCTGTATCCTTATTTATTTGTGTGAGTCTTCCCCCGTTCTTGTGCCTTGTCCTTGAATTTCGAGGATGAAATTCGTTTAAGGGGGGAGAGCTGTAATGTCCCGGACCTTCCGGATCCTTCTTCGTGGGTCCCGGATTTGATTTCTCGGAGTGTCTGACTCTGTTGTGTCCAAAATTTCGTTTCGGACATCTTTCGTGTTCGGATCGGCGAGATCCGGAGTCGTTTCGGAGGCCCGGAGTGTGTCCGCGGCTTTTTCGATGTGTGTTTTCCGATTTCCGCGTGTGGGTTTCGGCGAATCCTTCGAAACCCTGTAGCGGGTGAACCGGGTCGTTCACCAGCCCGTGAGTGGTACAATTGCGATCAGCGCTTCGAGGCGGTCGAGGAGGTGTATTTTTCTATTTTTTGGTATTTTTGGCATTTTTTGGATTTTCTATTTATAGCCTTTTTCTTTTTCCCTTTTCTTTCTCTTTTTCTTCTTTCTTCTTTCCTCCCCCGTGAGCGCAACGGTCACACCCCCCCTTCTTGCCCGTTGGACCCCGCGGCGCCCCTTCCTCCTCCGGTGTCGGGTGGCGGACGACGGCGACGGCTCGGTGACGACGGCGGTGGCGAGAGGATCGTGACGGTGCCCCCATTGGCGCGTGGGAGAGGAGTTCGTAGTTGAGCTAGATTTGAAGATCGGCGACTTTCCGGCGGATTTCGAGCTTCATCGAGGTAGGGGGATGGATCATTGCCCTCTTTCCAGCATTCCCCGTGATTCCTAGGCCGTGGAGAGGCCGAGATGGGCTAGATTCATGCCGGGATGGTTATTTCCATGCTTGGGGTTTTGAGCGCCGAATCCATCGTTTTGGAGTTTTTTTGATTGATTCGGGGTTCTAGATGCATGCTAGGACATCTGGGGGTGATTCCCCACTGTTTTCCCTTCACCAAGGGGGATTCGCGGGATCCCTACTGGGCCAATGAAATGAGGCTCACCCCTGCTTTTCAGGTGAGGCGGGGTCTTCGAGAGGCGCGGCCGAGTTTCAGCGTGGTTCTTCTAGTTAGGGTTAGTCGCCAGTCTGCCAGAGCTGGGGGATGCCCCATGTAGTTGTACTCCGGGGGATGCCCCGTGTAGTTGTACTTTCTTTTCTGTTGACTGTACTTTCTTTTGGACATGAGACACTGTGGACCTTGTAGCAGTTTATTTATTTATATTATTCTGTGCATTTTTATTCTAGATTATTGTGCTATCTCTGTGGTCGTTGCAGCTTCTCTTGTACCCCCACACCACTCCTTTCTACCCTTCCGAGTCTTCGGACTCGTGGGTTGGCTGGCCGAGATTTGAGACGCGCCGGTTCCTTTGCGGTACTCGGATCCTCATGTCGTCACAAAATGCCCCCCATGGGGTGTGTGTCGGAGGTGGAGACGAGGGCGTACGGCCCGTGAGCTCCTCACTCTGGGTTGTTGTAGTTGTATTTTGACACTTCATATGCCTTTGTTTTGTTGTATTGTATGTGTTGACATTCTGGTGTGCTAACCATTTCTGTGTGCTTTGTCTTGCAGCTATGGCAAGATTTGGCAGAGATGAGCGGGTCCCGAGGCGTGTGGCCTGGGAAGAAGATCACTGGGTGAGGAGGACTGAGCGCCCCATGCCTCCTCTGGGCCCGCCGGTCATTACTGCAGCTAGTGTGGACCAGCTTGACTCAGGGCACTCGGTAGTGGCTGAGGGCCCTGTTGGAGAGGGGGCGAGCAGAGCCGGAGCTGTGGAGCTGGCTCGGATTTCAGAGATGGGCGGGATCTACACCTATGACCGCAGCGGAGGCTATTTGGCAAGGTTCCCACTAGACCGCCATCTATTTGAGTTTATCAGGAGCTATGTCCCATTCGGCATGGAGGAGGGGGACTCCCGAGTTCCTAGAGCACGCCGCCGGCTGGAGCAGGCGATTTTAGGCAGGGATAGCCTGCACGGGGTCGTTCTGTGTGGCTTTCTAAGTTTTTATGGAGAATACTTGAGGCAGTGTCAGTTTCCCAGTGTTGAGTGCCTGGGTTTCTTCAGTAGGGCGGACCAGTTTGGGGTCCGAGTCGGAGCGATAGGTCCCGCCTCTTGGGACTTGCACGGCCACCACCGGGTAGAGACAGAGGGTACCACAGGGTTGGTGTTGGAACCATCAGGGCTAAAGTATGATGGGGAAGGCCACGACGACCACAACCTTCTAGCTGGGATTCTGCGGCAGACCGTTGTCAGCTAGTATGGTCACTGGGCTGTGATCCCTTCGCACAGGTACTGCCAGGGTGCTACTGAGTGGCTGTTGGGGATCTAACATCACTACCGAGTGCTGCTGGACCGGGCCGACATCAGATATGCCGTGACTGCAGCATTGTACGGGTACCCCTGCTACACCGGGTTGCTACAGGCATTGGTAGAGCGCTTCAACCGTAGGTGGAACACAGTGGCGGTGGCTAAGGGGGAGATGTCACTCAACTTGTGGTCTTTGTTTAAGATCTCTGGGCTGTGTAGATCTTAATTAAAATCCACTTAAACAAATAAAATTAATAAAAAGCAATAATCAATAAACAATGGTGGAGATGAAACATGCACGAGGTGCACAAGGGGAGTGTGTGATCGCCAGAGGGTTTACCTCAATAAAAAAAATAAGATCGCATGTACCTGGTGAAAGATGTGATGCGGGATGAACGTGGATCTCTTCCTCCAACTCCAATCGGCCGGCCGACGAAGTGGGTTTTCTTGATTGATTACCTTGTAAGAAAGACAATAAAGACAAGTAAAAGAAAAGGGATCAGCCAAAGTGCAGTAGTATCAGTCAAAAACCAACATAAAAATAATGAAAAGACATCAACATGCGCACCTTCTTTTTTGTTTTCTTTTAAAACCCCTTAAGAAGACTTAAGGGAAGGGGAGTTTGATGATAAAAAATGCAACAAAACATGAACAGGGAATAGAGATATAAAGGATGGAGGGACGATGGTATGAATGAAATAAAAACAAAACAGATGAAAAGATGAGAACCCTGCTGTCCCTGGCGACAGTAAAGGGAAGAAACCGAATGGTGATGGATGAAGCACCGGATGTAACCCAAAGGGATGCAGAGGGGAGGCAGCAAGGGACGAAGAAAGCTTCTGCCCGTGATGAAAAAAAAACTTCTGAGCGCTCAATCCGTTGAATGCTTAAGGTGCTTAACCTTCTGCACGATCGGTCAAGTCTTTAATTTATAATGCCTCAAACGGATGTGATCAAACCAAGGAAGGATAAGAACAGGCAATGAGGCATCCAGGGAAGGATCAAGATCGAGCAAGAGTCCAAAGACAGCAGGGAACTGTGAGAGAAAGATTGAAAAAGGAAGGACTCTGGAGTGAAACACGCCTTAATACAGGGCGTCTTTTATGAATTGACGACCTTCACAAAGACGTTTTCTTGAAACACGACCTATGAAAGGGCGTTACTTTCTGGATTTAATTTTGGAAACGAAACCTTGCCTTGTTTGAAAGCTCAAATAACACGCCTGAGATAACGGCGTTAATTAAAATCACGCCCTGAGAGAAGGCGTTACTCACAAAAGGCCTTTTATTTTGAAAATAGATAATCCCAGGATAACACCAGGAATTGACGCCCTCCCATACGGTCGTCCTTTCTTTAAAAACGCCCTAAAACAGGTCGTTATTTTTAAAATTTACGCCCTTAATCAAGTCGTGAATCACAAAAATACAGGAAAAATGCAGAAAAATCTAGAAAAAAAAATAGAAAAACTTTATATTATAGGAATATTGAAGTCCACTTGGGGCATTTATATAATAACATGAGATTTGATCAACAAAAAGTCAATTTTGGCGTGTCTACAGCTGCCCCGCCTTGGCGTCTGCTTTGCAAGGGAGTGAGACGGAAATGGAGCGAAGTGTAATGAAAGGAACGAAGTGGAACGAACTGATAAGGAGACGCCAAGGTGTGATGTGACACGCCTCAGACACTAAGCATTGGAAATCTTTCCAAGATTCTAAATGAAACAACTCTGAGTGGTTCCAAGGAAACAATCGATTTGTTGGATAAAAGGAGGTTAAACTAAGTAATAAAGGGTGTGCGCGTGGGCACGGCAGGGAAAGACCATTGGAGAGCGATTACCAGCCAATGTGGACGTGCTGCAACCAAGGTAAATTTTGCAGAAAAAGTAAAGAGAATTGGGATAGAGATCCAACAAAAGGAACACTTTCAAGGAATCAGCCTGAATGGCTTCAAATAGAACGAAGTACTTGATTTAAAGTGGAATATCTCATGTTAATTCAATCGAGAGCGAGTGAACTTCATTATTGCCATAATATGAAGATTTTCATCGTGAAACTCAAAGTCCTACATGATGCATGCTGGGCTAAAAGAAAAGGTTAAAACAAATTAAAAAAATAGAAGATAATCAAGAATAATATTGCTAAGCTGTTTAAGTCTGGTCAAGAATCCATATTTCTGAGCTAACACTAAGCCGAAGCCCGTTTGTCCGCGCATCAACTCAAAAAGTGGAACCATCGTCCCAAAACCTTTAACAACTCAACGGCCTATCCGTGTGATCAAGATTCTCCTGAAATCGTCATCGTTTTTGATGAAGGGGAACTCGAATTTCAGGTTCATCAGAACCACAAGGTCCTTGACATAATATAATAGCGTAGATATCATATAGTAACAATGCTTACAAGAAACAGATACACGGTGGCAAGATACTGCTCCTATGAGTGATCCAAACGCCTCGAATTCTGCAAACTTCTGCACTTTTAAACTTATTAGCCTTTTTTCATCAATTCAGAACATGACATGATCATAAGTGCTTAATCATAGACAATTTTATCAAAATAATAGCACTTAGGTTCATAAAAGGCATCAAAGCATGAAGAGATCAAAATTCATAATCCAATAAAACACGCCTAAGAATAGGGCGTTAACATCATGAAAGCGCCTAACCATAAGTCGTTAATCATTTAAAACACGCCCTACACAAAGGCGTAAACAGTAACGGGGGCTTAGAAAGACACGCCCCATGCCAGGGCGTTAAATAAAACACGTCGTCAGTCAGGTCGTCAATTTAAAAATCGACGCCCTAACCAACGTCGTTAATTCAACACGAACTTCCGTTTCCTAATTTAACAGCACAGTCCTTAACCCAATCGAACTTCTAACTTCCAACAGCCTTACAACTCTCTAGATCTCTATTAATAGGAGGCCCTCCTTCAACATAAACAACCACAACCCTGCAGCCACCGAAACTCTGTATTCCCGTTCTTGCCTTTCTTCTTCTTCATCTGCTTGCAGGTTGCATCGTCCAAGCCTCTCCCGACGATGGACAGGGCGCTGAAAAGACAAAAAAACTCAACTCCCAGGATTAACGATATCCAAGGTCATATAAGCAACAGGATATGCATGAATCAGGTTAGTTTTAACTTTCTTTATTGTGCATACTGTTCTGGCGAACTGCTCACATGCTCATGTCATATGCTCATGTACCTCTTCTTTTTGTTTTCTTCCCCTCCTCTCACAGGAGTACCCAAATCTTCCAGGGGCTAGAAGATATGTCCAAATCAAATGGTTGCCCCTCATCCTCTCCAAATTCACATCAGACATGAGGGTATATGTAGCTAGATGGCATCTCTTGGGGTTGATAACCCATGCCAAGCATTATGATCAAATCCACATAGATTGGGCTTCCATAGGAGCATTGATTGAGACATGGCATCCTTCCACCCATACCTTCTTATTTTCCACTTTTGAAGCCACCATCTTGCTGGAGGAAGTAGAGATGATCCTAGGCTTAAGAAAGATGAAACACGGAGAAGAAGAAAAGATGGCCATCATGCCAAAACCCATCTCCTCCCACGAGCTGCTAACCTCGTTGATACCTAGCCCGAATATAGTGAACCAAATTAAGGTCACTAAAGGAGTTAACCTCTTGAAGCTCGCCTCATGGGTGTACAAGAGAGCGGATCAAGCTAAAGAGGAAGAGGAGATAGAAAGAGTGACCAAAGCCTTCGTGGTGTGCTTGGCAGGAGCACTCCTATTCCCATCCACGGAGGACTTTCTAGAGGAGTCCCAATTGAGCGCAGTGGTGAGCTTATGGGAAGGAGAGAGAGTTGGACCGGCGATCCTAGCATACCTCTATAGCGGGCTCACAACGGCGTCCATGGGAAGGCCTATTTACGGGTGCATGCTAGCACTCTCAAGTTGGGTTGATCTACACTTCAAATTCGACTCATGCCACGAAGCCCAACAACCCTCAAGAATTTTCTCAAAGAGTCCACTCTCATATATAACCGGCTCATTAGGTATAAGCAATAGAGTGACCAACCGAATTCCTCAAATCAAGAAGAGAGGGGATTGGAGGGAGCACCTAAAGGTAATGCCAAAGAATCTTTTTACTTGCGTCCCGGGTGTATTTAAAATGCAGGAACTTCGTGCACGCTTCTCCATCGGGACGGACCTTCGTCTTATTGGTGCTTCGGACTTCGTTTTATATAATGCACACCGGTGCCTTCCTCAGCTTGGGCTCCCAAGGCAACACTTAGAGGACGTCTCTCATCTTCCTCCAATCAAGTCAAGGGATCTAGGCAACAACGAAGACAGTGAGGAGGTTATCACCATTCAAGCTCTATGGAGGCTAAGCAAGCTTCATCAACCTGTAGAAGACTTGGACGAAGGCAAAGAACAGTGGAAAAATTATGTAACTTCATTGAGAAAAATAAGGCCCAAAGTGGCTCATTAGTCATTGTAGTTCCTCTTTTCAAAATAATAAAGATTGTTCTCTGATTGAGCCAACTGCTACTGTAATTATGAACCAAATCATCCAAGAAACTGTGTTTCTGTTGTGAATAACGCCTCCAAGAGCGTCGCGAATTAACAATTACACGCCTTATTTCAAGGCGCTTCAACAGGCCCTTCGTCAACAATTGACGCCTGCAGCAGTGGGCGTTACTTTGAATGACGACCTCAAGAAAGGCGTGATCAGATTCAAACCTAAAAGAATATAATCGTTAACTCATCAAAATAACGCCTTTTCCTTAGTCACGTTTCAAGAATAACACGCCTTTACCAGAGGCGTTACTTCGAACGTCCCCATGCAAAATAAATTAACGCCTTAATCATCGTCGCCAATTTCCATAAAAACGCCCAAAAAGTGGACGTGAATTCAATTATAAACGCCTTACTCGAGGGCGTGTCTTCTTTTCGAAACCCAAAAGCCATCGAGCCTCCTTCTCCTTCCTCCTTCCGTTTTCATTTCGCCCTTTCTCTGCAAACCCTAACCGAAACCGCCCATTCTCTCTCTCTCGTTCTCTTCTCTCAATCTCCCTCTGTCTCTCTGTCTCACTTCCTACCCTAGCCATGGCCAAACGCCAAAGAATTAGTGCCCCAGACGTGGTTGACCTCGACGCCTCCCACGCCCAAGAAGAAGAAATTTCTGTGGAGGAGCTCGCCATCGTGGCCTTTGAAGAAGAGCCGGTGGCGGCCCGCGGCGACGACGCCGACGAAGCAGCGATAGGAGGAGGAGATGCAGAAGGTGGAGAAGAAGAAGGAGAAGAAGGACCGCCGTGCACGGCGGCGGTCGCTCCCCGGGGGCAACTCCGGCGGCCCAGACGGCCGCTGCCACGGCCACAACCCCAGAAGCACAAGAAGGTAGGTTCCCCCTCCCCATTTCCATTTTATTTTATTTTATTTATATTTTTCATGATTTTTCATGGCCTTCGGGCATTAAACCTGCAACTCAGAAAAAAACACGCCTCCCATGGGGGCGTTACTCAAACGAAACGTCCTAATCCAGGGCGTTAATTATTTTTAATTTCTGAAAATTAATTATCTTTTATGAAAAACGCCCTGAAGCATGTCGTTTCTTAAAACTTATGATTTTTCATGAATTCCATGCTCATTAACAATTTCCAAAAATATTTTTATGAATTATTTCGCATGCTGTCAGTTATTTGATTTTTCTGTTAAATTGAGAAACCCACGCCCTCCAGAAGGGCGTTAATTCAACAAGAGACGCCCATACCAGAGGGCGTCGCTTCATTCATTAACGACCCAAAAATTAACCACCATTAGGAAAACGCCCTATCACAGGGCGTTAATTCAACAAGAAACGCCTAACACCGAGGCGTGATTAAAAGTATATTTCAGAAATAGCGAAACAGCCACCAAAGAACGCCTAAGACTGAGGCGTGATTAACATAAAAAACGCCCTTATTAAGGGCGTTACATTAAAGTTCACTTTGAAAAACGCCCCCCACAGGGGCGTGAATTTATCAAGAAACGACCTGAGGGTGGCCGTGAATTCAAAAAAAATGCTAAAATTCAATATTTAACCCAAATCAAATGCAATTTCACATGGATACTCAAATAAT
This sequence comes from Amorphophallus konjac, assembly GCA_022559845.1. NCBI lineage: Eukaryota > Viridiplantae > Streptophyta > Magnoliopsida > Alismatales > Araceae > Amorphophallus > Amorphophallus konjac. The sequence goes on along the minus strand of CM040119.1, from coordinate 123,700,592 downwards.
TAAGAAAAATTCTCTTTTAATGCATGCAGGGGTTGATGAGGACCCGTATCTCATGGGTCATGGTCTGGGCAGCATACCAGGGTCTCCCCGACTTCCAGAGGGTTAGAGTAGAGGCCATGGGGTTTGGGGCTTTTCTATCCATTGAGCCTTTTAGACCTGACCTAGCACTGATCCAGGTTTTGAGGGAGAGATGGGATAGGGTTAGCCGGACCTTTCTGATGCCCTGGGGGCATATGGTTCCTAGTTTAGAGGATGTAGCCAGGATTACAGGTTTACGGGTAGATGGTGAGGCCGTGAGTAGGTTCACCTATTCTGACTATTCAGAGATGGCCCAGAGGCTACTAGGGCTTGAGATGGTCTACGAGGGACCTAGCGAGTGTAGGACCATTTTCCGTACGGACCTGACTACGGTGATGGGTCTAGGAGACGCTAGGCATAGGTCGGGGGAGACCTTAGGTGAGTTTGCACAGCGACTGACCGACGGGGTGAGAGCGGCATGCTGCCAGGACCCGACTGACCATGAGAGAGCGGACCGAGACCTGAGGAGGTTCCTGCTGCTGCTGCTCGGGAGATTATTGCTGGGGACGAAAGCCGATGTCATCAACTGCCGCTTCTTAGGCATCCTTGAGGATCTGGAGACGGTTGGCACATATGCTTGGGGAGCGGCCCTGCTGGCGCATTTGATGGCCGATCTGTCCACGGGGACAGGCCGTGAGACGACCGTCAGTGGCTTCTCACCTCTTCTTCAGGTATGCAATTTCTCATTTCTTATCTTTTCTTTGTTATGATGCATGTGAATATAGTACTAATTGCAATGCATGGATGCAGGTGTGGAGCCACCTATACATGCCGATGGGGCGCGTTGACCCACGGCCAGGAGTTGAGGGATCCTTTCCTCTGGCGCGACGCTGGGTGCCTGTTATCTTTGGCGCCCCACTTGACTACGAGTTGTGGGTTTTACGGAGAGAGTTCCGCGACTTCCCTCCCTCGCTGGTATGTATGAATGAATGATATGCATTTCTTTTGTTGTTTATTTGAATATGATGAAATGATAATGATGCGTGTTCATGAATGCAGGTGCAGTGGAGACCATATGAGGGGATGACTGATGAGGGCCAGCCTTGGGTCGTATCGGGGCAACCTCGCTTCGGGCGTGAGCTGTGGCTACACTGCTTGAGCGAGATTGAGCCGTTACGGCTTCGACTGGTGATGAGGACCCTGGGCCTGCCCCAGGAGTGGATCGAGGTCGGAGAGCCTCGAGGAATTGGCAAGAAGACCCGCGGTCGTACCAAGACGACCGACTGGAGGGTGCGATTCGAGGAGCAGTACGCCGACTGGCAGCGAGGCGGGACCACAGTCGTTTCCCACGCGACTGACAGCTCCGAGTACCTCCGGCGCTACTGGGAGGTTCACGCCGGCAGACCTCAGATGAGGGTCTTAGGGGTATGTATGAATGCACTTATTTCTAAATTAAATGCAAATGCTTATGTAACTATTATGCGATTAACATGTAATGAATGCAGGATGCGAGGGACATAGCGGCGATAGATGCACAGGCCCACCTCCACATCTTGGAGGACCAGCTAGCCGCCACACGGGCAGACTTGGAGACCCTGGTGAGTGTTTAAATTATTCCTATATGCAAATGAATTTTTTTTTCTTTTGTTGTGTTGAATTAATGATTAGCCACTGACGGTCTTAACGAATGCAGCGTGCCCAGCAGGGAGTAGCGAGGAGAGATCCAGGGGAGGCCTCCAGCTCGAGGGGGCCTAGTGCAGAGGTGACTGCACTCATGGAGCAGTTGGCTGGTGCGATAGCGCGAGCCGCGGTGGCGGAGCGTGACCTTGCTTCACGGGTAAATTCTGAACTCGAAACCTCATTCAAATAATGATTAGATATAAATTGTGCACTGATAAAATTCATTTTTACAGACTGAAGAGCTTCGAGCCACTCTTATCTGCGTAGATGAGGGCTTCCGAGCGACGAGCTCACAGGTGCGTGACCTACCTTTAGTCACATGTTGTTATTTCATTTCATGAATTATTGAACTGTGGAACTGATGATTTGTTTACCTGTTTGTAGGCTGCTCAGCTGAAGGCGATACGTACCGAGTTGTCGATCCGTGATCAGCAGATCGTAGAGCTTCAGCGGGCCTTGCAGCAGTGCAGTGAGCTTCCTCAGGACGTGGCCGAGCTGCGGGTTGCCCTGGAGCTGGAGAGGAGGGAGCGTGCTCGGGAGCGCGAGGAGCGGGCTCGTGAGCGTGAGGAGCACCAGGCGGAGCGTGCCCGGTTCCAGGAGCAGTTGTTGGCACGAGAGCGTGAGCTGGCGGACTCGAGGACCCAGTTGATCCTTTCCCAGGAGCGGCTTCGAGTGTCCGAGGAGCGGTTGCAGCGAGGCCGTGAGCGAGCACGGGCTGCGGGGTACTCCTTCACCAGCTCTACCTTTGTGGCGGGTTCTTCCCTCCGAGAGAGGAGCGAGGCAGGAGGACACGTTCGGGTTCCGGCCTCTTCACGGGGGCCTATGCCTCCTCCACCGGCGCCAGTGCGGGATGGTGAGGAGGAGGTTGAGAGCAGGAGAGTAGAGGAGGGTGGAGGCGAGAGTTGAGCGTTCTGTACTTGTACTCCTCCACCTTCACACCTGTACATGATAGACATGATGATACACATATATATATGAGATTTGAGCTTTTGTTACCTGAGCACTTGTGTGGTTGTGGACTTGTGTTTGTATACTTTTTTCTTCTCTCGTTCCTCGTGTTTGCTTTACTTTGCCCTGTATCTGCGGCTGCGATTTTCACTTGAACAAACAGGTTAATTCATCTGTTCGACTTGGCCCCTTGCCCGGTGAGCAAAGGGTGTAAATATTTTGACCTTAATAATGGGTCAAGGGGCCAAGCCTTTAATGAGGCAAAATGAAATAATCAAAACTCGGGGATGCCTCATGCAATCACACGTATGCAAACAATAATTAAAAGATGCCTAGGCAAGAATGCAATTCATGCAGCATGAAGAAATTATTTTTTTGTTCTTTTCAGTATGTATATTTTTTTGAAGATTTTTCTAAAAAAAAACGCCTTAGATTAGGTCGTTACTCTCTTAAAAGACGCCCTCGGAAACGGCGTTACTGTGAAAAGTTTTTGGATTTTGTTGAAAACACGACCTTCCAAGAGGCGTTATTTTTAAATAAACGCCTAAGATCTAGGCGTGAATCAGCATAAAAGCGCCTTGAACAAAGGCGTTAATTTGTATTCCTCCCCAAATTGGGCTGATAAAGAAATCAGGTGGTGGGCCCTACTTGGTCATCTTCTAAGTTCCATTAACCTTTCTTGAATAATTAAAAGGGGAATTGGCGTGAATATGGTTAAACTTATACACAAGATTTCGTACAGTGCATTCTCTTCAGTTCGTCTCGACCATTCTGCTGGTTCATGACTTTCCAAAAATAAAAGAGAAGCTATAAGGAAGCTCACAAAAGATTCAAAGATGCCTGAGGCAAAGCTACCTCCCCTATCCTTATGCATGTTGGGGTTCGGTCTTTGGCGTAGGGACGCTTTGTTGCCTTTTTTGCCTCTTCATAATGCATGCATACGCCCAAGGTTTTCCTTGCGGGGACTTTGCCCTCTTGACATGCTTTTCTTTTTCACCATTTGACTTTCACTTCGGAATTGATTTGCATTGAATAGATTTGAACTGATGAACAACCTAATTGTACTTGGGCTTTTGTGGCATTTGTTCCCTTTTGGGCCCTGACTTCCTCCTACTAAGGCGGTGGATAGGCTTGGCGTGTCTACCTCAAGACCTCCCTTCCTCCCTTGTGGGCCGAAGAAGAAAAGAATGGATATCGTCTTTCGCCTTTAGTTTGATTTCGACTTTCCATCAGATTTTGCACTGCTTGAGCTCAAGAGCAAAGTGTGTAGTGTGTGCGGGGTCAATTCCCATTTTAAATTAGCAAGACTGACAAATGGATTTTGGATTTTGACCTTTCGGACCGGTGACCTTTGCATGTTATGTCAGCCCAAAGGGGAGAACCATGAAAGAAAACTCTTTTGTTTTGGATTTTGGAAATATTCAGATTTTTTTTGGATTATCTGGGAGATTTCTATTTTCTTTGGATTTTTGTGAAGTTTTCAATTTTTGTTTGGATTTTTGTTCAGGGGTAATATTTCTTGAGATACAAGCCATTCCAGGGGTGAGTTAATTCCTCTCCTTCAGCATTGACCAGTTTATAAGCATTGCCAGGATAAACATCTTTTATGACAAACGGCCCTTCCCAATTTGGTTGGAGCTTTGAACGAGGGCCACCCGGCTTTACAAAAATTCTTTTGATTACCATTTCACCGACCTTAAATTTTCTCTCAATTACCTTCTTTTGATAAAAACGTGAGAGCCTATTTTGGTAAACGCGCGCATGCTCAGCGGCGACCAGACGCTTCTCATCTAGGAGTTCTAATTGGGCAAGGAGTGAATCACGACGTTCATCGATAGAGAGCTCCTCATCCAATTGTACTCGCAAAGAGGGGATAAGAATCTCGTAAGGGACTACGGCCTCCATTCCATAAGTAAGGGCAAAAGGAGTTTGCCCAGTGGGGGTTCGAATGGAAGTGCGGTAGGCCCAAAGAGCTTCAACCAGCTTGTCTGGCCAGTCCGAGAATTTATTAGCCTCGCACGTCTTCTTAACAATCTTGATTAAAGTTTTATTAGTGGCCTCTGCTTGGCCATTGCCCTGCGGATAATAGGGAGAAGAATGATGCAATGCAATGTTATACCTGTTGCAGAGATCCTTGAGATCTTGGGAGATAAATTGAGGTCCATTGTCGGTGACGATGGTGCTTGGGATGCCGAACCTCGTGATGATGTTCTTCATGATAAATTTGCAGACGGTTGATGCTTTAATTTCCACGTAAGCTTCTGCTTCCGCCCACTTGGTGAAGTACTCCGTTGCCGTGAGAATGAATGATTTTTGCTTGGTCAGGAGGTTCGAATCACCAAGAGGTCCAATGATATCAAAAGCCCACATGGAAAAAGGCCATGGGGAGGACGTAGGGTGGAGTGAAGAAGCAGGAGAATGAATCTTGTCGGCGTGCAGTTGGCACTTAACACACCTTCGAACATAGATAGAACAATCTTCTTCAAGAGTGGGCCAGTAGAACCCTAGTCTAAGAATCTTCTTAGCTAGCATCTGGCTGTTCACATGACCACCGCACACGCCAGAATGCGCCTCTTCCACAACTTTCCAAGATTCATCATCATCGAGGCATCTCAACAAAACACCGGTGAGCCCTCTTCTGTAGAGCACACCTCCAATCAAAGTATAACGTTGAGCCACTCTCCTAATTGCTTTCTTTTCTTCGGCAATGGCTTCCTCGGGATAAGACTGATCATTACAGTATCTAGCAATCTCATAATACCAAGGCTTTTCTTCGTCAGCCAACTCTTCTTGCCAATCCAATAGCATGACCTCTCTGCCTTCAAGAGCTTCTTTCCGTCTAACCTTCTCAAGCACCTGATCCCTAATATCAAGAAAAGCACGATCCCTAATGGCTGGAGTATCACGCTGATGAATCAGGGGGACATGAAAATCACGCTCAGGAGGGAAGACTAAAGCGGAGGCTAAGGAAGCAAGTGCGTCGGCCAAAATGTTCTGGCTACGCGGGACATGAACGAAAATCAATTTAGTGAAGAGTTTGGCATAAGCTGAAGCGAGTTCTTGGTAGGGCTTGAGCTTAGGATTGATAGTGCGGCACTTGACCAACACTTGGCGTAGAATAAGCTGACTGTCACCGACAATTCGCAAATGGGTGACACCATATTGATGAGCGGTTTTAAGACCGGCCAAAAGAGCTTCATACTCGGCTATGTTATTGGTGACGGGAAAAGTGAGCCGAGCAGCAAATGGAATGGTGACTCCTTCGGGTGTTAAGAGAACCATGCCGATCCCTCTTCCTTGAGAATTAAGAGCTCCGTCAAAATGTAACGTCCACATAGGATCATGGGATTGATTAATGGACATTAATTCTTCATCCGGGAACTCTGAATCGACAGGATCAAAACGGGGGAGAGGGTGGTGAGCAAGATGTTCGGCAATGGCATAACCTTTGACAGCTTTTTGCTGAATGTAAGTGATGTCAAATTGAGAAAGGAAGCTTTGCCAGCGTGTTAATCGATCAGTAAGGACAGATTTTTCAAGGAGGAATTTGATTGGATTCATGCGAGCAATGAGGTGAACCTCGTGAGCTAGGAAATAGTGTTTTAACTTCTGAACTACCCAAACCAAAGCTGCACAAGTCTTTTCCATAGCTGAGTATCTCTGCTCACAGGGGTTAAGGAGTTTAGATAAGTAGTATGCTGCCCTCTCTTTACCCTCCTCATCCACTTGAGCTAAGACAGCACCTACGGAGTCATCCAGGACTGAAACATAAAGAATAAGTGGTTTGCCTGGACTTGGCGGCCTCAGGACAGGAGGATTGACCAAATAATCCTTCAATCCGTCAAAGGCTACCTGACATTTATCATCCCAATTAAACTTGACTCCCGACTTAGTAAGCTCATAAAACGGCCTACATCTCTGTGAATGCTGGGAGACGAAGCGGCGAATAAATTGCAACCTCCCGATTAATCCTCGAACTTCCTTCAGATTCTTGGGAGGAGGCATATCTCTAATGGCCTTTGCCTTGTTGGGATCAACCTCAATTCCCCTCTTGCTAACGATAAATCCAAGTAATTTCCCCGAAGAAACGCCAAATACGCACTTCTTGGGGTTCATTTTCAATTGAAATTCTCGTGATCTCTGCAAAACCTTAGCCAGAACCCCAGGATGCTCAATCCCTGTCCTTGATTTCACAACCAGGTCGTCCACATACACCTCAATATAAATATGAATCATGTCATGAAAAATTGCCATCATGGCCCTTTGATAAGTGGCTCCAGCATTCTTAAGTCCAAAGGGCATAACCACATAACAATATGTGCCCCATGGTGTGGTGAATGAAGTTTTCTCCTGGTCTTCTTCAGCCAGACGAATCTGATTGTAGCCTGAAAAGCCGTCCATGAAAGAAAGAGTCTCAAATCCTGCCGTGTTATCAATCAGCACATCAATATGAGGGAGGGGGAAGTCATCCTTAGGACACGCCCGGTTGAGGTCCCGAAAATCTATGCAAATTCGAACTTTTCCATCTTTCTTCATAACCGGGACAATGTTAGCTACCCAATTGGGATAGAGGACGACTCTAACGAATCTAGCCTTATGGAGTTTATCGACCTCTTCTTTCATTTTCAAAGCCATGCTAGGGTGGAAACGCCTCAACCGTTGTTTTACCGGGACAGATCCTGGCTTAAGTGTAAGACGGTGTTCAACGAGCGCAGGGTCTAATCCAGGCATATCTTCATAGCTCCATGCGAACGTGTCCTTGTATTCTTGAAGAACTAAGATGAGCGCCTTCTCTTCGGAGGGCGGCAAATTTTTACTTATGAGGACAATCCTAGGGTCTTCCTCGGTACCCAAGTTGATTTCTTTGGTAGGTTCTTCTACTGAGGCTGATGGTTCGTCGAATCTTCTTATACCACTAGCAAAAGCATCAGCCTCGTCCTCATATTCTTCATAACTTTCTTCCCCTTCTTCAATAGGGTCTTCATCATTCATGATTTCATAAACGCCCAAACCCTCATAAGAAGCAACAAAATCTTCAATTTCTAATTCTGGCAGAATAATCGGATCTTCCACAAACTCAGGGAGAGCTAAACAAGCTTGGCATCTAACGGCCAATTCCAACAAAAATCTGCGAGGAATCTGCTTACCCTTGGCCTTCTTGTGTGAATCTACCCCATGAATTTTATTAGAAGAAGAGGAAGAAGGGGAGGAAGAGCAATTAGCTTGATTATACGGGAAAGAAGGAGGTGAAAAAGTAGATACAGGAGGTGATACAAGGGAGGGCCCCTCATCGGAGGGGGAGAAGAGACTTACCAAGGAATCTTGGAGGAGCGGCCCCTGGGTCGAGACGCGCTCGGGAGAAAAGTATGAGGTCTCCTCAACAGAAATGGAGGATTGGAAAATTGGGAAATCGGCGTTTTTTTTTCATTTTTATCTTTTCCGTCGTTTTTATTTTTATTTTCAAGTAAAAAGCAATGCGAGGGGAGTGGAGATTGCAAGTTTGGAGAAAGATTCAATCAAAGATGGCCCATGCGGGGGCGAAATGGAGATTTCGGAAAATCGCTCGAGGAGCGAAGGAGCAATAGGGAAGGAAATCTGAATTGAATTGGGAGATAAGTTGATGGTAATCGGTGGTGGTCGCGGCACGTGACCAAACCCACGGGAATAGAGAGAGACCAACACAGACGGATGCACAGAAGTGAGGGAGAAAAGGCCAGCCCACAGCCTATCCACGGAGAATCCTTCTTCAAAGGGGACATCTGGCTCTCCTGTATCTGTGTAGTCACTTAACATCTGCCTTTTATCTGTGATTGCGGCAGGCATTTCAATCAGTTCTCGAATCAATGGCGGCCATTCTGGATCTGTCGGCATGAACAGGCGGCTTAAAGAGAAAGTGATATCATTCATGTCAAACCACCTGTACCAGTCACATTCCGGGTCACCCATTTTTCTTCTTTTATCTGGCCTTAAAGTCTCCAAGGCTTTGTAAGTGGCCAGTGGGGCAATGTGCCGCGCAAACTTTCTAGCGTGCACATCCTGACAATCAAGCAATGATGTAATGACGGTAGTCTGTTCATTGTTCTGAACGCCACCGGTGACAAAATGTGTTTTTAAAGTCCAGGTGAGTGGCTGGCGATCTGGCTTGAAGGTGGACGTCATAACAGCCCACGGCTATCCTTCATTCTTGTCCGGTGCTTTGTAGCCTAAGCCGCCTCGTGCAATCACTTTTTGAGGCTTAATGGACCTAATCTTGCCCTGGAGTTTGGCACCCAGGCCCTTGCCATCTTGATATCCCATCCTTATCAGAATGTTCCAGCCGGGGGTATTCATCATATTTTTCTTTTTCTTCTTCCCCTTAGAAGGCGGGGGTGTCATGGCAACGGTGGTAATAGTCTCAGATAGCATCGGTCGTGGACAGTGAATGTCCAACACAGATAATAACGACTTATTGGCTGGCCACATGGAAGGAACTGATGAAGCTACATGTATGTCCCCCTCTGGTAAGATCGGCACGCTGGTCACCTTGATAATGCGGCCCTTGTGCGGAAACTTAAGGCACTGATGGTTTGTAGAGGGCACTGCGTCAAGCTGCTGAATATAAGGGCGACCCAGGATACCATTAAAGGTCGGGTCCATATCCAGAATATGGAAATCTGCTGTAATGGTGGCTGGACCCAAACTGACTTTGAGAGTAATCATACCCAGAGGGGGTTTCTTTGTATTGTCATATGCTGTGACAGTAATGCTGGATGGCCGTATCTGGCTCTCAGGGATACCGCATAGCTTTAGAGTGCTCGGAGGCAACACATTGATAGATGCACCGGTGTCTACCAAACACTGCTTAACAGCCACTTTGTTGATATCAACCGTGATACATAGGGCATACTTTCTTGCCGGTAGAGGTGCTAACTCATGTTCATGGAATGTGATTGCCGGCTGACTGCTGGTAGGGGTTAAGACTGTAATTATCTGTTCAACCGGGAGGTCCTCATTGACCATAACCTTCTGCAGGTATTCCTTCAAGGCCAGCTGATGAGTGGTGGACCTCTTGATTAATTCAAGAATGGAGATTCTGGCTGGAGTGCGATCCAGGTGCTTTAACAGATCATACTGAGTTCCCGGCACTGAATCTTGTTCCTGTTCCTGCTCTTGCGTCCCCTGTACGGGCTCTAGCTCTCTCTGTGGGAAAACACGGTGGAACATCCGTCCACTACGGAGCGGCGCTACGCCTTGACGCGCCTCTGTCGGGGCAATATTAGGGGGAGGGTTGGAAGAGGAGGAAGGAATGTCGGTAGCAGAGATCCTGCTAGGGGATACCAAAGGTGAATTCAATGAAAGGGGCGCCCCTGTGGGAGGCGTAGTGGTGGTGTTTAATAGAGATGCCCCTGCGGGAGGCATGGGAGAAGTATTTGAAGAAGGTGCCCTCGCCGGAGGCGTGACAGAAGAAAGGGATATCCGAATGCGAGGGGTATTGGCAGGTGGTGGAATAAGGAGAGATCGTGGCACAAAAGATGGTTGTGCTGGCGGTGGAGGAACTCTTGCCGGTGTAGGAGTGGTAGAGGGGGTAGCAGGTGCTGTCGGTGAGCGGAGTAGGAGTGGCCTGGAGGTTGCGGATGTAGGATTGGTGGTGGAAGGTGAAATGGCATGTTGCTGTGGTGGTGAGCGGTTAAGAAGAGAGCGAGCCGGCAAGGTCGCGGAATTGGTGGTGGTAGGTGGGTTGACGGGGCGTAAAAGAGAACGTCCTGATAGGAGATTAGAAGGAGAAGGAGGAACGCGCAAAAGGCGCGGAGTAGTTTGATTTTGGTTTGGATCATGGTGTAATGCCCCGACAGAGGTGTTTTCTTCGTGCCATCCCTGCCCTCTCTCCACCTCGTAGAGAGACGTGACAGGGTTCACGTGTTGATTAGGAGCGTGCTCCGGCAATGGATTACGGACAATCCCCATATCCTGCTGGGGTGCTGGAGCTTGCTGTGGCGGAGCTTGCTGCGGAGCTGGCTGTTGTTGATTTTGCTGTTGCCGATGCGGCCTTCTCTCTTTCATGGTGGCGATGACTTGTCTCATTTCATCCCAATTAATGCCACCCTGGTCATTCAAATCATAAATATGATCTCTGAAATGGAAACAACGATCAAGGTTGTGACCAGGGGCGCGGTGAAATGCACAGTAACGGGATGTGTCAACATTGTCGGGCCACACCGTTCTTTCTTTTGGTAGGACGAGCAGGTTGGCGGCCATCAAAGCATTAAAAATGTCAGGGAGACTCTCTGGGAGTGGCGGATAATGGGCCCTCTTGGGGCCAAGCGGTGGTCTCCGTTGTTGTTGGCCATAGTTGGAAGGTGGGGGGACCTGATGGTATTGAGGTGGTGCTGGAGGGTCGTTGCGAGGCGCTTGGCTTGGTGATGGAGCAAAAGAAGGTTGGGGTGTGAAGTGGCGCTGGGGAGCGGAGGTAAAATGGGGGTTTTGCTGTGGAGGTGGCGGAGGTCGTGGGTTTGACTGGTGGTGGGGGTGCTATGCCAACCTGCTCGTTTGTGACAGTGCCTTCAGTCGTGGGCCCACTGTTGACATTTACATTCTTTTTAAACAGCCGAGGCTTCGGCTCAAACATGCCCATGATGGGCGAATCCTTCATTTGTGTTTGTATATAACGAGCTCTTTCATAGAGCTCTTCCATCGTTGTCAGCCGATTCATGGCCAAAATGTGCCGGAATTGAGGAGTTGCATTAGAAATGACCATTTTTACTTGCTCTTGTTCCGACAATGTGTCTTTCAATTTTTCGGCCATAGACCGCCACCTGTCAGCAAATATAATGAAGTCTTCATCGGGCTTCATTTTCTCAGCGACCAGATCTGTAACAGAAAGGGAAGGTCCCACCCGGTCTCTGTACTTTTGCAAGAATTTCCTTTGGATGACATCAAAGTCACCGGCATCAGCTGGCTCCAGAGAATAAAACCATTCGAGGGCGGGTCCCTCAAGAGATCTTCTGAATAAATAGGCCAGAGAGGCCTTATTGTCTTGCCAGAAAGAAGTCTCATATCGGAAGTCCTTTAAATGAATGAAGGGGTTACCGGTCCCATTATATCGCCGAAAATTCGGCATTTCAGAAGGTGGTAAATGGAACACTGGCAACGTAGGAAGAGAAATTTCCGGAGCATTCTTAGTTGCCGTAACCTTCTTGAGCTGCTCCTCCATGCTGGCTAGCTTCTGAAGCAAAAGAGTGTTGGTATCGGGCTCGACTGGGGCCTGGTTTTGAATAAAAGAATGTGGTATAGGCGTTCGTAGAACCCGAGGAAGTTGGGAGGATTGATGCCTGACTGCTGAATAGCTCGCCTGCTGGGCCGGCATGGCCGCAGTAGGCGTTTGTGGACGAGAGGAGGGAGGATGCAAGATCGCCTGGTCATTAATGATTTGATGGCCACTCACGGCCGGAGGGGGATTAGAAGAAGAAGAAAGGACGGATTTCCCCTTTAAGGCGGCCTGAATGGCTTGCCGTTGGGAGTCGTCCAACTGGGAGAGAGCTTGGATCAAATCTGAGACATTAATGGATGGGGAAGGGTTCCCCGAAGTGTTGGAAGATGGAACTTGAGACGAAGGGTCCGCCTCATGGACAGTGGTATCGACCACATGAACTTGTGAGTAATGGGGGTGAGGAGGAAGGTAGTTCCCCTCATAATAAAACGAATCCTGGGGAGGGTCCTCATATTGACCAAATATGTTCTCATTCTCATCATCATAGGAGTACCCGTGGCCTGACATGTTGATGGTTTTACCTGAACGGAGCTTCATTCTTAAGAAAGAGGATGTTCAATGAAGGAACCGTCACAAAATGTACAATCCAAACAAGGCAATCAAATCACTCAACTATGTTTATGCAAACAAGGTTGGCAAGAAACGCAAGATTTTAATGTTTGATGTTCGAACTTAGGGTGGATTATTTGTGAAGGTTCACTCTTTTGCCAAATGAGACCTAGTTTGATCCAAATGTAACCTCCGGGTCAACTAAGTTCTTCTCTCTTTTAACAACGTATAGGTTCTCTAAACTCCAGGTACTTCGAGGGTACAACCAGCCCGGCGTCCGTGAGGGAATCCACGGGTGCGGGGACTTATGGAGGTCTTGGAAAAGGGGTTTCCAGTCCAAAGAGACGGAATGCTCAATGGAGGGTCGTCCCGATTCCAAGAAGGGTGTGTGGATCCTAGGATAGAGAGAGGAGGTCTCTCAACCAAGCCAGCAAACCAAGATGATCCAAGCAATAATATAATGTCAAGACAAATGCTAAGCAATGAATAATAGCCAATCTGTGAAAAAGAACAGTAAAGACACGCCCTTGGAAAGGTCGTGTTCACAGCAAGAGGAAAGACACGCCCTGTGGCAGGTCGTGACTAAATGGAAACACGGCAGCGTGGCTGTCGTAAATTCTGTGAGGGGCTCACAGACCGTAGGAAAAACACGCCTTAGGGTTAGGCGTTTATAAATAAAGGACGCCTGCCAGTGAGGGCGTCAAAACTCAGAGACACGCCCTGATGGAAGGCGCTGACAATAAATGAAACGCCTCTGAGAGGGGCGTTAATTCACAGGCACTAAGACAAGTATGCAGCGAACAGCAGTTATGATCAGGAGAAACGCCTTAATGACAGCCGTTAATAAGAAATGAAATGCCTTGAAGAGGGGCGTTATTCCACAGACAGTATAATCAGCATGCAACACACCGCAGTTATAGAAACCTACGCCCTGGAGATGGGCGTTAATCAATGAAACACGTCCCTGTAAGGGGCGCTAAATATCAGACGAGAAAATAATGAAGATCATGCAAGCAGATGCAATAAAGACACGCCCTTGAAGGGGGCGTTAATTCACGAAAACACGTCCCTGTGAGGGGCGTTAAATCAAAAGACGCCCTCGTCGAAGGCGTTAATAAGCAACAATTGACTGATCCGGGAAGTGTGCAGAGTGCACAATGGAAGGTGCCCGAGGGGCACAAAGGAAAGGGTACCGAGGGTACCGAGGGGAAAGTTCACACGAGGGTGCCTAAGGGGAAAGGACACACGAGGGTGTCAATGGGAAAGGACACACGAGGGTGTCAAAGGGGAAAGGGCACACAAGGGTGCCAATGGAGATGGTAATCAACAAAGAAAACAGTGGATGTCCCACCGTGATCGCCAATTTGTAGATCTTAATTAAAATCCACTTAAACAAATGAAATTAATAAAAAGCAATAATCAATAAACAATGGTGGAGATGAAACATGCACGAGGTGCACAAGGGGAGTGTGTGATCGCCAGAGGGTTTACCTCAATAAAAAAAATAAGATCGCATGTACCTGGTGAAAGATGTGATGCGGGATGAACGTGGATCTCTTCCTCCAACTCCAATCGGCCGGCCGACGAAGTGGGTTTTCTTGATTGATTACCTTGTAAGAAAGACAATAAAGACAAGTAAAAGAAAAGGGATCAGCCAAAGTGCAGTAGTATCAGTCAAAAACCAACATAAAAATAATGAAAAGACATCAACATGCGCACCTTCTTTTTTGTTTTCTTTTAAAACCCCTTAAGAAGACTTAAGGGAAGGGGAGTTTGATGATAAAAAATGCAACAAAACGTGAACAGGGAATAGAGATATAAAGGATGGAGGGACGATGGTATGAATGAAATAAAAACAAAACAGATGAAAAGATGAGAACCCTGCTGTCCCTGGCGACAGTAAAGGGAAGAAACCGAATGGTGATGGATGAAGCACCGGATGTAACCCAAAGGGATGCAGAGGGGAGGCAGCAAGGGACGAAGAAAGCTTCTGCCCGTGATGAAAAAAAAACTTCTGAGCGCTCAATCCGTTGAATGCTTAAGGTGCTTAACCTTCTGCACGATCGGTCAAGTCTTTAATTTATAATGCCTCAAACGGATGTGATCAAACCAAGGAAGGATAAGAACAGGCAATGAGGCATCCAGGGAAGGATCAAGATCGAGCAAGAGTCCAAAGACAGCAGGGAACTGTGAGAGAAAGATTGAAAAAGGAAGGACTCTGGAGTGAAACACGCCTTAATACAGGGCGTCTTTTATGAATTGACGACCTTCACAAAGACGTTTTCTTGAAACACGACCTATGAAAGGGCGTTACTTTCTGGATTTAATTTTGGAAACGAAACCTTGCCTTGTTTGAAAGCTCAAATAACACGCCTGAGATAACGGCGTTAATTAAAATCACGCCCTGAGAGAAGGCGTTACTCACAAAAGGCCTTTTATTTTGAAAATATATAATCCCAGGATAACACCAGGAATTGACGCCCTCCCATACGGTCGTCCTTTCTTTAAAAACGCCCTAAAACAGGTCGTTATTTTTAAAATTTACGCCCTTAATCAAGTCGTGAATCACAAAAATACAGGAAAAATGCAGAAAAATCCAGAAAAAAAAAATAGAAAAACTTTATATTATAGGAATATTGAAGTCCACTTGGGGCATTTATATAATAACATGAGATTTGATCAACAAAAAGTCAATTTTGGCGTGTCTACAGGCTGCCGATCGGCGGCGAGGGATATGAGGAGGTTGTGCTTGATGACCTTCACCGCAGCCATACTGATGGGCTGGGCTGCTACCGAGTTCCTTACAGCTACCGGTATTTGCTGAAGACTTGGAGGGACTTAGCCCTAGCTGGGAGAGAGAGAGCTGCACAGACTCCCAAGGTGCCGTTGAATGTGTGGGTTTGCCACTTCTACAACATGCCCTTCTGCTTTTATGAGGAGTTTGCAAGAGACCAAACTCCATGGGAGGAGTATACTGAGGTGGAGCTGCGGTTCCGGACGTACACGAGGTACATCTACGCACCGCGAGAGGGGTGGAACCCCCATGGGCTGCCGGACGTGATGCACTTAGCAGCCTATTTGGTGTACTGGTTGGCAACGTTCGTGGTCCAGCACGGGGAGGACGGCTTGCTGAGGGTCGAGTTGTTGTGGCCTGCGTGCCTGCTGGCAGAGGGACGGAGTCTGGCTTTAGCTTCTGCGGCGTTGGCCAACATATATCAGGGGCTGGGAGTGCTAGCGGCGCATCCAACGCCACGTGAGAGGAGCCTACTTTTGTCGACCCACTACCTCAGTGCGTAGGCTGGTCTGCTGTTTTCGGGGTTGGTGACTCGAGGGGCAGTGGCGAACCATGCGGCGCCCCTACTGTTTAGCTTCACCGGCTTGCCAGATGGAGACACGGTTGCACAACTGGAGGGGGCTAGGAGAGCCCTGTCTTACTTGCCCGGGTGGGGCGAGCAGGGGCTACCTTTTGACAGTGCTGCGAGGGACTCCCATCTGATCTTGGTGCCTTCGAACGACGGGGAGGTCTGCGCCCTCCCTTATCAGCGGGAGCCGGACATGACGTTGTATACAGAGTGGGTGATGAGCACCCAACCGGCGGTACTGGCACTGCACCGGTCTGTGACGAGCTTTTTGGAGTCGTACTACCCGCACAGGTTCACCTGGAACTTCAGGTATGACTAGGGGATCCCGTCGAACCAGGGGTTCCCCTTAGCGGGCCGGTAATATAGGGGGCCGGGATACCCACTTGTTGGCTGCAGCGTGGTGGGACTTCTACTGTCGCAGGGAGCCGGAATTGCTACCAACACCCGGGCTAGGACGCAGAGGACGGTTCGACGTCCATTATGCCAAGTGGTGGTTTGAGCATAGCCACTTGTACCGGCAGAAGGCCTCGATGATCAGGAAGGCCGAGGAGAGCCGACTTCTGAGGGAGGATCTGCCTCCTATTCCATTGGATGACGAGTATCTGAGGGCTCGCTTCTCCCGGATTCATCGGGAAGTGGAGCGGCTAGCACAGCATGTGCCCCGGGGCAGCCGGGGTTCATTATCTATAGGACGAGGCAGCAGCGGGGTGCTGAAGCCCCTTAAGCAGGTGCGGCTGGCGCCTGTAGATACTGGAGCTGAGGCGTCTCGACCGAGGGCGCCAAGGACTTGGTGGGTTCAATTCCTGGCTGACTACGGCTTCAGGAAGAAGGGTTCGCTGGACCGGGTGCTCCCCGAAGGGAGCTTTGCTGACACGACGGCCGATGACTGGAGGCGCCACATCGGCCTGGCGATAGCGTCAGCTGGACCCATGGAGTTTGTTTCACATATTGAGTGTGCTTACACTCTAAGGAATATCCGGGAGGTAGTTGCGAAGGCTGCCCGTGTGGTGGGGTTGAAGCCGGAGCAGTTGGTTCCCCTGCCGTTGACCCCCTTCGCGGCCTCTGGTGAGACTTCTTCTTTAGTATGTTGTCTCTACTTTATTATTTTTTGGGATATGTGATTGAGACGTTATACGTGGCTGTGTTTGTTGGCAGGCTCTGCGGCGGAGGGAGATCACCCTTCCATGGAGACATCGTCTAGGAGCAGGGACGGGGGTTTTCAGCCTAGGTAGAAGCGCCCTCGGGTAGATGCCGGAGTAGTGGGAGCTGGCGAGTCCTCTCAGGGACTCGGGGATGGTGGACATATTGAGGCAGAGCCGGCTCTAAGTAAGCACCCTATTTACCTCTTGGTTCCTTGTTGGTTTAGCCATGATGATTGACTAACCCTACATTGCTGGATTTATGTCTTGTAGCTCCGCTGGAGACCGGGGCGGACATGGCTTTCTTGCCGCCCCAGGAAGTCGACCCATTGCCTGATGACGGGGTCGAGTGCGAGATAGATGTAGAGGGGTTCCTTCGTGTGATGGACGAGGTTGCCCCCAACATCAGGACTTTCCCTGACTTTGAGTCGTGGAAGGCCTCGGAGTATGCCCGGCCAGGTAGGGGTTTCTGGGACTGGGCATACTCTGGTTATGGCTATACTTGGTTCTGGAGACTAACATAGTTACCGATACTATGCAGAAGTGGCTGGGATGTCATGGACCACGGCTCCTTTTGAGGCACATGGTGAGGTCCCCCTACCGGTTGGAGGGTAGGAGCCAGCAGCGACCCAGGATGGCTCAGGTGAGTGTTGAACTGCTGTAAAGGGGATTGGCCTCTCATTGTCGCGTAGTTGATGGATTGGCGTTGTTGACTATGTTTGTGTTGTTATTTGCCAGGTGAGGATCCGGTTGCTACTCTAGAGATGATTCAAGAGTAAGTCAGTATCGGCCCGTCAGTAGCCCTCCCCTCATCCGAGGGAGAGCTAGGAGCGGTGGGCGCCTCGATCCCGTCTGTTACCGGAGGTGCGCCTGGCTTGCTACCGCAGCTATTGGTAGAGATGCCTCTCGCTCCTTTACCAGCCGTGGTGTCTGTCTGCACCGTAGGGCTGGTTGGGTCTTCTAGCATGGGACCCTCAGGTATGCGACTGGCGACTTAGGCATTTACGGTAAGCTTTCTATGTCATCTATTGACGCTAGGCTCCTTTTGGTGTTTGTCACAGGTACCTCTTCACCTTTGGAGAAGGGTGAGCTTCCCCGCGACGTGACTAAGGCAGCGGAAGAAGGGCCTGCTGCAGCGGCCTCGACTGGGGGCGACGAGAAGATCGTCGACATTGAGAGAGTCTCAGAGGGGAGTGCTTCGGCTGGTGAGTTTCTTGTTTGAAACCCTTAACTGGAGAGTTGTCTTTGTACGAGGCTGGGTTGTGTAGTGACCTCGTTTGCTTTGTTGACTTGCAGGGGCCTCTAGTTCAGCCACCTCCGGGGGTTCGTCGGAGGCTTTGTCAGGGTCTCTAGGCAACGGCAGCTTGGCCATGGAGACGGAGGAGAGTTTGAGCTCGAGCTCTTCCTCTTCTGGGGCCTCTTCTAGCGAGGAGGCTGAGATGGGGACTACTTCTGTAGGTATGTGGGGGTTCTCCCCCTTCCCATTTGGCATTTGTTTATGCTTTATAGAGGGGTGCTGACGCTTTTGGGTTGTATGCATCGTCAGAGTCAGGAGAGGAGCACGCGTCTGCCCCTGCTGAGAGCGGCCAGGAGGAGCCTCATGTCTCACCTATGGTTGCTGGAGATGACTGGGTCGTGGAGGGGTCAC
Organism: Amorphophallus konjac; assembly: GCA_022559845.1. Taxonomy (NCBI): domain Eukaryota; kingdom Viridiplantae; phylum Streptophyta; class Magnoliopsida; order Alismatales; family Araceae; genus Amorphophallus; species Amorphophallus konjac. The sequence continues at coordinate 123,682,001 of CM040119.1, read as the reverse complement.
TGCCCTCTCCGACCCTGGCTGGTGACGCCACCGAGATGGAGGAGAGGTTGCCTTCCCCGACCCCGGTGATAGACACCATTGGCGCGGGGGGACTTGCTCTGGGTAAGGAACGAAAACTTATCTTTTCTCAGGTTTTCCACCTTATTTATTATAAGAAGTTTTGCATGTATTGCTCACTTCCTTTGTGTTTGTTGAGATTATGTAAGCTCCACTGGAGTGCTAGCTGCGTCAGGCGACTTCTCCCTGGGCTTGGGGATCGAGTGGCCTACGTCTGCCTCCCCGTCCGAGCCGTTGTTGGACGTGAGCGCGGGTGCCACCTTGCTCCAACGAGCCTGGGGCTACCTACAGGGTGACCCTCTTCCTTCTCTGGAGGGTCAGAGAAAGTAGCTGAGAGAGTGCACCCAGGGCTACCACGCACTCGGCTTCCCACGCGAGCTCTGGATGTCCGGGTTAGCTGGGATCTGGTCCGAGTACTTACGACTCTGCGAGGCTCAGGAGCAGAGGACTCGGAGGCTGGCAGCCATCCGAGAGGCGTAGGAGCAGAGGACCTGGCTTGTGTCAGCCGTAGCGGAGCAGAGGGGCCCTACCGAGGCAACGACGTTGGTGTCTCGGGACCGCTCCGCGCAGCTGGGAGAGGCGGAGAGCCAGGTTGAGGCCTTGAGGAAGGCCTTGGAGCAGTAGTCGGTCGCCGAGCGCGCCCGAGCTGAGTGGCAGACGAACGAGACGACGGCCGAGTCTAGCGCTCAGCTTTTGTCGACACTGGAGGTGGAGCTTCCAGCCGTTGACTCTCGCCTTGCGGCACTAGAGGGGGGCAAGCCAGGAGTCTGATTGTATCTTTTTTCCCCTTTTTGTTTGTGTCATCTGGACTGTATGGATTTTGTCACCCCAAGGGCATGTCTTGGGCCCCTTGTACGGAGTGTTAACGACAACTTGCCCGATTTTTGGTTGTTTACTGGGTTGTTCCCCTTCTTCTCTGGTGGGATAGTGTTGTGTGTATGGACTGACGACCACTTATTGCTAGTCGTGCTTATTTTTTTTTGCTATGTACTGGTATAAGTGACAGGGGATTGGATGTACCCACTTTCGGGCGCAGGAGTAAAGGGGTTGAGTATGGAGAATAGTGTAACTGGATGCTGGGTACTGGGTAGTAGGGAAAAATGACTAGGTGTTAGGGCTAATCCTCTTGAAGGATAAAGGTCTGTGTGACATGGAGCCGACATGGACCTACGGGGTGTGATGGTCTATGCAGTCTAGAGCTATTGGGGTGATTCTGGGGTGCATCGATTACAAACCGAGTGATAGAGTATCGACTAGCATCATGTTGTTAGCCGGAAATGTAATTCTCGTTAGCCTGGGAGACCGGAGCTGAGCTTGTCGGGTGGACCGGGGAGGCATCGCGGCCAAGACTGGGACTGGGACAAGGACAGGAAGTTGAAACTGGGTCCGAGACTGGAACTGGCATTGGAGCTGGGATTGTGACTGGAGATGGGGACTGGAGCTGGAGCCGGCCGGCTGGCCTGCAAAGGCGTTGTAGCCTGGGACTGGGGCTGGTGACTGGCCTGTGAAGGCGTTGTAGCCGAAAGCTGGAACTGGAGACTGGGCGGCTAGCCTATGAAGGCGTTGTAGCTAGAAACTGGGACTGGAGACTAGGCGGCTGGCATGTGAAGGCGTTGTAGCCGAGATGAGACTGGAAACTGGGCGACTGGCCTGTGAAGGCGTTGTATCCGAGAACTGGGACTGAAAACTGGGTGGCTGGCCTGTGAAGGTATTTTAGCCGAAAATTGGGACTAGAAACTGGGTGGCTGGAGTATGTAGGCGTTGTAGCCGGGAACTGGGACTGGAAACTGGGCAGCCAGCCTGTGAAGGCGTTGTAGCAGAGAACTGGGACTGAAAACTAGGCGGCTGGCCTGTGAAGGTGTTGTAGCCGAGAACTGGGACTGGAAACTGGGTGACTGGCTTGTGAAGGCATTGTAGCCGAGAACCGGGACTGAAAACTAGGCGGCTGGCCTGTGAAGGTGTTGTAGCCGAGAACTGGGACTGGAAACTGGGTGATTGGCTTGTGAAGGCATTGTAGCCGAAAACTGGGACTAGGAACTGGGCGGCTGGTGATGCGGGACGGACACGCGACCTGGGACTCTAGCTCGCGATCGTCACTATGCGAGGGAAAGGTGGGACCGGGCGCGGTTGAGAAACCGGCCGTGAGTCTCGGGTATCGGCCTTTCCGCGTTAACTCGGGTCGAGTCACGGGACGGTCACTCACTCTCGCTCTCGCAGCGGTGATAAAATGATAAGAAGCTAGATAATCTATCACTCATGCAGCGGCATATACAAAAATATACGAGTAAAGCAATGCCTACGAGGAGGGTAGCGAGTGTACCTCCACGCTCCGGGCGTGGGGAAGACGTTCCCGGCCAAGTACGGTAACTCCCGGTAACGGTAAAAGTTAATTACAACAGTGAATTTTATTGCCCACTCCACGCAGAGAGGTAAAGGGCTACAAGTGGGGCCCGGGAGGACCGACCCTGGGTTGACGGGCAGCAATTTGGAGGTGCGTACGGCACGAACTCGGCATGCTGGTCCGACTCGGCACTATTCCAACTCGATGTTGCACCAACTCGGTGGCTGACTCACTGGACAGCAAGCAACGGTTTCCAAAGGAACATCGCCTTCCTAAGATCTTCTGGAGGCGCCGCTTGGCTTGGACGATGGCAGGACGTCCCTGAACGACTTCCTAAAGTGGCGGCTCCTGAAGTTGATTTTTGATATTTATTTCTAAATTTTTCCTGGGCTGTAATTTCAGACCTGCACAGGGAACAAATCTGCAGGCCTCAGCGACACAAATTACGACGCTCAGATCCGGAGGCCGATCGAGGCGTGGCTGGTACCGTTGGAAAGAGAACTCATAGATATACAACATATAATTTTGACAGCTCCATCTACCAAACGGATTGAAAATGAATAGGACTGTAACACTGTTTTTATTTCTGACTCGGACTGACAGACACACAGGCGCAGCAAGGGATCTGCCTGAAACTGACCTTTGACCGAGGGTCAAATGAATTTTCTAGACTCCACGAAAATTATGGGGGAAGGGGATATATGTGTGGAACACTGAGTAATTTTTTGGGATTTTATGAAAATTTGTAAGGGGGTGGGGAAAATGCGACAAGGTGACTTTGTCTCGTAGATCTGTAAAATGGCATATTACTGAGAGGATAAATAAAAATATGGAAAAAAATACCTAACGGCTTCCAAATGACACGAAATTTGAACAGGAGGTTAAGAAAGATGGACAGAACAAACCTTCAAAATTAAGGCTCGATCAGACAACAAAAAAAAAAGATAAAATTTCGGAGTTGAGGTTCTGTCCTGATTTGGACAGAACTCCGGCGATGGCGGTGGCGGCGCGATGGCGGCACAAGCGGAAGGCGGCGGCCGGAAGTCGCATCCAACAGAGGTTGGAGATCTTGGAGTCACACCAAGATGAGGGCTTCACATCCTTGAATGGGCAGCAATCACTGCTGCAAGGGGGAGAGGAGAGACACAAGGGGTGCCCCTTGGGCTTGCTCTTGGCAAAAATGCTTAATTCTTCATTAATTCTTCTAATGACACAATACATAGGCTTATATAGAGAATGGAAAGGGGTGGGGGATGGGAATTTCGTGGGAGAGAGGCCATTTTCTTCCTCCATGTGGTCAAAAACCCAAAATAAATAAATTACATATGGAGGGGACACTCCTTTGAAAGGAAGGAAGGCATCTTGGACTTTTTAGTCCATTTGTCCCCTTTCAATGTCAAACCATCTAGAAGCCCACCTTGGACCTTTGACTAGCCCCACATGGACCCCTAGGGCTTAGGTGGACCAATGGGAAAGGGTATGGGGGCCCCTTGATGGTCCTACTGGACTTTTGCATAAAAACGCAAAGAATCCTAAGGAATGACAAAGTGGCTTATAAAGCCTTATAATTGCACATGTGTTTTCCCAAGGATATAAAAATAAACTAAAGGACACAAATACTAAAATAAAAATTAGTGCCCGGTGTTGATTCCCATCAATTCTCCCTAGGTGGGAAGAACTCGACCCCGTCGGGTAGGGGTGCGGCTGCTCGAGTAGCTCCGGTGGATCCGTCATCGAACCTGGAAGCGCGGAGTACACTTCACTCCAAGTAATCGACACATGCTCATCCCGTATAGATTCGATATGCACACGCTGCTGTGGGTATGAGGCTAGAGGTGGACACTCCAGGGTGGGGTCACTCTCAAAAGAGGGGAAGGCGGCTCGAAGACTCACTAGGAATCACCGCTGGGTCCCTTTATGTGACTAGATCTGATATGTGAGGTAGAACCGTGCCCAAAGTCTGACAAGTCTCGCACTCGAAAGGGACTGACAACGCGAGCGTACAAAGGACCGACTCGACTCGATGTATGCACAGACACACAATGCACTCGACAAACAAACCAGACGAAACAAAGACTCACACATGACCCTAAACAAACCTAATATTAGTCCGACCTACGCATAGGCGATGGTGGACCAGGACACCCGAATATGTGCCATGCATGCATTTGAGGTAACCGGAGGTTAACGCCATGGGGAACTCCTAGACATCCTACGATGCACCACTCATGGACATTGGGCTTCGATGTGGGAAGTCCGGGAGGTTCGGATGGTTTAGGTGGGCCGGGGGAACCAAAGTCTTCATTACCCCAAAATGATGGTTCGGACCTATTGCTATGTGGAGGTTGTTTGGCCCGAGTGGAAAAGGTGTGATAGTGAACTCCGCGAAAAAAGTGGAGTGAAGATGATAGCTCGGGAGATTCACTAGTGAAGGGGTCAAAAGGGTCAAAGAAGGTATGACCCCGAGAGATGGGTTCCAACATGACATGGTCCTAAGTTTGAAATTCATAGTCACTGTCATACATTATGATCGGTGGGACGACGGTCATGTGTAGAAAATAAGATTCCTCCCTCGGGCAAAACGGTATGAAGTCGGGCTCGGCCGACATGGGGAGGAATAAGAGAATCTCCGTGGTGACACAACCCACGGTGCACACGGAGGTAATGGACCCTAAGGCCGGATGGGTGAAGCTAAGACTAGCGGGTTGGTCGAAGCCTCAGGCTAATGAGTGCGTCAACTTCCATTACGAGTCTAATCCCACAATAAGGTCATCCAAGGCGTCAACATGCTGACTAGACCGGAATGTGGTATGGAATGAGTTGACCGTCACTAATGGTAGGGTGGGGTCCATTGATGATAAGGAGGCGGGACCAAGCCATCCTTGAGCCAACTAAGAAGCGGCTCGACAATGAAAAGTGTACCTGTTAGAAACACGGGTGGCTCGGAATGAAGTGGCTCCAAATGCGATGGTTCCGAATAAAGATCGAAAGTAGATGGTGGTGGCATTGGAGCTTTCATGGGTGGTGAAGGAGCACGTGTCCTTTCCATCCTATCCAACCAATTCGAAAGCATTTTCTTGATTTCATCTAAGGTGCGGGTTGGAGTAGGGGCCTCGGGGTGGACTCGCTCCTCATCTCTCGGCCTGGGGGTGGGCCTAGGCTCGGCTACCGGTGGGGCTTCTTGCCTCTGACTATATCCCATTTGGTTGGAGGTGAGGGTGTGGGGTCGACTGGAGGTGTGACCCACTTGTTGGGAGATGATTTGGCGGGGTTGGCTGGCGGTGACTGGGTGGGACTGGTTGGAGGGGACCGGTTGGGGAACGTAGACCTTCCTAAATTCTCTCTTCATATCCCACCATGATTCAAGGGGCCATTGCCTCCTAACCTGCCTTAAGCCTTCGATGATTCTCCATTTTTCGGCAACCCGGTCATGAAGCCTATCCTTGGCAAAATAGAATTGTCCGGCCTCGGACATGGGATACCAAGCGAAGTATTTTTCCATGGCGGCTTCCCAACGTAGGTAATCGCTCGGGTCGTTGGAGCCATAAAAATCCAAGGCTTCGGGCCTATAGAAGGGGAGATGATGGTTGCCCAACCCATGGGTGGGCCAACGGTCAGATCGCCTGGGCGACCGAGATTCCATTGGGAATGGGGAATTACAAGGCGGACATGCCGACACACAGAGACAAGACACTAGACACGACGACAATGCAAGTTGGAATGCACTAACTAATACAGAATAAGGACCCTAGACGTAAACCAAGACTCGGTACGTGGCGAAGTTAATCGATCCGAAGATCACTCGCGCAAGTGTGCGCCCTTCCCGATAGGCGTAGCCTAACGTTCGGACAACACCTTTTGATATACCGATTAATGGTATGCAAATGTGACACTTAGACACTTTTTTTTTTGCAGACTTAGACACAAAGACTGCCCTAGACTCAACATTTGCTCTGATACCAAATTGATGCGGGACGGACACGCGACCTGGGACTCTAGCTCACGATCGTCCCTATGCGAGGGAAATGTGGGACCGAGCGCGGTTGAGAAACCGACCGTGAGTCTCGGGTATCGGCCTTTCCGCGTTAACTCGGGTCGAGTCACGGGACGGTCACTCACTCTCGCTCTCGCAGTGGTGATAAAATGATAACAAGCTAGATAATCTATCACTCATGCAGCGACATATACAAAAATATACGAGTAAAGCAATCCCTATGAGGAGGGTAGCGAGTGTACCTCCACGCTCCGGGTGTGGGGAAGACGTTCCCGGCCAAGTACGGTAACTCCCGGTAACAACGGTAAAAGTTAATTACAACAGTGAATTTTATTACCCACTCCACGCAGGGAGGTAAAGGGCTACAAGTGGGGCCCGAGAGGACTGACCCTGGGTTGACGGGCAGCAATTTGGAGGTGCGTACGGCACGAACTCGGCATGCTGGTCCGACTCGACACTATTCCAACTCAGTGCTACGCCAACTCGGTGGCTGACTCACTGGACAGCAAGCAACGGTTTCCAAAGGAACGTCGCCTTCCTAAGATCTTATGGAGGCGCCGCTTGGCTGGGACGATGGTAGGACCTCCCTGAACGACTTCATGAAGTGGCGGCTCCTGAAGTTAATTTTTGATATTTATTTTTAAATTTCTCCTGGGCTGTAATTTCAGACCTGCAAAGGGAACATATCTGTAGGCCTCGGTGACACGAATTACGATGCTCAGATCCGGAGGCCGATCGAGGCGTGGCTAGAACCGTTGGAAAGAGCACTCATAGATATACAACATATAATTTTGACAGCTCCATCCACCAAACGGATTGAAAATGAATAGGACTGTAACACTATTTTTGTTTCTGACTCGGACTGATAGACACACAGGGCAGCAAGGGATCTACCTGAAACTGACCTTTCACCGAGGGTCAAATGAATTTTCTAGACTCCACAAAAATTATGTTGGAAGGGGATATAAGTGTGGAACACTGAGTACTTTTTTGGGATTTTTTGAAAATTTTTAAGGGGGTGGGGAAAATGCGACAAGGTGACTCTGTCCCGTAGATCTGTAAAAGGGCATATTAGTGAGAGGATAAACAAAAATATGGAAAAAATACCTAACGACTTCCAAATGACACGAAATTTGAACTGGAGGTTAAGGGAGATGGGCAGAATAAACCCTCAAAATTAGGGCTCGATCAGACATTAAAAAAAGATAAAATTTCGGAGTTGAGGTTCTGTCCTGATTTTGACAGAACTCCGGCGATGGCGGTGGCGACGCGATGGCGGCACGAACGGAAGGCGGCGGCCGGAAGTCGCATCCAGCAGAGGTTGGAGATCTTGGAGTCATACCAAGATGAGGGATTCACACCCTAGAATGGGTAGCAATCAATGCTGCAAGGGGGAGAGGAGAGACACAAGGGGTGCCCCTTGGGCTTGCTCTTGGTAAAAATGTTTAATTCTTCATTAATTCTTCTAATGACACTATACATAGGCTTATATAGAGAATGGAAAGGGGTGGGGGGATGGGAATTTCATGGGAGAGAGGCCATTTTCTTCCTCCATGTGGTCAAAAACCCAAAATAAATAAATTACATATGGAGGGGACACTCATTTGAAAGGAAGGAAGGCATCTTGGACTTTTTAGTCCATTTGTCCCCTTTGAATGTCAAACCATCTAGAAGCCCACCTTAGACCTTTGACTAGCCCCACATGGACTCCTAGGGCTTAGGTGGACCAATGGGAAAGGGTATGGGGACCCCTTGATGGTCCTACTAGACTTTTGCATAAAAACCCATAGAATCCTAAGGAATGACAAAGTGGCTTATAAAGCCTTACAATTGCACATGTGTTTTCCCAAGGATATAAAAGCAAACTAAAGGACACAAATACTAAAATAAAAGTTAGTGCCCGGTGTTGATTCCCATCAATTCTCCCCGGGTGGGAAGAACTCGACCCCGTCGAGTAGGGGTGCGGCTGCTCGTGTAGCTCCGGCGGATCCGTCATCGAACCTGGAAGCGCGGAGTACGCTCCACTCCAAGTAATCGACACATGCTCATCCCGTATAGATTCGATATGCACACGCTGCTGTGGGTATGAGGCTAGAGGTGGACACTCCAGGGTGGGGTCACTCTCAAAAGAGGGGAAGGCGGCACGAAGACTCACTAGGAATCACCGCTGGGTCCCTTTATGTGACTAGATCTGATATGTGAGGTAGAACCGTGCCCAAAGTCTGACAAGTCTCGCACTCGAAAGGGACTGACAACGCGAACGTACAAAGGACCGACTCGACTCGATGTATGCACAGACACACAATGCACTCGACAAACAAACCAGACGAAACAAAGACTCACACATGACCCTAAACAAACCTAATATTAGTCCGACCTACGCATAGGCGATGGTGGACCAGGACACCCGAATATGTGCCATGCATGCATTTGAGGTAACCGGAGGTTAACGCCATGGGGAACTCCTAGACATCCTACGATGCACCACTCATGGACATTGGGCTTCGATGTGGGAAGTCCGGGAGGTTCGGATGGTTTAGGTGGGCCGGGGGAACCAAAGTCTTCATTACCCCAAATGATGGTTCGGACCTATTGCTATGTGGAGGTTGTTTGGCCCGAGTGGAAAAGGTGTGATAGTGAACTTCGCGAAAAAAGTGGAGTGAAGATGATAGCTCGGGAGATTCACTAGTGAAGGGGTCAAAATGGTCAAAGAAGGTATGCCCCCGAGAGATGGGTTCCAACATGACATGGTCCCAAGTTTGAAATTCATAGTCACCGTCATACATTATGATCGGTGGGACGACGGTCATGTGTAGAAAATAAGATTCCTCCCTCGGGCAAAAGGGTATGAAGTCGGGCTCGGCCAACATGGGGAGGAATAAGAGAATCTCCGTGGTGACACAACCCACGGTGCACACGGAGGTAATGGACCCTAAGGCCAGATGGGTGAAGCTAAGACTAGCGGGTTGGTCGAAGCCTCGGGCCAATGAGTGCGTCAACTTCCATTGCGAGTCTAATCCCATAATAAGGTCATCCAAGGTGTCAACATGGTGACTAGACCGGAATGTGGTATGGAATGAGTTGACCGGCACTAATGGTAGGGTGGGGTCCATTGATGGATAAGGAGGCGGGACCAAGCCATCCTTGAGCCAACTAAGAAGCGGCTCGACTATGAAAAGTGTACCCGTTAGAAACACGGGTGGCTCGGAATGAAGTGGCTCCAAATGCGATGGTTCCGAATAAAGATCGAAGTAGATGGTGGTGGCATTGGAGCTCTCATGGGTGGTGAAGGAGCACGTGTCCTTTCCATCCTATCCAACCAATTCGAAAGCATTTTCTTGATTTCATCTAAGGTGCGGGTTGGAGTAGGGGCCTCGGGGTGGACTCGCTCCTCATCTCTCGGCCTGGGGGTGGGCCTAGGCTCGGCTACCGGTGGGGCTTCTTGCCTCCGACTATATCCCACTTGGTTGGAGGTGAGGGTGTGGGGTCGACTGGAGGTGTGACCCACTTGTTTGGAGATGATTTGGCGGGGTTGGCTGGAGGTGACTGGGTGGGACTGGTTGGAGGGGACCGGTTGGGGAACGTAGACCTTCCTAAGTTCTCTCTTCATGTCCCACCATGATTCGAGGGGCCATTGCCTCCTAACCTGCCTTAAGCCTTCGATGATTCTCCATTTTTCGGCAGCCCGGTCATGAAGCCTATCCTTGGCAAAATAGAATTGTCCGGCCTCGGACATGGGATACAAGCGAAGTATTTTTCCATGGCGGCTTCCCAACGTAGGTAATCGCTCGGGTCGTTGGAGCCATAAAAATCCGAGGCTTCGGGCCTACAGAAGGGGAGAGGATGGTTGCCCAACCCATGGGTGGGCCAACGGTCAGATCGCCTGGGCGACCGAGATTCCATTGGGAATGGGGAATTACAAGGCGGACATGCCGACACACGAGACAAGACACTAGACACGACGACAATGCAAGTTGGAATGCACTAACTAATGCACACTAAGGACCCTAGACGTAAACCAAGACTCGGTACGTGGCGAGTTAATCGATCCGAAGATCACTCGCGCAAGTGTGCGGCCTTCCCGATAGGCGTAGCCTAACGTTCGGACAACACCTTTTGATATACCGATTAATGGTATGCAAATGTGACACTTAGACTTAGACACTTTTTTTTTTGCAGACTTAGACACAAAGACTACCCTAGACTCAACATTTGCTCTGATACCAAATTGATGCGGGACGGACACGCGACCTGGGACTCTAGCTCGCGATCGTCCCTATGCGAGGGAAACGTGGGACCGTGCGCGGTTGAGAAACCGACCGTGAGTCTCGGGTATCGGCCTTTCCGCGTTAACTCGGGTCGAGTCACGGGACGGTCACTCACTCTCGCTCTCGCAGCAGTGATAAAATGATAACATGCTAGATAATCTATCACTCATGCAGCGACATACAGAAAAATATACGAGTAAAGCAATGCCTACGAGGAGGGTAGCGAGTGTACCTCCACGCTCCGGGCGTGGGGAAGACGTTCCCGGCCAAGTACGGTAACTCCCGGTAACAACGGTAAAAGTTAATTACAATAGTGAATTTTATTACCCACTCCACGCAGGGAGGTAAAGGGCTTCAAGTGGGGCCCGAGAGGACTGACCCTGGGTTGACGGGCAGCAATTTGGAGGTGCGTACGGCACGAACTCGGCATGCTGGTCCGACTCGACACTATTCCAACTCAGTGCTACGCCAACTCGGTGGCTGACTCACTGGACAGCAAGCAACGGTTTCCAAAGGAACGTCGCCTTCCTAAGATCTTATGGAGGCGCCGCTTGGCTGGGACGATGGTAGGACCTCCCTGAACGACTTCATGAAGTGGCGGCTCCTGAAGTTAATTTTTGATATTTATTTTTAAATTTCTCCTGGGCTGTAATTTCAGACCTGCAAAGGGAACATATCTGTAGGCCTCGGTGACACGAATTACGATGCTCAGATCCGGAGGCCGATCGAGGCGTGGCTAGAACCGTTGGAAAGAGCACTCATAGATATACAACATATAATTTTGACAGCTCCATCCACCAAACGGATTGAAAATGAATAGGACTGTAACACTATTTTTGTTTCTGACTCGGACTGATAGACACACAGGGCAGCAAGGGATCTACCTGAAACTGACCTTTCACCGAGGGTCAAATGAATTTTCTAGACTCCACAAAAATTATGTTGGAAGGGGATATATGTGTGGAACACTGAGTACTTTTTTGGGATTTTTTGAAAATTTTTAAGGGGGTGGGGAAAATGCGACAAGGTGACTCTGTCCCGTAGATCTGTAAAAGGGCATATTAGTGAGAGGATAAACAAAAATATGGAAAAAATACCTAACGACTTCCAAATGACACGAAATTTGAACTGGAGGTTAAGGGAGATGGGCAGAATAAACCCTCAAAATTAGGGCTCGATCAGACATTAAAAAAAGATAAAATTTCGGAGTTGAGGTTCTGTCCTGATTTTGACAGAACTCCGGCGATGGCGGTGGCGACGCGATGGCGGCACGAACGGAAGGCGGCGGCCGGAAGTCGCATCCAGCAGAGGTTGGAGATCTTGGAGTCACACCAAGATGAGGGATTCACACCCTAGAATGGGAAGCAATCACTGCTGCAAGGGGGAGAGGAGAGACACAAGGGGTGCCCTTGGGCTTGCTCTTGGTAAAAATGTTTAATTCTTCATTAATTCTTCTAATGACACTATACATAGGCTTATATAGAGAATGGAAAGGGGTGGGGGGATGGGAATTTCTTGGGAGAGAGGCCATTTTCTTCCTCCATGTGGTCAAAAACCTAAAATAAATAAATTACATATGGAGGGGACACTCCTTTGAAAGGAAGGAAGGCATCTTGGACTTTTTAGTCCATTTGTCCCCTTTGAATGTCAAACCATCTAGAAGCCCACCTTGGACCTTTGACTAGCCCCACATGGACCCTAGGGCTTAGGTGGACCAATGGGAAAGGGTATGGGGGCCCCTTGATGGTCCTACTAGACTTTTGCATAAAAACCCAAAGAATCCTAAGGAATGACAAAGTGGCTTATAAAGCCTTACAATTGCACATGTGTTTTCCCAAGGATATAAAAGCAAACTAAAGGACACAAATACTAAAATAAAAGTTAGTGCCCGGTGTTGATTCCCATAAATTCTCCCCGGGTGGGAAGAACTCGACCCCGTCGAGTAGGGGTGCGACTGCTCGAGTAGCTCCGGCGGATCCGTCATCGAACCTGGAAGCGCGGAGTACGCTCCACTCCAAGTAATCGACACATGCTCATCCCGTATAGATTCGATATGCACACGCTGCTGTGGGTATGAGGCTAGAGGTGGACACTCCATGGTGGGGTCACTCTCAAAAGAGGGGAAGGCGGCTCGAAGACTTACTAGGAATCACCGCTGGGTCCCTTTGTGTGACTAGATCCGATATGTGAGGTAGAACCGATCCCAAAGTCTGACAAGTCTCGCACTCGAAAGGGACTGACAACGCGAGCGTACAAAGGACCGACTCGACTCGATGTATGCACAGACACACAATGCACTCGACAAACAAACCAGACGAAACAAAGACTCACACATGACCCTAAACAAACCTAATATTAGTCCGACCTACGCATAGGCGATGGTGGACCAGGACACCCGAATATGTGCCATGCATGCATTTGGGGTAACCGGAGGTTAACGCCATGGGGAACTCCTAGACATCCTACGATGCACCACTCATGGACATTGGGCTTCGATGTGGGAAGTCCGGGAGGTTCGGATGGTTTAGGTGGGCCGGGGGAACCAAAGTCTTCATTACCCCAAATGATGGTTCGGACCTATTGCTATGTGGAGGTTGTTTGGCCCGAGTGGAAAAGGTGTGATAGTGAACTCGCGAAAAAAGTGGAGTGAAGATGATAGCTCGGGAGATTCACTAGTGAAGGGGTCAAAAGGGTCAAAGAAGGTATGACCCCGAGAGATGGGTTCCAACATGACATGGTCCTAAGTTTGAAATTCATAGTCACTGTCATACATTATGATCGGTGGGACGACGGTCATGTGTAGAAAATAAGATTCCTCCCTCGGGCAAAACGGTATGAAGTCGGGCTCGGCCGACATGGGGAGGAATAAGAGAATCTCCGTGGTGACACAACCCACGGTGCACACGGAGGTAATGGACCCTAAGGCCGGATGGGTGAAGCTAAGACTAGCGGGTTGGTCGAAGCCTCAGGCTAATGAGTGCGTCAACTTCCATTACGAGTCTAATCCCACAATAAGGTCATCCAAGGCGTCAACATGCTGACTAGACCGGAATGTGGTATGGAATGAGTTGACCGGCACTAATGGTAGGGTGGGGTCCATTGATGATAAGGAGGCGGGACCAAGCCATCCTTGAGCCAACTAAGAAGCGGCTCGACAATGAAAAGTGTACCTGTTAGAAACACGGGTGGCTCGGAATGAAGTGGCTCCAAATGCGATGGTTCCGAATAAAGATCGAAGTAGATGGTGGTGGCATTGGAGCTTTCATGGGTGGTGAAGGAGCACGTGTCCTTTCCATCCTATCCAACCAATTCGAAAGCATTTTCTTGATTTCATCTAAGGTGCGGGTTGGAGTAGGGGCCTCGGGGTGGACTCGCTCCTCATCTCTCGGCCTGGGGGTGGGCCTAGGCTCGGCTACCGGTGGGGCTTCTTGCCTCTGACTATATCCCATTTGGTTGGAGGTGAGGGTGTGGGGTCGACTGGAGGTGTGACCCACTTGTTGGGAGATGATTTGGCGGGGTTGGCTGGCGGTGACTGGGTGGGACTGGTTGGAGGGGACCGGTTGGGGAACGTAGACCTTCCTAAATTCTCTCTTCATATCCCACCATGATTCAAGGGGCCATTGCCTCCTAACCTGCCTTAAGCCTTCGATGATTCTCCATTTTTCGGCAACCCGGTCATGAAGCCTATCCTTGGCAAAATAGAATTGTCCGGCCTCGGACATGGGATACCAAGCGAAGTATTTTTCCATGGCGGCTTCCCAACGTAGGTAATCGCTCGGGTCGTTGGAGCCATAAAAATCCAAGGCTTCGGGCCTATAGAAGGGGAGATGATGGTTGCCCAACCCATGGGTGGGCCAACGGTCAGATCGCCTGGGCGACCGAGATTCCATTGGGAATGGGGAATTACAAGGCGGACATGCCGACACACAGAGACAAGACACTAGACACGACGACAATGCAAGTTGGAATGCACTAACTAATACAGAATAAGGACCCTAGACGTAAACCAAGACTCGGTACGTGGCGAAGTTAATCGATCCGAAGATCACTCGCGCAAGTGTGCGCCCTTCCCGATAGGCGTAGCCTAACGTTCGGACAACACCTTTTGATATACCGATTAATGGTATGCAAATGTGACACTTAGACACTTTTTTTTTTTGCAGACTTAGACACAAAGACTGCCCTAGACTCAACATTTGCTCTGATACCAAATTGATGCGGGACGGACACGCGACCTGGGACTCTAGCTCACGATCGTCCCTATGCGAGGGAAATGTGGGACCGAGCGCGGTTGAGAAACCGACCGTGAGTCTCGGGTATCGGCCTTTCCGCGTTAACTCGGGTCGAGTCACGGGACGGTCACTCACTCTCGCTCTCGCAGTAGTGATAAAATGATAACAAGCTAGATAATCTATCACTCATGCAGCGACATATACAAAAATATACGAGTAAAGCAATCCCTATGAGGAGGGTAGCGAGTGTACCTCCACGCTCCGGGTGTGGGGAAGACGTTCCCGGCCAAGTACGGTAACTCCCGGTAACAACGGTAAAAGTTAATTACAACAGTGAATTTTATTACCCACTCCACGCAGGGAGGTAAAGGGCTACAAGTGGGGCCCGAGAGGACTGACCCTGGGTTGACGGGCAGCAATTTGGAGGTGCGTACGGCACGAACTCGGCATGCTGGTCCGACTCGACACTATTCCAACTCAGTGCTACGCCAACTCGGTGGCTGACTCACTGGACAGCAAGCAACGGTTTCCAAAGGAACGTCGCCTTCCTAAGATCTTATGGAGGCGCCGCTTGGCTGGGACGATGGTAGGACCTCCCTGAACGACTTCATGAAGTGGCGGCTCCTGAAGTTAATTTTTGATATTTATTTTTAAATTTCTCCTGGGCTGTAATTTCAGACCTGCAAAGGGAACATATCTGTAGGCCTCGGTGACACGAATTACGATGCTCAGATCCGGAGGCCGATCGAGGCGTGGCTAGAACCGTTGGAAAGAGCACTCATAGATATACAACATATAATTTTGACAGCTCCATCCACCAAACGGATTGAAAATGAATAGGACTGTAACACTATTTTTGTTTCTGACTCGGACTGATAGACACACAGGGCAGCAAGGGATCTACCTGAAACTGACCTTTCACCGAGGGTCAAATGAATTTTCTAGACTCCACAAAAATTATGTTGGAAGGGGATATAAGTGTGGAACACTGAGTACTTTTTTGGGATTTTTTGAAAATTTTTAAGGGGGTGGGGAAAATGCGACAAGGTGACTCTGTCCCGTAGATCTGTAAAAGGGCATATTAGTGAGAGGATAAACAAAAATATGGAAAAAATACCTAACGACTTCCAAATGACACGAAATTTGAACTGGAGGTTAAGGGAGATGGGCAGAATAAACCCTCAAAATTAGGGCTCGATCAGACATTAAAAAAAGATAAAATTTCGGAGTTGAGGTTCTGTCCTGATTTTGACAGAACTCCGGCGATGGCGGTGGCGACGCGATGGCGGCACGAACGGAAGGCGGCGGCCGGAAGTCGCATCCAGCAGAGGTTGGAGATCTTGGAGTCATACCAAGATGAGGGATTCACACCCTAGAATGGGTAGCAATCAATGCTGCAAGGGGGAGAGGAGAGACACAAGGGGTGCCCCTTGGGCTTGCTCTTGGTAAAAATGTTTAATTCTTCATTAATTCTTCTAATGACACTATACATAGGCTTATATAGAGAATGGAAAGGGGTGGGGGATGGGAATTTCATGGGAGAGAGGCCATTTTCTTCCTCCATGTGGTCAAAAACCCAAAATAAATAAATTACATATGGAGGGGACACTCATTTGAAAGGAAGGAAGGCATCTTGGACTTTTTAGTCCATTTGTCCCCTTTGAATGTCAAACCATCTAGAAGCCCACCTTAGACCTTTGACTAGCCCCACATGGACTCCTAGGGCTTAGGTGGACCAATGGGAAAGGGTATGGGGACCCCTTGATGGTCCTACTAGACTTTTGCATAAAAACCCATAGAATCCTAAGGAATGACAAAGTGGCTTATAAAGCCTTACAATTGCACATGTGTTTTCCCAAGGATATAAAAGCAAACTAAAGGACACAAATACTAAAATAAAAGTTAGTGCCCGGTGTTGATTCCCATCAATTCTCCCCGGGTGGGAAGAACTCGACCCCGTCGAGTAGGGGTGCGGCTGCTCGTGTAGCTCCGGCGGATCCGTCATCGAACCTGGAAGCGCGGAGTACGCTCCACTCCAAGTAATCGACACATGCTCATCCCGTATAGATTCGATATGCACACGCTGCTGTGGGTATGAGGCTAGAGGTGGACACTCCAGGGTGGGGTCACTCTCAAAAGAGGGGAAGGCGGCACGAAGACTCACTAGGAATCACCGCTGGGTCCCTTTATGTGACTAGATCTGATATGTGAGGTAGAACCGTGCCCAAAGTCTGACAAGTCTCGCACTCGAAAGGGACTGACAACGCGAACGTACAAAGGACCGACTCGACTCGATGTATGCACAGACACACAATGCACTCGACAAACAAACCAGACGAAACAAAGACTCACACATGACCCTAAACAAACCTAATATTAGTCCGACCTACGCATAGGCGATGGTGGACCAGGACACCCGAATATGTGCCATGCATGCATTTGAGGTAACCGGAGGTTAACGCCATGGGGAACTCCTAGACATCCTACGATGCACCACTCATGGACATTGGGCTTCGATGTGGGAAGTCCGGGAGGTTCGGATGGTTTAGGTGGGCCGGGGGAACCAAAGTCTTCATTACCCCCAAATGATGGTTCGGACCTATTGCTATGTGGAGGTTGTTTGGCCCGAGTGGAAAAGGTGTGATAGTGAACTCCGCGGAAAAAGTGGAGTGAAGATGATAGCTCGGGAGATTCACTAGTGAAGGGGTCAAAAGGGTCAAAGAAGGTATGACCTCGAGAGATGGGTTCCAACATGACATGGTCCCAAGTTTGAAATTCATAGTCACCGTCATACATTATGATCGGTGGGACGACGGTCATGTGTAGAAAATAAGATTCCTCCCTCAGGCAAAAGGGTATGAAGTCGGGCTCGACCGGCATGGGGATGAATAAGAGAATCTCTGTGCTGACACAACCCACGGTGCACACGGAGGTAATGGACCCTAAGGCCGAATGGTTGAAGCTAAGACTAGCGGGTTGGTCGAAGCCTCGGGCCAATGAGTGCGTCAACTTCCATTGCGAGTCTAATCCCACAATAAGGTCATCCAAGGTGTCAACATGGTGACTAGACCGGAATGTGGTATGGAATGAGTTGACCGGCACTAATGGTAGGGTGGGGTCCATTGATGGATAAGGAGGCGGGACCAAGTCATCCTTGAGCCAACTAAGAAGTGGTTCGACTATGAAAAGCGTACCCATTAGAAACACGAGTGGCTCGGAATGAAATGGCTCCAAATGCAAAGGTTTCGAATAAATATCGGAAGTAGATGGTGGTGGCATTGGAGCTCTCGTGGGTGGTGAAGGAGCACATGTCCTTTCCATCCTATCCAACCACTTCGAAAGCATTTTCTTGATTTCATCTAAGGTGCGGGTTGGAGTAGGGGCCTCGGGACTCGCTCCTCATCTCTCGGCCTGGGGGTGGGCCTAGGCTTGGCTACCGGTGGGGCTTCTTGCCTCCGACTATATCCCACTTGGTTGGAGGTGAGGGTGTGGGGTCGACTGGAGGTGTGACCCACTTGTTAGGAGATGATTTGGCGGGGTTGGCTGGAGGTGACTGGGTGGGACTGGTTGGAGGGGACCGGTTGGGGAACGTAGACCTTCCTAAATTCTCTCTTCATGTCCCACCATGATTCGAGGGGCCATTGCCTCCTAACCTGCCTTAAGTCTTCGATGATTCTCCATTTTTCGGCAGCCCAGTCATGAAGCCTATCCTTGGCAAAATAGAATTGTCCGGCCTCGGACATGGGATATCAAGCGATGTATTTTTCCATGGAGGCTTCCCAACGTAGGTAATCACTCGGGTCGTTGGAGCCATAAAAATCCGACGCTTCGGGCCTACAGAAGGGGAGAGGATGGTTACCCAACCCATGGGTGGGCCAACGGTCAGATCGCCTGGGCGACCGAGATTCCATTGGGAATGGGGAATTACAAGGCGGACATGTCGACACACGGAGACAAGACACTAGACACGACGACAATGTAAGTTGGAATGCATTAACTAATGCACACTAAGGACCCTAGACGTAAACCAAGACTCGGTACGTGGCGGAGTTAATCGATCCGAAGATCACACGCGCAAATGTGCGGCCTTCCCGATAGGCGTAGCCTAACGTTCTGACAACACCTTTTGATATACCGATTAATGGTATGCAAATGTGACACTTAGACTTAGACACTTTTTTTTGCAGACTTAGACACAAAGACTACCCTAGACTCAACATTCGCTCTGATACCAAATTGATGCGGGACAGACACGCGACCTGGGACTCTAGCTCGCGATCGTCCCTATGCGAGGGAAACGTCGGACCGGGCGCGGTTGAGAAATCGGCTCTGAGTATCGGGTATCGGCCTTTCCGCGTTAACTCGGGTTGAGTCACGGGACGATCACTCACTCTCGCTCTCGCGGCGGTGATAAAATGATAACAAGCTAGATAATCTATCACTCATGTAGCGGCATATACAAAAATATACAAGTAAAGTAATGCCTACGAGGAGGGTAGCGAGTATACCTCCACGCTCCGGGCGTGGGGAAGACGTTTTCGGCCAAGTACGGTAACAACGGTAAAAGTTAATTACAAGAGTGAATTTTATTACCCACTCCACGCAGGGAGGTAAAGGGCTACAAGTGGAGCCCGGGAGGACCGACCCTGGGTTGACGGGTAGCAATTTGGAGGTGCGTACAGCACGAACTCGGCCTGCTGGTCCGACTCGACACTATTCCAACTCGGTGCTGCGCCAACTCGGTGGCTGACTCACTGGACAGTAAGGAACGGTTTCTAAAGGAATGTCGCCTTCCTAATATCTTCTGGAGGTGCCGCTTGGCTGGGACGATGGAAGGACGTCCCTGAACGACTTCCTGAAGTGGCGGCTCCTGAAGTTGATTTTTGATATTTATTTCTGAATTTCTCCTGGGATGTAATTTCGGACCTGCACAGAAAACAGATCTGCAGGCCTCGGTGACACGGATTATGATGCTCAGATCCGGAGGCCGATCGAGACTTGGCTGGTACCGTTAGAAAGAGCACTCATAGATCTACAACATATAATTTTGACAGCTCCATCCACCGAACGGATTGAAAATGAATAGGACTGTAACACTATTTTTGTTTCTGACTCAGACTGACAGACACACAAGGCCGCAAGGGATCTGCCTGAAACTGACGTTTGACCAAGGGTCAAATGAATTTTATAGACTCCACGAAAATTATGGTGGAAGGGGATATATGTGTGGAACATTGAGTAATTTTTTAAGATTTTCTGAAAATTTGTAAGAGGGTGGGGAAAATGCGACAAGGTGACTCTATCCCGTAGATCTGTAAAAGGGCAGAGACAAACAAAAATATGGGAAAAATACCTAACGACTTCCAAATGACACAAAATTTGAACTGGAGCTTTAGGGAGATGGGCAGAACAAACTCTCAAAATTAGGGCTCGATCAGACATCAAAAAAAAAGATAAAATTTCAGAGTTGAGGTTATGTCCTGATTTGGACAGAACTCCGGCGATGGCGGTGGCGGCGCGATGGCGGCACAAACGGAAGGCGGCGGCCGGAAGTCGCATCTAGCAGAGGTTGGAGATCTTGGAGTCACACCAAGATGAGGGCTTCACATCCTAGAATGGGCAGCAATCACTGCTGTAAGGGGGAGATGAGAGACACAAGGGGTGCCCCTTGGGCTTGCTCTTGTCAAAAATACTTAGTTCTTCATTAATTCTTCTAATGACACTATACATAGGCTTATTTAGAGAATGGAAAGGGGTGGGGGATGGGAATTTCGTGGGAGAGAGGCCATTTTCTTCCTCCATGTGGTCAAAAACCTAAAATAAATAAATTACATATGCAGGGGACACTCCTTTGAAAGGAAGGAAGGCATCTTGAACTTTTTAGTCCATCTATCCCCTTTGAATGTCAAACCATCTAGAAGCCCACCTTGGACATTTGACTAGCCCCACATGGACCCCTAGGGCTTAGGTGGACCAATGGGAAAGGGTATGGTGGCCCCTTTATGGTCCTACTGGACTTTTGCACAAAAACGCAAAGAATCCTAAGGAATGACAAAGTGGCTTATAAAGCCTTACAATTGCACATGTATTTTCCCAAGGATATAAAAGCAAACTAAAGGACACAAATACAAAAATAAAAGTTAGTGCCCGGTGTTGATTCCCCTCAGCTGGCCTGTGAAGGCGTTGTAGCCAAAAACTGGGCGATTGGCCTGTGAAGGCGTTGTAGCCGGAAACTGGGACTGGGAATTGGCGATGGCCGACCCTCAGGGGTGTGTTGGCCACCATCGTTGCAAGGTGATAATGAGGTAGCCATCGGTGCGGTGTTGTGGTCGACGACTTCCATTAGTGAGGAATGGAGAGGGAGAGTTTTTTTTTCTCTTTACCAGCTCTACCTCCCTTGCGGGTTTTCGCCAGAGCTGGCCCCCTTTTGCTTTTTTCGGTGCGCCCTTGCGGGTTTTCACACCGAGGGGTTACCCGATTTTGCCTGAGGCGCCCTTTCAGGTTTTCACCTCAGCTGGGTCGGTGGCAATTTTTGCCCCCAGTCGCCTCTTTGTAATGACGATAGCCGAGTCCGCCGTGGTATCTCTATTTTTAACCCCATTTTTTATTTTATTTTTTTGGAGATTGTCATCCATAGCATGCTGTTGTTAGGGGACGTAACCTGGAACTGGAGATTGTAGATGACTGGGTATTGTTCCGCCTCTAGCAAGGGCTTTTAGAAATTGTCACGTTACGGTGCTGAGGGCCACTTCGTGGTGCCAGGATGTGACTGGGGTTATAGCTGGTGGGTCAGGGATTACAGGGGGAACTGGGATCATACTGAGACTCAGGAGTTCTGGATTTAAAGAACATATAGGATGCAGTAGTGTAGAATGATGAGAGTCTGGGAATAGGCTGAGACTGGAGTTGGCCGATTTGGCGACTAGGATGTCGCATAGATACCGGGACTTGTCGGCCTGCCGCGACGGTGCGAGGGCCAAAAGTAAAATGGGCTAGATGGCGTGATGTAAGATTGACTGGGGATTGCAGGGTTGATGACCTGGCAATGTGGGTCGATCGAACGCCGATATCCGGGGAGGCCTATGACCTATTGAGGAGTGGGTGGAAGGCCACCCTAACTGGTGGGGAGAGGAAGATTTTCTCATTATCGGCTCTACCGCCCTTTCGGGTTTTCGACAGAGCCGACCCCCTTTAGCTTTTTCCGATGCGCCCTTATAAGTTTTCACGTCGAGGGGTTTCCCAATTTTACCTGAGACGCCATTTTGGGTTTCTGCCTCAGCCGGGTTCTTGGCCTTTTTGCCCCCAGTAGCCCCCTTGCAATGAGGGTGACTGGGTCTGCCGGGGTAGCTCTATTTTTAACCCCATTTTTTAGTTTTTTTTCTTACCTAAGAGCCTGACGGCTGGATTGTTGCTGGCGCAGAGGTGTCATTGCTCTTGTCGTGGCAAGGACGAAGGTGGGGGGGTGGGGGGTTGACCCCCGAGAATGCCTGGCGGTGGTTCTGAGAGGGCTTGGCCGGGAATCGGAGATTGGAAGGAATGATTGGTTAGACCCTCTACAGGGGAAGGCCGGTTTAACTGGTAGTAGCTGGGACGTGCGCCTTAGTCTGGCTGGCGCACGAACTCATGTTCAGGTGCATAGTATAGCTTCATATGTTTGCCATTGAGAGGTGGGAAGGGTTTGTCACCCTTGTGGTCCACGACCGTGTAAGCCCCACTCTCATAGACGTTGTGGATGATGTATGGACCTCGCCAATTTGGCTATAGTTTTCCATTGGAGCGCCCCGCCATGACTTCCTTTTCCTTGATCATGACAAGGTCACCTTGCTTGAAGGCTCGTTGCTTGACGAGCTTATCATAGGCTCGCGCCATACGGGCCTGGTATACTTGTAGGTGTTTGTAGGCTTCGAGTCGTTTGCCTTCTAGATCGGCGAGCTCTTCTAGCCTTCTATGGTATTCATTTTCGTTTGGGCCGGCGAGGCCGGTGTGGATCGCCACGCGGTAAGAGACCAACTGGACTTCAATGGGGATAACGGCTTCTGCCCCATAAGCAAGGGAGAACGGCGAACACCCCGTAGGGGTTTTGTAGATCGTCCGGTAGGCCCATAGTGCCTCGAAGACCTTCTAACCCCAATCACGTCTCCGGTGGCCAACCATTTTAGCCAGGAGCTTGCATAGGGTTTTGTAGAAGGCTTTCGCCAAGCCGTTGGCCTGGGGGTTGTAAATCGAAGAGGTCCTCTAGTTGATGTGAAATTTGGCCGCTAGTTGGTACACGGCCTTATTCTTAAATGGTGTCCCATTATCGGACACTATGCGACTGGGAGTACCGAATCGGTAGATGATGTTGTGCCGGACAAATCTGGCGACCACTTCGTCGGTGACCTCCCGCAAGGGAAAGGCTTCCGCCCAGCGAGAGAAGTAGTCGGTGGCGGCCAAGATGCATTTGTGGCCCTTGGAAGATGGCGGGAAAGGCCCCGCGACGTCCATGCCCCACTCGGCGAATGGCCAAGTGGGGGCTGTAGGACGTAGTGGGTTATGAGGTTTTCTGGGTACTGGGCCAAAGACTTGGCATTGATGGCATGTACGGGCGTACTGGACGCAATCCGCGTACATGATTGGCCAATAGAAGCCTTTGAGCTTGATGTTGTGCTTCATTCGATCTCCGGCCTGGTGCACGCTGCACAATCTGGATTGAACTTCCTGCATAATGGCTCGAGCCTCGGCTGGGGAGACGCATCTCAGGAGAATCGACTTGTCCTTCTCGTGGACCAGTCGGTACAGGGAGTCACCAATCAACTCATAGGATGTTGCTCGACGGAGTAGCTGAGCCCTTTGAGCTCGGTCAGGAGGGAGCCACCCTTTCTTGAACTTGACGATGAGCTCACGCCAATCTTCATCTTCTGGGGGAGTGTTCTGGTCGAGGTCATAGACCTCGTAGACAGTAAGACCAGTGTTGCCCTCGAGTGAGCTCGGCATCAGTCTTCTGCGCTTGACGATGATGTCGACCTCGCCCTCGGGCGGGAGCTTGATAGCCGTAGCCAATTTTGCCAGGGCATCGGTCTGGGCATTGCTACTTCTGGGAATGTGATCTATTTCAAAGAAATAGAACTTCTGAGCTACTCTTGTGACGGCGATGTGGTACGAGACCAACTCCGGCTTTCGCACGTCATAGATGTCGAGGACTTGCCAGACTATTAGCTGAGTGTCCCCATAGGCTTTGAGGCATCTAATGCCCATGTTGAGGGCCATCTGAAGCCCAATGAGTAGAGCTTCGTATTCGGCCTCATTGTTGGTCAGGGACTTCATGAGGGCGCAAGAGTTATACAAAACTCCACCCTGAGGAGTCAGGAAAACGATGCCGGCACCTGCCATGATGGCTGGATCTTGGTTATTCCGGGTAATCCTCCGGGAAGCGCCATCGAAGTAGAGCTCCCAGTAGGGTACATTGGCTGTGAGAGCACTTTGATGCCAGTAATGCAAGACATCTCCACTCCGTTCAACCGGTTGTTATGATTGGACAGCAAGGGACTCCTCGTTAGGGAGCTCCGTGTTGAGAGGTGAGTCGTCTGGTACCGAATGGGCCGCCAAGAATTCAGCCATGCCCTGTCCCTTGATTGCCTTTCTGGGGACATAAGTGATGTCGTACTCTATTATCAGGAGAGCCCACTTTCCCAGTCGGCCTGAGAGGACGGGCTGTCTGAGGAGGTACTTCAGGAGGTCCTACTTGGATATGAGCTCGACTCGATGGGACAGGAGGTAATGCCGTAGCTTCTTGATGGCGAATACCAATGCCAAGCAAACTTTCTCCATGGAGGAGTAGCGGTACTCGGCACCGATCAGTTTCCGACTGAGGTAGTAGAGCGGCTGCTCTTTACCCTCTTTGTTGATTTGCGCCAATAGAGCTCCTAGCGAAGCGTCCATGGCGGCGATATAGAGTATAAGGGGTTTGCCCTTGACTGGTGCCCCCAGGACTGGGGGAGTAAGGAGGTACTCCTTGATTTGCTCGAAAGCGGCGTGGCATTCCGAGTCCCATACGAATGGGCGTCTTTCTTCATCAGCTTGCTGAAAGGTGCACACCGACCGAAGAGGTTGGAGATGAATATTCGAATGTAGGTCAGTCTTCCTTGGAAGGACCTGAGTTCAGTGAGGTTGCTGGGTGGTGGAAGCTCCCCGATCGCTCTGATCTTGCTGGGGTCCACCTCAATTCCTCAATATCTGACGATGAAGCCGAGAAACTTGCCGTTGGAAACACCGAAGGCCCATTTCATGGGGTTCATCTTGAGCCCGTATTACCGGAGACGATCGAAGACTTGGTGTAGATCACACATGTGGTCTTCCCATCTTTTAGTCTTGATGACGAGGTCGTCAACGTAACATTCGACGATATTGTGCAGCATCTCGTCGAATATTTTGATCATAGCTCTTTGGTAAGTAACGTCGGCATTCTTTAAACTGAAGGGCATGCGCTTATAGTTGAAAATTCCTTTGGGGGATCTAAAAGCTATGTGGTTCTTGTCCTTGAGGGACATCCGGATCTGGTTATAACCGGACAACCCGTCCATGAAAGATAAGGCTTCATGTCCAGTGGTCATGTCGACCATTGTTTCTGTGATCGAAACTGGAAAGTCATCCTTTGGACAAGCTTTGTTGAGGTCCCGGAAGTCGACACAGATGCGGACTTGACCATTTTTCTTCTTGACTGGGACTATGTTGGAGATCCAGATTGGGTAGATACACGGCTCGATGAAGTCGACCTCCGCCATTTTATTGACTTCGGTCGAAACCTGGAGTTTCAGCTCATGGCGCATGCGCCGCTGTGGCTATTTGACTGGAGAGACCGAGGGAAAAATGGCTAGCTCGTGCTCCGCTACGGAGGTGTCTAGCCCCGGCATCTCCCTGTATGTCCAGGCGAAGCGGTCTTTATACTCCAGCAGGAGTTGCTTGTAATCCCGCCTTCTGCCTCGGTGAGGAGAGCGCTGACGAACATGAGCTGGGGGGCTTCATCTCCGCCCAAGTTGATTTCAATGAGTTCATAAATGGTCGCATGGCCGCCGTCCTCTAGCTCGGGAGGAGCAGGTTGGAAGTCGATGAAATCCTCATCATCGGTGTCAGCTTCGTGTATTTCTTGATTTTTAAAGCCACCGGTTGACGCCGATGGGACTGGAGAGTTATTGTTACTGGAATCCATCAAGGATTGACCGGGCCGCCAGCTTCTGGCCAGTAGTTGTCAACTGGGGTTACTGAGGTTTCCCCAAAGTTGCCTGATAAAGCTGACAATCCTTCATAGCTAGTATTCTGGACCACCACCCCCCCTCATTAAGAGAGTTTATTGAACCAAGTCCTTCGACCGGCTGGGTGGCAGGAGGAGCTTCTTCGGCCCCGATATCTTTGCAGGGAGGCGAGGAAGGTTCCTCAACTGCTTGGACTGGAGTGCCAGCTCTGACGGGGATCGAGATCAGGATCTCCTCTTCCTCATCCCCGGAGCTATCGAATTTGGCCTTGACTTTAGCCCGGTCATCGACCGGCTGCGCCAAGCCTATGGCGTTAACCGCGTAGTGAACGTGAAAGTCCGGGTCTTGGTCTTGGTCATAGCCAAGTCCCCTGGTATCCTTGTGAAAGGACGGGGGTTGCCCCCTGACTTAGGAAGGGGTCCACAGCTGGTGGAAATATCTTCATTGTGCGGAAGCTTGCCATTGGGGGATGTGTTGCTTTAGACACATTTCCCGAATGTGCGGCGACAGGTCATCCAGTACCTGGACTACTTTAGGGGTATCATCGGCTCATTTGGACTAGCCGAAGCCGTCATTTGGTGGGGCTTGAGGAACCATGTCACTCTTATAGAAGACAATGGGTTTGCCCCTATTAGCCTTCTTCTTGTTTTTGCGTTGTCGCTTGAAGGTGACAATAAACATCGTCGGTGACTCAACGTTGTGCTCTTCCGACACACACTGGAACTGGATGCAGTCTGGTGGCAAGCTTATGCTCTGGCCGATAGCTCGACTAATAAGGTTAGCCTCGAAGTCGACCTTGCACCTCTCGGGGTGATCTGGGGTTGACTTGGAGCTGAGGTGTAGCCGATGCAGCATGGCCTTCTCCTCGTCAACGGAGAAGAGATCATTCTCATCTTCCTCTGAGAGCTAGCCATTGCTTTTGCTCTTGATCACGGGGTATGGACTAATCCCCCTAAAGTAGAGCTCGGTGTCGGCAAGATTGCATTTCGCTAGAGTGAATGGTGACAGGTCTGCGAAGACCATGTGTTGTTCCCCGCCCTTGGCAAACTTGATGCATTGGTGGAGAGTTGATGGGACGACCCAATTTTCATGTAGCCAGGGTCTGCCCAGTAGCACCTTATATGATGTCTTGGCATCGATGATGTAGACTGTCACCTTGGAGGTGAAATCATCGAGCACCAGATCAGCATCCACCCAGCCGAGGACATCCTCGGTGTCTTGGTTGAAGCCGGATATCTTGACCGCTTGAACCTTCTAGAGGTATGGGGTCAGATATAAAGTCTTGAATGTTTTGAGCGGCATGATGTTGACAGCGGCACCAGCGTCCACCAGGATCCGATTCACATCATGCCCATTGACCTTCCCCTTCATGTAGAGAGGACGGTTGTGGCATGGAGGGGATAGCAGCATATCCTTCTTCGTGAAGGAGACGGTGGCTGTGAAGGCTTCATAGGCAGCCGCCTTCATTTCCGTGACATGTGCTTCATAAGCTTCCGGCTCTTAGAGTATAGTGATTAGAGTTTCTCTTAGCTATTTACTCCTAGCGATGGCTTCCCAAATTGTAATGTTGGCGGGGAAGCGCTTCATCTGGTGGAGGACTTTTCGGTCAGCACGAGCTCGAGCATCCTCCAAGGAGGCAAGTATGTCAGGCTGAGCTTTCTGCGAGCTGCCGCGCTACTCCCCATCCAAGAGTTGCATTGCCTTGCATTTACCACCGGGATCGGACTGACACTGATCACCCGTGGACTCCTGGAATTGGGGTGTCAATGATGGCTCTTCTGGGAGTGACGGGCGGGCTGGCTCGTCCTTGCCTGACGGTCCTGCTTGTTCCGTAGAAGGAGTTGGAGCTGGTGCAGTGACTGGAATGCTGGCAGCAATCTCTTCAATGCCGGAAGGATCGAAGATGCCAGGTCCCTTCTGAATTTCTACGCTCCTCTCCTCGAAAGAGGATGATTCACTCCGGGTCGAAGGTGCACGGGTGAAGGGGTAGCTCGGGAATTCTCCCGCGGCCTCTACCACGTCCCCGGCCATGACCTCGGCCGCGGCCAGTGTGTTTTGGAGCTGGCTGTAGCCCGAGCGGGGCAGTGGTTCTTTATCTGGTTCGAGAGGCCACTGGCTCGCCTCGCCAAGAAGCGTTGATGTTATCAGGAGGTGGGATGGCCACCATGTTGCAGGTGCAGCTCCGAAACATTTCTTCCAGCTGATCTATTGTGATCTACTTGTCATTAAAGCACAAGGAGAGCTCGTCTGGAATCAGGAGTCTTTCACCGTTCTTGAGCTTTTAGATCATCTCTTGGACCCAGTTTCTGAGGCGGGCTTGCTTCTGTATTTCTTCCCACGGGATATAGCTGTCGAGCGGGAGAGATCCGGTAGGACGAGGAGGAACTTATTCCTCCAGGTCATCAATGAGTCGTTGTAGCCTCTAGAGAGGCGTTAGCTCAGCTGGTGATTATAGGGCGGCCGCTTGTTCAGCTTGCTTCTTCAGTCATCTTCTTAGGTTCTTCCTCCTATTTTTCTCCTGTTTCTAGGCGACGGCAACCTCCAGGGGAGTAGGAGGAAGAATTACTGGGGCCAGAGTCGATAAATTCCCATGAGGGTATCTCCGAGTTGGTGTCCTGGCAGAGTGGGGTTGGAGACTTTTCTTCGTCCGAATTTCAATCCAAGTACCTTCCGCTTGTTGTATCTAGAAGGTGGCATTGATCGCCTGCTCGATTACCTCAAGTGGTAATTCTTGGTATGCTGGGATACTAGGACTGGCATCCGAAGACGTGTGCATGGTTTGATGCATTAACCGCGGTGGCGATAGGAGTCTACAAGGAGTTGGTAGACTGGTGCTGGCGTCCGAAGACGTATGCGTGGTTTGATGCCTTAGCCGTGGTGGCGTGGGAGGTGTCTTCTGATGAGCTGGTACACTAGAACCAGTGTCCGAAGACATATGCGCGATTTGATGCCTTACCCGCGGTGGCAGTGTCTTTTGCTGAGAAGCAGACTGGGAGATGTGTTTGTTGTCTTGCTCCTTAGTCTTGCCTTTGTGATCATGCTGAGAGCAAGGTCCAGCGATAGTCGAAGGTGCCATGGGATATTGCCGCTCTGGGTAGTTACCCCGACTCTGTGCATTGATTAGGCCTCGTGGCGATGGGCCCGTCTTATGGGTCGAAGTCGGTGAAGACTCCGAAGATGTCCTCTTTGCGATCTGGAATGGGTTAGAGGGTGAGCGGGGAGGACCCGATGGCTCACCAGCTGAGGGGCCATGACACGGCTGGGTCGGGACCTCACCCTGCTTTTACTTCCCCTTCTTATCCTCGGATGCCAGAGACGGAGGTAGGGCAGGAGGAGAGCAAGAGGGACCTGAGGAGCCCATCGTCGTCTCGCCCACCAGAACATTCTCTTGGCCAAAAAGGCCCATGAGAAGACTGGCGGTGTCTTCTTCGGAGAAGGGGAGAGATTCCAGCTCCCGCCAGGGCCACCATTGCACGGCCGAAGTGGCAGGGGCCGGCTGGTTGGCTGGTGGTGTCTGGGATCCCGGAGGGGCCGGAGTAATAGGGGGATGGATGACGTTGACCGAGAAGTTGCTCGGATCCATCTCTTGACTGGCGTCCTGCTCCCTACGCCGTCACAATCTCTCGAGCGTTTCTCAATTATCGGTCCGAAACTCAAGCCAT
Organism: Amorphophallus konjac; assembly: GCA_022559845.1. NCBI lineage: Eukaryota > Viridiplantae > Streptophyta > Magnoliopsida > Alismatales > Araceae > Amorphophallus > Amorphophallus konjac. Next base: position 123,652,219 of record CM040119.1, on the reverse strand, counting down.
TCTGGAGTATATTGGCAAGGCAGCTCGTGCCAATTTTCTTGAGGGGGATCTAGCCGCTCTGGCGCATCTCTGGCGATGCTTAGGGTTTCTTCGACATCTTGCCGAAGTCTTACGAGTGCCATGGAATTTCCCTTACAATCAATCTGCTCCCACCGGATCTGTTCCTGGATGAGATACTGAACTTCTTCACAGGACTCGATCGTGTGGCAGATTCTGGCGTGGAAAGGACAGTACTGGGAATGACTAAAGTCCCAGAAAGTGTAGTCTACCGGTGGATCACGGGGCATCACTTTCCCCCTCTCGACGAGGACATCGAAGAGTCCCCGGGTTCTCTCCTTGGGGAAGGAGGGGGGTCTGCGATCATGCCAGGGCCTCCACCCTGGATACCAGAGCAAACGCTCGCCCTGACTGGTGCTGGGCTCCCCTGCTTCGATATCAGAGAGGGAGAATGCGGCCATCATATGGACCACGCTGGTCGAGTAGTGGACCACGCGTGCTGCTTTAGCGGGCTTGGACCACGTATGTGGTTGTGGAGGATCGACGAGACCACTCTTCATTTTGACAAGACCGTCTCAGATCAGCTTCTGCACCTGAGTCTTGAAGACATAGCAATATTCAATTGGGTGACCTAGCATGCGATGATATGGGCAATAGCCAGGATCGTTGGTCTTCAGAGCCTCATCCAACTTGCGGATTTCTGGCAGCTTGACAATCTTCTGGGCCATGCAGAGGTCGAAGAGCATCTTCGTATGCTTCTTCTTGAAGGAGAAGGGTGTCTTCATACGCTCCGAGAAAGAGGGAGCGGCCGGCTTGTCTGCTGGCTTTTGTCAGGGCCGCTTGGTTCAGCCTCCTTATTGGCTTTGACGGCGGGGGTGAACTCGATGATGTTCACCTCCTTACCGGGTTGGCGTTCTCGCATTTGTTTACCCTTTGCTAAAGTATAGCTCGGGTTATCGGCGAAGAACATCTCTATTTCGGCGACTGCCAAGTTGAGCTTGTCGAAGCTTTTGATGTTGGTGCCGAGAAGCTTTTCGCTGACCTCGCTCACCAAGCCTCGACGACATATGATGATGGCATCTTCCTGGACTGGCGGGTTGACGCACCTCATGCTGAGGTCTCACCACCTCTTGATAAAATCGAGGGCGCTCTCGCCCTTCTTCTGCTAGAGAGAGTAGAGCTCGACTAGGGAGATCTTTCACTCGGCAATTTGGAAGCGGTCGAGGAACTTTTTCTGGAGATCGGGCCAGTCGATGACTGAGTTAGGCTTCAGGCGGGAATACCATTGGAAGGCCGTTCCCGTAAGTGAAGTAGCGAAGTAGCGGAGGAGATATGATTCATCCAATGCTAACTCGCCCATGGCCGTAACATAGTAGGCCAAGTGTTCATGTGAAGACCCTTACCCGTCGAACTTCTGTAGCTTCGGGGACTTGGCATATTCCGGAGGAAGATTTTTCAATTGGTGGTGAAGCGGGTAGGGCACACTATAGAGATCTATAGTGGCAACCCCTTCACCATACTGAGCGAGCTTTGTCTCGACAATCCACTTGATCATCTGGCGTTGTGCCATGAGATTTTTCGGCACTGGTGTTGAATGGGCGTGATCTCGCGTTGGTCCTGAGCTGGGAGGATGATCACTGGATAGTGAACTGCAAAGAAAGGGAAACGAATTAGGAGGCCCAGGGATAGTTCCCTGGGAAAACCCTCCGATGCTTAAGTCAGTAGAGCAATAGTGGAAGGTATTGAGGGAGGTTGAAAGAGATGCGTGAGATTCTCCAACACCAAGATGGTGAAGTGGTTCCTACTCAGGGAGTGTTAGGCATGTATCTGCCTTACCTGCTGCCGGAGGGAGTCCTTGGTTTATATAGCGAGCTCCCCCGAAGAGTCCCATAAGCTGAGGAGTTTTAGGCGGGAGTTACGTCCTCATCATGGGATCGTTACGTCCTCATCGTGGGCTCTTCATGACCTTGGGAGATCGTGGCACCCTTATCTTGCTGAACTCCTACTCATAAAGGACTATCAATGGCTGCATGGATAAGCATTTTTCAATTGATCCAAGCATGAGAAGTGCCAGCCCTGTCCGGGCTATGGGCGTAGCTCGGATGCAGTCAGATCGGAGTGGGCGCGGAGCGCCTGCCCTTATCTCGGTGGGGAGATGGCTTGGGCGTGGGTCTTCCTCCGTTCTGACGTTCGGGCCTTCCGAGCCTAAGGGCCGCCGAGGAAGGATGGGATCCCGAGTGATCTTTATTGGGCTTTTATGGCCGAAGTGGGCCCGAGAGGGCTATCACTTGGATGAGCTGAGCCTCGTTCGGTTCTGATGGGCCTAGTTTGGCTACTCTTAATTGGGCTACAGAAATTCCCCTCTCCAGGTGTATTGGAGGGTTGCGGATGAGCTTCGACCTGGGGCGTGCCGAACCCGACTACTGTCGGGGTTCGGGCAACTGCCGCTGAGGTGTTGGCACCATCGCGTTCAGCCAGCGGTGCCGATGCTTTGGCCGAAGGCCTAACAGGTTGCTGAGGGTGAAGGTCCCGTTCCTGAAGGAGATCTTGTAGGAGGGCCTTCAAATGATGGTTCTCTTTCACGAGAGTCTCAAGGGTCACCTCTTGAACCTCGTTTGCATGAGGATCATTATTGACCGGCTCCGCATTGATATGTGGGTCACGGTCCTTGACTGGGACTTCTTCTACACGTTCTGAAGCAAGCGATCTGGCAGAAGTGCCAATGTGACCTGTTGGGGCAGGCTATTGGGCCTGATGACGTAGCCTCCTGAAATGGGACAGGGCTGGTTCAGGTCATCAGACTGGGTGTCGGGTTGGTGTCCCATGGTATAGCACGCGAACACCTGAACCAAGTCGCTAATAAACTGGGATGTCCGCTTCCTCCGAGGGTGTTCCTCAGGGCGGACGGGTGCCCTCAGTCTGTCAAAGACCGAGGTGCGTTGTAGAGGAGCCTCCCTCCCGATGTCGGCCTGAGGAGAACTCAGGATGGGTTGCTGGCGGTCCCGAGAACGGGCTCGTCTTTGCCTCCGCTTGCCCGGGCGGGGGACGTTGGATGACTGGGCGTCGTCAGACGGCGCGATTGTGGGATCAGATGCGTCTTGCCTGATGCCGCGTCTGAGAACTCGCATGGGGTTTCTAATACGCACCCTCCGAACGGCTTGAGCTTCTTCCAGGGTGACCCAGATTCTTCTCAAGTCGGGTTGCTGGTCTCCCTTGTCATTGTTACGCCGACAAGACCTGGGAGTCTGTATATCAGGCTGGTGTGGGTGCCCCCGGACTACTACAGGGGCCCCCGCTCCTCTGGGCTTCGCCTTGTCCTCTTGCATTTGCCACAGGAGGTCAAAACGGTTGGAGGTGGGAACCGTAGGAACGGTTCGTTCCTGAGGTATGATGGGTTCACCCCCATTGAGGCGAATCTGTAGGTCACCTACAAGAATAGTCTTGCTAGAGTTCCTGGTTGCAGCAGCGAGTGCCTACCTTTACAGCCGTGGCGATGCTTCTTCTGGGGAGCGGAGGAAGACCCTACCCAAGGTGATAGACCAAGAAGAATCGGTCCATGGTGACTGGCAGCATGGAGCTGTCAGTTGCGAGTACTGAGATCGGCCCCCAGGGTACGGGACCTACATCGAGGGTATGTGGCTGGGTGACTCGGGTGTAAGCTTTCACTAGAGCCGATAGAAGTGTTGTCAATGCTCGAGATGATGCTCTTGCATTGGGAAGCAATGTTGTAGAAGATGCGGAGGTGCCGGCTGAAGCGGGATAGGACGCGAACCTGGGACTCTAGCTCGCGAACGTCCCTGAGCGAGGGAAACGTACGGATGTGTGCGGTTGAGAAACTGGCAATGAGTCTCGGGTATCTGCTTTTCCGCGTGCTCGGATTGAGTCACGGGACGGGTCACACTCACTCTCTCGCAGCGGTGATTGAAATAATATAACGAGCTAATTAACCTATCACTCATGCAGCGGCATATAAAAGTATATACGAGTAAAGCAAATGCCAAAGAGGGGAGCGGAAACGATACCTCCACGCTCCGGGCATGGGGAAGGCGATCCCGGCCAAGACTCGTACTCCCGGTACACAGTAATTAAATAATTACAGCAGTGATTTTATGACCCACTCCACGCAGGGAGGTAAAGGGTGACAACAGTAACCCGGGAATACCAAGCTTGGGGTTACGGGCAGTAATTTGGAATGCTCTCGGGCTGGAGACGGGCTGCTGGTCTGACTCGATTCTGTGGGGCCCGTGGGTCTGACTATTGGGACAGCGGTGCCCGGGCGTCTCCTTGCTGCGGCGGCTTGCTGTGATGCTGCACGGGGGATGCCGATCGATCTCCGGGAGCGGCGGTCGCCGAAGCTATCCCGGCGTATTTTTGCTGGAATTATCCGGCGGCTGCTTTGCTGGCCTATTCTCGGAGCAGAAATGCGCACCTACACGAAAATAAATTTTGCGCTCAGATCCAGTGTCGGATCGAGGCAAAATTGGTACCGATGGATAGAGGACTCAAAGGGCTACAACATATAATTATTTCAATCCATCCAGTAGACGGATTGGAAATGAAAACCTCTGTGGGTTGTAGTTATTTCTGGCTCAAAATTACAGACTGTCAGGACAGAATAGGACCTGCCTGAAAATGGATTTTGACCGACATAAAAACGATGGATCTAGACTCTGGAAAAATTATGGGTAGAAGAGGGGGATGTGAGGAACACGTATGAATTTTTGGGGAATTTTTGGAGAAGGCTAAGGGTGGGGGAAAATACAACAACACGACACTATCCCGCAGATCTGCTGATTGGCAGACTGTCAGGGGTGAAACTAAAATTACGGAAAAAATATCAAACGGTGGCGGATGGACACAAAATTTATATGGATGGAAAGCTAACACAAAGAGGAACAATCTCTCAAAATCTCAGCTTGAGCAGAGCTGGGAGCTGGGAGCTGGGAGAACCGACCTATTCTTTAGCTTGTTGTTCTGGATCTCGGAGTTCAGGACAACATGGTAAAGAGGTGGTGGTGGCGGCTCGTCGGCGGCACGAACGGAGGTGGCGGTGGCTGGACGTCGCATCTAGCGGAGGTGATAGAACTTGGAATCCACCAAGTTTATGGCTTCACACCATAGAGATTATAGAAGTCCATCTGCAAGGGGGAGAGAGGGAGAGAGGGGCACCCAAGGCTCCAAGAACACAAATGCTATTTTCTCTTCATTAACTCTCATAAAATGGAAAATACATGGATTATATAGAGAGGTACAAAAGATCTAAACTACCCCTAGATCTATGGTTAGGGAGGGTAAACAAGGGATAGCATAATTAATCCCACATGTGGTCAAATGACAAAATTAAATAAAATACAACAACGAATAAACAATAGTAAACGGGGCTTGACTAAGGGGTGGCCAATTTTGAATTTCTTTCCATCTTGTCCCCCCCTTGGTCCAAGTCCAATCTTAGACTTTGAACTAGCCCCACATGGGCTCTAGATCCTAGGTGGACCAATGGGAAATAAGGTGGGGGCCCCTGCTAGACCTACTGACATATTACATAGAAACCCAAAGGCCTTTTTGCAAAGAAACCCAAAGATTCCTAAAGACTAACCCTTTGGCTTATAATGCTTTACAATTGTAAACCCAATTAGCCAAGGATATAAATGCAAAAAAAAAGATACAAATGCAAAAATATAATATTAGTGCTCGGTGCTGATTCCCATCAATTCTCCCCGGGTGGGAAGAACTCGACCCCGTCGAGTAAGGGGTGCGACTGTGCGTGTGGCTCCGACGGATCTGTCACCGACAAGGTAGCGCGGAGTACGCTCCACTCCAAGTAATCGTCACCTGCTCATCCCGTATATATTCGATATGCACATGCTATTGTGGGAATGAGGCTAGTGGTGGACACTCCGGGGTGGGGTCACTCTCAAAGGAAAGAGACGGCTCAATGACTCACTAGGAATCACCGCTGGGTCCCTTTATGCGACTAGATCCGAGATATAGAATGGTAGAGCCGATCCCAGATTCCGGCAAGTCTACAGTGTACGCATTAGACCTGACTTGTCTCACACTTGAAAGGGACTGACATCGCGAGCTGACATGAGACCGACTATGCGACTCCTAATATGCTCGACACATGCATGTACGGACTCTAAGCAAATAAAGAAAAACACATACTCACACAAGACCCTAAACAAACCTACTGTTAGATCGACCCATACATATGCAATGGTGGACCAGGACATCCGAATGTGTGCCATGCATACACACGATGTAACCAAATGTAGGTGGCATCATGGAATCCTAGACATCCCACTATGCAACACTCATGCACTGACGGCCTTTTGGATTTGGGAGGTTTGGGGGCTTTGGGTGACTTGGGTGGGCCAGGAGAATCAAATTAACCTGCTTCATTACCCCAATGAACGGGTTCCTTACGGAGTGTAGGTGGATTGGCCTGTGGGGCAGAGGTGTGATAGTGAACTCCCCTAAAGAAATGGAGTAGATATGGTGGGTCAAGGGGTTCACTAGGGAAGGGGTCAAAGGGATCAAAGAAAGTATGACCTCTCAAACTAGGTTCCCACATGTCACGGTCCCATGTCTGAAGTTCTTGAAGGTGTAGGTGGTCACCTTCATCCATTATGGTAAGAGGGATGGTGATCTCATAGAGTAGATATGAGTCCTCCCTCGGGACAGCATTACCGTAAGAGGGGGCATAGTCAAGCTCATCGGGAACGGGGAAGAACAACAGGACCTCGGTGGTGATATGACCCAAGGTGTACACCGAGGTAATAGACCCCAAAGTCGGGAGCATGAAGCTATGACTATAGGGTTGGTCAGACCCTAAGGCCAACATATATGTCAGCTCCCATTGACATTCTAAACTCCTTAGTAGATCCTTCACACTTTCTATGAAGCAAAAGGATCGGAAAGCGGTGTGAAAGGAGTTAATGGGGACTACTAGGAGTGCTGGGTCCATGGATGGGTAGCAAGGTGGTCTAGGGACCAAGCCTATCTTGAGCCAACTAAGTAGTGGCTCGGTGATGATTAGCCTTCCCGTTAGAAGCACGGGTGAATCCAAATGAGGTGGCTCCGAATAAGGATCAGAAGTAGGTGGCAAAGGAGCTCTAGGGGAAGGGTTCCCCGACTGTGGTGGGTGAGGTCGCGGGGCAGAAGCATCCTGCCTCGTGAGCTCATGTGGAGAGGTAGATGCTCGCCGAAGGGCAGCATCAAACATTGACTCGAATGGCTCAACCTCTAGAGCGACCTGATAAGAATGCTCCAGAGTGGTCACGTCACGGCAAAGCAATTCAAATTGATAGTGAAGCTGCAAACCTCTCCAGAATTGAAATGCAGTCGTGGTGCTCTCCTCTCCAACTCCATATCCCAACCGGTACTCATCGTAGTCCCTAATGTACTCAGACACGGTTTTGTTGCCTTGGACGGGTCTGATCGGGGTTTTCCCTTTCATTGGGACTTGAGCGTAGGGGTTGGCCATAGTGGCAAAGAGATGGGAATTCGTTCCCCTAGGAGTCGGCATGCATTGGAACACTTTTTTTATTTTTTTATGTAAAACTTTTATGCAAGACTAATGCAAGCACCTAGACACGACTCTAAATGGTAAAAGGGGTAAAATGCGGACTTGAATAGAAACATAGACTCAACCCATATCTGATATGTGGCGGAGGTTTGATCCGAAGATCGCACTCACACAAGTGTGCTACCTTCCCGATAGGCGTAACCTATCATTCTAGGAACACCTTTTGATATACTGGGTATAGGAATGCAAATGCAAACTTTGGACCGACTAACCGACTACCCTAGACTCGACTTAGCTCTGATACCAATTTGATGCGGGACGGGACGCGAACCTGGGACTCTAGCTCGCGGACGTTCCTGAGCGAGGGAAACGTGCGGATGTGCGCGGTAGAGAAACCGGCAATGAGTCTCGGGTATCGGCTTTTTCGCGTGCTCGGATTGAGTCACGCGACGGGTCACACTCACTCTCTCGCAGCGGTGATTGAAATAATATAATGAACTAATTAACCTATCACTCATGTAGCGGCATATAAAAGTATATACGAGTAAAGTAAATGCCAAAGAGGGGAGCGGAAATGATACCTCCACGCTCCGGGCATGGGGAAGGCGATCCCGGCCAAGACTCGTACTCCCGGTACATAGTAATTAAATAATTACAGTAGTGATTTTATGGCCCACTCCACGTAGGGAGGTACAAGGGCGACAACAATAAATCGAGAATACCAAGCTTGGGTTGACGGGCAGCAATTTGGAAGGCTCTCGGGCCGGAGACGGGCTGCTGGTCCGGCTCGGTTCTGCAGGGCCCGCGGGACAGCAAGCGGGTCCGGATGCTGGGACGGCGGTGCCCGGGCGTCTCCTTGCTACGGCGGCTTGCTGGGATGCTGCACGGGGGATGCCGATCGATCTCCAGGAGCGGCGGTCACCGAAGCTATCCCGGCGTATTTTCGCTGGAATTATCCGGTGGCTGCTTTGCTGGCCTGTTCTCGGAGTAGAAATGCGCACCTCCAAAAAAATAATTTTTGCGCTCAGATCCGGTGTTGGATCGAGGCAAAATTGATACCGATGAATAGAGGACTCAAAGGGCTACAACATATAATTATCATAGATCCATCCAGTAGACAGACTGGAAATGAAAAACTATGTGGGTTGTAGTTATTTCTGGCTCGAAATTACAGACTGTCAGGACAGAACATGACCTGCCTAAAAATGGATTTTGACCGACAAAAACTATGGATCTAGACTCCGGGAAAATTATGGGTGGAAGAGGGGGATGTGAGGAACACGTATGAATTTTTTGGGAATTTTTGGAGAAGGCTAAGTTTGGGGGAAAATACAACAACACGACACTATCCCTCAGATCTGCTGATTGGCAGACTGTCAGGGGTGGAACTAAAATTACGGGAAAAATACCAAACGGTGGAGGATGGACACAAAATTTATATGGATGGAAAGCTAACACAAAGAGGAACAATCTCTCAAAATCTCAGCTCGATCAGAGCTGGGAGCTGGGAGACCCGACATGTTCTTTAGCTTGCTGATCTGGATCTCGGAGTTCAAGACAACAGGGTAAAGAGGTGGTGGTGGCGACTCGTCGGCGGCATGAACGGAGGCGGCGGCGGCTGGACGTCGCATCCAGCGGAGGTGATAGCACTTGGAATCCACCAAGTTTATGGCTTCACACCATAGAAATTATAGAAATCCATCTGCAAGGGGGAGAGAGGGAGAGAGGGGCACCCAAGGCTCCAAGAACACAAATGCTATTTTCTCTTCATTAATTCTCATAAAATGGAAAATACATGGATTATATAGAGAGGTATAAAAGACCTAAACTACCCCTAGATCTAGGTTAGGGAGGGGTAAACAAGGGATAGCATAATTAATCCCCCATGTGGTCAAATGACCAAATTAAATAAAATACAACAACGAATAAACAATAGTAAAGGGGGGGGGGCGCCCCCTTGACTAAGGGGTGCCCAATTTTGAATTTCTTTCCATCTTGTCCCCCCCTTGGTCCAAGTCCAATCTTAGACTTTGAACTAGTCCCACATGGGCCCTAGATCCCAGGTGGACGAATGGGAAATAAGGTGGGGGCCCCTGCTAGACCTACTGACATATTACATAGAAACCCAAAGGCCTTTTTGCAAAGAAACCCAAAGATTCCTAAAGACTAACCCTTTGGCTTATAATGCCTGACAATTGCAAACCCAATTAGTCAAGGATATAAATGCAAACAAAAGGATACAAATGTAAAAATATTATATTAGTGCTCGGTGCTGATTCCCATCACTGGCGACCCGAGGTTATGAACCTGTACCGAGTGCTGGCAGAGCTGGAGTGTGGGACGAAGGGCCCACGGCCGACATGGGAATTGCTGCGTCCCATAGGGGCAATCTCGTGCTAAGAGACGACGTTACTGGATGGTAAGGGGAAGAACCCCATAGTGGAGCTGAGAGGCTCGGGGCTTGACGTGGAAAGTCTACACCGGGAACCGACCTTGAGAAATCCCGGGGTTGTGTGCCCGATCTAGACGCTGAGGAGCCTCAAACGCGGGTTGAGAACCCGTGCCGGACGATGGCACTTTCGGGGTTTGGGTCGAAAGACCCAAGCAGAGTATTGGGGAGCCTTGGCCCGGGTGGGAGAAGCCGTACAGGGAGCCGGCTCGACTGGGGCTCGGACCCGAAGGCCAGAATGGGGTGCTGGGAAGCCGGGCGCCCGGGGGTGGAAACCCGTGTCAGGTGCCGGCTTGACTAGGGCTTAGGGTTGGAGGCCCGAGCAGGATGCTGTAGTGGTGGCCGAAGCTTGGGGCATGGGGCCCGTGATGGAGATCGGCCGAGACGGGGCCCAGGGGGGGAAGCTCCCCCAGGCAGGGGATGATTTGGGACCCCGACGGGGGCCGATGCTGGATGGCCCGAGTCTGACGCTCAAGCGGGCCACCGAAGCTGGGGACTGACGCGGCATGTCTGCCATGCCGGAAGGAGCGGAAGTTGAGAGTAGCTGTGGAATAGCCACGGGGACCACACCCAAGAAGTAGGGTGATCCAACGACTGGGGCGAAGCTGCCAAAAACGATCGGCATCGCCAAGTATCCCACCCGCGCGTGGGTGGCGATGACGATGGGACCGTAGGGAATGGCCTCCATAGTTGCTAGAGTTCCGGATGTTGGGGTGGCGACGGTTGGTGACGGTCGCCGAGGGCGGTCGGAGCGCGAGCTGGGAGCTATTGGGAAATGCGCATGAGTACCCTCCTCTACCTCTCCTGCAAGGACAGGACAATGGCACCAGGGCTTCAGGGCTGGCATCAGGCTTTTCTTCAACAAAAAGAAGGAAGGCGGGAGACTTCCCACCGGGCATGCCATCCTTTTTGTCGTGGGGGTTTTTATACCGATGACCGGGATGAAGGTAGGAATACAGCGGGAAAGGAAAATATGGGAGTTTGATGTATCTCGGGTATCCTCCCTTACGGTTGTATGCCCCTTACGGCAGCACCGGGCACTCTCCTTTTACGGAAAGTCGAAGAAGGTCGAATGGCACGGAAATGTCAGGGGGTAGGTTAGCTGGATAGGGTGAGGGAGTGCCAGTCGATTTCTCGACAATCACCTATGGAATCAAGGGTTGACCAGGGAAGCGTCTCTAGGACGGGGCACGTGGGCTTGAGAGATCGGGCGACACGTGGATAGAAGAGGTTCCACGGGTGCGAGTGCACAGGCGATTGTGGGAATCGTGTACTGGACGTCTTTCCCCACCGATCGCAAGCAATCAGTGTTTATTTACATCGGATTGAATCTGAACCCCTTCGTTCTGTGCTGAAGAGAAGTTTGTATGTGTCTGAAGCCATGGGTAGAGTGTCGGGAGCATTCCGAGGCTATGGGTACGCTTTCGACCGAGAGGCGTTTGCTGAGGGTCAGGGATATTGGACACATGTGCCGAGTGGTGTAGGTAGAAAGCTGGGGCCCGCGTACGGGTGCTTGTATTTAACTGGTTTGATGCTGTATGAGAGCCACATGGGCTTTACAAATGGGCCGAGGGGGCCAAAATACAATTGGCGCAAGCCGCGGGACAATTCCGATGCATGGGTCAGTCCCAGGGTCAATGTGTAACAAGGCAGATATCTGCTTGTTTTACAGAGACTTTCCTCGGGGAGCTACGGGGAGGCCCGAGTCGCAGAGGAAGGGCTAGACTGGATGGCAGGGGCGGACTATAATGGGCGCCTGAGGGAGGCCGGATGCGGCTCGAAAATGAGCGGTCGGGTACAGGTCCCGGGGGGCGAGTGTCATCATGCTGGGGAGTCGAGGCCGGCCCCGGGAATATTACTTCCGGGCCAATGGTCCGGCTAACTCAAGCCATCAGTCCGAGCGGTGGGCGGCTAGATCGGGGCGAGCGGTAGGCACGCGGTTCCGTGACAGAAGTAGGTGCGGCATCATGGCATATGCGTAGCCACCGTGGGTTGTCATACGCAGGTGGACCCGAGATACGGGTGTGTTCGCCATTGTCATAACGCCTTATGTGCGACAAGAATGGACATGTGTGCGATGGCTAGACGCCGCGTGAGGGGAGTACGTGTGACATACCCTCGGCGTGTACAAGTCGATCAACAAGCCAACCACGCGCGCACTTAGCTCCTCGCGTCCTCGACCCTTGCTGGATGCCTGCGGAAATCCGAGGGTGCAGTAGTTAGGTCGTAGATTCTTGCATTTACCTCCTTTTTTCTATGCATGCTTCCAAGGGGTGGAATTTATATGGAAGTTGAAGAGGCAGGGAAGGGTTTAGGCAGACCAACTTGGTCCGGGTAAACCCTTAGAAAAATATTTTTATTTTGTTTACGGAGTGGGGGAGGGAGGGTTTAGGCGGACCAGCCCAAGGGGCTGGTCTGGTCCCTCTAAACCCCTCACGGAGGGGTTTTTTTGTTATTAAAAAAACATTTTTTTATTTTTTGATGGGTTTGGGCGGACCAGCCCCTCCAGTCTAGTCCGCCAAAACCTCTAGGGGTTGGCGCGCGGATCGGGGTAGGGGTTGGGTTTTCGTGTAAAAAAACACTACTTTTCTTTTTTTTTTGGTTTTCCCCAAGGGTTTAGGCGGACCAGGCAGACCAGCCTGGGGGTGTCAGGCTGGTCCGCCTAAACCCCCCCCCCCAAGGGGTTTAGGCGGACTAGCCTGGAGGTCTAGACTGGTCCGCCTAAACCCTCCCCCGGGGGGGTTTAGGCGGATTAGATTGAGATGGAGAGAGCGGGCGGTCCCACCTCTATAAAATCTGGATTTTATCCTATTTTTGTCCTACGCTTGACCAAGAAGAAGAAGACAAAAGAATACATGTCTTGAACTGGCTGACTGGACGCTTGTGCGCGTAGGCTGAGGAGGTTGACTCACGTGCTTCTGCGTGACCTCGGGCTTCGTTCTTCGGGACTCCTTTCACGCACGGGTACGCTGACGAACCTTGCATGAACCTCACGAACTGGGAACACGAACTGGAAGCAATTGGGACTGGGGGATTGTAATGCCCCGGGTTTTTCGGATCTGAATCTGTGGGTCTCGGATCGTCTTTTCCGCGGATTTCGGATTGTGTCCGATCGAGCTTCGGACTATTTTTACTGGGTGGTCGGACCCACTGGTGATGTGCCCGTGAGTTTCCTTGGGTCCGTGGTATTATGAGGAGCACGCCGGTAATTTTCTGTAATTTTCGGAGCACCTTTGTGGGTCCCAGGTTGCGTTTTAGGTTTTACGCGTGTTTTCCGTCTGTCGGACCTTCGGAACCCCGTATAGGGTGAACCGTTGCGTTCTCCGAACCCGGGACGTTACCAGGGTGATCAGCGTGTTCCGAGGATCGCGGGGGTGTATTTTCCTATTTTTTGATATTTTTTGGATTTTCTATATAAACCCCCTCCCTTTTTCTCTCTCTCCCCTCTCATTTCTCTCTTCTCTCCCTCTCTCTTCTCACGCTCTCTCCTCTACCTCTCTCTCCGGTGGCCGACAGAGGGGAGTGCGGGTGAGGTGGGGATGGCGCGGGCGAGGCACGGGCGAGGATGGATGAGGATCGAGGCGGTGGAGGTGCGGTGAAGCTCGGTCGCAGGTTCGTGGAACGGCGAGGCTTCAACGGCGTTTTCTTCGCGAATCGGCGAGCTCGGGACACGAAATCTTCGGTGGAGGTAGGGAGATGGACCCCCAACTCATTATTTCCCTTTTCCACGAGTTTTGTAGGCCGTGGCGAGCCGAGCGGGTTTATTTTCTCATTTTGGGGAAAATCCATGTTTTGGGGGAGTGAGCCAGATCTCTCATTTTACGGCATTTTTGGCCGATCCAGGGGTTTAGATGCATGCCTAGGGGCTTGAGGATAGATTCCCCTTCGTTTCCCCATCACCCGGGGGTGATCGGGGCGTGGATCGGATTTTTGGGTCGTTTCCCGTCGTTTCGCTCTCGAACGGGTGTGACGGTCCTTCCAGTGACCGTCACATGCTGTGACGCCCCAGGGTGGGTGCGTCACAGGGTCCTGTAGTGTCGGCAGGCGTCGATCGCTCTGGCGGTCTTACGATGAACCGCCAGAGGGTGTGACGCGCCTGGGCTCGACCGCTACATCCGTTTTCATGTTTTCGGACCGTTCGGATCACGAGTCCCTGACGCGCCTAGGTAGGACCGTCAGAGCCTTGTGACGCCCCTTCATGGGACCATCAGAGTTGACGCAGCCCATTTTCTAACACGCCTGGGTAGGACCGTCAGAGACTGTGACGCCCCTAAAGGTGTGCATCACAGCCTGTTTTCTCTCATCTTCTAACGCACCGGGTTAGGTGCATCAGAGACGATGACGCACCAGGGCTGGTGCGTCACAGACCGTGACGCACCAGGACTAGCGCGTCACAGCCGGTTTACACCGAGCGTCTGACGGCCCTTTGTTGGTGCGTCAGAGTGGTTGTGACGGTCGAGGCTTGGACCGTTACAGACTGTGACGGCCCAAGCTTAGACCGTCAGGCTCTGTGTGGTGCCGAGGTGAGTTTTCGTGTTCTCCGCGATCGTTTCGCGTCGTGTCGGTCCCTAGTCGACCCAGTCGTGACCCAGTGGTCTACTTGCAATCTTGTGAGTGCCCCAGACACCCGTGGGATTCTGTGTCTGTGTTTTGAGGGTGTCGGGAGGACCGTGCTACTTCATTTAGCATGCCCAGGGGTTTGAGAGTCCGGGTGACTTCTCGCGTGTCGGGCTTTCGTGTTACGCTAGACCGAGTCACCGTGTATCGGTGGGGGTGCGGTGGGGTCTCCCCCGTATGTCGTGAGTTTTTCCTGGAAGATGATTCCTGAGTGGGCCATGTGTTTGGCCTTGGACTGCGAGTCCAGTTATCGGCGTGGCAGCTTGTGCGTTGCCCTAAGAATCATGCTTCTGTGCTTTCCATGTGGGCCATGTGTGTAGCCTTGGACTGCGAGTCCAGTTGCCCAACCTGGGGCTGGAGGGTTCCCACTTGTCCTTGAGAAAGCAATTTGGTTTGGCGGTCTGTGAGCTGCCTTGGGAACCATGTTTTGGCATTTCTGCGTGGCCAGGTGCGTGGCCCGCGGATTGTGAGTCCCGTTTCTTCTCTGATTGTGGTCACCGTGCGATGGTGTTGGTACGTGGGACGGTCCCCGTACGTCGTCGGATGCGGATGTTGTTTTCCGTTGACTTGAGAGTCTACTCCGTAGTGACCCTCCACTAGTCATAGCCTGCTTACACGCGAGTGGTCCCACCTGGGAGTAGGTGGAGAGGCTTACCCTGAGAATGGTTTTTAGACTGGTTTCCGTCGGGCCCCTCGTCGGTAGCCAGAGTCCGGCTCCAGGGGAAAACCAGTCAGAGGCAAGACCTGGGACGCATGGTCTGTGTGTGCACACGTGGTTGGGGGCGGTTGGACCCACATCGACGGGCGTGACCCCAGCTAGTCACTTGTTTGTGGTTACTTGTAGGGTGTGTCAGTTCCCGCGGGGCCGGAGGGAGACACCTGAGACGCAGACTAAGACATCAGTGGACGCATTCGGCCTTGCTTCTAGTGGGAGGTACTCCTGTCGAGTCAGGAGTGACAGACTGTCAGTTTCTGTGACTTCGACCTTCGGGTTTTTGGTCGTGTTGACCGTTGAGTTTCGATTGTTTCGCCGTGGCACGTGTGTCGGTTTTCGTGCCGTGAGACTAGTGCTAGTGGCTTTACTGAGGTTGCGTCTTGTTGGCGACTGGATGGTCGGGGTTTCACCTTGGACAACGTGTCCAGGCTGGCCGTGTCCCGGGAGACAGGCCTCTACGGCGAGGTTGCTGTAGGTTTTACTTCGATAAGTGGTGCTAGTATGGTCCGGTTCCCGACTGCGAGATCGGGACTTCTCTTTTGCTTGGCCGGTACAGTGGGAGTAGTTGTTGTCACATCCCGAGCGCGGAAGCTTACCCGTGGCACGACAGTCCTTTATATAGAACCAAAGTGATCTAGCTAATTAGTAGAGATCTTCCTTAGACAATTTAAAGAGTGCGCAAATGACTAAGCAATTTACTAAGCTTAGACTTGAAACTAACATAAATAGTTCGAGCTATCGATTATTACAACTAACCAAAATGTCAAATTCGTAGAATCAACTACTAGTCCTCACTCCTTTATTAGTTTTTATCAAAGGAAATACAAATGACATAACTGGATAATACAACTGACATATGTAGGGTTACAAGTAACACAAAATAGTGGAATTACAATAACACAATTGACAACACAATTAACATGACAATTGATGACTCCATTTCTACACTCATCACTCATACTCATTCCCTTCCGAGTTCTGGTTGTCATCCAAATCACCTGAAAATGTTAGAAGCAACTGGATGAGCGAATCGCTCAGTAGGATTTACATCTCAAGATTTAACATGCTTTAAGTGGTTTACAAGTTCAATTAATGTTGGTAAATCTATGCATGTAGACAAGTAGATAACAAGGATTGTAAAATCGACAAGAGCAGTATAGGAATAACAAGTGAGAGTATATAGATTCCAACTTCAATAAGTAAGAGATATCAAGCAAGCAATAATTGGAATTAACAACAATTTTTCCAAGAAGGTAAGAACTCATGTCAAGCAAGTAATAGTAAGCAACGTAATTTCAAGCATGTATAATTGGAATTGGCTATTTATCAATTTCATTCAAGCAAATACTTTTACCCTTCTGCGGGTCTCAAGTCAATTGATCAAGTAATATCACATGAATGAGTGGAATGTCTAAAGTCTAGCAAGCAAGTACTCTGGTGCAATGCCAAACACCGTGGTCAATAAACTCCCATGGGCACAAGTACCTTCGGGTGCTCCTCCCAGGACCAGACCGGGTCCTATATGCACAGCATTGGTCTTGTTTGTTGACACCCACTCTCATTTATAGCCAATATCAAAATTTCAAGGTTTGACCACGTAGGATATATAAGGTGGATTTTGTGGAATGGAATTCAAGGACATATTGTTGTGTACGGACTAACTAAGAGTAAAACCAGTAACGTTTGATACACGGGAAAACTAGGTGAGATCGGTGCCTTGATGGCTGCCAGACATGTTCAGAAATGGCACCCTCACAGAGGGGTGCCCCTTTCTGTGGACTTTACAAGGGTTGGGGAGGCCAGTCAGGGTGTGAATGGCGCCTCCCTGGCTGTCATGTTTCAGTGAATGACGCCTGGATACAGGGCGCACCATTCAAGGGTTTTAAGGTTTCGGGAAAATCAGAAATCATCACTTTTGTGAATAGCGACCAAGCAGTGGTCGCTATTTCTTTCCTTTTTTTTATATGTAGCTGTTTGTTGAGGGAAATAGCGCCCGTTTCTGGGGTCATGCTTCAAGTGAATGGCGCCCTGGTCAGGGGCACCCTTCACTCAGGGTTATATATGCACTGGGCAGGTGCGTTCATAGACTCAAGTTACTGTTCATAATTTCAAGGTTTCTCAGAATCTAGAAGGAATAACATGGACAGGTAGAGAAAATTATCAGGATCATGGAAATGTGCTCATGCATTAGTTTTATGTTTTAGTTTCTCATATATTAAATTTTATAACATGGTGGTTATATTTTACATAGAATGAAATAACGACTGCGTATGCAGTCTTCATTTAAATGGCGCCCATGCCTGGGGTGCCCCATCATGAAATGGCGCCCAGGTGGGGGTCGTCCTATTCCTGAAGGTTGAATTGTTTAATTTCTATAAAATATATTATATCTATTTACTAAACATATACGTTATATCTATTTGCTAAACATGCTATATATTTTATGAGAAACATGTTTTATATACGTTATATCTATTTAGTAAACATGCTATATATTTTATGAGAAACATGCCGTATATACGTTATATCTATTTGCTAAACATGAGAAACATACTGTATATACTTTATATCTATTTGCTAAACATGCAATTGAGAGGGGTTTTGGGTTTGTATGTTTATGTTGTTATTAATGTAAGTTCTTGAGATTTTAGTTTTTCTTAGCCCTTTACATACTTTTCGGATCTTTATTTCAATTTCATGTCTTCTGCAAACTTGTTCATCTTTAAGTGCTCTACATTTCCTTCTTCTATCTTTTTCTCTAATTCTTCTCCGTTTTCAAGTTATTACATATTTTTCCACTTATTATCTTGGCACATTACTGTTCATCCGAGTTGATACCTTCTTTTGTTCCCCCATTTTTATGCCCTTCCAATCCTCTTTTCTCTATGAGTTCTTCATAAAAGTTTTTCCTCTCTTGTAGATCTAGAGTTTCTTTTTCTATCACTTCCTCCAATTCTTCTTAGTTTTTAAGTTATAATTAATTTTCCACGGTTCTATTTTCTACTCAGTCACTGTTCACCTGCGCCTATAGATCTCGGTTTTTCACATTTTTCACATTTTCCTCTTATTTTCTCTCTCTACACTCTTCATAAAACTTCTTCCTAACCCTCCGATCTTCAACTTTCTCTTCTATCACTTATTCTAATTCTCTCTAGTTTTAAAGTTATTTCTCTCTTTAACTAGGCCTATTTTCAGTATAATCGATCCTCTCACGGTGGCGTATATATTTTATAACAAACATGATGTATATAAATAGGGCTTAATAATGTAACAAGGTAAATTAGCTTAACAGGTTATGTAGTTCAACCCGTTTGCTAAAACATGCTGTATATATTACCTGAGAATCATGATGTATATAAACAGGGTAGGCTTTAGTGAAATATGTGATGACTAAATATGTGTAGCAGGATGTATTTAAATCATGTAAGTTAACTAGTAAGCTGACATGTTGGGTGAAAACATGATAAAACTTGCGTTACACAGGATATATCGCATGGATATGAAGCTAATACATGTCAATTATCCTAGATTGAAGCTAATACATGCTAATTATCTTGGGTATAAGGCTAATACATGCTAATGATCCTGGGTATGAGGCTAATACATGCTAATTACCCTAGATATGAAGCTAATACATACTAATTACCCTAGATATGAAGCTAATACATGCTAATTATCCTGGGTATGAGGCTAACACATGCTGTGTAAACACTAAATATCGCATGGAAATGAGCCTAAGACTAACTGCCTAGACTAATCATCCTAGATTAGCTACTAGTTTAGTTAAAAGTTGAGAACACCTACCTCTGTGAAATGACAGAAGTTGTAGCAGGTGGAAGAAGCAGCTCCTTCCCTCCTCTGCAACCCTTCAGAAAGTGCCTCCCCTTCACAACAGCAAGCCTTCGAACCAACGGAGGTTTGCTTCATTAGGAATGTATAATATAAGGTTTGAGTCGATAGGAGGGGGAAACAAGATCCATGAAAATCGGATCTCAATGGGATGCTAGCTTATACAGGCTGTTGGGGATAAGAAATCGAAAAGTCTATCTGGTGGAAAATGGTGCCTATGAGAGGGTCGTGATTCATCCTCAGTTTCTTTATTTTAAACTTCCCACTTAACTTCAATGATTTTTTTCTTTAAAAATTGATGGAGTTAGTTTGTGAAACTTCATGGGTGAGATCCTTATATTTTTCTCTATTTTTACATATAATTTTTTTAAAAAATTCTTTTTAAATAAAAAGTGACACTATTCACGTCACTATTCACGTTTAGGAAATAACGACCTAACATATGTCGTTGTTTAGTGAATAACGACCATACATTGGTCGTTACTTCTTTTGGAGCAGTTTCCTATCACCTTCTAAGGACTGAAATTGGATATATATCCTTTCCATCCTTATGTATCTACTTTAGTTGAATAACGACACCTTACATGTCGTTATTTCGTGAGTAACGGCTTAATAACGGTCGTGATTTTGAACGGAGACTTTTCTATTCACTCTACACTAACCAAAATTATCTATATACCCTTTCTCACTTCCTAAATTATATTTATCCTTTAACACCTCATCTATATACTCTTATTTCTTCAGAACAATGATGTAATGTAAAAGTTGAAGTATAAAATTTCCTAAATTATGAAAATATGATTTAGCATCTTGTAAAATTGATGTTTATCCTTTAAAACCCTATCTATATACCTATTTCCTATTTCTTTAGAATAGTGTAATAAGATGTATTATTAATTTCCTAAGTGATTGAAATATAAATTGGCATTTCCTAAAATATAATTTGGCATCTTCTAAAGTATCTATTGGTTTTTGAATTATTAATTAAATGGTTTTAAATGGTTGATCAAATAGAATTAGAATATGGGTTCAATAGTTATATATATATATATATATATATATATTATTCGTACATTTCTATTTTAAAATTCTCGGGTGTTACAGTTGTAGTGCCGAGTTTTGACCGGCCACCAGGTTTACTGTCCCTGCTGTTACCGTTGCTCTTGTAGTTACAGCTTTCCATGCCGCCGTTGTTCTCAGTTGGGGTCCCGCGGGATCCCTACTAGGCCAATGACAGGAGGCTCACCCCTGCTTTTCAGGTGCGGCGGTTCTTCCTCGTGGTTCGAGAGTGCTGTTTGGGGGTTCTCAGTTGCCAGCTCGCCGGGCCGAGTGTCCACTCGGCATGTGGTACGCTTTACTACTTTAGACTGTACTTTCTGTTGGACTGGACTCTGTTGTAGTAGTTGTTGTTTATTTATTTCTGTTAATTATTGAATTGTCCTGCCTTATTTCCTATTTCTTTGTGCCTCCACACTCCTTTTAGCCCTTCCGAGCCCTCCCGGCTCATGGGCGGCGGTTCGAGTCTCGGGTTATCGGGCCTTCACGGTAATCAGATTCTCGGGTCGTTACAGGGATGGTCGTGGGGCCACTGGGTTGGGAGGAGGGCGCGCTCCCCAAGGGAGGGGTTCTACCTCCCGGGGAGCGGTGGCGCCCGGGGCGAACTCTCCCCAGGTGAGCCATGGCCCCAAGGGGTGGCCCTCGGGGGTCCTCTTTAGTTGTCTGGGGGTGTCCTTTAAGGACACAGGGTCCTGGGATGCTGGCATTAGCCCGTGAGGACTGTTGTTGTTGAGTCATAGTTACTGCTCACAAGGTGTTCGGGTACATGCCCGACACACCCCGGGTTGTCGATCGGCTTAGATGAATGACTGGCAAGCCTTAGATTTAGCTTTGGGCTGAGGGCATGGGCTCATAAGAGCTGAGAGGGTGCCTTCCGAGTGCATGGGCCCGACTTCCGTGGTGCGTGCCGCATGATACGATAGGTTAGCAGGGTAGCCCCGGGTTGGGGCGGGAGCTAAAGGTAAACGGCTCGTCGCCGCGTGTATGAGGGTCGGGAGCGGTCCCCACTTGCTAGAGGGTCGTTGGAGAACCCAGCTGGTGTGTTGGAGCCGTGGGTTGACCCATGGTTTGTTGAAGAAGGACTGGGACATATGCGCCCACAAGGTGTTCGAGAATATGCCTGACACACGTGTGTGAGCCGTCTATGAGCGTTACGGGTCTCCAAAGCCTATGGTCGACTTAGTTAGGTCTCCCTTTGACCTTAGAGGGTTGGAAGAAGGCATCTTGAGGGTAGGCCCCGGCCTTGTTGCTGGGTGCCACATGGCACAACTTGTAGTCGGGGCGCCCCCGGGTCGGCCTGGGTGGCCTTGTAGAATGCGGGAAAAGCCCGCCACTAAGGGATCGAGAGTAATCCTAATCAATTGTTGACATCGCCGCATGTCACGGCTAGCTGGTTGGGACTCTTGGTTGGGATGAGCAAGTTTTTAGAAGAGGCTGGGCAGTCCATGCCCTAAAGGTGTTCGAGGAAATTCCCGAACCCTCGTCCTTTCACATTTTGCCGGGAAATTGTTTGGGTACAATAGTTCTCAAGAGCAACAAGGTAATGATCCTATATCGGTTGAAATTACGGGGAATTTGAGCCAAAGACGTGATTTTTAACTGGCCAATCATGGGAGATTATTATTTCATGGAAGAACTTGTGTGCCTGACAGTGACAAAATCAAGAAGAAGATAATGGAAGAAGCGCACCAATCCAGGTATACCATTCATTCAGAAGCCACTAAATTGTACCAAGATTTGAAAAGAAATTTTTAGTAGCTGAATATGAAAAGAGAAGTGCCTGAGTTTGTGAGCTGTTGCATGACATGTCAACAGGTAAAGGCAGAACATCTCAGATATGTTGGTAAATTGAAACCTTTGGAGATACCGGAATGGAAGTGGGAAAGTATTGCTATGGATTTCATTATGGGATTGCCCAAAACTAGAGGAGGACTTGATACAATCTAGGTAATAGTAGACCGCTTAACCAAGTCTTCTCACTTTTTACCCATCAAAAGTAAGTGGACGGTGGATATTGGCAGCTCTATACATCAAGGAAGTGGCAAGATTACATGGCATTCCTTCATCTATAATTTCTAATAGAGATCCTAGATTTACTTCTCACTTTTGGAAGGGATTACAATCTTCTCTGGGAATGGGATTAAATTTTAGTACAAATTTTCACCTTCAGATAGATGGTTAGACAGAGAGAACCAATCAGATCCTCAAGGATATGCTTAGAGCTTGCATGATAGATTTCGGTGGTACTTGACATGAACATTTACGATTGATTGAGTTCACCTACAATAATAGCTACCGGTCAAGTATTCAAATGGCACCTTTTGAAGCTTTGTATGGTAGAAGTTGTAGATCACCTATATGCTGGGATTAGATTGGGGAGAAGCAATTAGTAGGTCCTGACATGATTCAGGATACTACTCGAAATATCCAGAAGATTAGGGACCGACTGAAAGTTGCCCAATCCCGACAGAAGAGTTATGCTGACAACATAAGAAGAGATCTGGAATTTCAAATTGGTGACCATGTCTTCTTGAAGGTATCACCTACCCGAGGAATACAAAGATTTAGCGTCAAAGGGAAGTTAAGTCTGAGATTTATTAGTCCCTTTGAGATCCTTGCTAGAGTTGGGGAAGTAGCATACATGCTAGCATTACCCCTGAAGTTGGCAGGTGTGCATGATATTTTCCATATGTCAATGCTGAGGAGGTATGTCTATGATCTTTCGCATGTGATCCAACATGATGATTTGGTACAGTAAAATGATTTGTCTTATGAAGAGAAACCCATTAAGATACTCGACCATAAATTGCATCAACTAAGGAATAGAGCAATACCAATGGTTAAAATTCAATGGAGCCGTCATAGATAAGAAGAAGCCACTTGGGAATTGGAGGATGCGATTAAGAAGAAGTATCCGGAATTATTTTCAGGTTAGTATTATTGGTACTCCTCTTATTTTGTAATGGATCATGTGAATTTAGAGGACCAAATTCTTTTTAAGTGGGAGAGTATGTAGCAACTCGAAATTTCATATACATACATATATATATATGTGTGTGTGTGTGTGAAAAGAAATAATGAAAGATGAAAATAAAATAAATTATAAAATATTTTTATTTAAGCCTATAAAGTATAGAATACATTAGCACAAATATTAATCCCACGTGATAACGTGAACGGCGAGATTCGCGGCTCGATTCAGAGAGGGGGAAGTCGTCGGTACTGTAACAGTGATGTAGCATCCGATTTAAGAGAGAATTATTAGCTCTAATCTAATCCTAATTAATAGATGAGGTCAATGCCTATATCATTGAATAGATGAGATCATTGGTTATGTCATGGAGGGGGATTTATTTCGACATTCACATGTTGAAATTTATTTTCAACATAGGTTGGTGTAAAAGTAACATGGGTTGGTGAAATAAGAAATTTAGGTGGAAATTAACTTAGAATTAAATGGGTAATAGAATAATTACGAGATTTGACCTATAAATAGGACTTGGATCTTCGCTACTCAAACTAAAAATCTATTGAAAATTGCTGATCGTAGAGAGGAGGAAAGCTTGAAGTTTGGAGGAGTGTTCGAAGTGTTCTTCGTTCTTGTTCTTCTTCCTCTTTGATCTTCAACTAGGTAGATTTTCTCTCAAGCAAAACTTAATTAGATCTTCATATATGTTCATTTGCATGAGTATTTCGATTCTATGTAAATTTTTCATGATCAGCTATTTGTCCCTTATTTTGATATTAAAGTCTAAAAATTGGACTTTTTACTATAAGAACGAGTTTTGATTTTCTGTCTAAAAGCATGGATCACACATGGACCGTGCCTCGAACGTGACAACCGCGTTAAGATCGATGTGTTTGATTTGCCTCATTTATGTGCGTTATTTAAAAACTTTAATTTTGAATTTTAAATCATGTTCTTGCCTTACAAATGCTATCGAGAAATAAATGACTTGGTAAATAAACTCGTAAAGCTATCATTAATGGTCAAACAACTATGCTCTAATTTCTGTAAACTTCTTGTACACGATTGACCCTGCCTATTTGATCTAAGCTCTATCTGAAAGCTTGACATATTCTTTCAATATATGGTGAGCAGTTCATTATCTATTCTGACCATAAGAGTCTAAAATATCTATTTTCTCTGAAGGAACTCGACATGAGACAAAGAAGATGGTTAGAATATTTGAAAGATTTTGACTTTTCAATTCAATACCATCTTGAAAAAGGTAATGCTATGTCTGATGCTCCTAGTAGGAAACCGAGGGCTCTATTATCAAGTTTGATGATTATTGAGTGGTGACTGCTAGAGCAATTTATAAGATTAAATTTAAATGTGGAACCAAAGGATGAACGAGTCTTGATTGCAAGTATAAGGGTATAACCTGATATGTTCTCAAGAGCAACAAGGTAATGATCCTTTATTAGTTGAAATACGGGGAATTTGAGCCAAAGACTTGATTTTTAACTTGCTAATGATAGGAGATTATTATTTTTAGGAAGAACTTGTGTGCCTGATAATGACAAAATCAAGAAGAAGATAATGGAAGAAGCACACCAATCTAGGTATACCATTCATTCAGAAGCCGCGAAAATGTACCAAGATTTAAAAAGAAATTTTTAGTGTCCGAATATGAAAAGAGAAGTGCCTGAGTTTGTGAGCTGTTGCATGCCATGTCAACAGGTAAAGGCAGAACATCTCAGATATGTTGGTAAATTGAAACCTTTGGAGATACCGGAATGGAAGTGGGAAAGTATTGCTCTGGATTTCATTATGGGATTGCCCAAAACTAGAGGAGGACTTGATACAATCTAGGTAATAGTGGACTGCTTAACCAAGTCTTCTCACTTTTTACCCATCAAAAGTAAGTGGACGGTGGATATTGGCAGCTCTATACATCAAGGAAGTGGCAAGATTACATGGCATTCCTTCATCTATAATTTCTAATAGAGATCCTAGATTTACTTCTCACTTTTGGAAGGGATTACAATCTTCTCTGGGAATGGGATTAAATTTTAGTACAACTTTTCACCTTCAGATAGATGGTTAGACAGAGAGAACCAATCAGATCATCAAGGATATGCTTAGAGGTTGCATGATAGATTTCGGTGTACTTGACATGAACATTTACCATTGATTGTGTTCGCCTCCAATAATAGCTACCGATCAAGTATTCAAATGGCACCTTTTGAAGCTTTGTATGGTAGAAGTTGTAGATCACCCATATGCTGGGATTAGATTGGGGAGAAGTAATTAGTAGGTCCTGATATGATTCAAGATACTACTCGGAATATCCAGATGATTAGGGACCGACTGAAAGTTACCCAATCCCGATAGAAGAGTTATGCTGACAACAGAAGAAGAGGTCTGGAATTTCAAATTGGTGACCATGTCTTCTTGAAGGTATCACCTACCCGAGGAATCCAAAGATTTGGAGTCAAAAGAAAGTTTAGTCTGAGATTTATTGATCCCTTTGAGATCCTTGATAGAGTTGGGGAAGTAACATACATGCTAGCATTACCCTTGAAGTTGGCAGGAGTGCATGATGTTTTCCATGTGTCAATGCTGAGGAGGTATGTCTATGATCCTTCGCATATGATCCAACATGATGATTTGGTACTGTAAAATGATTTGTCTTATGAAGAGAAACCCATCAAGATACTAGACCGAAAATTACATCAACTAAGGAATAGAGCAATACCAACGGTTAAAATCTAATGGAGCCGTCGTAGACAAGAAGAAGCCACTTGAGAATTGGAGGATGTGCTTAAGAAGAAGTATTCAGAATTATTTTCAAGTTAGTATTATTGGTACTCCTCTTATTTTGTAATGGATCATGTGAATTTGGAGGACCAAATTCTTTTTAAGTGGGGGAGGATGTACCAACTCAGAATTTAATATACATATATATATATATATATATATGTGTGTGTGTGTGTGTGTGTGTGAAAAGAAATAATGAAAGATGAAAATAAAATAAATTATAAAATATAAAATATTTTTCTTTAAGCCTATAAAGTATAGAATACATTAACACAAATATTAATCCCACGTGATAATGTGAACGGCGAGATTCGCAGCTCGATTCAGAGAGGGGGAAGCCGTCGGTACTGTAACAGTACTGTAGCATCCGATTTAAGAGAGAATTATTAGCTCTAATCTAATCCTAATTAGTGGATGAGGTCATTGCTTATATCATTGAGTAGATGAGGTCATTGGTTATGTCATTAAGGGAGATTTATTTCAACATTCACATGTTGAAATTTATTTTCAACATAGGTTGGTGTAATAGTAACATGGGTTGGTGAAATAGGAAAATTAGGTGGAAATTAACTTAGAATTAAATGGGTAATAGAACAATTATGAGATTTGACCTATAAATAGAACTTGGATCTTCCCTACTCAAACCACAAATCTTTTGGAAAATTGCTAGTCGTAGAGAGGAGAAAATTTTGAAGTTTGGAGAAGTGTTCGAAGTGTTCTTCGTTCTTGTTCTTCTTCCTCTTTGATCTTCAACTAGGTAGATTTTCTCTCAGGTGAAACTTAATTAGATCTTCATATATGTTCCTTTGCATGAGTATTTCGATTCTATGCAAATTTTTCATGATTATGCACAAGGAGAGCTCGTCTGGAATCAGGAGTCTTTCGCCGTTCTTGAGCTTTTAGATCATCTCTTGGACCCAGTTTTTGAGGCGGGCTTGCTTCTGCATTTCTTACCACGGGATATAGCTGTCGAGCGGGAGAGCTCCGGTAGGATGAGGAGGAATGTATTCCTCCAGGTCATCAATGATCCGTTGTAGCCTCTGGAGAGGCATTAGCTCAGCTGGTGATTGTAGGGTGGCCGCTTGTTCAGCTTGCTTCTTGAGCTATCATCTTAGGTTCTTCCTCCTAATTTTCTCCTGTTTCTAGGCGACGGCCACCTCGAGGGGAGTAGGAGGGAGAAGTACTAGGGCCAGAGTCGATAAATCCCCATGAGGGTATCTCCGAGCTAATGTCTTGGCAGAGTGGGGTTGGCGACTTTTCTTCGCCCGAATTTCAATCCAGGCACCTTCCGCTTGTTGTATCTGGAAGGTTGCGTTGATCGCCTGCTCGATTACCTCAAGTGACAATTCCTGGTATGCTGGGATACTAGGACTAGCATCCAAAGACGTGTGCGTAGTTTGATGCATTAACCGCGGTGGCGATAGGAGTCTACAAGGAGCTGGCAGACTGGTGATGGTGTCCGAAGACGTATGCGCGGTTTGATGCCTTAGCCGTGGTGGCGTGGGAGGTGTCTTCTGTTGAGCTGGTGCACTGGAACCAGTGTCCGAAGACATATGCGCGGTTTGATGCCTTACCTGCGGTGGCGGTGTCTTTTGCTAAGAAGCGGACTGGGAGATGAGCTTGTTGTCTTGCTCCTTAGTCTTGCCTTTGTGATCATGCTGAGAGCAAGGTCCGGCGACAGCCGAAGGTGCCGTGGGATATTGTTACTCTAGGTAGTTACCCCGACTCTGTGCATTGACTAGGCCTCGTGGTGATGGGCCCATCTTATGGGTCGAAGTCGCTGAAGACTCCAAAGATGTCCTCTTTGCGATCTGGATTTGGTTAGAGGGTGAGCGGGGAGGACCCGATGGCTCACCAGCTGAGGGACCATGACACGGCTGGGCTGGGACCTTACCCTGCTTTTGCTTCCCCTTCCTATCCCCTGATGCCGGAGATGGAGGCAGGGTAGGGGGAGAGCAAGAGGGACCTAAGGAGCCCATCATCGTCTCGCCCACCAGAACATTCTCTCGGCCAAGAAGGCTCATGAGAAACCTAGCGGTGTCTTCTTCGGAGAAGGGGAGAGATTCCAGCTCCCGCCAGGGCCGCCATTGCACGGTCGAAGTGGCAGGGGCCGGCTGGTTGGCTGGTGGTGTCTAGGATCCCAGAGGGGCCGGAGTAATAGGGGGATGGATGACGTTGACCGAGAAGTCGCTCGGCTCCGTCTTTTGACTGTCGTCCTGCTCCCTACGCCATCGCAATCTCTCAAGTGCTTCTCGGTTATCGGTCTAAAACTTGAGCCATTCTAGAGTATGCTGGTAAGGTTGCTCGTGCCCATTTTCTTGAGGGGGATCTGGCCGCTCTGGCACATCTCTGGCGATGCTCAGGGTTTCTTCGATAGCTTATCGAAGTCTTACGAGTGCCATCTGTTCCCACTGGATCTGTTCCTGGATGAGGTACTGAACTTCTTCACAGGACTCAATCGTGTGGCAGATTCTGGCGTGGAAAGGATAGTACTAGGGGTGACTAAAGTCCCAGTGAGTGTAGTCTGACGGTGGATCACGGGGCATGACTTGCCCCCTCTCGACGAGGACATCGAAGAGTGGCCGGGTTCTCTCCTTGGGGAAGGAGAGGGGTCTGCGATCATGCCAGGGCCTCCACCCCGGATACCAGAGCGAACGCTCGCCCTGACTGGTGTTGGGCTCCCCTACTTCGATATCGGAGAGGGAGAATGCGGCCATCATATGGACCACGCTGGCCGAGTAGTGGACCACGCACGCTGCTTTAGCGGGCCTGGACCACGTATGTGGTTGCGGAGGATCAACGAGACCACTCTTCATTTTGACGAGACCATCTCGATTCAGCTTCTGCACCTGAGTCTTGAAGACATATCAATCTTCAATTGGGTGACCCAGCATGCGATGATATGAGCAATAGCCAAGATCATCGGTCTTCAGAGCCTCATCTAGCTTGCAGATTTCTGGCAGCTCGACAATCTTCTGGGTCATGCAGAGGTCGAAGAGCATCTTCGGATGTTCCTTCTTGAAGGAGAAGGGTGTCTTTATACGCTCCGAGAAAGTGGGAGCGGCCGGCTTGTCTGCTAGCTTTTTGTCAGGGCCGCTTGGTTCGGCCTCCTTATTAGCTTTGACGGTGGGGGTGAACTCGATGATGTTCACCTCCTTACCGGGCTGGCATTCTCGCGTTTGTTTACCCTTTGCTGAAGTATAGCTCGGGTTATCGGTGAAGAACATCTCTATTTCGGCGACTGTTGAGTTGAGCTGGTCGAAGCCTTTGATTTTGGTGCCGAGAAGCTTTTCGCTGACCACGATCACCAAGCCTTGACGACATATGGTGATGGCATCTTCCTAGACTGGCGGGTTGACGCACCTCATGCTGAGGTCTCGCCACTTCTTGATAATGTCAAGGGCGCTCTCGCCCTTCTTCTGTCGGAGAGAGCAGAGCTCGGCCAGGGAGATCTTTCGCTCGGCCGCTTGGAAGCGATCGAGGAACTTTTTCTGGAGATCCGCCCAGTCGATGACTGAGTTGGGCTTTAGGCGGGAATACCATTAGAAGGTCGTTCCCATAAGTGAAGTAGCGAAGTAGAGGAGGAGATATGATTCATCCAATGCTAACTCGCCCATCGTCGTAACATAGTAGGCCAAGTGTTCATGTGGAGACCCTTGCCCGTCGAACTTCTGTAGCTTCGGGGGCTTGGCGTATTCCAGAGGAAGCTTTTTCAACTGGTGGTGAAGCGGGTAGGGCACAGTATAGAGATCTATAGTGGCAACCCCTTCACCATACTGGGCGAGCTTTGTCTCGACAATCCGCTCGATCATCTGGCGTTGTGCCATGACATTTTCTGGCACTAGTGTATTGGAGGCTCGATGATGAGCTTCAACCTGGGGCATGCCGAACCCGGCTACTGTCGGGGTTCGGGCAACTGCCGCTGAGGTGTTGGCACCATCACGTCCAGCCGGCGGTGCCGATGCTTTGGCCGAAGGCCTAACATGTTACTGAGGGTGAAGGTCTCGTTCCTAAAGGAGATCTTGTAGGAGGGCCATCAAATGCTGGTTCTCTTTCACAAGAGTCTCGAGGGTCACCTCTTGAACCTCGTTTGCATGAGGATCATTATTGACCCGCTCCACATTGATAGGTGGGTCACGGTCCTCGACTGGGACTTCTTTTGCACGTTATGATGCAAGCGGTCCAGCAGAAGTGCCAATGTGACCTGTTGGGGTAGGCTGTTGGGCCTGATGATGCAGCCTCCTGAAATGGGACAGGGGCTCGTTCAGGTCATCAGACAGGGTGTCGGGTTGGTGTTCCGTGGTATAGCACACGAACACCCGAACCGCATCGCTGATAAACCGGGCCGTCCGCTTCCTCCGAGGGTGTTCCTCAGGGCGGACGGGTGCCCCCAGTCTATCAAAGACCAAGGTGCGTTGCAAAGGAGCCTCTCTCCTGATGTCGGCCTGAGGAGAACTCGAGATGGGTTGCTGGCGGGCCTGAAAATGGGCCCGTCTTTGCCTCCGCTTGCCCAGGCGGGGGATGTTGGATGACTGGGCGTTGTCAGACGACGCGGTTGTGGGATCAGACGCGTCCTGCCTGATGCCGGTCTGAGCACCCGTAGGGGGTTTCTAATATGCGCCCTCCGAACGGCTTGAGCTTCTTCTGGGGTGACCTAGATTATTCTCGAGTCGGGTTGTTGGTCTCCCTTATCGTTGTTCTATCGACAAGACCTGGGAGTCTGTATATCGGGCTGGTGTGGGTGCCCCCAGACTACTACCAGGGCCCCTGCTCCTCTGGGCTTTGCCTTGTCCTCTCGCGTTTGCCGCAGGAGGTCAAAATGGTTAGAGGTGGGAACCGTAGGAACGGTTCATTCCTGAGATATGATTGGTTCACCCCTATTGAGGCGAATCCATAGGTCACTGACAAGAATAGTCTTGCCAGAGATGCTAGTTGCAGTGGCGAGTCGCCTGCCTTTATGGCCGTGGTGACGCTTCTTCTGGGGAGCGGAGGAAGACCCTACCCCGAGGTGATAGATCGAGAAGACCCGGTCTACGATGACTGGCAGCATGGAGCTGTCAGTTGGGACTATTGAGATCGGCCCCCAGGGTACGGGGCCCGCATCGGGGGTCGGTGGCTGGGTGACTCGGGTGTTAGCTTTCGCCCGAGTCGATAGAAGTGTTGTCGATGCCCGAGATGACGCTCTTGCACTTGGAAGCAACGTTGTAGAAGATGCGGAGGTGCCGGCGACCCGAGGTTGTGAACCTATACTGAGTGCTAGCAGAGCTGGAGTGTGGGATGAAGGGCCCACGACCGACATGGGAATTGCCGCGTCCCATAGGGGCAATCCCGTGCTGAGAGACGGCGTTACTAGATGGTAAGGAGAGGAACCCCATAGTGGAGCTGAGAGGCCCGGGGCTCGACGTGGAAAGTCCACACCGGGAACCGACCTTGAGAAATCCTGGGGTTGTGTGCCCGATCTGGACACTGAGGATCCTCGAACGCGGGGTTGAGAACCCGTGCCGGACGACGGCTCTTTCGGGGTTTGGGTCGAAAGACCCAAGCAGAGTACTGGGGAGCCTTGGCCCCGGGTGGGAGAACCCGTACAGGAGCCGGCACGACTGGGGCTGGGACTCGAAGGCCTGAAAGGGGTGCTGGGAAGTCGGCACCCGGGGGTGGAAACCCGTGTCAGGTGCCAGCTTGACTGGGGCTCGAGTTGGAGGCCCGAGCAGGATGCTGTAGTAGTGGCCGAAGCTTGGGGCATGGGGCCCGTGATGAAGATCGGCCGAGACTGGGCTTGGGGGGCGAAGCTTGCCCGGGCAGGGGATGATCTGGGACCCCGACGGGGGCCGGTGGTGGATGGCTCGAGTCTGACGCTAATGCGGGCCACCAAAGCTGGGGACTGACGCGGCATGTCCGCCAAGCTGGAAGGAGCGGAAGCTGAGAGTATGATGAGGACATCACCGGCACTTTCATATGATCGAGGATCCCGATGCTCGCCACCTATGCTACATCTTGTTCACCACTTTATTTCGAGTCATATGATGTAATTTTTATTTTCTTATCATGTCCTTTTCCTTTTATTTGAGTCCAATACCTAGGTTAGGTAGCTATTTACCTAAGTCTTAAGTCATTATGTGTGTTATTGGGCCCAATTATATGGGCTAGGCCCAGGGGCACCCCCTTCCCCTTGGTTTAGTGTTAGAAGTCCAAAAGTTAGGGACTTAAGTTAAATTGTGGGGTTCTTATAAATAGGACCCCAATCCCTCATTTGTAAGCTAATGAAGTATTGATAAAAGTTTGCCAAAGCATTTGTGCATCTCTCTCCCTCTCTCTCTAGCTCTATTTCTCTCTCTCTCTCTCTAAAGGGGGCGAACCCCATTCTCTCTCCTCCTCTCTCCAAATTTCAAAATTCACTCTCTCTCCTCCCTATTCACCTCTAATTAAGACCCCTCCCCCTTCCCCATACCTCTCATTTAATCTCCCTCCAACCCCTAGGTGGAATCCCCTTCTCCTAGGCACCTCTCCCTCCTCCCAAGCAACCTTTCCCCTTCCCCATACAACCTTTCATTTTCCCAAGGGAGAATCCCATCTCCCAAGCACCCATTCACATCCCCAAGACACCCCTTCCCATTCCCTAGACCAGAATTAAACCCTCCATTAACCACACATCCAAACCAAAGGAGAGATCTCTCCTCCCTCTCTCATTCCCAACCCAAATTCGCAGCTCCCCCTTCCTCCACTTGCTAGACCACCTCCCAGCCCCCTTTCTGCCTCTCCCACTTCTTGGAACACCCCCTCCCAGACCCCATCATAGCCAAGGGTCATCCCCATACCCATCCACCTCACTTCCCCTCCCATAAACCCCATTTTCCCCCATCTTCTTCAAATTACAGCTCTCAGTCCGAGTGTAGCAGAAAGAGTCCGACTTGCAGAAGCGTTCACGGATTCATATGGCCACATCTGAAGGCATACCATACCATTCTGGAAAGGTTGTCCAATCAGCTTTGCAGGCGAGGTAATCCCATCCCGTTCGGAGTTCGGGGCTGTCCGGGAGAACCATTCTTCCCCGACTGCGCTGGGCTCCCTTTGCAGAGTACCTGAACCCGGTTAGAAGATGCACCACGACAAACGGCGGAAGATTCAGACTACGAGCCCTTCTAAAACGTTCTTCCTCCTCCAGTCCTCTATCAGAATCAAGAAGCAGAACCGCGTTCAGCATCCGGAGGCCAAAGTTCTCATTTTTCTCCCTCGGCTGCGTGGGTCTGCCTCCCACAGTCTGCAACGACCTGCCTCCGCTCTTCTGAGTCTCCCCATCCTCTCCGACATCAGACGGCTTCCCTGTCAGTTTTTCTGTGTAGAGGGCTCGTCCCCGGTTCCATAAAATCTGGCGGTTCGTGATTCGGAGTCCAGAAGAGGTTGGGGCACTCTCTGTAACCTGCTGCATGAGATCAGAAGCTGCCTATCCCAGATTCTGCCCCTCCGTTCGAACCTCCACCACGGCCACATACTTCAACTTCTGGAGGCGCCACTTGGCCGAGAGCTGCAACCACAAGTCTTCCACCACCACCAACAAGCGGCGTCCCTTTCGGTATCAGGAAGTGCCTTTTCCATTTTTTCTCCCCGGGCGCGCAGACAGTCCATTTAGGTCCTGCCCCGACAGTGCCTCACTCAATGGACTCCTCCTCACCGCCCCGACATCCTCTAGTGCTGTTCTTGGTTGCTGCTCGAAGAAGACTCATCCACGGACGTCCTCGACTTGGTCTCGCCTCATTTGGACGTTGGGAACTGCCGTGGTGACTTCGGCCATCGGCTGCTGCCCCTGGGAATAGTCTACTTCTGCACGCAGAGGACCTGTTCCAGAGCCCGTTCCTGCCAGCGACGACTTCAGGGACCGCCCACAAAAAAATCACAGTCGTACCTGGGTACGTCGGCGACATTTTGGCGCAAGTCTCATCAAGTTCTGAGTCCGGGAGAGCTCACAGCGGCGACTACATCGACCCCCTGTCTTGCTGTCCCCGACCCGGGCAGATCCGGCCGGGTGCTCCGTCGGCGCGAGCGAGCTTATCTCCCCTCCCCGCCTGGCTGGCTTAACGCCCCTCCCTGTGCGGAGGTAGTGTTTGACTTGTACTTTGAAATCCCCACCCCAAGTCCACCCTCCTGTGTGAGGTGTAGTGATTGTAATCTTTAAACAGGTCAAGCTTCATCGGCGCAGTGTGCGGGGAATCCACACTTCCCCGCTCGCCCTCGTCTCCGACCGGGATCGGTGTCTTCACACCGATCAGGTGATCCTCGGGTTGCCCTACTCTACTGGAATTACTTTGCTTGTTTAGTATTGCTTCTTAGTGCCGTCGGTCGGTGAGTGAGCGCCCGATCTCAAATCATCATCAATTTGAGTGCCACCGCGGAGCGAGTTGAGAGAGAACCACTACATCCCACGCCCTTGGCGTGCTGGCCGCCCACGGAATTGGGGCATCCCGGACCCTTAGGGGTACAGCCCAAGCTAGTCAAACCTCCGGAAAGGCGAGGTCCATCCTCGGACCCTCACCACTATCGCCGGTCCACCTACGGACCCGGGTGTGCGCGACGCGAGTGAGTCCGCTAGTGTGACGCTGCCAACTTGTTGATTGCTTGCAAATTTCAGGTCCAAGGGGTCGTGTCACATCAAGTGGTATCAGAGCAAGTTCACAACTTGTCTCTCTACAAGTTGGTCCTAGGGTGCATTCGTATTTAGAGTCATCATCGGGCCACCCAGTGCATCATCATGTATACTCCCCATTGGTTAGGTCCCCCCAACACGGCCTTCCACAAGAGTCCAATTGACCCTCTCCTCATGGACATCATCGTAGAAGGGGACCTTAGTTTTGATGGATCTAGTCCTAATGCCTACCTAAAGTGGGAGGCTACCATGGATAAACACTTTGATAGGACTAGGGTCTATGGACACACTAGAGTCCGCAGGGCCACAGGGTGGCTTCGGGGACAAGCCAAGAAGGAGTGGGAACGCATAGTGAGCTTAAGAAGGATTTGGAGGCAAGAACCCATAGACTCATGGAAAGAGATGAAGATTGAGCTTAGGAAGATCTACGCTCCCCGACCTTCCCACTCCTACCTTGAGAGCCATAACCCGAGGAGCACTCCCACTTCTCCTTTCTCTCCCGGGAAACTCCGACCTCAGATTGAGGCAAAAGGGAACCACGGCCCTAGAGCTTGGTCACCTCGGGATGAGTTTGATAGGAAAAGGTTAGACTATGATCCCTATGATGACTATGAGAGGCCCCAACATTACGGGCATAGGAGTATCCCATTCCGGCCCACTAATCTTCCTCCCACCCCTCCTTCGACAAGAGTCACCCCTAGTCAAAGCATGCCCCGGCAAGAAGGGAGTTCCAATGGACCAAGTGTGGGTGAGACCACTCAGGAAAGTAGACAACAATGCTCTAAATGTAGAGGCTTTGGACACTTCATCCATCAATGCCCTTCACGAGAGATGTCCAACACTCTAACTGAAGAAATACTTACCCCTATCCAAAGGGAACTGGAGAATGTGATTGAAATCCATGAGGCTCCCCTAGATTGGGAGGAAGAATATGAAGCCCAATGTCAAGAGTTGGGTCAAGAGAACCCATCCCTACCCAAAGAAAACCCATTGAGCCTAACTGGGTACACCCTCCCTCATGAGTTACATGATGACCAACCAAGTTCCCCCACCCCTCCCTCCATGAGAATTGTGATTCTTGGGGAACCCCTCATTGGGTGGCTTAAGCAAGACCTCCTCCTCCACATCATGCGCCCCCCCATAGATAAATATAACCCAATCGTGCCCACCCTACCATTCCACACAACCTATCATTTGTTTTGCTTTGTAGGAGCCATGAGGGACTTGATTAAAGGCATATTAAGGCAAATAGAGGTGACACACATGTTGGCCTTAGGAGTGAGTGATACGGGGTACCTTAGTTTCTCACACCCCTCTATCAGGTCCATCATCTCCATTTACACCAAGGGTCCTTGCATGAGTGAGCTCGTATTGTTTCTACCCGAGCCCGATGAGTTTTACACCACCCCCCTACCACAAGAAAAGGGCACTCAACCTAGGGAATCCGCTTTGGTACTTACCCCATTAGGAGACGAGTGCCTAGCCCACACTAGGGAGTGTATGCTTTGGAGTGCTCCAGGTCTAAGATGGGAAGAAGCCTCAATCCCCTCAACCCAAGTCCTCCTAGATCCACATGATCCCTTCC
Organism: Amorphophallus konjac; assembly: GCA_022559845.1. Classification (NCBI taxonomy): domain Eukaryota; kingdom Viridiplantae; phylum Streptophyta; class Magnoliopsida; order Alismatales; family Araceae; genus Amorphophallus; species Amorphophallus konjac. The sequence goes on along the minus strand of CM040119.1, from coordinate 123,616,018 downwards.
CACTAGCCCTTCTTTGCCAACCCACCTCCTTACCCTCCTACATCTTTCCCTACCCCTCGTCCCTTTGCAAGGAACATTACGATAGGTCCCACCAGGTTCATGATTCCCACTTCCCTATGTGTACTAGGGACCCTAGGACGACCACTTGGATTAAAGCCCACCTCCACATCACCCACCCCTTAACCCATCTCGAACCTTTTGGCCACTTCCTATGGGCTTCCGAGTACTCATCACTCACCACCCACTCCCTCCTACCCTCACCCACCATGTCGAACCTAACCCACCCATTCCAAAACTTAGCCCACACTATGAGAGCCATGACCATGGGTGACATCTACCTAGGAAATGAGGAATTGACCTATCCCAAGATGTCCACTTTCTTGGGCCCCTTCGACCCCCATGAGTGGAAACCCCCAAATCAACCCCCACCTAAAGATGGGACCATTTTGATGGGAATGCATGTGTCACTACATTTTTCATCATTTGGTAGGGCTAGTAAGCCCAGTCATCTCATACATGTCACACACACTTTAGGCCCAATGCAGGACTGGCTCACATTTGGATGTGCTGGTCCTCCATCATTCATCATTGATCATATACATGTTAGGAGCCTCTACGGGTGTCCGGGTCCCCCGGCATTCATCACCACTTTGAGTGATAGGTTTCCCTACAGATACCATGGCCCTCCAACCATTGTTATGCAGCCCATGCATGATAGGGCCACTTGTGGCTACCACGGTCCACCCAAGTTCATCAAGGTCCACATGGCATCACAGAATGATAGGTCAATTTACGGTTGCCCCGGTCCACCTTTGCATGCTATCCTCTTTCACACCCACTCACCGCATTATGATGCATGGCATGAGCATACACGCAAGCAATTCTTGACGAACGGTGAGGTTCACAAAGAGCGGACAAGAGCTCGCGAGCGCCACTTGGAATTCCAAGTAGGCAATCTGGTGATGATGGCATTGGAGTGGCTCTACCCTAGGGTCACCTCCAATTCGAGGGCACGAGGACTTGGACCTTCCCAAGTTCCGAGTGACTTTGGCAACCCGGACATCGGGTTGGACTTACTAATGGGTTTTGGGATTCACCCCATTTTCCACGTGGCGGATCCGGCACCCTATATGGGCACCGCGGTGGATCCTAGTGAGTGCCTCGAGCCTTTATCTTCCTTTGAGAGGGACACCCTCGGAGAGCCACCAAAAATCGGCCTGAGAACCCGACGTGTGCACACGGAGGCAATACTAGGCAAGCAGGGTTCCATCGCCAGCAAGAGGGTGCGCCTGACCCACCTCGAGAGGATGAAGGACCGTCCCCTGGTTGCGGACGCAGGGTTGAGTTTGGAGGTTGAGGTTCACTCTGAGCTATTTAAGAGGACCACTTCCCTGTTGGGCCCATACTCGACGGAGTCGAGTTTTCCGCACCCCGGGGGTATGATGAGGACATCACCGGCACTTTCATATGATCGAAGATCCCGATGCTCGCCACCTATGCTACATCTTGTTCACCACTTTATTTCGAGTCATATGATGTAATTTTTATTTTCTTATCATGTCCTTTTCCTTTTATTTGAGTCCAATACCTAGGTTAGGTAGCTATTTACCTAAGTCTTAAGTCATTATGTGTGTTATTGGGCCCAATTATATGGGCTAGGCCCAGGGGCACCCCCTTCCCCTTGGTTTAGTGTTAGAAGTCCAAAAGTTAGGGACTTAAGTTAAATTGTGGGGTTCCTATAAATAGGACCCCAATCCCTCATTTGTAAGCTAATGAAGTATTGATAAAAGTTTGCCAAAGCATTTGTGCATCTCTCTCCCTCTCTCTCTAGCTCTATTTCTCTCTCTCTCTCTCTCTAAAGGGGGCGAACCCCATTCTCTCTCCTCCTCTCTCCAAATTTTGAAATTCACTCTCTCTCCTCCCTATTCACCTCTAATTAAGACCCCTCCCCCTTCCCCATACCTCTCATTTAATCCCCCTCCAACCCCTAGGTGGAATCCCCTTCTCCTAGGCACCTCTCCCTCCTCCCAAGCAACATTTCTCCTTCCCCATACAACCTTTCATTTTCCCAAGGGAGAATCCCATCTCCCAAGCACCCATTCACATCCCCAAGACACCCCTTCCCATTCCCTAGACCAGAATTAAACCCTCCATTAACCACACATCCAAACCAAAGGAGAGATCTCTCCTCCCTCTCTCATTCCCAACCCAAATTCGTAGCTCCCCCTTCCTCCACTTGCTAGACCACCTCCCAGCCCCCTTTCTGCCTCTCCCACTTCTTGGAACACCCCCTCCCAGACCCCATCATAGCCAAGGGTCATCCCCATACCCATCCACCTCACTTCCCCTCCCATAAACCCCATTTTCCCCCATCTTCTTCAAATTACAGCTCTCAGTCCGAGTGTAGCAGAAAGAGTCCGACTTGCAGAAGCGTTCATGGATTCATACGGCCACGTCTGAAGGCGTACCATACCATTCTGGAAAGGTTGTCCAATCAGCTTTGCAGGCGAGGCAATCCCATCCCGTTCGGAGTTCGGGGCTGACCGGGAGAACCATTCTTCCCCGACTGCACTGGGCTCCCTCTGCAGAGTACCTGAACCCGGTTAGAAGCTGCACCACGACAAACGGCGGAAGATTCAGACTACGAGCCCTTCTAAAACGTTCTTCCTCCTCCAGTCCTCTATCATAATCAAGAAGCAGAACCGTGTTCAGCATCCGGAGGCCAAAGTTCTCATTTTTCTCCCTCGGCTGCGCGGGTCTGCCTCCCACAGTCTGCAACGACCTACCTCCACTCTTCTGAGTCTCCCCATCCTCTCCGACATCAGACGGCTTCTCCGTTGGTTTTTCTGCATAGAGGGTTCGTCCCCGGTTCCATAAAATCTGGCGGTTCATGATTCGGAGTCCAGAAGCGGTCGGGGCACTCTCTGCAACCTGCTGTGTGAGATCAGAAGCTGCCTATCCCAGATTCTGCCCCTCTGTTCGAACCTCCACCACGGCCACATACTTCAACTTCTGGAGGCTCCACTTGTCCGAGAGCTGCAACCATGAGTCTTCCACCACTACCAACAAGCGGCGTCCCTTTCGGTATCAGGAAGTGCCTTTTCCATTTTTTATCCCCCGGGCACGCAGACAGTCCGTTTAGGTCCTGCCCCGATAGTGCCTCACTCAACGGACTCCTCCTCACCGCCCCGACATCCTCTGGTGCTGTTCTTGGTTGCTGCTCGAAGAAGACTCATCCACGGACGTCCTCGACTTGGTCTCGCCTCATTTGGACGTTGGGAGCTGCCGTGGTGACTTCGGCCATCCGCTGCTGCCCCTGGGAATAGTCTGCTTCTGCACGCAGAGGACCTGTTCCAGAGCCCGTTCCCGCCAGCGACGACTTCGGGACTGCCAACAAAAAAATCACAGTCGTACCTGGGTACGTCAGAGACATTTTGGCGCAAGTCTAATCAAGTTCTGAGTCCGGGAGAGCTCACAGCGGTGACTACATCGACCCCCTATCTTGCTGTCCCCGACCCGGGCAGATCCAGCCGGGTGCTCCGTCGGCGCGAGCGAGCTTATCTCCCCTCCCCGCCTGGCTGGCTTAACGCCCCTCCCTGTGCGGAGGTAGTGTTTGACTTGTACTTTGAAATCCCCACCCCAAGTCCACCCTCCTGTGTGAGGTGTAGTGATTGTAATCTTTAAACAGGTCAAGCTTCATCGGCGCAGTGTGCGGGGAATCCACACTTCCCCGCTCGCCCTCGTCTCCGACCGGGATCGGTGTCTTCACACCGATCAGGTGAGCCTCGGGTTGCCCTACTCTACTAGAATTACTTTGCTTGTTTAGTATTGCTTCTTAGTGCCGTCGGTCGGTGAGTGAGCACCCGATCTCAAATCATCATCAATTTGAGTGCCACCGCGGAGCGAGTTGAGAGAGAACCACTACATCCCACGCCCTTGGCGTGCTGGCCGCCCACGGAATTGGGGCATCCCGGACCCTTAGGGGTACAGCCCAAGCTAGTCAAACCTCCGGAAAGGCGAGGTCCATCCTCAGACCCTCACCACTATCGCCGGTCCACCTACGGACCCGGGTGTGCGCGACGCGAGTGAGTCCGCTAGTGTGACGCTGCCAACTTGTTGATTGCTTGCAAATTTCAGGTCCAAGGGGTCGTGTCACATCAGAGTAGCTGTGGAACAGCCACGGGGACCACACCCAAGAAGTAGGGTGATCCAACGACTGGGGCGAAGCTGCTGAAAATGATCGACGTCGCCAAGTATCTCACCCACGCGTAGGTGGCGATGACGATGGGACTGTAGGTAACGGCCGCCATAGTTGCTAGAGTGTCGAATGCTGTGGAGGCGACGGTTGGTGATGGTCGCCGAGCGCGGTCCGGCGGTCGGAGCACGAGCTGGGAGCTACTGGGAAATGCACATGAGTACCCTCCTATGCCTCTCCTGCAAGGACAGGATAATGGCACCAGGGCTTCAGGGGTGGCATCAAGCTTTTCTTCAGCAAAAAGAAGGAAGGCGAGAGACGTCCCACCAGGCGTGCCATCCTTTTTGTCACGGGGGTTTTTATGCCGATGACTGGGATGAAGGTAGGAATACAGTGAGAAAGGAAAATACAAAAGTTTGATGTATCTCGGGTATCCTCCCTTATGGTTGTATGCCCCTCACGGCGGTACCGGGCACTCTCCTTTTACGGAAAGTCGAAGAAGGTCGAATGGCACGGAAATGTCGAGGTGTAGGTTAGCTGGACAGGGTGAGGGCATGCCAGTCGATTTCTCGACAATCACCTATGGAACCAAGGGTTGACCGGGGAAGCCTCACCAGGACGTGGCACATGGGCTCGAGAGATCAGGCGACACGTGGATAGAAGAGGTTCCACGGGTGTGAGTGCGAAGGCGATTGTGGGAATTGTGTACTGGACGTCTTTCCCCACCGACCGCAAGCAATCTGTGTTTATTTACATCGGATTGAATCCGAATACCTTCGTTCTGTGCTGAAGAGAAGTCTGTATCTGTCTAAAGCCATGGGTAGAGTGCCGGGAGCATTCCGCAGCTATGGGTGTACTTTCGACTGGGAGGCGTTTGCTGAGGGTCAGGGATATTGGACACACGTGCCTAGTGGTGTAGGTAGAAAGCTGGGGCCCACGTACGGGTGCTTGTATTTAACTGGTTTGATGCTGTATGAGTGCCACATGGGCTTTACAAATGGGCCGAGGGGGCCAAAATATAGTGGGTGCAAGTCGCGGGACAATTCCGACGCGTGGATTGGTCCCCGGGTCAATGTGTAACAAGGCGGATATCTGCTTGTTTTACAGAGGCTTTCCTCGGGGAGCTAGGGGTAGGCCCGAGTCGTAGAGGAAGGGCTAGACTGGATGGTAGGGGGGATTGTAACGGGTGCCTGAGGGAGGCCGGACGCAGCTCGAAAATGAGCGGTCGAGTACGGGTCCCGGGGGGCGAGTGTCATCATGCTGGGGAGTCGAGGCCGGCCCTGGGAATATTACTCCCGGGCCAGTGGTCTGGCTAACTCGAGTCATTAGTCCGAGCGGTGGGCGGCTAGCTCGAGGCGAGCGGTAGGCGCGCAGTTCCATGACAGAAGTAGGTGCGACATCATGGTGTATGCGTAGCCACCGTGGGTTGTCATATGCGGGGGGACCCGAGATACGGGTGTGTTCACCGTTGTCATAACACCTTATGTGCAACGAGAATGGACATGTGTGCGATGGCTAGACGCCGTGTGAGGGGAGTACGTGTGACATACCCTCGGCGTGTACAAGTCGATCAACAAGTCAACCATGCCCACACTTAGCTCCTCACGTCCTCGACCCTTGCTGGATGCCTGCGGAATCCGTGGGTGCAGCAGTTAGGTCGTAGGTTCTTCCATTTACTTCCTTTTTTCTATGCATGCTTCCAAGGGATGGAATTTATAGGGAAGTTGAAGGGACATGAAAGGGTTTATGCGGACCAAGTTGGGGGCCCAACTTGGTCCAGGTAAACCCTTAAAAAAATATTTTTCTTTAGTTTACGGAGTGGGACAGGGAGGGTTTAGGCGGACCAGTCCAAGGGGCTGGTCTGGTTCTTAGGCTGGTCTGGTCCGCCTAATGACGAGGATCGTCAAGCATCAAGTGCATTTATCCATTTATATTTATTTTGAGTGTTCTATTTTAATAAGCCACATTAGTAGGCTTATAGGTGTACTTTAAAGATAGCACTATCATAGTTTTTTAATGTCTTAGTATTCCCATAAGGGATATTATTAGTCAAAAATGTTAGGTGTTCAATGTCAGAGATGTTAGGTGAGGTTGAAATAAGTTGTCTGTCTGTCGTATGAAGAGTCTATATAAGACAATGTAATCCCATGTTAAAAGAACAATGAAGTTGATTTGAAATTATTGGAATGTTAGGTGTGATGCCTTTGCCTTGTTGTTTTCTCCGAGAAGGAGATGGGTGAGATTCCCATGAGTGAAACCCACCCACCCCCGGAGTGAGAGGCTCCATGGTTGCATCGTCTCTGTAAAGGAGACGGGTGAGAGGCCCCAACCAAATATCCGACGCCTTCCTAGCCACTCCCATCATCATACAGATGGAGGCATCACCCACGACTCCCTCTGGCTCGGGTTGTCCTCACACCCAGGAGATGTTTGAGCTCGGGCATCACTCCATGTGCGCCCAATTATCCATTTTTAGTTTTCTATTTTAGTCATTTGATGTATTTTCCCTTTTATTTGAGTCATTTCCCTAGGTCTTTGGTTTATTTCCCTATGTTTGAGTCATTATCCCCTTGGTTGACTTATTGGACTACTTTTGTCTTTACATGTAAAGCCAGGGGTAGTTTGGTCATGTAAAAGGTTGGGTCTCTATAAATAGGACCCCAACCCCATTTGAGGAAGTTAATGAAATTGCCATATTTTGAGTTCCAAAATTCAAGTTTTTTTTAGTGGAGAGAATCCATTAGATAGGGTGTGAAATCCTGGGTGAGAAGCCCTCCCATTCCCCCCCTCTCTCTCTTTCACTCTCTCTCTCTCATCAAGGGAGGTTCGCCCCCTTCTCTCTCTCCTCACCCTCCCACCTACTTTCTCTCTCCTTCCCCTTCCATTAAGGCTACCCCAACTCCCCACACCCCTCTCTTTACTCCACTCCAACCCCAAGAGATCCCCACCCAATCCTAGCTCCACCATCCAACTACCAACTACCCACTTCCCCTTCCCAAGCAAGCCTCCACCTTCCCAAGGCTGAACCCACCCCTCCCTAGGCCAAATTTGAATTATTACCTTCACTCTTTCCTTCCCCCCATGCCCTAGAACACCCCAAGGAGAGAGCCCTTAGTGTTGGCGACCCCCCTCTCTCCCCCTCCATCACCCTTAAGCATCCTCTACCATCCCTCCCTCTCCACCTTGTGCAGAACCTGCCCCCTCTCTCCCCTGCGACCCTCCCCTTCCCAGCACCTCCCTCTCTACCCTAACCCTCTCCACACCTCCCACCAATTCCCCTCTGGCCACCCCTCCACCTCCCTTCACCATTTAGCATCATTTCCCCCCACCTCTTGTGCTCTTGGAAGCTACATCCGGCAAGACTGTTCACAGCTCAGGACCTGCAGAGAACCAGCATCGTGCAGAGCCAGCCACGACTTCATCCCGGCGTCCCTAGAAGCACAAGTGTTACCGTGGGAAGCGTCTCCCTGTCCTCTTCGCAACGGTGGTGGTCTCGTTCCATTCTGAGCTCGTGGCTGCCCAGAGGAGCCGATCTCCCCAAACTGTGCTTCTTCTCCCTGACTGTCAACCTGAAGCCGCTTGCAGAGACTCCCACGGCCGACCACCTGAATCTCTGGAGGTGGGCCTTGGCTGAAAGTTTCTACGACGAGTCTACTTTCAGTATCAAGAAGCGGCACCCCGTTCGGCATCCGGAGCTGAGAGTTGTCAATTTTCTCCCCCGGGTGCGCAGGTCAGTCCAGTCAGGGCCTGAACATACTCCACTTCACCCTTCGGGCTCTATCTCTCTGCTCCGACCTCCTCTGGTGACCTTTCTAGTTGCTTCTCGAAGAGGACCCTCCCACGGTCATATCGATATAAACTGCATCACCTTCGGAGCTCGGAGTTACTCGGAGCGAGGACATCTTCCAGCACCTTTAATTCTGGAACAGACAGAAGCTGAACCAAGGAGTCCAGTTCAAGATCCTTCTTCGGCCTCCGACGACCACGATAAATTCCCCAAAAATTCTGGAGCCTTCCTGGGCCAACCCAGAAGTTTTGGCTCTGGTCTCGCCCACTTCTGAAGTAGGACGGGTCTGTGGCGGCTTCTTCAGCGACTCACTGTCCTGCCAAATCTGACCAGATAGAACTGCAGGCTTTAGTCTATTTCGGCATTTCCCCTCCCCGCCTGGCCGGCTTACTGCCCCTCCCTATGGGAGGTAGTGTTTTGATGTATATGTGACTTCCCCTCCCCTTGTTCCACCCCTTGCATGGGGAGTAGTGGTGTAATTCCTTAAACAGGTTCAAGCTACACCGGCACAGCGTGTGGGGAACCCACGCTTCCCCGCTCGTCCACGTCTCCAAACGGGACCGATTTCTTCAAACCGGTGGAGTAAGTGTTCTAACCCTTGCTTCCCCATAGTGCTTGTTCTTTCAATATTAGTTCATAGCTCCCCTGGCCCGTGTGAGTGAGTGCTCGGTCCGCAAGCTCCATTTCTTCAAGTGATCGCCGTGGGAGAGTGTGTGACCCGTGCCCTCGGCACAACGTCGTCCCCATTGAATTGGGCTTCCATACCTTTGGGAAAAACCTTGGCCTTGCTGGCCCTCTAACCAACAAGGGCCCAGCCCTCACAACCTCCACTCGGCATCACCGAGTTACCCCGGGTATTGGGTGAGTGTCGGGTGAGTGGCCGCTGATATCGGTCTGTTCCTATTGCGAATTGTGCTTGCTTGTTAAGGTCCAAGGTGCTTCGGTCTTGTGACTATCACCCCTCAAGGTGGTGTCACATCAGTTGGTATCAGAGCAAGTTTATACTTGTCTCTACTAAGTCTAAGTCCTAGGACCATTGCCTTGAGTCGTCCATCCATCAACTCATTCCCCCCCTTGCATGTCCACCCGTAGTGGAGCCGTATATCGACCCGATCCATCTTCTTCGGCTCCGCCCATGGATCCCAATCCCCAAATCAACCAAGATGCCCATAGGGAGGAACCCCAAGGCCAAATGAACCAGGTGGATGCTACCCTTGCCACCATTCTTGACCGACTAGAGACCCTTTCCACTCGACTTGCTCGGCTTGAAGAAAATGATCCTCGCCCAAGGATCATTGGTCCAAGAGCCCACCCTCCACATGCTGAAATTGATAGGGAGGACTTGAATGCTGACCCCTACCATGACTATGAGAGGCCTAGCCACCATCAACATAATGAAAGGCGTCCACGGGACGACCCGGATGACCCTCTCTTAAGGATGATCAAGGTAGAAGCCCCAAACTTTGACGTTTCCCATGAACCAAGTGTCTACTTAGAATGGGAGACCGCCATGGACCAATACTTCGAATGGTACCCTATGTCCGACCAAAGGAGAGTGAGATTGGCCAAAATACACCTCACCAAATTAGCCAAGACTTATTGGCTAAACCAAGAGGGGTTAAGGAGGATTAGGCGAGAGGAGCCTATTGACACTTGGCAAGGTATGAAGAATCAACTTAGAAACAAGTACCTACCCCTATCCTACCACCAAATGCTCTTAGATGAGTGGCAAAGCCTCACCCAAGAAGGGAAGACCGTGGTTGAATACATTGAAAATTTTGACTCCTATCTTTTGAAGTGTGGAGTGCATGAGGACCTGGCCGTCACCTTATCCTGATTTAGAAATGGGCTCCAAAACCACATCAAGAGAGAACACTTCATGAGAGATGTTGACAACCTTGAACAAGCCTATCAAATAGCTCGGGATGTTGAAAGATTCTCTAGGATCCCTAGGTTTGCTCCTCCCCGACCGGTCGATCCCAAAGGCATGGGACCCCGAACCAACCCGACCCCCCCCCCATGAAGGCCCCTAGCCCAAGTGGAAGTGCCCCATTACGGCCCTACAATCCCCCTCCCACCATCACTCCAACCAAGACCGCCCCTAGCCATCTTCTTCCATGGAGGGAAGAGAATTCCAAGGGTCCAAGTGTAGGAGGGACCACCCCGAGTAGTGGCCGTCAATAATGCTATAGGTGCCAATGGTTTGGCCACTTTGCAGGGCAATACCCATCCAAAGGATTGTCTAGTTTACTTATTGAGGAAGATGCTCCCCCACCCCAAGGGGAACTTGAGAGTGTGGTTGAGGTCCATGAAGCCTCACTAGATTGGGAAGAAGAGTATGAGGCCCAATACCATGAGTCGGGAAGATCTCCAGTAGCTGGATCCTGACCTTCTCGAGCAGTACCACAGCGGGATGGACCCCTACTCGACGGAGTTGAGCTCTTCGCATCCCAGGGGATTTGATGGAGGCATCACCCATGACTCCCTCTGGCTCGGGTCGTCTTCACACCCAGGAGATGTTTGAGCTCGGGCATCACTCCATGTGGGCCCAATTATCCATTTTTAGTTTTCTATTTGAGTCATTTGATGTATTTTCCCTTTTATTTGAGTCATTTCCCTAGGTCTTTGGTTTATTTCCCTATGTTTGAGTCATTATCCCCTTGGTTGGCTTATTGGACTGCTTTTGTCTTTACATGTAAAGCCAGGGGTAGTTTGGTCATGTAAAAGGTTGGGTCCCTATAAATAGGACCCCAACCCCATTTGAGGAAGTTAATGAAATTGCCATATTTTGAGTTCCAAAATTCAAGTTTCTTTTAGTGGAGAGAATCCATTAGATAGGGTGTGAAATCCTGGGTGAGAAACCCTCCCATCCCCCCCCTCTCTCTCTCTTTCACTCTCTCTCTCTCATCAAGGGAGGTTCACCCACTTCTCTCTCTCCTCACCCTCCCACCTACTTTCTCTCTCCTTCCCCTTCCATTAAGGCTACCCCAACTCCCCACACCCCTCTCTTTACTCCACCCCAACCCCAAGAGATCCCCACCCAATCCTAGCTCCACCATCCAACTCCCAACTACCCACTTCCCCTTCCCAAGTAAGCCTCCACCTTCCCAAGGCTGAAGCCACCCCTCCCTAGGCCAAATTTGAATTATTCCCTCCACTCTCTCCTTCCCCCCATGCCCTAAAACACCCCAAGGAGAGAGCCCATAGTGCTGGTCTCCCCCCTCTCTCCCCCTCCATCACCCTTGAGCATCCTCTACCATCCCTCCCTCTCCACCTTGTACAGAACCTGCCCCCTCTCTCCCCTGCGACCCTCCCCTTCCCAGCACCTCCCTCTCTGCCCTAACCCCCTCCACACCTCCCACCAATTCCCCTCTGGCCACTCCTCCACCTCCCTTCACCATTTAGCACCATTTTCCCCCACCTCTTGTGCTCTTGGAAGCTACATCCGGCAAGACTATTCACAGCTCAGGACCTGCAGAGAACCAACATCTTGCAGAGCCAGCCTCGACTTTATCCTGGCATCCCTGGAAGCACAAGTGATACCGTTGGAAGCATCTCCATGTCCTCTTCTCAACGGCGGTGGTCTCGTCCCATTCTGAGCTCGTGGCTGCCTAGAGGAGCCGATCTCCCCAAACTGCGCTTCTTCTCCCTGACTGTCAACCTGAAGCGGCTTACAGAGACTCCCATGGCCGACCACCTGAAGCTCTGGAGGTGGGCCTTGGCTGAAAGTTTCTACGACGAGTCTACTTCCAGTATCAAGAAGCGGCACCCGTTCGGCATCCGGAGCTGAGAGTTCTCAATTTTCTCCCCCGGGTGCGCAGGTCAGTCCAATCAGGGCCTGAACAGACACCACTTCACTCTTCGAGCTCTATCTCTCTGTTCCGACCTCCTCTGGTGGCCTTTCTGGTTGCTTCTCGAAGAGGACCCTCCCACGGTCGTATCGATATAAGCTGCATCGCCTTAGGAGCTCAGAGTTACTCGGAGCGAGGATATCTTCCAGCACCTTCGATTCTGGAACAGACAGAAGCTGAACCAAGAAGTCCAGTTCAAGATCCTTCTTCGGCCTCCGACGACCACGATAAATTCCCCAAAAATTCTGGAACCTTCCTGGGCCAACCCAGGAAGTTTTGGCGCTAGTCTCGCCCACTTCTGAAGTCGGACGGGTATGTGGCGGCTTCTTCAGCGACTCACTGTCTTGCCAAATCTGAGCGGACAGAACTGTGGGCTTTAGTCTATTTTGGCATTTCCCCTCCCCGCCTGGCCGGCTTATAGCCCTGTGGGAGGTAGTGTTTGGATGTATATGTGACTTCCCCTCCCCTTGTTCCACCCCTTGCATGGGGAGTAGTGGTGTAATTCCTTAAACAGGTTCAAGCTACACCGGCATAGCGTGTGGGGAACCCACGCTTCCCCGCTCGTCCACGTCTCCGAACGGCACCGGTTTCTTCAAACCGGTCGAGTAAGTGTTCTAACCCTTGCTTCCCCATAGTGCTTGTTCTTTCAATATTAGTTCATAGCTCCGCTGGCCCGTGTGAGTGAGTGCTCGGTCCGTAAGCTCCATTACTTCAAGTGACCGTCGTGGGAGAGTGTGTGACCCGTGCCCTCGGCACAACGTCGGCCCCATTGAATTGGGCCTCCATACCTTTGGGAAAAACCTTGGCCTTGCTGGCCCTCTAAACAGCAAGGGCCCAGCCCTCACAACCTCCACTCGGCATCATCGAGTTACCCCGGGTATTGGGTGAGTGTCGGGTGAGTGGCCACCGATATCGGTCCATTCCTATTGCGAATTATGCTTGCTTGCTAAGGTACAAGGTGCTTCGGTCTTGTGACTATCACCCCTCAAGGTGGTGTCACTTCACATACACTCCCCACCACCTCACCATCTCCTCTCTTCCACTCCACCGTAGCAAAGCTCTCCCCTCCACTTTGCTATTAAACTTTTTATTCCTCCCACCATGCTACCCCATCCCACGGACACTGTAGATCTTCCCCTCCTCTGTTCTCATCATTAACACACTCACACCCACGCCCCACCTGCACTATGCTGCCCCATGCCCCTGACCCCTCCCACACAAAGTAGCCACCACTCCCCCTCCATGTACTCCCACTCAACCACCCCCTGCCGCATGCCGCAACCCCACCCCCACTCCTCCCTGTCACATGCCGAAGCCCCACCCCCACCCCTCCTGCCACGGCCACACCCTGCTCCACCTACTCTACGCCCGTCACCACTCCTAACCCCACTCCATGTTACCCTCTGCTAACCCCACCCCTCATGCACACGTGAACAAGGCCCCTTGCCAGCGACCAAACCTGCAAGGGCATGCCCCCCCTATCGCCACCCCTGTCGGCCGCCAGCCCGCCATGGCCACCACCCACTTCCCTCCCATCGCACCATTCCCTCTCTCACACCTGCCGCTGGGAGACCTCCGTTGTGGACGCCCATGAACAAGGCCCCATGCACCTACATGAACCCGTCAAAGCCCCCGCGAGCGTGGCCACGCACAGTGCCCTCCCCTCCGCCGACAGCGACTGCATCTCCTCCGAGCACGGCGGCCCCCCGACCGAGCTCGCCGCCAACCGTCGACTTCCACTATCTGCAACCCGCGGCAGCGCTCCTCTCCCACATTTCTCGCCGCGGCCAGGCGTGCAGCACAGTGTCCACCAGCCGGTCCTCCCTGCGCTGCCACATCGCCATCCTCCCAACCCCATCGCCATGAGATCCCAGCCCCCCTCCCCTATCCACCGCCCACCACCGTTCATCCCCCCCGTCTGAGAACCCAACCTGCATTTCCACCACCGGCTCCTCCCTTGCCTTCACTCCCTCGCATCGTGAAGCCCCCCACTCACCACACTGTCGCATGGCCATTCACATCCATCTCTCCAATGTCCCTCGCGTTCCCTCTCCCTCTCGTTCACGTCTTGTTGGGTTCGGTGCAAGTATTCAGAGGGGGGGTGAATGAATATAGCCTATAAAAACTTTCACCCAATATAAAATTTCGCTCAATTAGAATTTCGCTCACTCAACAGATTAAACACTTAGAACAAAATCTGATCAAATCATCTAATGAACCTATGATCAAACACTTGGAGCACCCCTATGCAAACATCTAGCGGAAGCAAACCATAAGCAATCAAACCACAATGCAAGAGGGGTTTTTAGGTGGTTCGGTCCTACAGACCTACATCCACCCCACACTCAAACCGAGTGTGGCTTCCGCTGACTCACAGCTTGAACAGCTGGGCATCACAGCTTGCCATACATCCGCTGGGCAACACAGCTTGCCGTCTGAGGAATCCTCCTCGCCCCGCTGAGCAACACAGCTTGCTGTCCAGTGGAATCCTCCACTGCAAACCGCTGGGCAATACAGCTTAGCCGTCCAGAGGCAGCACCTCTGCAATCCGCTGACTAACAGCTTGAACAAAGATGTAAAATAGAAAACAGAAAATAGAACAAGACAGCAATCAGAAAGCTGTAAGCAATGAAGCACAATGTGGCTCTTAAAGAGCTGGATGGCCTGGATTTGATCCACGGTCCATCAAGAACAGATCTCCCTCGATCTCACTCTCTTTCTTCACTCTCTCTCTTTCTCTTTCTTCTCTGATGCACTTCTCTTCTTCTCTCGATCTCTGTTCTCCTTTTCTCTCTTTCTCTTTTTCTTTTCTTCTGCTGGATCGTGGAAGCTCTCTCTCCTTTTTCTCTTTTTCTTCTCTCAGCTTCTGCTCTCTGCTTTTTCTTCTCTTCTTCTGCTCCCTGGCTTCGATCACGATCAGTCTTCTACAGAGGATGAAGACTCGTATATATATAGCAGCAGCAGCAGCAGCAGCAGCTAGGGAGATAGGGCATGTGCTTCCCACGCCTTCCGTCCAGAAGATTCCTCCTCGGATCACGTGCTCAACACCCACCTCGGATCACGTGTCAGGTGCCAGCTTCAGGTCACGTGCCCATTCATCAGTACGCTCAGTAACTGGAGTTAGATGGCGTCAACCCACTTGCTCCAAGGAGTTGACGCACCCTTCAGAGATCTTCAACCCTTTTTAACTACTGCGTCGACGCTTCCAACCCGTGGCGTTGATGCATTGATGCGTTCCAGTGAGCAGGTCTTCAGCAGATAGACGTGCTGCATTGACGCTCTCAGCATGCTGCGTTGACGCATGGAGCTGCAGCGTCGATGCTGCCAATGTACTCCAGAGGCTGCAATAAGGGATACTTGAACTGCTACGTCCACGCTACTTGATCAATGCGTTGACGCACCAGAGTAATCCACAAGCTTCTTTCTTGATTGTTTGAACTACTGCGTTCACGCCACTTGATCAAGGCGTTGACGCATTGGTGTGTTCCAGCAGCGGAAATTGGATGGCTTCAGCCCTCTTGCTTTAAGGGGTTCATTAGCCTCTTCAGTCCCTGTCAGACAGATGAAACGAAGTCATCAGTTCTAAGTTTATGCATTGCATTGTATAGACTTTGCTGTGAAGGTAAAGGCTAAAGCAACGTACAGACTTTATGATACTTAGATGAAAAATAGGCGAAAGTAATGTAGAGACTTCAAACTACAGGAACGTGTGAACAACCAATGTGTAGACTCTTCAATCGACAGGCTTTGAAGCACAAAGGCAATGTACAGACTTTGCCTTAAAACGAATGTAAAGACTTAGAATCAAAGAGGCGTTGTGTAGACTTTGAACCAGTGTACAGACTTGGAAGCTTGAGCCAATGAATAGACTTGAGACGCTTAAGGCGATGTACAGACTTGTTGAGGCTCAAGCGGTGTACAGACTTCGAAGTTCCACTGTGGATGTACAGACTTGAAGATCCACTGTGGATGTATAGACTTGAATGAGTGAAGCCCAATGTATAGACTTGATGTGTAGCTGAAGCCTTGAACATAGGAATAGGCTGGAGTGTATAGACTTCAGGCTTCAGAACCGAATGTTCAGACTTTGCCTAAGAAACGTAGGGAAAGACCCCAGTGTATAGACTTTGCCTTGAATGAAGGTAAGTGATGAGTGTATAGACTTTCACGATGTGTAGACTTGGAAACGTGAAAGCTACAGTGAAGGAGTGTACACACTTGACCAATTCAAAGGCGAGTCGAGTGTACAGACTTAATGCATTGACGCTGTAACATGAGCCAGTGAAATGCGTTGACGATGTACAGACTTTGCCTAAGACGCTGTACACACTTAGCCTAAGACAATGTAAGCGACTGACACTGTACACACTTAGCCTAAGACGCTGTATAGACTTAGCCTAAGACATGCATGAACTGACGTTGTATATACTTAGCCAATGCAATGCACTATGAATGTATGGACTTACATGAGATGCTCATTGAGACGCTCAATGTATACACTTCAAGCCCAGTGTATAGACTCTCAGCCATGAACAAAGCGTGAAGCACACTAATGCAGGAATGTATAGACTTGGAAGTCTATGTGCATGACAAAATCAATGTATAGACTCTGAAATGCAAGCGATGCAGCAATGCCTAGACATTGGGCTTTACCCTGCAGTGTATAGACTTTGCTACCCAAACAATCAATGTTCTGATGGGTCGACGCATCAGCAAGAGTGGGTCGACCCACTACTGTTCAGACTGTAGATACATGCAGAGACATGATATCTGACAGAATGCAATGCATATATATAAAGAACAAATGCCATCAATGCTAAACATCATCATTCATGTTGCTATCATATGCAGAATGCTCAAGAATAAGAATGCACATAAATGCACTTTGTTTATTGCAATCATCAAAACACAATAACATTGCTATCATCAAAATACAATATCAAATGCACTCACTGTCTTGCTATCATCAAAATCAAATAGCATTGCTATCATCAAAGCAACATAGCACATGCTTGTGCCTAAGAGGCACAATATTCTCCCCCTTTTTGATGATGGCAACACAATGTGATAATGAGTCACACACAAGATTTTCTCCCCCTTTGACATGATTAAAAAGAGAAAAACAGTAAAAACAAGAGTGCAAAGTGCATTATGCATGCAAATTCCTCTAGAACATTCTCCCCCTGAATATAAGACTCCCCTGAATTATTTCTCCCCCTAAATAATAGCTCCCCCTTTGAGAAGGAATATGAACAGATAAACAAGGAAGAGAAGGTAGGAGGGTCACTTGACAACAGCTGAATCATAGGTTCAGAAAGAAAGCATGATTATAAACAACTGTTAAAGTATAAGAATCAGCAACATACAATTTTCAAAAATTCAGGTTTAACAGTGATAAATCTAGAGTAAAACACCTGACCCCTGAAAAAGAGTTTATAGACTCCATTTATAGCAATGAATCTAGGGCACATGGTATTAATAGATAAGTCAGAAATAATACCCTTTTGTGATTAAACAAGGAAATTCAAGAGAGGCAACTTGAACATGTATTGATAAAAATAATTTTCACTCATTGACTTTTGATTTTTCGAAAGGTTACAGCAGTTTGATTTTCACTTTTGAATTTTTCAGAACCTGAACTAAGTAAATAGATCAGTGACATTTATGCTGTTGACATTAGGTGTACACCTTGATCAGAGGCAGGTACCCCCAGTTACTAGGCATAAACTACTAGACCTATTTCAGATCAAAACCCACAAAGAATAGTCTTCACTTTTGACATTAAGGGTACACCTTGATTAGAGGCCAGTACCCCCAGTTACTTGGTGAGAACTCCCCCTATAGATTTGACCCTTTGAACAGAGATATTCTGAAGCACTTCATGACTATGAGTTCTCCTGCTTCATTGGAGGAGATCACAATTTCTCAGTGCAATTCAGCCATTGCTCTGTCACTATGTTCAGTTCATAGCATTTATGATCTTATTTATTGTTGCCCTTATCTCTTTTAGAGTGATTGTTTGAAAAACAGTACACACTCTTATTCACCTTTTCTAGAAATTTCCAGATCAACACATTAGGCATTACAAAAACTTTTTCTAATCTTACCATGAGACAAAGATTAAGAGCTATAAAAGTTTTTCTTTTATCTCAGATTCTGAAGGCAGACATTTGACTCTTCAATTTATAAAGGTTAAACCTTTAGTTCTTTTCAATTTGTGAGAGTGATTCTTATAAAAGAACAATTAAAATAATCACAACTCAATGTACTAAACCAGAAACAGAACTGTTGTTCAGTGAAGGTTAGAGAAATGATAGCAATAGGCATTGAGTACCTGGAGCATCTGATGTCAAAAGATATGAAAGAACTAGATGGGGACAGTGAGAAGTAGCAAGGATTCAATGAATTGAACAGAAAAACTCTCAGCTCCCCCTGACATCATGATGCAAAGATTATGCTATGCACTAGGCTGTTCTACATGCAGACTATGCAATAATGAAACATGAGGCAATTATGCAATCAATT
This sequence comes from Amorphophallus konjac, assembly GCA_022559845.1. Taxonomy (NCBI): domain Eukaryota; kingdom Viridiplantae; phylum Streptophyta; class Magnoliopsida; order Alismatales; family Araceae; genus Amorphophallus; species Amorphophallus konjac. Next base: position 123,597,660 of record CM040119.1, on the reverse strand, counting down.
TAAGTTTATGCATCTAACAACAAGCATGCAATGCATTGACATAAAATCTATATAGTGCATCAACTGTATACACTAAAGAAGCATTCAAATTCAGTTCAACATATAGCAAGAGCATCAGATATATGCAAAGTAAAACTCAATAGCTGAGTCTGGAATGCAGACTGATCAGCTGGACAAGAAGAGATCATCACAAATCAATCAAGCAAAAACAACAATTTTCGATGATGAAGTTAAAGCAGACAAACAGCATTTTCAGATCATGAAATTTAAAACAAAGTTCAGAACTGACCTGATAGGTAGGATCTTGGGGTTTTCTCTTGAGTGCCTTGGATCATTAACCCCTTTATTCATCAGCTTCCAAGGCACACCTACAAGATAAGATCAAGTTGATCCTACAGGAACCCAAGAAGTCTTGGGTCCTGAATTAACCCTAACAGGTGTTTAAAATATTTTCTTAGCAACATGATCATCAAATTTCATCAGATAGCAATTATTCATGAAATGACCAAACTTTCCACAGTATCTACATGATATAACAGATTTTCTGGTCCTATGGTGCATGTCAACAGCAGCATGAGACCTATGATCATAAGCATGAAATGTTCTGTTATATGCATGAAATTTTGACTTACCATTACCTGCCCACCAGCATTCAGAACCTCGGTGGCCAGATTTTTCACATTCAAAGCATACAGGTGTCTTTCCTTTAAAATCAGATTTATTTCTATCAGCATCATAATGATCAGGGAATTTTTTAGATTTAAAATTCAATCTATTTTTGTGTACAGGGAATTTAATAAATTCAGAGTTAGAATTCTTTCCCTGAGCATGCTAGCAATTTTCAACCATGTGGCCCAATTTTCCACAATGAAGACATTGAATGTTCTTTTTATGAGATGCATGATTTTTAGCATGGAACAGTTTATCATGCATTCTAACAGCAGATAGATCATCTAATTTCATTTGTCTACAATCATGCATGAGATGACCTATTTTATGACAATAAAAACATTGATGCCTTTTGATGTGAGCAGAAGAAGGTTTCTTCACAGTAGGCTTCCTAGCATGAATTCTATCATACTTCAATTCATCCTTCTTCATCACAAAACAATCAGCCATCTCATGGCCAAACTTTCCACAGTAAAAGCATTTGACATCTTTGACACTAGATTTGTTGGCCTGAACTTTCTTAGCATGCTGATCGTTATCATTCTTTTTCAAAACTTTTCTTTTCTCCTTTATTTTCTTATTTTCCTGATTAGCATGCATATTTGAAGAAGAGCCTGAAGTGCTAGCTAACTCAGAGCTATGCACAAAGGTTGTATGTTGTCTTTTTCTTCTTCCTGATTACTGTCTCCATCAGAGACTTTCTTCTTAGAAACAGCCTTTGGATTTTCTTTATTTTTAAATGACTCAGACAGAGAATTGTTCAATTCAGTGATTTCATTTTTGAGAGAAGAAATGAGCATTTCAGAATCTGTGATCTTTTCATTAAGTAAGACATTTATGGCTTTGTAGCTATCAATCTCTTCTATCAATGTACTCACTCTCTCATATTCATTTTCAACTGAATTCTTCCCTTTTTCAAATATTAAAAGTCTCTCAGATATAGCAGAATTAAGCAGCTTCAGCTCTTCATTCTCCTTTCTAGTTAGTTCATTCTGAACTAGTTCATTAGTTAAGATTTGATCATTTCCTAATGAATTCAGCTTATCTTCTAGTTCAGAAATCTTGTCTGTGAGTTCCTGATTTTTATTTTCCAAAACAGAAATTTGTTCCTTACTCACATTCAGATTAGCTAAGCATATTTCATGAGATTTTCTCAGATCTTGACATTTTTCACAATGAGCATTCGAATTAATCTGATCACATTTCTTTTTCAGCTTTCTATTTTCAGATTTCAAATATTTACATTTCTCAGAACGTTCCTCATACATATCCCATAATTCATCAATTGAAATCTCTTCGGATTCAGATTCAGAATTTACCTTGGATGAGGAATCTTCATTATCCCGGTTGGCCATCAAACAACTATCACTCTGTTGGTTATGCGCAGAGATAACTTTGTCATATATCTCTTTTCCAGAATTGCACCTGAGAGCAAAAGAATATACATCAGTATTAACAGCAGCTCTCAAGATATTAAGAATTATGACATTATCACGGTTCTTAAAGGTGTCCTCACTAGACCACTTGGTCTGATCTTTGGGTAATCGATGTGGGCCTTTGGATAGCAAACTCCATAGTTTGGGATCAATGGAATCTACATACACAGCTAGGCCTCCTAGCCAACTTTCAAAGTTAGAACCATCATAAATTGGAGGACGATCCATTTGGACAGATGGCAAACAGATTCAACTCACTAAACAAATGACAGGAAATGCAGCAAAACCAGATGGGCAAGGTAAAGCACTAAACCGGTGAAACAAAACAACGAGCACAATACACCCACTCTGAAAACGCACCAAAAATCTAGCAGGATCCTCTGCAGATTGTTAGATCTGTTAAGTCAGAGACCGCTCTGATACCAATTGTTGGGTTCGGTGCAAGTATTCAGAGGGGGGGTGAATGAATATAGCCTATAAAAACTTTCACCCAATATAAAATTTCGCTCAATTAGAATTTCGCTCACTCAACAGATTAAACACTTAGAAAAAAATCTGATCAAATCATCTAATGAACCTGTGATCAAACACTTGGAGCGCCCCTATGCAAACATCTAGCGGAAGCAAACCATAAGCAATCAAACCACAATGCAAGAGGGGTTTTTAGGTGGTTCGGTCCTGCAGACCTACATCCACCCCACACTCAAACCGAGTGTGGCTTCCGCTGACTCACAGCTTGAACAGCTGGGCATCACAGCTTGCCATACATCCGCTGGGCAACACAGCTTGCCGTCCGAGGAATCCTCCTCGCCCCGCTGAGCAACACAGCTTGCTGTCCAGTGGAATCCTCCACTGCAAACCGCTGGGCAATACAGCTTAGCCGTCCAGAGGCAGCACCTCTGCAATCCGCTGACTAACAGCTTGAACAAAGATGTAAAATAGAAAACAGAAAATAGAACAAGACAGCAATCGAAAGCTGTAAGCAATGAAGCACAATGTGGCTCTTAAAGAGCTGGATGGCCTGGATTTGATCCACGGTCCATCAAGAACAGATCTCCCTCGATCTCACTCTCTTTCTTCACTCTCTCTCTTTCTCTTTCTTCTCTGCTGCACTTCTCTTCTTCTCTCGATCTCTGTTCTCCTTTTCTCTCTTTCTCTTTTTCTTTTCTTCTGCTGGATCGTGGAAGCTCTCTCTCCTTTTTCTCTTTTTCTTCTCTCAGCTTCTGCTCTCTGCTTTTTCTTCTCTTCTTCTGCTCCCTGGCTTCGATCACGATCAGTCTTCTACAGAGGATGAAGACTCGTATATATAGCAGCAGCAGCAGCTAGGGAGATAGGGCGTGTGCTTCCCACGCCTTCCGTCCAGAAGATTCCTCCTCGGATCACGTGCTCAGCACCCACCTCGGATCACGTGTCAGGTGCCAGCTTCAGGTCACGTGCCCATTCATCAGTACGCTCAACAACTGGAGTTAGATGGCGTCAACCCACTTGCTCCAAGGAGTTGACGCACCCTTCAGAGATCTTCAACCCTTTTTAACTGCTGCGTCGACGCTTCCAACCCGTGGCGTTGACGCATTGATGCGTTCCAGTGAGCAGGTCTTCAGCAGATAGACGTGCTGCGTTGACGCTCTCAGCATGCTGCGTTGACGCATGGAGCTGCAGCGTCGATGCTGCCAATGTACTCCAGAGGCTGCAATAAGGGATACTTGAACTGCTGCGTCCACGCTACTTGATCAATGCGTTGACGCACCAGAGTAATCCACAAGCTTCTTTCTTGATTGTTTGAACTACTGCGTTCACGCCACTTGATCAAGGCGTTGACGCATTGGTGTGTTCCAGCAGCGGAAATTGGATGGCTTCAGCCCTCTTGCTTTAAGGGGTTCATTAGCCTCTTCAGTCCCTGTCAGACAGATGAAACGAAGTCATCAGTTCTAAGTTTATGCATTGCATTGTATAGACTTTGCTGTGAAGGTAAAGGCTAAAGCAACGTACAGACTTTATGATACTTAGATGAAAAATAGGCGAAAGCAATGTAGAGACTTCAGACTGCAGGAACGTGTGAACAACCAATGTGTAGACTCTTCAATCGACAGGCTTTGAAGCACAAAGGCAATGTACAGACTTTGCCTTAAAACGAATGTAAAGACTTAGAATCAAAGAGGCGTTGTGTAGACTTTGAACCAGTGTACAGACTTGGAAGCTTGAGCCAATGAATAGACTTGAGACGCTTAAGGCGATGTACAGACTTGTTGAGGCTCAAGCGGTGTACAGACTTCGAAGTTCCACTGTGGATGTACAGACTTGAAGATCCACTGTGGATGTATAGACTTGAATGAGTGAAGCCCAATGTATAGACTTGATGTGTAGCTGAAGCCTTGAACGTAGGAATAGGCTGGAGTGTATAGACTTCAGGCTTCAGAACCGAATGTTCAGACTTTGCCTAAGAAACGTAGGGAAAGACCCCAGTGTATAGACTTTGCCTTGAACGAAGGTAAGTGATGAGTGTATAGACTTTCACGATGTGTAGACTTGGAAACGTGAAAGCTACAGTGAAGGAGTGTACACACTTGACCAATTCAAAGGCGAGTCGAGTGTACAGACTTAATGCGTTGACGCTGTAACATGAGCCAGTGAAATGCGTTGACGCTGTACAGACTTTGCCTAAGACGCTGTACACACTTAGCCTAAGATAATGTAAGCGACTGACACTGTACACACTTAGCCTAAGACGCTGTATAGACTTAGCCTAAGACATGCATGAACTGACGTTGTATATACTTAGCCAATGCAATGCACTATGAATGTATGGACTTACATGAGATGCTCATTGAGACGCTCAATGTATACACTTCAAGCCCAGTGTATAGACTCTCAGCCATGAACAAAGCGTGAAGCACACTAATGCAGGAATGTATAGACTTGGAAGTCTATGTGCATGACAAAACCAATGTATAGACTCTGAAATGCAAGCGATGCAGCAATGCCTAGACATTGGGCTTTACCCTGCAGTGTATAGACTTTGCTACCCAAACAATCAATGTTCTGATGGGTCGACGCATCAGCAAGGGTGGGTCGACCCACTACTGTTCAGACTGTAGATACATGCAGAGACATGATATCTGACAGAATGCAATGCATATATATAAAGAACAAATGCCATCAATGCTAAACATCATCATTCATGTTGCTATCATATGCAGAATGCTCAAGAATAAGAATGCACAGAAATGCACTTTGTTTATTGCAATCATCAAAACACAATAACATTGCTATCATCAAAATACAATATCAAATGCACTCAAATGCACTCACTGTCTTGCTATCATCAAAACCAAATAGCATTGCTATCATCAAAGCAACATAGCACATGCTTGTGCCTAAGAGGCACAACATTCTCCCCCTTTTTGATGATGGCAACACAATGTGACAGTGAGTCACACACAAGATTTTCTCCCCCTTTGACATGATCAAAAAGAGAAAAACAGTAAAAACAAGAGTGCAAAGTGCATTATGCATGCAAATTCCTCTAGAACATTCTCCCCCTGAATGTAAGACTCCCCTGAATTATTTCTCCCCCTAAATAATAGCTCCCCCTTTGAGAAGGAATATGAACAGATAAACAAGGAAGAGAAGGTAGGAGGGTCACTTGACAACAGCTGAATCATAGGTTCAGAAAGGAAGCATGATTATAAACAACTGTTAAAGTATAAGAATCAGCAACATACAATTTTCAAAAATTCAGGTTTAACAGTGATAAATCTAGAGTAAAACACCTGACCCCTGAAAAAGAGTTTATAGACTCCATTTATAGCAATGAATCTAGGGCACATGGTATTAATAGATAAGTCAGAAATAATACCCTTTTGTGATTAAACAAGGAAATTCAAGAGAGGCAACTTGAACATGTATTGATAAAAATAATTTTCACTCATTGACTTTTGATTTTTCGAAAGGTTACAGCAGTTTGATTTTCACTTTTGAATTTTTCAGAACCTGAACTAAGTAAATAGATCAGTGGCATTTATGCTGTTGACATTAGGTGTACACCTTGATCAGAGGCAGGTACCCCCAGTTACTAGGCATAAACTACTAGACCTATTTCAGATCAAAACCCACAAAGAATAGTCTTCACTTTTGACATTAAGGGTACACCTTGATTAGAGGCCAGTACCCCCAGTTACTTGGTGAGAACTCCCCCTATAGATTTGACCCTTTGAACAGAGATATTCTGAAGCACTTCATGACTATGAGTTCTCCTGCTTCATTGGAGGAGATCACAATTTCTCAGTGCAATTCAGCCATTGCTCTGTCACTATGTTCAGTTCATAGCATTTATGATCTTATTTACTGTTGCCCTTATCTCTTTTAGAGTGATTGTTTGAAAAACAGTACACACTCTTATTCACCTTTTCTAGAAATTTCCAGATCAACACATTAGGCATTACAAAAACTTTTTCTAATCTTACCATGAGACAAGATTAAGAGCTATAAAAGTTTTTCTTTTATCTCAGATTCTGAAGGCAGACATTTGACTCTTCAATTTATAAAGGTTAAACCTTTAGTTCTTTTCAATTTGTGAGAGTGATTCTTATAAAGAACAATTAAATAATCACAACTCAATGTACTAAACCAGAAACAGAACTGTTGTTCAGTGAAGGTTAGAGAAATGATAGCAATAGGCATTGAGTACCTGGAGCATCTGATGTCAAAAGATATGAAAGAACTAGATGGGGACAGTGAGAAGTAGCAAGGATTCAATGAATTGAATAGAAAAACTCTCAGCTCCCCCTGACATCATGATGCAAAGATTATGCTATGCACTAGGCTGTTCTACATGCAGACTATGCAATAATGAAACATGAGGCAATTATGCAATCAATTTAAGTTTATGCATCTAACAACAAGCATGCAATGCATTGACATAAAATCTATATAGTGCATCAACTGTATACACTAAAGAAGCATTCAAATTCAGTTCAACATATAGCAAGAGCATCAGATATATGCAAAGTAAAACTCAATAGCTGAGTCTGGAATGCAGACTGATCAGCTGGACAAGAAGAGATCATCACAAATCAATCAAGCAAAAACAACAATTTCCGATGATGAAGTTAAAGCAGACAAACAGCATTTTCAGATCATGAAATTTAAAACAAAGTTCAGAACTGACCTGATAGGTAGGATCTTGGGGTTTTCTGTTGAGTGCCTTGGATCATTAACCCCTTTATTCATCAGCTTCCAAGGCACACCTACAAGATAAGATCAAGTTGATCCTACAGGAACCCAAGAAGTCTTGGGTCCTGAATTAACCCTAACAGGTGTTTAAAATATTTTCTTAGCAACATGATCATCAAATTTCATCAGATAGCAATTATTCATGAAATGACCAAACTTTCCACAGTATCTACATGATATAACAGATTTTCTGGTCCTATGGTGCATGTCAACATCAGCATGAGACCTATGATCATAAGCATGAAATGTTCTGTTATATGCATGAAATTTTGACTTACCATTACCTGCCCACCAGCATTCAGAACCTCGGTGGCCAGATTTTTCACATTCAAAGCATACAGGTGTCTTTCCTTTAAAATCAGATTTATTTCTATCAGCATCATAATGATCAGGGAATTTTTTAGATTTAAAATTCAATCTATTTTTGTGTACAGGGAATTTAATAAATTCAGAGTTAGAATTCTTTCCCTGAGCATGCTAGCAATTTTCAACCATGTGGCCCAATTTTCCACAATGAAGACATTGAATGTTCTTTTTATGAGATGCATGATTTTTAGCATGGAACAGTTTATCATGCATTCTAACAGCAGATAGATCATCTAATTTCATTTGTCTACAATCATGCATGAGATGACCTATTTTATGACAATAAAAACATTGATGCCTTTTGATGTGAGCAGAAGAAGGTTTCTTCACAGTAGGCTTCCTAGCATGAATTCTATCATACTTCAATTCATCCTTCTTCATCACAAAACAATCAGCCATCTCATGGCCAAACTTTCCACAGTAAAAGCATTTGACATCTTTAACACTAGATTTGTTGGCCTGAACTTTCTTAGCATGCTGATCGTTATCATTCTTTTTCAAAACTTTTCTTTTCTCCTTTATTTTCTTATTTTCCTGATTAGCATGCATATTTGAAGAAGAGCCTGAAGTGCTAGCTAACTCAGAGCTATGCACAAAGGTTGTATGTTGTCTTTTTCTTTCTTCCTGATTACTGTCTCCATCAGAGACTTTCTTCTTAGAAACAGCCTTTGGATTTTCTTTATTTTTAAATGACTCAGACAGAGAATTGTTCAATTCAGTGATTTCATTTTTGAGAGAAAAAATGAGCATTTCAGAATCTGTGATCTTTTCATTAAGTAAGACATTTATGGCTTTGTAGCTATCAATCTCTTCTATCAATGTACTCACTCTCTCATATTCATTTTCAACTGAATTCTTCCCTTTTTCAAATATTAAAAGTCTCTCAGATATAGCAGAATTAAGCAGCTTCAGCTCTTCATTCTCCTTTCTAGTTAGTTCATTCTGAACTAGTTCATTAGTTAAGATTTGATCATTTCCTAATGAATTCAGCTTATCTTCTAGTTCAGAAATCTTGTCTGTGAGTTCCTGATTTTTATTTTCCAAAACAGAAATTTGTTCCTTACTCACATTCAGATTAGCTAAGCATATTTCATGAGATTTTCTCAGATCTTGACATTTTTCACAATGAGCATTCGAATTAATCTGATCACATTTCTTTTTCAGCTTTCTATTTTCAGATTTCAAATATTTACATTTCTCAGAACGTTCCTCATACATATCCCATAATTCATCAATTGAAATCTCTTCGGATTCATATTCAGAATTTACCTTGGATGAGGAATCTTCATTATCCCGGTTGGCCATCAAGCAACTATCACTCTGTTGGTTATGCGCAGAGATAACTTTGTCATATATCTCTTTTCCAGAGTTGCACCTGAGAGTAAAAGAATATACATCAGTATTAACAGCAGCTCTCAAGATATTAAGAATTATGACATTATCACGGTTCTTAAAGGTGTCCTCACTAGACCACTTGGTCTGATCTTTGGGTAATCAATGTGGGCCTTTGGATAGCAAACTCCATAGTTTGGGATCAATGGAATCTACATACACAGCTAGGCCTCCTAGCCAACTTTCAAAGTTAGAACCATCATAAATTGGAGGACGATCCATTTGGACAGATGGCAAACAGATTCAACTCACTAAACAAATGACAGGAAATGCAGCAAAACCAGATGGGCAAGGTAAAGCACTAAACCGGTGAAACAAAACAACGAGCATAATACACCCACTCTGAAAACGCACCAAAAATCTAGCAGGATCCTCTGCAGATTGTTAGATCTGTTAAGTCAGAGACCGCTCTGATACCAATTGTTGGGTTCGGTGCAAGTATTCAGAGGGGGGGTGAATGAATATAGCCTATAAAAACTTTCACCCAATATAAAATTTCGCTCAATTAGAATTTCGCTCACTCAACAGATTAAACACTTAGAATAAAATCTGATCAAATCATCTAATGAACCTGTGATCAAACACTTGGAGCACCCCTATGCAAACATCTAGCGGAAGCAAACCATAAGCAATCAAACCACAAAGCAAGAGGGGTTTTTAGGTGGTTCGGTCCTGCAGACCTACATCCACCCCACACTTAAACCGAGTGTGGCTTCCGCTGACTCACAGCTTGAACAGCTGGGCATCACAGCTTGCCATACATCCACTAGGCAACACAGCTTGCCGTCTGAGGAATCCTCCTCGCCCCGCTGAGCAACACAGCTTGCTGTCCAGTGGAATCCTCCACTGCAAACCGCTGAGCAATACAGCTTAGCCGTCCAGAGGCAGCACCTCTGCAATCCGCTGACTAACAGCTTGAACAAAGATGTAAAATAGAAAACAGAAAATAGAACAAGACAGCAATCGAAAAGCTGTAAGCAATGAAGCACAATGTGGCTCTTAAAGAGCTGGATGGCCTGGATTTGATCCACGGTCCATCAAGAACAGATCTCCCTCGATCTCACTCTCTTTCTTCACTCTCTCTCTTTCTCTTTCTTCTCTGATGCACTTCTCTTCTTCTCTCGATCTCTGTTCTCCTTTTCTCTCTTTCTCTTTTTCTTTTCTTCTGCTGGATCGTGGAAGCTCTCTCTCCTTTTTCTCTTTTTCTTCTCTCAGCTTCTGCTCTCTGCTTTTTCTTCTCTTCTTCTGCTCCCTGGCTTCGATCACGATCAGTCTTCTACAGAGGATGAAGACTCGTATATATATAGCAGCAGCAGCAGCTAGGGAGATAGGGCATGTGCTTCCCACGCCTTCCATCCAGAAAATTCCTCCTCGGATCACGTGCTCAGCACCCACCTCGGATCACGTGTCAGGTGCCAGCTTCAGGTCACGTGCCCATTCATCAGTACGCTCAACAACTAGAGTTAGATGGCGTCAACCCACTTGCTCCAAGGAGTTGACGCACCCTTCAGAGATCTTCAACCCTTTTTAACTACTGCGTCGACGCTTCCAACCCGTGGCGTTGACGCATTTATGCGTTCCAGTGAGCAGGTCTTCAGCAGATAGACGTGCTGCATTGATGCTCTCAGCATGCTGCGTTGACGCATGGAGCTGCAGCGTCGATGCTGCCAATGTACTCCAGAGGCTGCAATAAGGGATACTTGAACTGCTGCGTCCACGCTACTTGATCAATGCGTTGACGCACCAGAGTAATCCACAAGCTTCTTTCTTGTATGTTTGAACTACTGCGTTCACGCCACTTGATCAAGGCGTTGACGCATTGGTGTGTTCCAGCAGCGGAAATTGGATGGCTTCAGCCCTCTTGCTTTAAGGGGTTCATTAGCCTCTTCAGTCCCTGTCAGACAGATGAAACGAAGTCATCAGTTCTAAGTTTATGCATTGCATTGTATAGACTTTGCTGTGAAGGTAAAGGCTAAAGCAACGTACAGACTTTATGATACTTAGATGAAAAATAGGCGAAAGTAATGTAGAGACTTCAAACTACAGGAACGTGTGAACAACCAATGTGTAGACTCTTCAATCGACAGGCTTTGAAGCACAAAGGCAATGTACAGACTTTGCCTTAAAACGAATGTAAAGACTTAGAATCAAAGAGGCGTTGTGTAGACTTTGAACCAGTGTACAGACTTGGAAGCTTGAGCCAATGAATAGACTTGAGACGCTTAAGGCGATGTACAGACTTGTTGAGGCTCAAGCGGTGTACAGACTTCGAAGTTCCACTGTGGATGTACAGACTTGAAGATCCACTGTGGATGTATAGACTTGAATGAGTGAAGCCCAATGTATAGACTTGATGTGTAGCTGAAGCCTTGAACATAGGAATAGGCTGGAGTGTATAGACTTCAGGCTTCAGAACCGAATGTTCAGACTTTGCCTAAGAAACGTAGGGAAAGACCCCAGTGTATAGACTTTGCCTTGAATGAAGGTAAGTGATGAGTGTATAGACTTTCACGATGTGTAGACTTGGAAACGTGAAAGCTACAGTGAAGGAGTGTACACACTTGACCAATTCAAAGGCGAGTCGAGTGTACAGACTTAATGCATTGACGCTGTAACATGAGCCAGTGAAATGCGTTGACGATGTACAGACTTTGCCTAAGACGCTGTACACACTTAGCCTAAGACAATGTAAGCGACTGACACTGTACACACTTAGCCTAAGACGCTGTATAGACTTAGCCTAAGACATGCATGAACTGACGTTGTATATACTTAGCCAATGCAATGCACTATGAATGTATGGACTTACATGAGATGCTCATTGAGACGCTCAATGTATACACTTCAAGCCCAGTGTATAGACTCTCAGCCATGAACAAAGCGTGATCCGTCCTCCTCCGCTCCGCCATGAAGGGAGAATTTGAAACAAGGCCCCATGCACCTACACGAACCCGTCGAAGCCCCCGCGAGCGTGGCCGTGCACAGTGCCCTTCCCTCCGCTGGCAGCGACTGCATCTCCTCCGAGCACGGTGGCCCCCTGGCCGAGCTCGCCGCCAACCGCCGACTTCCACTATCTGCAACCCGCGCCAGTGCCCCTCTCCCACGTTTCTCCCCGCGACCATGCGTGCAGCACCGTGTCCACCAGCCGGTCCTCCCTGCGCTACCGCATCGCCGTCCTCCCAACCCTATCGCCTTGAGATCCCAGCCCCCCTCCCCTATCCACCGCCCACCACTGTTCATCCCCCCCCCCGTCTGAGAACCCAACTTGCATCCCCACCGCCGACACCTACCTTGCCTTCACTCCCTAGCACCGTGAACCCCCCCCTCTCACCACACTGTCGCATGGCCTTTCACGTCCATCTCTCCAATGTCCCTCGCATTCCCTCTCGTTCACGTCTCACGCAGCGTCTCTCTCTCTCTCTCTCTCTCTCTCTCTCTCTCTCTCTCTCTCTCTCTCTCTCTCTCTCTCTCTCTCTCTCTCTCTCTCTCTCTCTCTCTCTCTCTCTCTCGAGGAGATCTTCAAAGAGAAAAAGAAGAGTGGTTTTGTTATTATTATTTTAAAAAGTGAAGTTAGTTTCCTAAAAAAAAGAATAAATAAACAAATAAAAGAAAGTTAAAAAATGAGTTTTCACAAAAAAAGAGAAGTTTATGGAGGGAAAATGAAATAAAAAAAGGGGAGAAGAAATTATTTTATGGAGAAAAAGAAAAAAATGAGAAAGGAAAAAATATTTTCTAAAAAAAGGGAGAAGGTTAAATAAATGGAGTGAAAAAAAACATTTTGTGAAAAGAGTTAGTAGAAAAATTAAAAAAATAAAAAAGGGCAATGAGGTGAGAAAATAATAAAAATAATACGACCCGGATTTTTATCCCGCATCACCTAAACCCTTCACGGAGGGGTTTTTTTATTATTGAAAAAACCTTTTTTTGTTTTTTGATGGGTTTGGGCGGACTAGCCCCTCCAGTCTGGTCCGCCTAAACCTCTAGGGGTTGGCATGCAAACCGAGGTTGGGGATTGGGTTTTCGTGTACAAAAAACACTTCTTTTCTTCTTTTTTTTTGTTTTCCCCAAGGGTTTAGGCGGACCAGGCAGACAAGCCTGGGGGGTCAGGCCGGTCCACCTAAACCTCCCACAGGGGGTTTAGGCGGACTAGCCTGGAGGTACAGGCTGGTCCGCCTAAACCCTCGCCCGGGGGGGTTTAGGCGGATTAAAGTGAGATGGAGAGAGAGGGCGGTCCCACCTCTATAAAATCTGGATTTTCTCCTATTTTTATCCTACACTTGACCAAGAAGAAGAGGACAAAAGGATACATGGCTTGAACTGGCTGGCTGGACACTTGTGTGCATAGGCTGAGGAGGTTGACTCGTGTGCTTCCACGTGACCTCGGGCTTCATTCTTCGCAACTCCTTTCACGCACGGGTACACTGATGAACCTTGCAACAACCTCACGAACTGGGAACACGAACTGGGAGCAACTGGGACTGGGGGATGGCCGTGGGGCCACTGGGCAGGGGGGAGGGCGTGCTCCCCAAGGGAGGTGTTCGCCCTCCATGGGCGCAGCCGCGCCCGGGGTGAACTCTCCCCGGGTGAGCCGTGGCCCCGAGGGGTGGCCCTCGGGGGCCCTCTTTAGTTGTCTGGGGGTGTCCTTTGAAGGACACAGGGTCCTGGGATGCTGGGATTAGCCCGTGGGGGCTATTATTGTTGAGTCGTACCTGCCGCTCACAAGGTGTTTGGGTACATGCCCGACACACCCCAGGTTGTCGATCGGCTTAGATGAATGACTGGCAAGCCTTAGATTTGGCCTTGGGCTGAGGGCAGGGGCTCATAAGAGCTGAGAGGTTGCCTTCCGAGCACATGGGCCCCGCTTTCGTGGTGTGTGCCGCATGATACGGCAGGTTAGCAGGGTAACCCCGGGTTGGCGCGGGAGCTAAAGGTAAACGGCTCGTCACCGCGTGTCTAAGGGTCTGGAGCGGTCCCGACTTGCTGGAGGGTCATTGGAGAACCTAGCTGGTGTGTTGGAGCCGTGGGTTGACCCACGTTTTGTTATAGAAGGACTGGGACATACGCGCCCACAAGGTGTTCGGGGATATGCCCGACAAACGTGTGTAAGCCGTCTATGAGCATTGCGGGCCTCCAAAGCCTATGGTCGACTTAGTTAGGTCTCCCTTTGACCTTAGAGGGTTGGAAGAAGGCATCTTGGGGGTAGGCCCCGGCCTTGTTACTGGGTGCCACATGGCACAACTTCTAGTCGGGGCGGCCCCGAGTCGGCCCGGGTGGCCGTGTAAAATGTGGGAAAAGCCCGCCAGTGAGCGATCGGGAGTAATCCCAATCAATTGTTGATGTCGTCGTTTGTCACGGCTAGCTGGTTGGGACCCTTGGTTGGGATGAGCAAGTTTGTAGAAGAGGCTGGGTAGTCCATGCCCTAAAGGTGTTCGGGGAAATTCCCGAACCCTTGTCCTTTCACATTTTGCTGGGAAATTGTCTGGGTACAACAGTTCTCAAGAGCAACAAGGTAATGATCCTTTATCGGTTGAAATTACGGGGAATTTGAGCCAAATACCTGATTTATAACTGGCTAATGATGGGAGATTATTATTTCGAGGAAGAACTTGTGTGCCTGATAGTGACAAAATCAAGAAGAAGATAATGGAAGAAACGCACCAATCCAGGTATACCATTCATTCCGGAGCCACTAAATTGTACCAAGATTTGAAAAGAAATTTTTAGTGGCCGAATATGAAAAGAGAAGTGCCTGAGTTTGTAAGCTATTGTATGACATGTCAACAGGTAAAGGTAGAACATCTCAGATCTGCTGGTAAATTGAAACCTTTGGAGATATCGGAATGGAACTGGGAAAGTATTGGTATGGATTTCATTATGGGATTGTCCAAAACTAGAGGAGGACTTGATACAATTTGGGTAATAGTGGACCGCTTAACCAAGTCTTCTCACTTCTTACCCATCAAAAGTAAGTGGACTGGAGAGGGGAAATCTCGTCGCCCGTACGAAGAGGCCAAAAGAGGTCCAACCAGACCGAACGAGGCCCAACTCCTCGAAGTGGTAGCCCCCAGGCCCACTGAATATAAAGCCCAAAAACTCACTTGGTACAAGCGCTTCCTAGGCGGCCTTCGGGTTGGTAAGTCCGAGCATTAGTTCGATCGGGAAAGCTCCCCCAGAGCCCCTTATTCCCTGTCCCGACCAAGCACTCATCGCTCGGGAGACCTCTCCTGGGCCAGTGCCTATCGCTCGGGCTCACTGATGGAAGCTTATTGATCACGGCCGTTGCGAGTCCCTTAATGGCAGGAAGCTCAAGAGGACAGGGGAAACCAAGAGTCCGCGTGCTATAAAGGAGCCTGCATGAAGGACGTAACCCCCCCTGAGACTCCTCCGCTTACAGGGGTCAGTCGCACAAACAGGCCACTATTTAAACTGGAAAAGCCCTACTACATGAGGTAAACAAGGCAAGAGCCAAAAACCCTGAGCAGGAACCACTTCACCTTTTGGTCGAGAGGGATCTCGCGCTCCCATCTTCCTTCTAGCTCTTCCCTTTGCATCCGAGCTCTACTACTTTGCTGACTTAGGCATCGGAGGGTCTTCCCCGGGGTTCTATCCCTGGGCACCTCTAACTTGTTTCCCTTTTTGCAGTTCACATTTCAAGAGTATGTGGACATCATCTTCCCCGCTCAGGAGCAGCGCGAGATAACCCCTCTTCATCTGGCACCGTCTGTGGGAATGGAACCCACGACCACATGGTTAAAAGTCATGTGCAGAGATGGACGAGGAGGCAGGGGCAGGCCAAGAAAGGAGGGAGCTTAATTAGCTCCCCCCTCCCCTCGGGATGGCGTCGGCGGGTCAGGGACAGGAGGGCCATATGCTCCAGCATGACGAACCCTCTCCCAGAGTGACCCCCGACTGACGAACCCTCTTCCAGACTGAAATAGCAGGAGCTTCCCTCCTGCAGCCATCTGCATCATCGTCTTCTGAAGCGCCTTCCATGCCTGCCAGGACCGATAGCACAACGCCTTGCGGAAGGGAAAGATGGAGAAACCGCCAGGGATGGCCTTAAGCGATGAAAGGAAAAGGAGACGCCCCTCGGACCTTTTATAGGCCGAAGGGGGATCTGATCGCCTTAAATGACTCTCCCCTTATAAAACACGCTAAAAGGGCTTTCCTTGAGATGGTTACCTCATTTCCCAAACATCCCGCCAGTGGGACGCGCGAAGCGGCAAGTCATTAAGGGCGGTATGGAAAAATTGAAAGGTGCCAGCGCCATGTCAGTTATTTGACAGAACGGCACGCGCGATATCTGCAGAGAAAATCGGCGCCTTCTCCAACGACTACAAATTCGGTAGTCAAATCACACCAAAAGTGGTGAGAAACAGTCAATTCAGCATTTAATATTGTCGCTATAATATTTTCCAAAAAAGCCTTACCAGGCTACATAAGGGAAAGAAAAAAAAAAAGAAAGAAAGAGCTATTACATCAGGCCTCAGGCCCATCTTCAGGCTCGGCAGGCAAGGCTTTCTCAGCACCAGACGATCTGCCCCCAGTATTCTAGGCAATGGCCGTCCCAGGCACTAACCCCACATGTGTGGGAACTGTCTCGGTCGTGTGCTCTCCCGAGGATGCTGGTGTTGGCAATCGCTCGGACGAAGACTCCCAACCCTCCTCTTCGCTCGAAGTATAATGGGAAGAGTCGGTCGAACCCCAGTCTAAGTCATAGCGTTGCCCGGAAGGAAAAACGAGCTTAGACGCCTGGGCCTCTGCCTCTATGACGGCCCGATCGTAGCCTAGGAGAAGCCCTTCCGAAGGCCCCGACGATAGCCCGACTCATAATAAGGGAAGGCAACCTAGAGAAGAGCCGCGTAGTAGGCCTCTAAGCACTTATGTCGCTCAAGCGCCTCCACCCCAGCCGACTCCGCCCGCCCCTCGAGCTCGGCTATCCTCCGCTCTGACTCGGACAGCCTTCTCTCAGCCTCGGTCAGTGCATCCTCGGCCCCCCGGACTCGGCCCCCGAGCGCCTCTCGCTCGGCCTTCCACTGCTCGCCGTGCTCGACCTGAATCATACGTTCCACCTCCAGGAGCTCATTCTTCCGATCGACCATATGACGAGCCTGGGCCAGCTGCTCCACTAACGACCGAGCCTCCGCTTGGCTCGACTGCACCTGAGCCCGAAGCGGGGCCACCTCTCGACGGAGGTCACCAGATCAAGGGTCAGACGCTCGACCTTCCGATCGAGCGCACCACGGGCCCACGAGAGAGCCTCCCGCTCCGACTCCACCCGAGCGTACGCACCTACTGCCTCATCCCCGAGCTGGGCCAAGATTAGGCTGCCTTCCATAAGTTGCTCAAAAAGCGTGGAGGGGGGACTCCTCTGAAGTTTCGCTCGTACGACCCCTGAAGCTATAGAGTGGCACCTCTGGAACAGGGAGGCCCGGACGCTGAAGGCACTGGTCGAGGGAAAGGGAGCCCTCTCCGGAGCGGCCGGGATCGGGGCACCTCCCCCGAGCAACCCCGTCTCGGGGGCCCCATTGGTTGGCTCAGGATGAGCGGCCCCGTCACGAACCTCCCCGGCCTCGATCGGCTGCGATTGAGTTGCTTCCCCCTGCGACCATCCAGCCTCGACCGGCTTGGGCCGGGCTCCCTCATCCGGTGGCCCCTTTGCTTTGCTCAGCGCCTTAGCATCAGCCGTGATCCCTTCGTCATTTGCCGCCTCTTGCACCGTAGAAGGAGGAGGCAACAGGGGAACCTCATCAACCGGGCGGAAGGTCTCCTCCTTCCTCGCCCGTTTCTTCTCAGCAGACTGAGCCTGCATCAAAGACTGCAACAACTTCACCATGGGATCCTTCTGCTTGACCCCCCGGTGTTCAGAAGCATCGTTCCGGGCAACCCCCTTGCCCTTTTCCCGGGCGTGGGACGAGCCCTCCGAAGCTGGGAGATCGCTCAGAGCCGACGTATCATCCACATTGATGACCTCCAGCTCGACTGACGGTGCCTCCTCCTCCTCCTCAGTCGCTCGCCGCAGATCTGTGCGAAGAAGAGCAAATTGAGAAGAGGAAAGCACTCGCTTGAAAGAGGATAAGTTCCTGAGAACCTTACTCGTCGGCAACAGCAGTCGAGAAAGATACTCCTCGATGTTAGAAGGAGTCACCAACGAAGCAGTCCCCAGGCGGTCCCGCTGAAGGATAGCAGCATCCCTCTCCACCTCCGGAGAGACCTTTGTTTGCTTCGGAGGGATGTTCGAGTGAAAGTTGGGCGTCGTCAGAAAATCCCAGACCACGCCGACCGCCGATGGACCCACCCAAAAATATTGGGTATTCCACCCCTTGCGAGAGGAATCCTTCACAGAAAGGGACACATAACTCCTTCCCCGCCTCGCCTGAATAAAGAAGAAGCCCTTCCCAGCAAAAGGATTATCCTTCAACTCAAAAAAATAGTGGAAGAGATCCAGCGAGGTGCGCACCCCTCTCTTGCCACAGAGGAAGATGAAGGAGAAGATGAGGGTGTAAGAGTTGGAGACCAACTGGACAGGAGCCAGCTGGTAGAACCGAAGCAACTCGACAACAAAGGGATGGGGGGGCAACCGAAAGCCGCACTTCCAGGCCAGGAGAAAAGAACAGAAGAGGCCAGAACGAGCGACCAGACTGGATTCATGAGGTTCAGGTGCGAGGAACTTGAATCACCATGGTAGCCCATACCAATTCTCCAGCCGGTTCACGTCCGCCTCACCCAGCTCACTGCGAAGAGGTTCTGATGGCACCAAAAAAAGTCCTCGAGGCCCATTCTCCCTCTCGGCTCTCGGCCCCTGGATTTTGGTCCGCCATGGAACAGATAGAAGAACTGGGAGAAGAATGGGAAAGCTCTAAATCAGAGGACTCCGAAAGAGAAGGAAGCTGACGAATCACCGCCTCAGGATGCTCCCCTAGCTCCGATGGCCGCAACGATTCTCCGTTCTTCCAAGTTATTCTCACGGCATAAGAGCCCCCCTCTCAAATATAAATTCAAAGAGAGGCAAAACCATAAACCCCGGAGATAAAGGGACGTAAAAATGCGCAATGCTTAAACCGGAGGCGGCGCGGCGATCCGATCTCCCGAGGAGGGGCCTTCTCTTATTTATCATAACGGGCATATTTTCAAGGTGAGCCGCGTCATGTGGCCCCTATCAAAAAGAGAGATCTATACCCAACCAGTGCCATAAAAAGTCCAGCCCAAACGCTACTCGTCCGAGCCTAATTTTGGCTCAGGAGTAGGAGGGGGACAAGTGGAGAGGGGAAATCTCGTCACCCGTACGGAGAGGCCAAAAGAGGTCCAACCAAACCGAACGAGGCCCAACGCCTCGAAGTGGTAGCCCCCGGGCCCACTTAATATAAAGCCCAAAAACTCACTCGGTACAAGCGCTTCCTAGGCGGCCTTCGGGTTGGGAAGTCCGAGCATCAGTTCGATCGGGAAAGCTTCCCCGGAGCCCCTTATTCCCTGTCCCGACCAAGCACTCATAGCTCAGGAGACCTCTCCTGGGCCAGTGCCTATCGCCCGGGCTCACTGATGGAACCTTATTGATCACGGCAAGCTCAAGAGGACAGGGGAAACCAAGATTCCGCGTGCTATAAAGGAGCCCTCGTGAAGGACGTAACCCCTCCTGAGACTCCTCCGCTTACAGGGGTCAGTCGCACAAACAGGCCACTATTTAAACTAGAAAAGCCCTACTACAGGAGGTAAGCAAGGCAAGAGCCAAAAATCCTGAGCAGGAACCACTTCACCTTTTGGTGGAGAGGGATCTCGCGCTCCCATCTTCCTCCTAGCTCTTCCCTTTGCATCTAAGCTCTACTATTTTGCTGACTTAGGCATCGAAGGGTCTTCCCCGGGGTTCTATCTCTAGGCACCTCTGACTCGTTTCCCTTCTTGTAGTTCACATTTCAAGAGTACGTGGACATCATCTTCCCCTCTCAGGAGCAGCGCGAGATAACCCCTCTTCATGGACGGTGGATACTGGCAGCTCTATACATCAAGGAAGTGGCAAGATTACATGGCATTCCTTCATCTATAATTTCTAATAGAGATCCTAGATTTACTTCTCACTTTTGGAAGAGATTACAATCTTCTCTGGGAATGGGATTAAATTTTAGTACAACTTTTCACCCTTAGACAGATGGTCAGACAGAGAGAACCAATCAGATCATCAAGGATATGCTTAGAGCTTGCATGATAGATTTCGGTGGTACTTGACATGAACATTTATCATTGATTGAGTTCGCCTACAATAATAGCTACCGATCAAGTATTCAAATGGCACCTTTTGAAGCTTTGTATGGTATAAGTTGTAGATCATCCATATGCTGGGATTAGATTGGGGAGAAGCAATTTGTAGGTCCTGATATGATTCCAGATACTACTCAGAATATCCAGATGATTAGGGACCGACTGAAAGTTGTCCAATCCCGACAGAAGAGTTATGCTGACAACAGAAGAAGAGATCTGGAATTTCAAATTGGTGACCATGTCTTCCTGAAAGTATCACCTACCCGAGGAATCCAAAGATTTGGAGTCAAAGGAAAGTTAAGTCCGAGATTTATTGGTCCCTTTGAGATCCTTGATAGAGTTGGGCAAGTAGCATACATGCTAGCATTACCCCTGAAGTTGGCAGGAGTGCATGATGTTTTCCATGTGTCAATGCTGAGGAGATATGTCTATGATCCTTCGCATGTGATCCAATATGATGATTTGGTACTGTAAAATGATTTGTCTTATGAAGAGAAACCCATCAAGATACTAGACCATAAATTGCATCAACTAAGGAATAGAGAATGGAGCCGTCGTAGACAAGAAGAAGCCACTTGGGAATTGGAGGTTGCGATTAAGAAGAAGTATCCGGAATTATTTTCAAGTTAGTATTATTGGTACTCCTCTTATTTTGTAATGGTTCATGTGAATTTGGAGGACCAAATTCTTTTTAAGTGGAGGAGTATGTAGCAACTCGGAATTTCATATACATACATATATATATATATATGTGTGTGTGTGTGTGTGTGTGTGTGTGTGTGTGTGTGTGTGTGTGTGTGTGTGTGTGTGTGTGTGTGTGTGTGTGTGTGAAAAGAAATAATGAAAGATGAAAATAATGGTTGATTTCAAATTCAAATTCTGTCTGGGCAGATTTCTTCAGAGCTAAATATATCAGAGGCAGACACATTTCTGAGGTTGATTTCAAGGAAATGAAAGGGCATGTCAAAAGGAGCTGTTCACAGGCGAAGAACCTATTAATGGTTCACAAAAGAATGATAATTGGGAATGGTAGTTCTTCTAATTTCTGGTCAGATATCTGGATTGGCAATCAGCCTCTAGCATCTTATATACCTTTCCTTAACATACCAAACCCGCAGATCACTGTTAAGGACATGATTATGCACCCCTCTCAAGAAGAGGTTTCTATAATTGACAGAATGCTTCCTCCAGCTATCAGAGAAGCAATCAGGCATACATTCTTAAGTCAAGACATGGATAAAGAAGTGTGGAGCCTATCTGCTTCGGGTGAGTGTCTGATCTCATCCACTTATAAAGAACTATGCAGTCATTATCCAGCTATGAATTCCTTCTCATGCAACCGGATTTGGTCCAAATGGATCCCTACAAAACTATCTATCCACATCTTGAAAGTTTTTAACAATTGCCTCCCGACTGATTCAAGGATCAAATCCCTGGGTATACCTCTTTCTTCCAAATGTCTTTGCTGCAATATCCCAACTGAGGAGGACATTAATCACTTATTTGTTCAAAGTGAGTGGGCTTCATCTCTTTGGTCTTCCTTTCACAGAAATGGATGTCATATTTGGGGAAATTCAGCTAGATCTTTGATACAAAACACTATTAAGGATTTGAAAGTCAAATCCTTATTTGGTCAGTTTCAACTTGCTGTCTTAGCTTTCGGACTATGGGAATTATGGTTAGCAAGGAATGCTGCTATGTTTGAAGGAAAGTTAACATCTCCCCATAGTCTCTTCCACAAGGTTCTATCACAAGTAAAATAGGCTCTTCAAAATGCTCACCTCTGGGAAGACCAACTTTGCAACCGACAAATATTGGCTAGTTTTGGTTTCAAGGCAGCTGCAAAGGGAACTCCTTTGGTGAAAATTGTTAGATGGTCTTGCCCTCCTTGGCCTCAAATAAAGCTTAACACTGATGGAGCAAGTAAGAAATCTGGCTTCTCTGGTGGAGGAGGAATCATTCGGGACTTGAAGGGGGATACTCTTCTAGCCTTCTCTCACTCTTACATGCAGTGCAGCAGCCTTATGGCTGAAGCTCTGGCTCTGTTGGATGGCATCAAGTATCTTCACACCATTTCTTTTCAATCGGCTATGATTGAGTGTGATTCTCTTATTCTGGTGCAAGTGATCACAAGGAAGGTTGCCTGCCCATGGGAGATACTTCCTTTTGTCAGAGAAACTTGGAGCTGCTTTCCACTTTCTTTGAATATTTCCCACATTTACAGGGAAGCAAACATTGTTGCCAATTTTTTAGCCAATTTTGCTTGCATTTCTAAATGTAATTTTTTTTTCAATTCGTAGCATGAACTTCCCTATTTGGCTAAGGGTGCTGCTAGGTTAGATAAGCTAGGCATGCCTAGCATCAGATTGATGTAATATTTTCTCTATTTCAGTTATTAATGAAATACCCCCTAGGAGTGACATGGAAAGTGTCTTCCGAATTGGTAGCACTTTGCTAATCACCACTAGGTAGGGCTTTTTATAAAAAAAAGATGAAAATAAAATATATTATCAAATATTTTTCTCTAAGCCTATAAAGTATAGAATACATTAACACAAATATTAATCCCACGTGATAACGTGAACGGTGAGATTAACGGCTCGATTCAGAGAGGGGGAAGTCGTCGGTACTGTAACAGTGATGTAGCTTCTGATTTAAGGGAGAATTATTAGCTCTAATCTAATGCTAATTAGTGGATGAGGTCATTGCTTATATCATTGAATAGATGAGGTCATTGGTTATGTCATGGAGGGGGATTTATTTCGACATTCACATGTTGGAATTTATTTTCAACATAGGTTGGTGTAATAGTAACATGGGTTGGTGAAATAAGAAAATTAGGTGGAAATTAACTTAGAATTAAATGGGTAATAGAATAATTACGAGATTTGAGCTATAAATAGGACTTGGATCTTTCCTACTCAAACCACAAATCTATTGAAAAATTGCTGGTCATAGATAGGAGGAAAGCTTGAAGTTTAGAGGAGTGTTCGAAGTGTTCTTCGTTCTTGTTCTTCTTCCTCTTTGATCTTCAATTAGGTAGGTTTTCTCTCAGGTAAAACTTAATTAGATCTTCTTATATGTTCCTTTGCACGAGTATTTCGATTCTATGCAAATTTTTCATGATCATGTATTTGTCCCTCATTTTGATATTAAAGTCTAAAAATTGGACTTTTTACTATAAGAACGAGTTTTGATTTTCTGTCTAAAAGCACGGATCACACATGGACCGTGTCTTGAATGCAACAACTACGTTAAGATCGATGTGTCTGATTTGCCTCGTTTATGTGCGTTGTTTAAAAACTTTAATTTTAAATTTTAAATTATGTTCTTGCCTTAAAAATGCTATCGAGAAATAAATGACTCGGTAAATAAACTAGTAAAACTATCATTAATGGTCAAACAACAATGCTCTAATTTTTGTAAACTTCTTGTACACGATTGACCCTGCCTATTTGATCTAAGCTCTATCTGAAAGCTTGACATATTCTTTCAATATATGGTGAGCAGTTCATTATCTATTCTGACCATAAGAGTCTAAAATATCTATTTTCTCAGAAGGAACTCGACATGAGACAAAGAAGATGGTAAGAATATTTGAAAGATTTTGACTTTTCTATTCAATACCATCTTGAAAAAGACAATGCTATGTCTGATGCTCCTAGTAGGAAGCTGAGGGCTCTATTATCAAGTTTGATGATTAGTGACTGGCGATTGCTAGAGCAATTTATAAGATTAAATTTAAAAGTGGAACCAAAGGAGGAACGAGTCTTGATTTCTAGTATAAGGGTATAACCTGATATGTTCTCAAGAGCAACAAGGTAATGATCCTTTATTGGTTGAAATACGGCGAATTTGAACCAAAGACCTGATTTTTAACTTGCTAATGATGGGAGATTATTATTTTGAGGAAGAACTTGTGTGCCTGATAGTGACAAAATCAAAAAGAAGATAATGGAAGAAGCACACCAATCTAGGTATACCATTCATTCAGGAGCCACTAAAATGTACCAAGATTTGAAAAGAAAATTTTAGTGGCCGAATATGAAAAGAGAAGTGCCTGAGTTTATGAGCTGTTGCATGCCATGTTAACAGGTAAAGGTAGAACATCTCAGACATATAGGTAAATTGAAACCTTTGGAGATATCGGAATGGAAGTGGGAAAGTATTGGTATAGATTTCATTATGGGATTGTCCAAAACTAGAGGAAGACTTGATACAATCTGGGTAATAGAGGACCGCTAACCAAGTCTTCTCACTTCTTACCCATCAAAAGTAAGTGGACGGTGGATACTGGCAGCTCTATGCATCAAGAAAGTGGCAAGATTACATGGCATTCCTTCATCTATAATTTCTAATAGATATCCTAGATTTACTTCTCACTTTTGGAAGGGATTGCAATCTTCTCTGGGAATGGGATTAAATTTTAGTACAACTTTTCAACCTCAGACGGATATAGAGAGAACCAATTAGATCATCAAGGAAATGCTTAGAGCTTGCATGATAGATTTCGGTGGTACTTTGACATGAACATTTACCATTGATTGAGTTCGCCTACAATAATATGATAGGATAGGTGTGATGGATTCAGAGGGGGGGTGAATGAATCCCCTCCTCAAATTTTACCCAATTAAAATCTCTAACTAGTGAGTGGATGCGAAATTGAAGAGGTTCACTTAGTTATCTAAAGTGCTTACCGAATATCAGAAAGATGACGTGAAGAACGGTGTCAGAAGAACTCTTAAAACCAATGTCGAACAGTCAAGGTGCAACCATACATCTCACCAGCCAGAGAAAGACTGATCGGCCCTAAGCATTCATCTAACGAAATAAGACTATGCAATCAAACCACAGTGCACAAAGGAATTTTTAGGTGGTTCGGTCCGCAGACCTACGTCCACCCCACACTCCAACCAGAGTGTGGCTTCCGCTGATACACAGCTTAACCTGCTGGGCCTCACAGCTTGCCTACATCCGCTGAGCATCACAGCTTGCTTCCGCTGGGCAGTACAACTTAGCCATCCGCTGCCTAACAGCTTGACCCGCTGGGCAATACAGCTTAGCCGACCAGAGGAATCCTCCTCTGCAACCGTTGAGCAACACAGCTTGCTCCGCTGACTAACAGCTTGAATAAAGGTTCAAAAGAAAACAAAAGATGATAAATCACATCGACAGAAAGCTGTAAACAATGGAACATAGATGTGGCTCTCATGGAGCTGACTGGCTTGGATCTGATCCAAAGTCCAGTGAAAACAAATCTTCCGATGAAGCTTTTCTTCTTCCCCTAGAGCTCTCTACCTCTCTCTTCCTTTCTTTCTCTTCTTCTACTTCTCTATACTTCTCTGCTGCTCACTCTTTTCTTCTCTCGATCACTACTCTCAAAAGCTCTCTCTCTCCCTTTCTTTCTTCCTCTTCTTCTCTCTTTCTCTTTCGAACACTCTCCTCCTCTGCTCTTCTTCTTTTTTTCTTCTCTCTGGATCGTGCAGTTTCTGTCTGCTTCTGCTCCTCTGAAGTATATTCACGATCACTACACTTCATGACCCTTTTTCTCCAGATGGAGAAACCTTCCTTTTATAGCAGCAGCAGATAGGTGGGCGTGTGTCTTCCACGAATTCCCGCCCTAGCGCCTTGACCACATGGTAGCATTTCAGTCTGCTGCAATACACGTGTCACGATCCTGGCACTTCCTCCATTCTTGGATCACGTGTCCTTCTTAAGCTCCTCGAGCAGATATCCTGTAAATGTTAGACTTAATATCAGTTAAAATCAATATGAGGATAGTAGAAAGATGCACAGAGTTGGTTCAAGATTTGATCTAAGCATGTACATACTTGATGCACATAATGCAGTATGCATATTAGAAAGTATGTACAATGAAGGTGAATGCACGGACATGCCACCAGAGAATGTATAGACTTTGTGTGCAATGTACAAGACGATGTACAGACTTGCTAGCTTGTAATGCGATATGCATATAGGAAAGTATGCACATTGAAGATGAATGCTCGGACATGCCATCAACGAGTGTATGGACTTAGTGTGCATGCGACACCAATGTACAGACTCGCTGGAGTGATGATGCATGAACTTAACCACTCGTACCAGCAATGGAATGTATAGACTTTGAATGCATGGTAAAGAGTGTATAGACTTTGTTTTGAAAGATTGCACAAATGCCACTGAAGAATGTACAGACGTTGAACGTGTGAAATGCAGTTTGCATCTATCAAAGTATGCACAACGAATATGAATGCTCGGGCATGCTGTCAAAGAATGTACAGACTTGCTACCTAGCATTTAAGAATCAATGCATCATGTATAGACTTGCTTAAATGACGCATGGACATAACAGCAAAGACTATGCAGATATTGTATATGCATGAAACAACCGAATGTACTGACTATGTATGCATAATGAACATGCATCGACTTCGAAATAAAGCGACTGACGAATGCATCGATGCAGTGTGTGCATATGGCAGATATTGAACCGATGCAATGTATGCAGGAGAACTAACAGTGCAGTCTATTTACCAGATCATGCATCAACTATATGACGTGCAACAACAGTTAATGTACCGATGCAAACTACACTTGTTATGTAGGAACTAGAGTTGCACCAATGCAGAGACAGACAATGCAATGAGATGAATGTGCCCACTCTCAAATCAATCAATCAATCATGCTCATAGTGCTTGCTGACATCAAAGTAATTCATACTCATAGTGCTTGCTGACATCAAAACCATAGGGGCACAATAATCTCCCCCTTTTTGATGATGGCAACACTATGAGTCACTATGAGACATACAGATCCAAGCTATCTCCCCCTTTGACTTCATCAAAAAGAGAAAAAGTTTGAGAGAGAAAGAATAAGCCGGTATAAAAATATTGAGATAATATCTCCCCCTTTGACAAATGAAGGCACATAAGAGCTATTCTCCCCCAAAATGAAGTATGCAGGATGAGCACTAGAAGAATAAAATATAAGAGCTCCCCCTATCAATATGAATGAATGACTACTCTCCCCTTAAATGCAGATGACCCAGAACTCCCCCTGAAGTGCAGGAATAAACTTTGAGTATCCAATGAAGCAAACTGAAATCTGCCATCACAGAATAAAGCAGGTGGAAAGTCCATAGAACAAGAACTGGTTACAGAAACAAGATGGAAGATTCCAACAGTGTGTAGAGTAGTACATCTCAGGAATCAATCAACTAATAAGAGAGGATTGTCAACTAAGTGCTTGTTGATCAAGTTGTCAGGGGTGAAACAAATCATGAGGAATTTTAAGGCATGCACCACTACAATAAGTCATAACATGAATAGACTCTCCCATCATAGAGGGTTATGAATTGGCAACTTGACCAACCTGATTTAATTATGATGTATACCAAATTTGTCAATCAAAATTAGTACTTATATCTGAATTCAAGTTTTAATAAAGGTGAACCAAATAATCCGATAACACTCAGGACCAATCATCTTTATCTTACACGCATGATCTCAATGATTCCTTTGATAGTTACACAGATTAGAATTCAGATTAAACACTTTTACAAGAGCATGAGTTGACAGAGTTTTGCAAGATATTTTCATTTGAAGCATATTATACTTTTCTTGAGTAATTTAAGTTGATCAACACCTTTTTACATGAGGCACAGCACGTCTCAGGTGAAGTGACCCAGTTACTCAGTGTGATAACTGTCATTTCCTTTCAACATTGAGACCAGAGTTAGCAATAGAAATATCTTTTTACGTGAGGAGACACCTTGATTAGAGGCCAGACTCCCCAGTTACTCAACACAAATATGCCATTACTCTGTCAGGTTTTTCAATACATTTTCACCAGAGATAACTATGGCATTTCATGACATAGGTTTACTCTATTTCATTGATAGAGAACCCAGTTTCTCAGTGACCAAGTCATTGCTCTGAAATCACATTTTTCTCATTTAGTCAACATTTTTTCAAGTGTTTAAAAATAATACTCACTCTATGTATCTCAACCAAAGTAGCCTTGATTTCAAATTTTCAGATTTCAGATGAGTGAATCTAGGGTATCCATGACACCGTTGGTTAAAATTTATTAAAACTCATCATTCAGATACTTTCAATACATTTGAATGCAAATCTGAGAACATATTAAACTTATATCAGTCTGAATCAGTAGACATTCTTGAACCTATATGATAGGAATTTATTTTAAGAAATCAGACTAAAACATGATACACAGCATAAGGATCTCAGATCAGTCCAATCAATGCTACTGAACAACTTATCATACCTGGAACAAGAACCAGATTAATCAGACCAGCTTGAAAGGATGTGAATGTTTGATAGGTGCAAGCTGATAGAGCAAATAGCAGGAGAGAAGAGCATCAAATATATGCAAAGCAGAATCAATTTCAGTAGCTGAGTCTGGAATACAGACAGATCAGCTTGACAACAATGAAGTCTAGTTCAACTCGAGAAAGATTTGAGTGACTGGATTTGGAATGGTTCAGGATGTGGAAGACTAATAAGTCTCAAATGCTCCCCATATCTAGATGCAATAAATCAACCCTTTTTGGATTTTTTTTCAATATAAGGACATGCAATTAACTATATGGTGCAAGGACATGCAAACTCCCCTGACTATATGCATTGAATGAGGTTTCTAAATGCAACATATGCAATATCATTATGCAGGGAATTTGACGAATATGTATCATAACAAGGATGTATAATGCATTCATCAAACGGAATTATCATGATATGCAAGCATCTGGAGCACACAAATTCAGAAGACAGAATTTAAACAGAGTTTTTAGAACTAACCTGAAGTGTAGGACCTTGGGGGTTACATTCTTGAGTGCCTTGAATTATTAACCCCTTTATTCATCAGCTTCCAAGGCACACCTGCAGCAAGACAATCATTTCGATCCTGCAGGAACCCAAGCCGCCTTGGGTCCTGTATTAGCCCTAACAGGTGTTCTAAACAATCTTTTAGCAACATTGTCATCAAAGTTCATCAACTGACAATTAGTCATGGAATGTCAAATTCTACCACAATATCTGCATAATACAGCATGTTTTCTGGTCCTATGATGCACAGCAGCTTGAGACCTATGATTATGAGCATGAAGTTTCCTGCTATTCGCATGGACATTTTATTTCTTATTGTCTGACAACCAACATTCAGCATACTTGTGACCTGACTTGCCACAGTTAAAACATGAAAAATTCACAGGTCTTTTGGCAGAGAATTTAAAAATTTTATCATTAACATGGCTTCCTTGGGCATGCCAACAGTCCTTGATTGTATGGCCATGCTTTCCACATTGAGAGCAGCTAATTAGATTTCTTCTGAAAGAGCCTGACCGGCATTCGGTGGCCTTGTGACCAGATTTGTTACAGTTATAGCAAGTGATGTGCTAGTTTACAGGAACAAGTTTGTTCTTATTAAAACCATGTTGGTTTACAGAGAATTTTGTATGATATGAACGTGATCTTTTCTTACCACTTGTAAACCAACATTGAGCAGCCGTGTGTCCTACTTTTTCACAGTAAAAACAATTTATTTTCTTTCTTTGAAAAGCATGATTTATAACGGGAATTTTCTATGCAGTAGTAACAGCTAGGTCATCTAATTCAAACAACTTACACTCGTGCATCATATGACCTATCTTATTGCAATAAAAACACTACACATTTTTTTTCTTTTCAAACTGAATTTTATGAGAAGATTTTTCACAGCAATTTTTCTTTTTCTTTTGTTCAGCCCTGTGCTTATGAATGTTCTGAGATTTCTTAGGTGAAATACATTTTGAGGTACTAGCACATACTGAACTTTTCACAAAAATAATTTGTTCTTTTCCTTTCATACTTCTCTCATTATCCGGATTAAAACCTAATCCTTCTTTCTGAATGTTCACTTTATTTCCCAGTAGTTTATCCAGATTCTCTTTTCCCTTAACAAATTTAGACAGTGATTTATTCAAATCAGTAATTTCACTTTTAAGTGAAGTGATCTGTGTTTCAGAGTTTGTTAGATCTTCTTCACAGGTGAGAATTTATTTCTGCATGGCATCATTCAGATTTTTCAAAATTTGAATCTCATGCAGAAGTTTTTGTTCTTTTTTCATCTTTAAGTTTAATTTCAGCATATTTTTCCCGTTCAACAGTCATGCATCTTTCAGTAGCAACAATGTTCAATACCATCAACTTCTTATTTTGATATTTCAACAGTTTATTTTCATCAATCAAATTATTTTGATCCACAGTTTTCAAATTCTCATTCACTTTCTGTTTAGATATTTCTAACTCATAATTTCTATTCTTCAATTCTTCTAATTTTTCTTTCAGAGAGTCAATTTCACATTTCAGTACTCTTATTTCGTACAACATCTCCTTTTTCATTTTTCTCTTTTCAGTCTTAAGAAATTTGTATTCTTCTAACAAGTTTTCATACATTTCTACCAATTCATCAAATGAGGGTTCTTCTGATCCGGAGCGTACCTGAGATGATGAATCTTCATTAAAGTGACTACTGCTATGATCACTCCGGTTGGCTATCAGACATTCCTCTTTTTGTTCCCCATTTGCAGCCGTAATTCTATCAAGAATTTCTTTTCCAGAAGCGCACCTGAGAGCAAAAGGATATATATCAGTATTAACCGCAGCTCTCAAGATATTAAGAACTATGACATTATCACGGTTCTTAGATCTGTCCTCACTAGACCACTTGGTCTGATCTTTAGGCAATTGGTGTGGGCCTTTTGAAACTAATTTCCATAGATTATGGTCAATGGAATTCATATAAACACATAGGCCGCCTAACCACTTACTGAAGTTAGAACCATCAAACGCAAAAGGGCGATACATTAAGATAGATGGCAAACAGATTCAACGCACAAAACAATCGATAAGAATTGCACCAAACTACAAATAGCAAAGCACCACACAGACTAGCAGGATCCTCTGCAGATCGTTGGATCTGGAAGCACAGAGACCCGCTCTGATACCAACTGATAGGATAGGTGCGATGGATTCAGAGGGGGGGTGAATGAATCCCCTCCTCAAATTTTGCCCAATTAAAATCTCTAACTAGTGAGTGGATGCGGAATTGAAGAGGTTCACTTAGTTATCTAAAGTGCTTACCGAATATCAAAAAGATGACGTGAAGAACGGTGTCAGAAGAACTCTTAAAACCAATGTCGAACAGTCAAGGTGCAACCATACATCTCACCAGCCAGAGAAAGATTGATCGGCCCTAAGCATTCATCTAACGAAATAAGACTATGCAATCAAACCACAGTGCACAAAGGAATTTTTAGGTGGTTCGGTCCGCAGACCTACGTCCACCCCACACTCCAACCAGAGTGTGGCTTCCGCTGATACACAGCTTAACCCGCTGGGCCTTACAGCTTGCCTACATCCGGTGAGCATCACAGCTTGCTTCCGCTGGGCAGTACAACTTAGCCATCCGCTGCCTAACAGCTTGACCCGCTGGGCAATACAGCTTAGCCGACCAGAGGAATCCTCCTCTGCAACCGCTGAGCAACACAGCTTGCTCCGCTGACTAACAGCTTGAATAAAGGTTCAAAAGAAAACAAAAGATGATAAATCACATCGACAGAAAGCTATAAACGATGGAACATAGATGTGGCTCTCATGGAGCTGACTGGCTTGGATCTGATCCAAAGTCTAGTGAAAACAAATCTTCCGATGAAGCTTTTCTTCTTCCCCTAGAGCTCTCTACCTCTCTCTTCCTTTCTTTCTCTTCTTCTACTTCTCTATACTTCTCTGTTGCTCACTCTTTTCTTCTCTCGATCACTACTCTCAAAAGCTCTCTCTCTCTTTCTTTCTTCCTCTTCTTCTCTCTTTCTCTTTCGAACACTCTCCTCCTCTGCTCTTCTTCTTTTTTTCTTCTCTCTGGATCGTGCAGTTTCTGTCTGCTTCTGCTCCTCTGAAGTATATTCACGATCACCACACTTCATGACCCTTTTTCTCCAGATAGAGAAACCTTCCTTTTATAGCAGCAGCAGATAGGTGGGCGTGTGTCTTCCACGAATTCCCGCCCTAGCGCCTTGACCACTTGGTAGCATTTCAGTCTGCTGCAATACACGTGTCACGATCCTGGCACTTCCTCCATTCTTGGATCACGTGTCCTTCTTAAGCTCCTCGAGCAGATATCCTGCAAAGGTTAGACTTAATATCAGTTAAAATCAATATGAGGATAGTAGAAAGATGCACAGAGTTGGTTCGAGATTTGATCTAAGCCTGTACATACTTGATGCACATAATGCAGTATGCATATTAGAAAGTATGTACAATGAAGGTGAATGCACGGACATGCCACCAGAGAATGTATAGACTTTGTGTGCAATGTACAAGATGATGTACAGACTTGCTGGCTTGTAATGCGATATGCATATAGGAAAGTATGCACATTGAAGATGAATGCTCGGACATGCCATCAACGAGTGTATGGACTTAGTGTGCATGTGACACCAATGTACAGACTCGTTGGAGTGATGATGCATGAACTTAACCACTCGTACCAGCAATGGAATGTATAGACTTTGAATGCATGGTAAAGAGTGTATAGACTTTGTTTTGAAAGATTGCACAAATGCCACTGAAGAATGTACAGACGTTGAACGTGTGAAATGCAGTTTGCATCTATCAAAGTATGCACAAGGAATATGAATGCTCAGGCATGCTGTCAAAGAATGTACAGACTTGCTACCTAGCATTTAAGAATCAATGCATCATGTATAGACTTGCTTAAATGACGCATGGACATAACAGCAAAGACTATGCAGACATTGTATATGCATGAAACAACCGAATGTACTGACTATGTATGTATAATGAACATGCATCGACTTCGAAATAAAGCGACTGACGAATGCATCGATGCAGTGTGTGCATATGGCAGATATTGAACCGATGAAATGTATGCAGGAGAACTAACAGTGCAGTCTATTTACCAGATCATGCATCGACTATATGACGTGCAACAACAGTTAATGTACCGATGCAAACTACACTTGTTATGCAGGAACTAGAGTTGCACCAATGTAGAGACAGACAATGCAATGAGATGAATGTGCCCACTCTCAAATCAATCAATCAATCATGCGCATAGTGCTTGCTTACATCAAAACAATTCATACTCATAGTGCTTGCTGACATCAAAATCATAGGGGCACAACATAATAGCTACCGATCAAGTATTCAAATGGTATCTTTTGAAGGTTTGTATGGTAGAAGTTGTAGATCACCCATATGCTGGGATGAGATTGGGGAGAAGTAGTTAGTAGGTCCTGATATGATTCAAGATACTACTCGGAATATCCAGATGATTAGGGACCGACTGAAAGTTGCTCAATCCCGACAGAAGAGTTATGCTGACAACAGAAGAAGAGATCTGGAATTTTAAATTGGTGACCATGTCTTCTTGAAGGTATCACCTACCCAAGGAATCCAAAGATTTGGAGTCAAAGGAAAGTTAAGTCCTAGATTTCTTGGTCCCTTTGAGATCCTTGATAGAGTTGGGGAAGTAGCATGCATGCTAGCATTACCCCTGATGTTGGTAGGAGTGCATGATGTTTTCCATGTGTCAATGCTGAGGAGGTATGTCTATGATCCATCGCATGTGATCCAACATGATGATTTGGTACTGTAAAATGATTTATCTTATGAAGAGAAACCCATCAAGATACTGGACCGGAAATTGCATCAACTAAGGAATAGAGTAATACCAATGGTTAAAATCTAATTGAGTCGTCGTAGACAAGAAGAAGCCACTTGGGAATTGGAGGATGCGATTAAGAAGAAGTATCCGGAATTATTTTTTGGTTAGTCTTATTGGTACTCCTCTTATTTTGTAATGGATCATGACCAAATTCTTTTTAAGTGGGGGAGGATGTAGCAACTCGGAATTTCATATACATATATATGTGTGTGTGTGTGTGTGAAAAGAAATAATGAAAGATGATAATAAAATAAATTATAAAATATTTTTCTTTAAGCCTATAAAGTATAGAATACATTAACATAAATATTAATCCCACGTGATAACGTGAACGGCGAGATTCGCGGCTCGATCCAGAGAGGGGGAAGTCGTCGATACTGTAACAATACTGTAGCATCCGATTTAAGAGAGAATTATTAGCTCTAATCTAATCCTAATTAGTGGATGAGATCATTACTAATATCATTGAATAGATGAGGTAATTGGTTATGTCATGGAGGGGGATTTATTTCGACATTCACATGTTGGAATTTATTTTCAACATAGGTTGGTGAAATATGATAATTTGGTAGAAATTAACTTAGAATTAAATGGGTAATAGAATAATTATGAGATTTGACCTATAAATAGGACTTGGATCTTCCATACTCAAACCACAAATATATTGAAAAATTGTTGGTCGTAGAGAGGAAGAAAGCTTGAAGTTTGGAGGAGTGTTCGAAGTATTCTTCGTTCTTGTTCTTCTTCCTCTTTGATCTTCAACTAGATAGGTTTTCTCTCAGGCAAAACTTTATTAGATCTTCATATATGCTCCTTTGCATGAGTATTTCGATTCTATGCAAATTTTTCATGATCATGTATTTATCCCTTATTTTGATATTAAAGTCCAAAAATTGGACTTTTTACTAGAAGAACGAGTTTTTTTTTCAGTCTAAAAGCACGGATCACACATGGACCGTGACTTGAACGAGACAACCGTGTTAAGATCGATGTGTCTGATTTGCCTCGTTTATGTGCGTGATTTAAAAGCTTTAATCTGGAATTTTAAATCATGTTCTTGCCTTAAAAATGTTATCGAGAAATAAATGACACGGTAAATAAACTCGTAAAGCTATCATTAATGGTCAAACAACTATGCTCTAATTTCCGTAAACTTCTTGTACACGATTGACCCTGCCTATTTGATCTAAACTCTATCTGAAAGTTTGACATATTCTTTCAATATATGGTGAGCACTTCATTATTTATTCTGACTATAAGAGTCTAAAATATCTATTTTCTCAGAAGGAACTCGACATGAGACAAAGAAGATGGTTAGAATATTAGAAAGATTTTGACTTTTCTATTCAAAACCATCTTGAAAAGGGCAATGCTATGTCTGATGCTCCTAGTAGGAAGCCGAGGGCTCTATTATCAAGTTTGATGATTAGTGAGTGGCGACCGTTGGTGCAATTTATAAGATTAAATTTAAATGTGGAACCAAAGGAGGAACGAGTCTTGATTGTTAGTATAAGGGTATAACCTGATATGTTCTCAAGAGCAACAAGGTAATTATCCTTTATTGGTTGAAATTACGGGGAATTTGAGCTAAAGACCTGATTTTTTATTGGCTAATGATGGGAGATTATTATTTCAAGGAAGAACTTGTGTGCCTGATAGTGACAAAATCAAGAAGAAGATAATGGAAGAAGCGCACCAATCCAGGTATACCATTCATTCAAGAGCCACTAAAATGTACCAAGATTTGAAAAGAAATTTTTAGTGGCCGAATATGAACAGAGAAGTGCCTGAGTTTGTGAGCTGTTGCATGCCATGTCAACCGGTAAAGGAATAACATCTCAGACCTGATGGTAAATTGAAACCTTTGGAGATACCAGAATGGAAGTAGGAAAGTATTGGTATGTATTTCATTATGGGATTGCCCAAAATTAGAGGATGACTTGATACAATCTGGGTAATAGTGGAGCGCTTAACCAAGTCTTCTCACTTCTTACCCATCAAAAGTAAGTGGACGGTGAATACTGGCAGCTCTATACATCAAGGAACTGGCAAGATTACGTGGCATTCCTTCATCTATAATTTCTAATAGAGATCCTAAATTTACTTCTCACTTTTGAAAGGGATTGTAATCTTCTCTGGGAATAGGATTAAATTTTAGTACAACTTTTCACCCTCAGACAGATGGTCAGACATAGAGAACCAATCAGATCATCAAGGATATGCTTAGAGCTTGCATGATATATTTCGGTGATACTTGACATGAACATTTACCATTGATTGAGTTCGCCTACAATAATAGCTACCGATGAAGTATTCAAATGGCACCTTTTGAAGCTTTGTACGGTAGAAGTTGTTCAATCCCGACAGAAGAGTTATGCTGACAACTAGAAGAAGATATCTGGAATTTTAAATATGTGACCATGTCTTCTTGAAGGTATCACCTACCCGAGGAATCCAAAGATTTGGAGTTGGTCCCTTTGAGATCCTTGATAGAGTTGGGGAAGTAGCATACAGGCTAGCATTACCCCTGAAGTTGGCAGGAGTGCATGATATTTTTCATGTGTCAATGTTGAGGAGGTATATCTATGATCCTTTGCATGTGATCCAACATGATGATTTGGTACTGTAAAATGATTTGTTCTATGAAGAGAAATCCATCAAGAGACTAGATCGAAAATTGCATCAACTAAGGAATAGAGCAATACCAATGGTTAAAATCCAATGGAGCCTTCGTGGATAAGAAGAAGCCACTTGGGATTTGGAGGATGCAATTAAAAAGAAGTATCCGGAATTATTTTCTGTTTAGTATTATTGGTACTCTTCTTATTTTGTAATGGATCATGTGAATTTGGAGGACCGAATTCTTTTTAAGTGAGGGAGGATGTAGTAACTCAGAATTTCATATACGTATATATATATATATATATATATATATATATATATATATATATATATATGTGTGTGTGTGTGTGTGTGTGTGTGTGTGTGTGTGTGTGAAAAGAAATAATGAAAGATGAAAATTAAATAAATTATAAAATATTTTTCTTTAAGCCTATAAAGTATAGAATACATTAACACAAATATTAATTTCACATGATAACTTGAACGGCGAGATTCGCGGCTCGATTCATAGTGGGGGAAGTCGTCGGTACTGTAACAGTACTGTAGCATCCGATTTAAGAGTGAATTATTAGCTCTAATCTAATCCGAATTAGTGGATGAGGTCATGATGAGGACATCTCACGCCACTCCCTGTGGCTAAGGTCGCCCGCACATCCTTGAGGAATCTCGTCGGTGATTATCTCATATTTTGAGTTTTATTTATGTATTTTCTTTATTGGGTCATGAGTCCAATTACCAATGTTCTATGTTGATTGGGCCTTATTAACCTAGTTGGACCCATAATTGTTGCTATGTTGATTGGGCCTTGTTATCCTAGTTGGGCCCATAATTATTGTTTAGGATAGCCTTTGTCTTTTGTATGAATGCCAAGGGCATTCTGGTCTTGTAAAAGTTGGGGTGTCTATAAATAGGACACAACCCCCACCATTTGTAATAATTTTGATAAATGAAGAAATTGAGAATCCCTTGAGTGATTCCCCCCCCCTTAAGTAGTTAGACTCTCTCTCTCTCTCTCCCTCTAGAGATTTGCACCCCTTTCTCTCTCTAACCAAAGGGAGAGGCGCCCTTCTCTATCTATCTCTTTCACATCATCAAAGGTCTCTTTCTCCCTCCCCTCATTCAAAGTCTCCAAGTGTGACCCTCTAGCCACCAAGGTGGAAAACCATCCCCCCCAAGGTGAACTTCTCCACCCCTCCCATCACATCCCGCACCCCAACTTGGACTTCCTCACCTCCCCCCATCACATCCCAACCACAATTTAGACTTTCTTCTCCCTCCCATCACATCCCTCCACAAATTTTCAAGATTCCCTTTGAAAGCCCCTATTTAGGACCAAGGAATTCAAACAAGCCACCCCCCTTGAACCTGCCCCCACCATTGACCACCCTCCACCTTCCTAGGCAGCCCCCATCTTCCCCCCCCCCCAAATCTCTCTCCTAGCTGTGTCCCCCCTCTCTCTCCTCACCCAAAACCACTCCCCCCCACGCAGGAACAAGCTCTCATCTCATTCTTCCCCCTTCTCACTCCCTACCTTCCTCTATCATCCAGCAGCAGCAGCAGCAGTAGCAGATTGTCTACCCTGTTGCAGAAGCCACCACACCTCCTCCTGGCATTCTCTGCTCCTAAAATTTGTGGGAGATCATCATCAGCCAGTCCTTTTCTCATCGGTGTTGGTTTCGGATCGATCCGACATCGTGGTCAAGAGTACCATCCCCGACAAGGCGCCTCTGTCCAACGGACAGGCCTAACCACGCGCCCTCACAAGATCGAGTGGTATCGACTCCCCTCTCATCAGATCGGAGTCATTCCTATTTTGACGTGTCCCTGAGAAGCCCTTCTTTGCAGCAAAATTGGTCTCTGTCCGATTTGACTTCGTATTTGCGATCTACAACACCGGTAAGTTGATCCAGCATTTCTGCTCCACCATCCAGTCTGTCCCTGTCGGAGAACAAAGGCTGTCGTTTCTCCGTACGGAAGGGTTTTATAGCAAAATTCAGTGTAGTGGATCTAGGGCCATACCTCTCTCAAAAAAAACTGGTGCCGTCACATTTTGATATCTCAGTTGGGAGTTAAGTCCCAAACAAGAGCTCTCTAGTCAGTAGAGAATAGCATCGACGCAGTCACACGAGAACGGTCGCCCCTGACGCTACCGACCACCAATCGAGTAGATTCTGCTTCCTAGATCTTCCCAAGGCGATCAGCTTTCCAACAGTACCAACCACGTCCTCATCGGGGGTCCGAGCAGGGAGCACCTCTTCCTACAAGACGATGGTCCCAGACTGTGCAGACACTGCGTGAGCTAGTGAAGACTGAAGGCTGGGATCCCGTCACCGTTACCCCCTCCCCATCACTTGGCCAGCTTAAAGCCCCTCCTTGCGCGGAGGTAGTGTTGTTGTGTTTCCCATTTCCTCTTATAAAGTCGACCCTCTGTTGGAACCCTGGTTTTGATAATGACATACTATGAGTCATGGTTTAAGGTCTATGCATCATTTGCTTTAAGTGTTCATCTGTCATATGTCCTCGGTGCATTAACAGTAGCTGCATGCCATAGCACAATTGCATTGAGCAGACAGTCAGTGCACTGCATGCAGAGTCTGCACACTTGTTGATAGCATGTTCGTGAATTCATTCTCATTGTTTACACTTTGTTCTAGTGCATTCTACATTACAAACCAGCAAGTCTATACATTGCTTCTAGCATGCACACACACACCCAAGTCTATACATCGTTTCTTCATCACACACAAAAGTCTGAACATTCTTCGGTGAAGTCTGTACACACTTCAGTGGCTACATGAGCATCATCTGTACATTGCATACTTCTTCCATATGCATCTGTACACATCTCAAGACAAAGTCTGTACATTCACCACCATGCATTCAAGTCTATACAACTCCTGGTGGCAAGTCTGTACAACGTCCTTTGCATGCATTACTTAAAGTCTATACATTGTCGCCTGCTCGTGCATCTATTCTGAGTCTATACATTGCCACTATGGCTGTGCATCATTTAGCAAGTCTATACATCCGTCAGCCTTGTCTCTTGCTCGCAAAGTCTATACATTCATGAGCTATGGCTGTGCATCGTTTGCATATTGCACACTAAGTCCATACATCACTGCACAAGCAAGTCTGTACATTCTAGCGTCTCACTTAGCGTCTTTGTGCATGGAGCATTCAAGTCTATACATTGGCAAAGTTTGTACATCATTGGCTTGTGCATGCATCGTCTTTCAAAGTCTGTACATTGGCAAAGTCTGTACATCGTTGGCTTGTGCATGCATCGTCTTGCAAAGTCTGTACAACGGTCAGTCTCACTCAGCGTCTCATGCTATCAAGTCTATACATTGTCTAGCATACACACGTTCAAAGTCTGTACATCCGACCGGCTCATTCAGCGTCTCATGCTATCAAGTCTATACACTGTCTGCCCTGCACGCATTGCAAGTCTATACACTGTCTGCCCTGCACGCACTGCAAGTCTGTACATTGTCTAGGTTGCAAGTCTATACATTGTCTGCCCTGCACACACAAGTCCATACATTGCATTTGGGCATCAAAGTCTATACACGCTATCAAAGTCTGTACAACCTTTGTGGTGCACGAATACAAGTCTATACACTGTCTCGTGCATACATAAGTCTGTACAATTTGTGTGGCTTGTTCATGCATGTGTTGTGTTGTCAGTGGGTCAGCCAAGCAAGTCTATACAGACTTGTTTCATGTGTTAGTTAAGCAACTCTATACATTCATCGCATTGGTACTTAAGTGCTTCGTTGTAGTCTGTATAAAGTTGCATAGTGAAGTCTGTACAAGTTTTCAATCTTAAGCTGATACTTCCTTCTGACTATTTGACAGGTGAATGGCTCGTGGATAAAGGGGCAAACGATTGGCACGTGATCCTAGGAAAAGAAACATCTATTCCCTGACACGTGGACCAGTGGAATTTCAGTAGACTGCTGCTGCTTGATCCACACGAAGGCCCTGTTCCTATAAAGAGCCTCTTTTCCCCTTCGATGGCTGCTGCTGGTACTAGAGGAAAGGTCCCCAGAAGAAAAAGAGAAGGTTATCCAGCCGAAGGAAGAAGAAGAGTGAGCCTGAGCAGAAGAAGAATAGAGAGAGTAGAAGAGAGATCGAGAGATCCAGCAGAAGAAGAAAAGAGAGAACAGCGTGAGAGCAGAGATCGAGAGAAGAAGAGAAGTGCAGCAGAGAAGAAGAGAGATAGAGAGTTAGAGGAGAAGAAGGGAAGCTGCTTGAAGATCTGTTCCTGCTGGACCGTGGATCAAATCCAAGCCAGTCAGCTCCGTTGAGAGCCACATTTGTGCTATCATCTTTTACAGCTTTCAGTCGCTGTGTTTTTATCATTTCTTGTTTTTCTTTTTAAATGATCACTTTGTTCTTCCGATTCTCTGGTTTGAGGTCGGGTTCCTCCTGTGGACTCAGGAGAAGGGAGACTTTGTGTCTCCGGTTGCAAGTGACTGGTGTCGCTTGTGGGTTCCCTCCTGGGTGGAGGAAGAGAGACATCGGTCTCTGGTTGCTAGTGACGGGCAGTCACTAGTGGTTCCCCTCCAGGTTGGAGGAAGAGGGGAGGTTGTTCCCCTGGTCAAGCTGTTAGGCAGCACCTGTTTGCAAACTGAGTCTGCGTTCTAGCCTTTGCTAGTGGAAGCCTCACTCCGGTTTGGAGTGAGGGGTGGACGTAGGTCTGTGGACCGAACCACCTAAAAAATCATCTGTGCAGTGGGTTGATTGCTTTCCTTAGCTTCCGCTAGATGCATGGTTAGGATCATGATTTAATTGCTTTTCATTCATGGTTGATGAATGCTTGAGTTCGATTTAGTACCGAAGTAAGTTCACTGATTGTGCAAGTTAAGTCTTCGAAAGAAATTCACATTGAGCTGTTTGATTGCACATTTACTGTTTGGTTGAACACTTCACAATATTTCAGTCTCGGTAGAACTAAACTTGTTATCAATTCACATCTCTGAGTGTTCGAAGGTTTTTAACTTGGGCAATTTTGTATAGGGATACATTCACCCCCCTCTGTATCCATCGCACCGATCATATCACCCTCCAGTGAGAGGAGTCGTAAGTTATAATAACACAGGGCCGATCAAGCTTCTTCAACGCACGTGCGTGGTATCGCACGTCCCCCGCTCGCCTCGTCTCCGATCGGGATCGGTTTCCTCAAGCCGATCAGGTGAGCGTTTGCTACAACTCATGTTATGTCTTTGCTTACCTTGTATCATTTCTGATTGCCCATCGGATGGAGAGTGAGTGCCCGATCCGTTCATTACTCGCTTGTGGGGCCCACTGCGGAGAGAGTTGAGAGAGCCGTCAATTACCCCACGCCCATAGTGTGCTGGACGCTCACGAAACGAGCGAATCCCAACCCATAAGGGGTCAGTCTGAGTATAGCCCAGCCCGAGAATAGTAAGGTCCCGCCCCGGATCCTCTCGGTCATCCCCGAGTTGCTTTCGGACGTGAGTGCGTGCCGCGTGAGTGACCTACTAAATTCGAGTCCGTCTTTACTCGTCCGTGTGCTTGCGAGGATAGGTCCTAGAATTGTCGGGTCATCCCATGTCTCACTTGGTTGTTCCACATCAAGTGGTATCAGAGCGGTTATAGGTTTGTTCCTATAAGCCTAGTCCTTGGGCACTTTCACACTAAGTCGCACGTAGGTGCACACCCGTGCATAGCCCACCCGACACTTCATGTCCACCCGTAGAGGTACCCATTATCACTCTGATCCTTCTTCTTCAAATCCCCCAATGGATCCCAATCCCCAAGGGAGCCCCGCTACCAGCGAATAGGAACTCCCTGACCATGTCAAATTCCTCTTGGAGGCTATGACCAATGTCTTAGGCCGACTTGATGACATAACAGCCCGACTGGACCAAATTGAGGAAAATAGACCCGCCCCAAGGGCGGATGATAGGAGGGCACCTCCCCCACATGAGGAACCAGCCATGAGAGGGCTAAACCCCGACCATCCACTTGAGCATGGAAGGGATCCACCCCTGAGGAGAAATGATGGACACCCCCGGGACAACCCGGACGACCACCTCATGAGACTTGTGAAAGTCGATGCCCCCACTTTTGATGGGTCTTACCACCCTAG
The DNA here is from genome assembly GCA_022559845.1 of Amorphophallus konjac. Taxonomy (NCBI): domain Eukaryota; kingdom Viridiplantae; phylum Streptophyta; class Magnoliopsida; order Alismatales; family Araceae; genus Amorphophallus; species Amorphophallus konjac. The sequence continues at coordinate 123,554,829 of CM040119.1, read as the reverse complement.
TGTCTATTTAGATTGGGAGACATCAATGGACCAATACTTTGATTGGTATCCTATGACCGAGGATAAGAAGGTCTGGCTTGCCAAAATGTAACTGACCAAGTTGGCCGAGACCCATTGGTTGAATGTTGAGGGGTTAAGGATGGTTAGAATACAAGCTCCCATTACCACATGGGAGGGCATGAAAGAACAACTTAGAATCAAATATGTTCCCCCCTCCTATGACCAAAACCTCCTAGATGAATGGCAGGCCCTGACCCAAGGAGGGAAGTCTATGACAGAGTACATTGAAAAGTTTAATTATTACCTTCTCAAGTGCGGAGTCCAAGAGGACCACGCGGTCACATTATCCCCGTTTAAGAATGGGCTCCAATTTTACATAAAAAATGAGCTCTTCATGCGCCATGTGACCACCCTAGAACAAGCCTATCAAATAGCTTGGGATGCCAAAAAATTCTTTCGATATCCCCGAATGGTCCCTCCTCGTGTGAAGGACCCCAAGTCCATGGTGCCTCGGACCAACCCACCACCCCCTCAACGGGGCATCCTTCCCACTCCAATGGCAAATCCTCCCGTCCGAGCCTCCTCTCCTAGTGGGACCCTTCCCTCTCGTCCCACGAATGGCCCTCCCAACCCCACTCCCAATCATCCCAACCCGAGAGCAGCTCACCCTCCCACTAGAGCTGCCCCTAACCACTATAGTGGGCAGCAATACTTTAGGTGCCTTGGGTATGGGCACTTCGCCAACCAATGTCCCACCAAAGGAGCCTCTAGTTTGCTCATTAAGGAAGCTAATCTCCTACCCCAAGTTGGGGATGAAGAAGGAGTTGAGGTACACGAGGCTTCTCTCGATTAAGAGGAGGAGTATGAATCTCACTACAATGAGTCCAACCAAGAGCAACCCCCCCATCCACCGACCCTCACCTTGGAGTGGTTAGGTGCACCCTCACTCAAACCTAAGAGCATGATTGGAGGAGAACCACCATCTTCTAAACCTACATCCGGATAGGGGACAGTGCCCGGAAGGTCATCTTAGATAATCGGAGTAGTGTAAATGTGGTGTCCCCCGACACTATCAAGCTTCTAGGCCTTGCCATCTCCCCACACCCGAATCCCTACCGGGTAGCTAGGATTGATGCCACATCCATACCCGTTAGTGCCCGCTGCCTTGTCCCCATCACATTCCAATCCTACCATGGCCAAATATGGTGTGACATTCTGCCTATGGAAGTAGGGAGCATACTTCTAGGGCGGTCCTGGATTTATGATGTAGATGCCACTTTTCTCGGGAGGACGAACACTTGTATTTTCACCCATGAGGGGAAGAAGATCCAACTCAACCCCTCGCCACCTCGTCCCCTCCCCAAAAGGATACCACCCTCCCCGGAAGGATCCCCTTCCTTCACTCCAGCCCCACCCCTCCTTCCACCAAGCCCTTCACCCTCGAGTCCTGGCCCTAGTGTGACCATTGGGACTACTAGGAGCGTACACCTCATCACTAAGCAAGAGCTTGAAGAGGAAGTCAACCAAGGGTCACAATTGTGTGCCATTGTCATTTGTCTTGGGGAATCCACCCCAACCAACCCACACCCATTAGAAATCCAACAACTCCTTGAGGACTTCCACGATGTGTTCCCCGATGAGCTTCTGGATAAGCTACCACCTATGCGCGATGTGCAACATGCCATCGACTTTATACCCGGAGCTACCCTACCCAACCTTACCCATTATCACCTCAACCCCACCGAGCATGCCGAACTTAGGAGGAAAATTGAGGAGCTCATCAAGAAGGGCTTCCTCCGCATTATCAAGAGCCCATGTGCCATCCCGGCCCTCCTCACTCCCAAAAAGGACGGAACTTCGCGCATGTGCGTGGATAGCCGGGCTATCAACAAGATCACGGTCAAGTATAGGTTTCCCATTCCTCGGCTAGATGACATGCTAGACATGCTCACTGGAACCACCATCTTCTCCAAAATTGATCTCAAGAGTGGCTACCATCAAGTTCGGATTAGGCCCAGGGACGAGTGGAAGACCGCTTTCAAAACCAAGGACGGCCTCTATGAATGGCTTGCCATGCCCTTTGGCCTTTCCAATGCACCTAACACTTTCATGCGTCTCATGTCCGAGGTCCTCCGCCCTTTCATTGGCATCTTCCTTGTTGTCTACTTTGACGACATCCTCATTTAAAGCCAGTCCAAGGAAGCTTACCTCGATCACCTCAAGCAAGTTTGCACCGTTCTTAGGAAGGAGAGCCTATTTGCCAACCCTGGGAAGTGTCACTTCATGACCAATCAACTGGCATTCCTTGGATTCATTGTTTCAGCCCAAGGGGTATCCATGGACCCCGAGAAGGTCCAAGCCATTCTTGAGTGGCCCGAGCCCAAGACTCTCCATGATGCCTGGAGCTTTCATGGGCTAGCCACCTTCTATAGGAGATTCATTCGAGGGTTTAGTACCATAATCGCCCCTATCACTGATTGCCTTAAGAAGGGCACCTTTGCAGGGACTAGGGCAGCCTCCAAAGCATTCCTAGAACTCAAGAAGAAGATGACCCAAGCCCCGGTCCTTTGTCTACCCGATTTCTCTAAAGTCTTTGTGGTCACTTGTGATGCATCCAGGGTAGGGATTGGAGGCATTCTTAGCCAAGAGGGTCATCCCGTAGCCTATTTCAGTGAGAAACTTTGTGAGGATAGGACTAGGTACTCCACCTATGACAAGGAGCTCTACGCCGTGGTCCAATCCCTTCGGCATTGGAGGCACTATCTCCTACCCAAGGAGTTTGTGATCTTTTTGGACCACGAGGCATTGAAGTATCTCAACACCCAAAAAAAGCTCAATGCCCGTCATGCCCGCTGGGTTGAACACATTCAAGCCTACACCTTTGTCTTAAAGTACAAAGCGGGTAGTGAGAATCGCGCCGTTGATGCACAAAGTAGGCGGATAGCCTTACTTTCCACCGTCCAGGTGGAAGTCATGGGGTTTGAGCGAGTCAAAGAGGAGTACCTGAATTGTCCCGACTTTGGGAGTGTCACGCCCCGAGCGCGGAAGATACTCAAGGTCGTGGCCAGCTTCCATTCAATCAGAGCAGTATACATAAATTTTTTTTTTTTTACAAAAGATAGAGTGCGCAATTTATCTAAATCATAACGAAGATTAAATTCCCAAAATAATACCAATGTTTAAGATGACAATTATCCAATTAACCAAATGGTGATAATTCTAATCCAAGACATTCCTTATTCAAATCTAATTACTAGGCTATAAGCCTTAACAAGCTTCAATCAACTAGACTGATATAACTGGAAATACAAAAGGGGACTCAACAAAATCAAAAGGCACGACTAGCTGACAATAGAGGATCGGTGACTCTAGCACTCTTCACTCGGTCTCATTCCCATTCATGTGGATGTCGCTATCCGAATTACCTGAAAAATATTAGAATGAAACTGGATGAGCGAATCGCTCAGTAGGAATTACATCTCAAGTTCGAGCAATCTTTAAGTGGTTTACATGCTACATGTAATGCCGGTATAGCTATGCAAGATGTACAAGTAAGAAAATCAAGTATACAGGTATATCTATGCATGATGAACAAGTAAGAGATCAAGAACTGTATAGAGAGAGTATCGCATGATTTCGAGTATTTGACAAGAAGTATGTCAAGAAATAATTAGATGTTGATGCCACTTTTCAGGCAAGCAAGAACTCATGCACAAGCAAGTAAGAATCGTGTTCAAGCAAGTAAAATTCGTGTTCAAGTAAGTAATATCAAGTACGTGTCAATGGAATTGGCTATTTCAATCAAGCAAGCACCTTACCTTTTTCGGGCCACGCAAGTCAAGTATTGCCCATGCTGGGTCACGCAAGTCAAGTCAAGCAAGTAGAGAGAGTATGTGTCGAATGTCTCAAGTCAAGCAAGTACTTCGGTGCAATGCTTAAACACCGTGGTCAATAAACTCCTATGGGCACAAATACCTTCGGGTGCTCCTCCCAAGAACAGACCGGGCCCTATATGCATAGTATTTTCATGTATTTCTTTTGACATCCACTCTCATTTATAGCCAATATGGAATTTCAAGGGTTGACCATTGTAAGAACATAAGGTAGATTCCATGAATGGAGTTCAAAGGCATATATCATGCAGGAGATGAACTAGGATTGTATCGGTATAAATCAATAGACTAATCCGAAAATCAGAATGAATGCCTCTGTTACTGAATTGGCGCCTGGGGGACAGGGGTCCTTTCAGAAAATGGCGCCTGGGGGACAGCCACTCTTTCAATCAAATGGCGCCTGGGGGACAGGGGTTCTTCTATAAAAATGGCGCTTGGGGGATAGGGGTTCTTTCAGAAAAATGGCGCCCCTGCAGAGAGTCTCCATTTAAAGGACGATTCTCTAGAGGGTCACTGTTCAACAAATTGGCGCCCCTGGCTACGGCGCCAATTCATTTGGCTTCTATTTACACCAGGCAGGTACATTTAAGACTCATAACACTATTCATAATGTAAAAGTTTCACAAAATCAGGAACAAGGGATATGGATAGACAGAGAAAATTATCGGGAGTTCAGAATTATGTTCATGCAGAATTGTTAGGTTTTAGTTCCATAGATATAAATTTTCCAACGCGGTGTATATAATTATTGGGAAAATGAATTGGCGCCTCCTCCCCAGGGGGTCTTCATTTAAATGACGACCCTCTGAAGGGTCATCAATTGAAGTAAATGGTGCCCTGGTCAGGGGCGCCTATTCAGTTGGGTCATGCACTATTCACATTCCCAAAGTTTCTCGGAATCAGGAAGTAAGGATATGTATAGGTAGAGAAAAATATCAGGATCACAAAATCATACTCATGCAAGAATTTTATGGTTTAGTTTCATAGATATAAATTTCTGAATGCGTTGATTATTAATTGCTGGAAATGAATTGACGACATTGTATAGTGTCTTCAATTAAATGGCGCCCTGGACAGGGGTGCCCCTTCAGGAAATGGCACCCTGGTCAGGGGCGCCCTTTACCTGAGGGCTGGACTTTCTGGGTTTTTAAAACATGTATGTATCTCTTGTAAAACAGGCTATATACTAGTGCTAAACATGATATTTTAAGGCTGTAAAAACTAGTGTGACATGATATATTCGAATCCCGTAAAATCAGTATAACAGACTATGTAAAACTGGTGTAACAGGCTATAGTTGTTCTACTTAAAACCCGTGTAACATGCTATAGAGTATGGTCTACTTAAAACCCGTGTAACATGCTATAGAGTATGAAACAGGCTGCATGGCATGACAGATAGATTATACTAGCAAGTTGTGTTACCTTACTTTAGCTACGGGTTGGGCTATATCTTGAGAACACCTACCTTTTTGACGTGAATATGTAGAAGGAATAATAAGAAAACCAAGCTCCTCTGCAAGGCTCCAATAGCAGGAAGAAGAATGTAGGATGGAGATCCCCCTTCACGTATGTTCCTGGAAGGACCTTCTTTTGCAGGTGGAGACGAAACAGATGTCGGCAATCACCTTCTAACCTTAGAAGGTTGGGTATAATTATAGGGAAGGAAAAACATAAGGGTCCATTGCCAGGGAAAAAGAAGCAATTAATGCTTCAATCGGTTGTCGGGTAAAAGGGTACGTTGCCAGCAAAAAGAGGATGTTCATGTTTACTTCTGGAAGGATGACATAATGGCATTCAGTTTGGCAGGTTGCTGGCAAGGAAATGGCACCCTCCCATGTAGTCTCTGTTTAGGGAAATAGCGGCCATGCCTGTGGATGTTACATCCTTTGGTTCTTATATATATATATATATATCATATATATATATTGCCAAAAAGGACATGGTGCCAGGGCTTAGGGCGCCCCATTGGGAATAGCGCCCAGGTCAGGGGCGCTATTTCCTCCTGTCCATTATTCCTATTCCGAGCCATGCTGGATGTGTTTCCTGTTCAGTGCCATGCTGGGTATTAAGATGTATTATTCTATAGGTGTGTTTCCTGTTCCGTGCCATGCTGGGTATTAAAAGATGTTATTATATATGTATATGTAAGTGATTGGTTGGTAAAGAGAGATATATGTAAACTGTGGGCTTTCATACCGTAGGTTGTGGCCCTGTGGCTTGAGAAATTGACGCCCTTGTGTAGAGGCCCTATTTCAGGTGAATCGACTTTTTGGAACAGGAAGCCCCAATACCTAGGATGGCTTTAATTGTTGCATATTTATATAATGGCTCTCGTTGGGTATTCTACCTTTTTATTTGGCCTTCTTATAGAATTACGTTCTTATAGAGTTATCTAAGGTTTTATTTACTTGGGGAAAAAGTCTATTTCCTTATCATTTTTATCCGGGGTGCTACATGGAGTCACTACACCACCATATCCACCCATCCCAACAAGGAACATGAGGGATTTTTACTTCAGGACGGATATCTCTTCAAAGGGGCTAGGCTGTGTATGCCCCGGACTTCACTTCGAGACTTTTTGGGTTTGGGAATTACATGGTGGTGGCCTTGCTGATCACTTTGGGATCCAAAAGACCATTGAGCTAGTTGAGAGGCAATTCTATTGGCCAAGCCTTAAGAGGGATGTCACTAAGATTGTTGGCCAATGTCACACCTGCACCTCGGCCAATTAGGTAAAACAATACACCGGTCTCTACACACCTCTCCCCATCCCAGACCGACCTTGGCAAGACTTGAGCATGGACTTTGTCCTCGGCCTACCCAGGACCCTCCGCAAACATGATTCGATCTTCGTGGTGGTCGATAGGTTTTCCAAAATGGCCCACTTTATCTCATGCTCCAAGACCTCATATGCTTCTAAGGTGGCCCGCTTATTCTTTGATGAGGTAGTTGTTGATGTTTTTTCCTTTGATGTGATGATGATGTGGTGTGAATATGAATGTGAATATAAATATGGTGGTATGAAAGATATGTGTGTGAAGATATGTGAGCAAGCAAATCCCTAACTCAAACAATCACCAACATCAAAAGCATGGGCATGTCATCAATGTTCATGTGAAAAGAAAAGAGAAAAAAACACACGTCGGGGCGTGGAGCAATGAAGTAAAACAAAAACACACACCGTAAATGTGGAGCAAGCAAAGTAAAGAAAAGAGCAAAGATGATGACAATGATGAGCAATACCCAACTAAGGAAGTGTGATCGCCACCAAGGTAATTAAAATAGCAAAACTAAGTTAAATACCTTGGAAAGAGGATGCAACACCCGCCCACGGGAGATGAAAACCAGAACACTCTTTGAGCAGAAACGGTCCAATATCAGGCCGCCAGAGAGTAAGAAATGGCCTTACGATAAGCCGCCACAGATCCTCGAACGGTCCAACGTAGAGCCGCCAGAGTGCACGGAACAGCAGATTGGGACTTGGATCTCCACCTCTCTCGGCCGGCCAGAAGAGTTGGGCCTCGTGTTATAAACCCTGTAGGCCTGCAAAAGAGTGTGGAAGCAAAGAAAAACAACCCAAATTAGCCCTTGGACACGTGTAGTAACTATAATGCAAATAGACTAAGATGCATGCAAAAGGAGGGGTGAATACCTGGGAGGTTTGATTTTTTAAACCCTGTGGGGCGTGAAAAAGATGGAGAGATGTTTAAAAATGTAATTGAGATGCTAAGAACGTGGAAGAAGAAGTGGGAATATGCTTATGAATGTTATGAAGAGGGGGAGAAACTTATGAAGAAAACAACACAATGAACCCTTAGAATTCAATACTCTCTGGACTTTGAAGGCTTATGGACGTAGACAACACTTCTCCTTGATTGGTACTCACTCCAGAACGCGGCAGCACCTCGACGTAAACTCCAGAAATCTCCTTCTCAACCCATGAACTCAAAGGTCCTATTTATAGGCCCTCAAACTCTAGGTTCAAGTTGGAGAGATTCCAGCGAAAACGTAGGATGAAACTTAGCAAACTCTTGAAGATAATACTCCCAAGAGTCTACAGAAACAAACGGAAGCTTCTAAGGATCACTATCGAGAGAGAAATCACCAAACCAAAACTCTACTTTGACCACGGCGTAGCAGAGAAAAGATAGTTAATCAGGACTCTCTGTCTCTTGAAACGGTCCTACGATAAATTGCCACTTGGATTTAACGGTCTAAGTATAGACCGCCACCCTCAGAAGATAAGACCAACGGGCGAGAACTTCGTGAATAGGACTCTGAAGCCAAGAAACGGTCTAAAGTAGAACCGCCACAGTGCCTCTAACGGCCTTACAATAAACCGTTATAGCTCAACGGATAACAAATGGATAAGATGGAAAAAAAGACGTTGGCTCTGGACTCTGGCATCAGCAAACGGTCCATAGATAGACCGCCAAACGTCATCAAATGCCCATATAATAGACCGCTAGAGACAATGGCGTCGCAAAATGAATGAAAGGCCCACTAAGCTTCAACCCTCGGCAAATAAATGAGGAGCGAGACCCATCAAGGAGAATGACCCATGAAATAAGCCTCAAAACTGACCAAGATGACCCAGTAAACGGTGAATAACTCGGAGCATCATAAAGATAAATAAGGAGATGACCCAACTCATTGGTCATAAAACGGGTGTCAACAGATGCCCCTCCTTAACATTGCAGGGGAACGAGCGGAGTGTTGACACCCGTTTTATACCCAATAAGTCGGGTCATCTCCTTATTTCATTCTATATGATGCTCCGAGTTGTTCACTCTTCATTGAGTCTCTTGATCAGTTGAGGCCTGTTTTTTGGGTCTTAATTCCTGGATTAAGAATTGGCTCCTGGTGGCGTTTCGTTGGCAACAGCTTAGCAACCCTTCATTGCTATTCTTGAAACTCAATGCTAATAACGGTCCGAACCAGGCGCGTTGTTTCATTATAACGCATAGGGCCTGGACCGTTACTCTTTGAAGAGTCCTAAGACTTAAGGCCTCGTTTTCAGTGCTTATCCTTTGGCTTACACATTGGTAATAACGGTCTGTCGAGAGGCCGTTGTTTCAGTATGACGCCCTATGTCTTGGCCGTCGCTTCTTTGCAGAGTCCAATTGATTAAGTCTTCTTCCCGTCGATCTTATCCTTTGGATAGGGTTGAGAGTAACGGATGGTCCTTGATGCGTTTCTTCCAAGCGGTGGTCTGTCGTGCAGCCGTTACTTCCTTCAGAGAGTCCTGGCAGTTCAGGCCTTTTCTCTGCTACTCCATGGTCGAGATAAGGGTTTGGATTGATGATATCTCTTTCAAATCTGATCCTCAGGACCTTCCGTCCGATTCTATGGACTCTTGGTGATATTATCTTCGAGGATTTACTAAAGAGTTATCTCTTTATCTTGCTTGATTATCCTCTGCTCGACCTGAGAGTTTGAGGGTCTATAAATAGAACCCTTGACTTCATGGCCCGAAAGGGGGGAAGATTTGAATTCACGACGAAGTGCTGCCAAACTCAGGAGCCATATTCATCCAAGAGGAACTGTTTCCCACGTCCATCCATCTCATAATCAAGGGAGTACTTTGGTTTTGGTCTTTCAAGTTCATCATTGCATGCTTGAGTTCTTCCCTATTTTTTCTCAATCAAAGCATTGTCCCTCCTCTTTCTCCACGTTTTTCACTGTCCTCTAAGCATATAAACATCTTCCCAAACTTTTAAAACACCCAGAGGGGTTAAAAAACTAAAAACTCCCCGGTAATCCACTCTCCTTTTGATGATGTTAGGTCCTTTGAGAATTGATGCTATGCTTGTGAAAAGGACTAATTGAGGTTATTGTGTTTGGTCTTTCTACATCTTTGGTAGGTTTACAGGTTCATTAACACGAGGCCCAGGTCTTCTAGCCGGCTGGAAGAGTTAGAGTTAAAAGAATTCAAGCTTTGTTACTGCAGGTTATCAGACGGCCTTGTGCAGGCGCGTCACTCTCTTCCGGCGGTCTATCGTGTGGCCGTCACTTCCAAGTAACGCACAGGGTTCTGGCCGTTACTTCTAAGTTGATCTGCAGGCTTTCTCTGGTTTTCTCTCCCGTGGGCGGGTGTTTCATCCACCTATTTCCAAGGTATATTCAGGTCTTTGACTTATTTTTACTTTGGTGGCGATCACATCTTTCCTTGGTATTGGGCATTAATTGTCTTCTTCATCATATCTTTCTATTTTCCTCGCTTGTTCCACCTTCACGGTATGTTTTTGTTTACTCCTTGCTCCACACCCCGGCGTGTGTTCTCCTTTTCCTTAGCGTAGTTTGATTGAGATAGCATGCCCATGCTAGAGCTAGCTATGATTGCCTAGGTTCATGATCACATGTTCATAGGTTTGAGTAGATCTTTGATTGCTTGTTTGTCATCTTACCATATCACTTTTCAAACCTTAAAAGAAAGATAGAAGATAGACAAATAAATATCAACATATACTTTTTTGGCGATCACGGTGGGACAGCTTGTGCCAATCGTGCTTTTGATTCTTGTTTAAACCTGCCATCATCTGCTTGTTGAGTTGCCTTTTGTTTCCCCTTTGATTACTACTCATTCTGGTTTTCTGAGTTCTCTGACGGCCCGGTGTCCCCGCGTCACAGTCCTCTGACGCAGGGGCATTAGACCGCCACTTTGGTTCTGCTGTGTGAGCTTCCACGGGCTTTCCAGTTACTTCTATCTGGTTTTGGTTCCCTGGCTCATCCGACGGTCTCATCCCCCTGCGTTATACATTATCTGGCGATCTGGCCTTTGACCGTTATTGTGCTCTGACGCAGGGTCCTTCGACCATTATTCTCCTGGCAGGTACGCATCCGAGGTGCATTTATTTCCGCAGTTTTTGCTGTGATTTATTGCTGGGGTGATACTTGCCCTCCTTCTTGCTTTGCTCATATCTACATATCATTGTGTGCACCATTGATTGTTAGATTCTAGGCTAGACTTTGCATGCACTCCGGTGCACATAGGGTCATTCATCTTTTCATACGTTAGATTGCATTTTCCTACCTTGTTGTGAGGACCTCTCGTCTCCATATTCCTTGGGACCGACTAGGAAATCATAGCATGGACCTCCGTAAGTCCCCGCGAGTCGTGGATTCCCACACGGACACCGGGCTGGTTGTATCTCTCCCACCCCGTGTCTAGGACTGCATAAGTGAAGAGTGGTTACGCTGAGAGTCAAACCAAGTCCCATATCCATCTCCTACTAGGAACCCATTGTTGAGAGCACATATCAATCAATTCACTAAAGTTCCAAAGGAGAAATCATAAGAACCTTGTTGCATCATCTTAAACAACATGGTTGATTTTAGGTGTCTTCATCTTTTATCATTTACATCTTGTTAGAATCACCTAAGTTGGTTGCTTATTGTGTGTTTCTTTTTTTGTATTGGTTGCTTTGCATATTGTCAAAGTTGTCCGTTGCATGTGGAGTTGTTTTCGTCCGTCTGAATCATCTTCTCGAGTCAGTTCCTTCTTCGCGTTCTATTCGAATCCCCTCTTCGAGTCCACCTTGGCATCCTTCAATCCTCCTCGCTCCCAAGAGGACTCTCTTCCTCAAGGGCTCCTTGAAAACCCCCCTAGGGTTATTACATTTTCCTCTGGAGAGGGGACTGCCCCTCTCCCATCCTCCACTTCTATGGAAGGTGGTCAAGTTACCCCTTCTATCTCTACTCCTTCTGCGGGCTCCGTCCTTCATATGATGGCCCAATTGGATCCGACCCAACTCCAAGTTTTATATCAAGCTATGCAAGGGTCCAATGCTTCTCCCTCTGCCACTATCCAAGGTCAATCTAATCCTTCCATTATTGGGCCGTCCGTTCAGCCCACTCTGATTGATCTCACTCCGGTCTAACCCCGGACCATCACTTTCGCTGGCATGGAGATGGGCCAATCTTCTAATTCAGCCCATCAATCTTTCGATAAAGGGAAGTCACCCATCCCTTCCTTTGTCCAGGTGGATCATCACAACTCTGGTTCGGTAGCTCCGCAACTCCTTATGAACCCTTCCGATTTCTTACGCCCTCAGCAAGGAGTGGCCCAAAATCATTCTAATCCGGGTCTATCTCAGGCCCAATATCCTTCTTACAGGCCTCCTATTTCCACTGTCTATCCTTCCACTCCTTCCTACGGGCTCCCGCCTGCTGCTACAGCCATTCCATCTGCCCCTCAAATACAATCAGCATCCTTCACTACCCCTGCTCCCTCCCGAGAGCAGGACTTGCTTAACAAGTGGGCCACCATGCAGCAACAACTCGACTTTCTCCAGAAAAGGGTTGGCCCACAATCCTTGGCCGATATTCCTATTCCGAGCTTCCAGAACATCCGGTTCCCTCCGCAATCAGAGCTCCCCAACTATCGCAAGTACGATGGGAACAGCAATCCCTTCATCCATGTGAGGGATTTTCTTTATGAATCGGCGCAGTTCCAATATGATGATCGCCTCATGGCGTACTTATTCCGCCGATCTTTGGACAGTGTTGCTCTAGAATGGTTCTATTCACTACCACTGGAAGAGGCCGAGAGTTTCAAGGTAGTAAAGGACAAATTCATCCAGCGGTTCCAAGACAGGGTCGGCCCTGAATATTCATTTACAGATCTAGTGGCCGAGAAGATGAAGCTGGATGAAGAGTTCGCCACCTATGCAGACAGGTGGAGATAAATGGCCGCTAGAGTACCGGGCCACATTCCGGAGGAAGAGAATGTCAAACTGCTGATTTCCAATGCCACCCCGACCTTCCGCAACATCCTGGCAATGAATGACATAGCCAATATGCATCAACTCTATAGCCGGGCGCGATTCATCCAGACTCAATTCAAGGACTCCCCTATCCATTCCCTCTTCGAAAACCAAAAGCCCAAGTACCACAAGAAACCACAAGGGCCGGTTACTGAGGGAGTCCAAACAAATGAGCAAGTACAAGCCGTTGCTTTTCCATATCAGGCCGCACCTTTCTGCTACAACCAAAACCCCCGCAATCCACAAAACTCCGCTCCGTAAAACTTCCAAGCCACTCCACAAAACCCTCCCCCCGCCTTCACCATTCCACAAAACACCTTTGCCACACCACAACAACCATCACCACCACCACAATACCATAACGTCCCTCCACCCAACGGCTACAACAACAACAATCCAAATAGCAAGCGCCCGGCTCCCAAGAGAGCCCAGTATCCTCCATTGCCAGAGACACTTACAGATATCTTCTCGGCACTCATGTCAGTAAATGCAATCCAACTTCCTCCGGAACAGCCTGTTTGGAACCCGGTAGTCGATCAGACTAAGTATTGTATGTTCCACCGGCAGCCGGGCCATACCATAGAAGGATGTTTTCAGTTCCGAGATCTTATGTATGACCTTCATGAAGGGCAGAGAATCGACTAGGCCGAAATGCATAGGGCCATTATTGAGATTAAAGAAAAGAGAAGGCAGCCGCAGGGACAGCAAGTGCAGCAGCATCAAGCACCGCAGCCGCAGCAGCCGCCACAACAGCAGCAACCACAGCAAGTACAAGACCTGGGCATCCATTAGAACCCGATGCCAAATCATCCACCCGCTCCTCAGCAGCAGCCTCCAGCACCAGCGCAAGTAAACATGGTCCAGCAACCGGCCCCCAACGCTGGATGGTCTTTCGATGATGATGGCGCCACACCGCAGGTCATGGCCCTCCACCATAACCACTGCAATCCTCCCTTCATCATCCCTGCACAGCCGACGCCCTCTCAACTCGTCCTCCCATTCACACCCGCTCCAGCAAATCCTCTACCACTCTCCATTCCATCGTACCCTCCATCACCGACTCCCATCACCGTCATCACACCACCACCCAATCCTTCACCCATTCTTACCCAGCCGCTAGCCTTCCCTCCACCCGCATCAACATTCATCACCACCCTGCCTTCCACCCATCCTTCACCCACCATCCGCGCACCGCCCATTAACCTCACCAACCCTACGCTCCACCAAACTGCCTCCCCCGCACCACCTGTTCCATTCATCCATCCCGCAGGGCCCATCATACTATCTTCAGATGCCGCGGCAAATTGTGCTTTGAGGAGCGGGAAGATGTTCCATCAGAATTACGCTACTACTTCTAATCCCCAGTCCTCTCAGCCGGTGGCCGAGCAAGAAGAAACTGAACCTTTGCCGGGTACTCAATATGACTTGCTGCATCATCTGGATCGAGTACCCGCCAAAATATCTGTGCTGGAGCTGATCAAAAGGTCCACCCTTCATCAGGATGCGCTGAGGGACTTCTTACAGAAGGTAATGGTTAGCGAAGACATGGCAGTTGATATCCTACCAACGGCACTGGCAACTATCTCCAAAGGGCCGGCAATCACATTCTCTGAAACCGAGCTTGCACCTCCAGGGGCTCGGCAAATGCCGCTCTGCATAACAATTACCCTGAACAAAGTCGACATTGAAGCAGCGCTGGTTGAGACAGGGGCCTCAATTAATGTTTGCCCACTCAGCACCCTCCGAGCATGCAACATATCTGAAGAGTTACTACGGCCTACCCCCACCACTATAGCAGCATATGACAACTCAAGACGAGCATGTCACGGGGTAGTCACCATTCAGGCAGAGCTCGGGCCCCTTACTGTGGCCGTGTAATTCTATGTTCTTGATATCGACCCTATATTCAAGGCTATCTTAGGTCGTCCCTGGATTGACACACTCGGCGCCGTGCCCTCCACCACACATCAGTGCATTAAATTCCCCTTCCAAGGGAGGGTCGTCAAAGTTAAGAGCTTATCCACAGTACAGTAAGTAAAGGCTATTTCAGAGCAGGTTCTTCCCACACTCTGGCCAAGCAGCCGGCCCGTTCTGTCAGTGTTGGATTTGAACTTTCCTTGGGCTTACACATCCCCTAAGCCCGTCGCTACTCCAGTTAATGTCAAAGTGAAGCCGCAGATTCGAGATTCAAAGGGGTGGAACATTATATTGAAACTGGGCTATCAACCGGGGAGAGGCCTCGGTGCGCAACTGCAAGGGATGACTAAGCCTATACCTAAGGGAAGAAAAATGGGTAGGAGAGGTCTCGGCTACAAAGAGACAGCATTATCTATGATGGGTGATTCTGGGCCGCTCACCTGGGATTATCGTCAGCATTTTGTCAAAGGGCCTCTCCAGCCTGGCACATTAGCTCCAAAGCCGGTTCAGCAAGAAAGGAATACAGTTTGTCCAATTGCCAGTCCGCCTCCCTTGCCAGGAGGGTCAGATGATGACATGCTCGACTACAGTCAGGCCTTGCAGGGGCTCTTTCATGAGGAAGAATGTCAGAAGAAGCAAGAGGTTCGACTGGTGCAATGGAGGCCGAAGAAGCAGCCTATTGTTAATTTACAGAAGGAGGGGAGCTCTCCAATTGCCTTTTCTTGGTCTCCCTCACGCCTCCAATCTATTTTCCAGCAAGGGGACTTCATACCCTGCCTTCCTCCCATCATGATAAATCCGTCTTTCATTGATCTACCCGAGATTCTATTTGTTCCTTGTGCTTGCGGGAAGTGCCCACCCCTTGATCTATCCACTCTCTTCATTCCTCCTCCTCCCAACGCCCAACTCCATGAGATGTGGTTCTCTTCTTCCGATCCTTTCTTCGACTGCATTTTCCCCGAGCTGTTCCCTATGCAGCTCCCACCTCCTCCATCTTGCTGTGTAGTCTCCGCTGATCTCCAAAAAAAAAAACGTCAAATTTGAAACGGAGATTTCAGTGGAAGATTACGCTATCCTGTCGCCATCTTCCTCCCAAGGGCACGAGTCCCCTGCGCCTTCCCTTCCACTAGGTCTTCTGTCCCCTAGGTTAGGATTAGGGTCCGTCGAGCCTAGGAAAGTAGAGTTAGTCAGGTCTAGAGAAGTAGGGTCTTGTTCCAGGTCGTCTAACCCTTCCTCTGCTGAGCCGCGCTCGCTAGCACATCCTTCCCGGCCTGTTCCTGATAGATTCTTGCAAGATTTAGCTCAGCGTTGCCATCCTCTTTTGAAGTGCCCGAAATTTGTTGCTACGGCAATTGTAATTGAAGACGACGAGGAAATAGAAGGGGTGTGGAGCGATGACGGATTAGGCGTCTATGAGATTTTGGATGAGAAGGATCCAATTAATGAAGACAACAATGTAGATGACACCGCCGACTTATACGCACAAGGATTGAAAAGATTCGACGAGCCGTCGTCGTCGGTGGACGAACCTACAAAGGAAATCAATCTAGGAACCGAAGAAGACCCAAGGCCCATCATGATTGCTGCTAATCTCCCTTCACAAGTAGAAGAGGAATTGATTAAGGTCCTAAGGGAGTATAGCGATTCCTTCGCCTGGTCTTACGAGGACATGTCATGTAACGACCCGAGAATCCGATTACCGGGAAGGCCCGATAACCCGAGACTCGCACCGCCGCCCACGAGCCGGGAGGGCTCGGAAGGGCTAAAAGGAGTGTGGAGGCACAAAGAAATAGGAAATAAAGCAGGACAACCAACAACAACGAGCTGAAAGAAAGAACAACAACAGCTACAACAGAGTCCAGTCCAACAGAAAGTACAGTCTAAAGCAGTAAAGCGTACCACATGCCAAGTGAACACTCGGCCCGGCAAGCTGGCACTGAGAACCTCCGCTCCGCATCCTCGAACCACGAGGAAGAACCGCTACACCTGAAAAGCAGGGAATGAGTCTCCAAAACAGAGACTCAGTAGGGATCCCGCGGAACCCCAACCGGAAACAACGGCGATAGCGAAAAGGAGAGCTACAACTACAGCAGGAACAGCAAACCGGTGGCCAGTCAAAACTCGGCACTACAGCTACTCCTACTGTACCGGAAGGCAGACCTCGATCACGCAGTCGAAGCTACCAAACCACGCTAGTACCGCCTACCGAAGTAACAACACACGGCAACCATGCCGCAGAGGCCTGTCCCCCGGACACAGCCGACCTGGACACGCTGTCCAAGGTGCAACCCTGACCATCCGATCGCGGGTACCGCACAACAAGACCCAACCTCGGTAAAGCCACTAGCACTAATCTCATGATGCGGAAACCAACACACGCGCCACGGCAAAACAGCCGAAGGACTCAACGGTCGACACGACCGAAAACCCGAAGGTCGAGGCCACGAAAACTGGTAGTCTGTCACTCCGTACTCGACAGGAGTACCGCCCACTAGAAGCACAGCCGGTAGCGTCCCCTGACGTCTTACACCGCACCGCAGGTGAACCGCCTGACGTGGTAGGTCCTACCCGAGGCGCGAACACCGTACAAGTAACCACAAACAAGTGACTAGCTGGGGTCACGCCCGTCGACGTGCGTCCACAGTCCCCAACCACGTGTGCACACACAGACCACGCGTCCTAGGTCTGGCCCTCTGACTGGTTTTCCCCCGCAGCCGGACTCTGGCTACGACGACGGTCCCGACGGAAACCAGTCTAAAACCACCCTCTGGGTAAGCCCGTACACCACTCCCTGGTGCGACTAGCACACACGTACGAGTAGGCTACGACTAGTGGAGGGTCACTGAAGGAGTAGACTCTCAACGGAAAACAACGTCTGCATCCGACGACGTACGGGGGACACCCCACGTATCGGCCCCGTCACACGGTGACCACAATCGGAGAAGACACAGGACATACAGTCCACGGTCACGCACACACCGTGCGCGAGAGTCGAGAAAACCCAAGTGACGCCAAGTCACTGGACTCTGGACAGTCCTCTAGACACACTACACCCAACGGTCCTTGAGTCGCAAGACTCGGGGTCAAGACCGTTGCACGCAACAGCACAAGGCCGTCAATTTAGTCCAATCTCTAGGTCTAAAACCACGATAGCACGAGTACCGAGACCATTCCCTTGGGAAGGGAACGCAAAGGACTAAGGCCACCCACACGGGCCACACGAAAAACGCAGAAGCACGATTCCCAAGGTAGCACACAAGCCGCCCCATCTTGAAGCAAGCGGGAAACCTCCAGCCCCAGGCCGGACAACTGGACTCGCAGTCCAAGGCCAAACACGTGGCCCACAAGGGGATCGCCTTCTAAAGAAAACCCACTACATGCGGGGGAGACCCCACCGCACACACACCGACACACGGTGACTCGATCGAGCGTAACACGAAAGCCCGGAACACATGGGGTCACCCAGACCTACCACACCGATGGGCATGCTAATCGAGGCAACACGGTCCCTCTTGACACCCCAAAAACATAGACACAGAACCCATGGGGTGTCCAGGACACTCACAAGGCCGGAGGTCGACCACTGGGTCCCAACCGGGTCGACCGGAGACCAACACAATGCGAACGGATGCTAAAAGGTCACCCGGACCCTTAAGCGCACGGGCACACAAAATGAGGTAAACGGAACCTCCAGACACCCCAAAACACGGTCACGGAACTCCACTGGGTGTCCAAGGCACACACGGCCCACGAGGAGCATGATCAGCCGCAGACCGCCCGCCCCGGGCAGCCCGGCTGGTCCCTCCAAGAACGCGCTACACGTGCATAGCGCGTTCAGCCAGAACGCGCTATACATGCCTAGCGCGTTCAACACGAACGCGCTACACGACCATAGCGCGACCAGGTAGGTCGCGCTATGACCCTATAGCGCGACAAGACAGGTCGCGCTATGTTTCCATAGCGCGACAGTCCAGAACGTGCCGTAGCCCTATAGCGCGACAGGAACCGCCATACTGTTCATCTTCTCCGATGAACGCGCCCTATCGGGGCAGCGCGACCTTCAAGAACGCGCTACTGGAGTATAGCGCGTTCTCAGTCCGCGTCCGAAAATGGTAGAAACCGCGGGAAAAGCCATGCCACGCCCCGTTCACCCCCAGGTGAAGGGGAAACAAAAGGGGAAACCTTCCCCAAGCCCCTAGGCATGCATCTAAACCCCGGGATCGCCCAAAAACATCATAGAACGGGAGATCCGGCTCACACCCCAAAATCATGCATTTTGCCCAAAACGCCCCGTTTAGCCCGCTCGGCTCACCACGGCCTCCGAAACTCGCGGGAAAGGAAGTACACGGGCTGAGGGTCCATCACCCTACCTCCACCGAAGATTACGCGCACCGTGGACGCCGATCCACGAAGAAAACGCCGTTGAAGCCTCGCCGTTCCACGAACTCACGGCCGAGCTTCCACGCGCCTCCACCGCCTCGATCCTCATCTATCCTCGCCCGCGCCGTCCCCGCCTCGCCCGTACTCCGCCCCGTCGGCCGCCGGAGAGAGAGGGAGAGAGGAGAGAGCGTGAGAAGAGAGAGGGAGAGAAATGAGAAATGAGAGGGGGAGAGAGAAAAGGTTTATATATAGGAAAATCCAAAAATTCAGAAAAATCCAGAAAAATAGAAAATCACACCCTCGCGATCCTCGGAGCGCACCGATCGCAACGGTACCACTCGCGCCCTGGTGAACGGCCCGGTTCACCCGCAACGAGGTTCCGAAGGGAAAGCCGAAACCCACGCCGGGAATCGGAAAACACACGCGGAAAAAGCCGCGGAACGCCTCCGGGCCTCCGAAACGACTCCGGATCGCGCCGATCCGAACACGAAAGATGTCCGAAACGAAATTTCGGACACAACAGAGTCAGACGCTCTGAGAAACTAGATCCAGAACCCACGAACGAGGATCCAAAAAACCCGGGGCATTACAGCCCTCCCCCCTTAAAGGAATTTCGTCCTCGAAATTCAGGACAAGCACAGGAACAGGGGAAGAACGCCGTAACCCACTGACAACGCCGTCAGAACCCCAGCACAGAAAATCTCGATTCTCATGAAAACACCAGTCCTGAGGGACACAGCCAGACTCACAATCACACACAACACCTCGCTCCTCGCGCCGAGCACACTGGCCAACAGAGCAGGCATATACCAAAGGACACAGTCCGACATCACCTCAGACAACGCGAGAATCCATCATGGCATTGCAGCCACAATCCCGCTCACCGAGGAACCACAACCCTCGACACGAGCAACAGCTACCGATTCATCCAATGGTCGGCAGACAAATTGCACATCAGCTCCGCAGCCAGCTGACAGGTCGCACACCCTCCTCAAGGGAGCAACCAATAAAGAGCCTCCACCAGCTCAAGTAGTCCTCTCCGCAGACCGCAACCAGAACATCGGCTCAGCACCAAGAAAACACCTCACACATGGCAAGCCGAAAGCCGGACATAACACCGTGTCAACTCTTGTCAGAAGATAAACTTCGACAAAGTCCAGATCCCATCCGGAAAGGCACATCACAGAAACGACCACCAAAGGTCTCGCTGGCACACGGCTCTCGCCACGCTCGAGCCCCAACAACCAGCATCTTCTGTCTGAGAAAAGACCATCCACTGGTCACCAGATACACGTCAACGGAAAACCTCCGCTTGCTCAGCTTCTTCCTTCTTTCCTGGTCCTCAACCGGGTCCAAAGGAAACATTCCAAACCTCAGCAAGCCATCCGTCGACTCACACACGGACCAATGCCACTTCTCGAGCTGCACTCCTCTCGGACTCCGCATCCGAACGCCAACTCGACCCTCACGGGGAGCACAACGAAACCAAATGGCGGAACCTGGCGTCTTCAGTCATCACCTCACGGGACTCAGACTTATAGGGAACCACCCCATGCTAGTCACCAAACCAGGGATAACCATTGCGACACCAACGTCCCATCAAGGACCCCAAAGCAACAAACATCTTACCACCACAATCCGACAAGACCGTAGAACCAACGGGAGCCCACAGCCTACCAGAGATCACTTCTCCAAAAATGATCTCATCCGAGGAAACGACTGGGAACACAAGTCGGACACCAAGCCACCGACTCTGACCAACACGTCCTCGACCATCGTCAGGCGACATCCTCAACAACCTCATCCAGGTCCAACACCGACGCCTGACACGGCTTCCAACACAGGAACAGGGTACTCATGCGGCACACTAGCCAACACATTCCCCAACACTCCATCCTGCCAGTGCCAACAACCACGACTTCTCGGGCAACGGCACGGCAACAACCCATTTCACACCGAGGAACCAATCCTCCGATGCTCAACGCAAACTCAGGAATCCGCCCGTAGCAACCAACGCTACGATCCTGAACTAGTGGGTCACAAGCCCACCACGCTTCCGCTGCGCACTCTGATCCGCGCGCACAGCCGAAAAAGCAAACACCGCCCACCCAGCACTCGTCCTTCCGAAAAAGCGCCAGCACACCCTCACACAACAAGGGAATGGGCACGACTTCTCACAGGCAACCCCTTGCCAAAACAAGGAGCACGTCTCGCACGGACTTCATGGCACACAAGGCCAACCAATCCGAACGCGTAATGCAAGACGACGAACCTTAGCCCAACACAATCTCTCCAACCAAAGGGGAGACCAAACGCACTTCCGACCAACGGAAGGACTCCACGCTCGACCTGACCTCGAACCTCGCGCACGCTGGAAACAGCACCATCCAGCACCAAGGAAAACCATCACTTCCATCAGGTCAGCGCCTCCGACACACTCGACGAGTGTCACGTCGGACCACCATCACAACATCTCTTGATGCACCACCGCTGCAATTCCTCGAACTGCAACACGGCATGCCAAGAGCCGCAACACGAGCCATAACAACAACCGCCGATGCTCATCTTCGAGTCCCGAAACTCGCCGCGGAACCATCACATCTCAAGCCAACTCCAAGGCGAACACAACCCAATCGCACACAAGAGCACAGGAGCAAGACTTACTGGGACACCACAACCCAATCTTGCCTCGAAATCCGCAAAACAACCGGGATCGACACTTCATTTCTGACGCCACAGAGCACGACAAGATCATCAGGCTCGACAAAACAGCCGCTCACCGAGAAGATATTCCGCTCACCCGAGCACACTTCTCGATCAGAACACTTCAGGAGCTGGACAAACCTCAAGCTGGAGTGACCAAAAACCGACAGCAGCTCCCTCAGAGCACGCTCACGGCCACTTAACCAAGAACAGTCCGCATCAGCCACCTGACCACGCTGCAGGTTCCTCGAACGCAGCACTGCGAGCTCACGCCTGCCAGCAACCTCTGCCCAACGCAGCACAACCAGGGCCACCACCGATGAGGGAGAAGGCTCTCGACCTCGATCCTTAGACCCCATGCTGGCACGAAAGCCACGGACAGCAACCACCTTCACAGCGCCGCACAGCGCACTCAAGCTCTCAAGCGAGAAACAAGGCGGAAAACAAGCACAAAACCCTAAGCCAGCTGCCGACTGTACTGGACCTTATGGACTCTGATCACTGCAATATTTCAAATTTCTATGTACGTCCACAACCACCGCTCTGATACCAGCTGTAACGACCTGAGAATCCGATTATCGGGCCTTCCCAGTAATCGGATTCTCGGGTCGTTACATGCCAGGTCTTGACCCCTCTTTAGTGGAACATCGACTCGTGCTTAAACCAGGGGCAACACCTGTGAAACAAAGGTCAAGAAGATTTCACCCCCACATGGCCTTGAGGATCAAAGAAGAGGTCGACAAACTATACAAAGCCAGATTCATCAGAGTAGTTTTGTATCCTCAGTGGGTGGCAAACATAGTCCCTGTTCTCAAGAAGGATGGAAAAGTGCGCATATGCATTGATTTCAGGGATCTAAACAAAGCATGTCCCAAAGATGATTTTTCGCTACCTCATATAGACGTCCTAGTGGATAACGCTGTCGGGTATGAAGCTCTGTCATTTATGGATGGGTACTCGGGCTATAATCAGATCCGTCTCGCTCCGAAAAATCAAGAGAAAACTTCCTTCACCACGCCCTGGGGCACGTATTGTTATGTAGTTATGCCATTTGGTTTGAAAAATGCAGGTGCCACCTATCAAAGGACGATGATGGCCATCTTCCACGACATGATGCACATATATATGGAAGCTTACGTGGATGACATCTTGGTGAAGTCAAGAACAAAAGAAGAACACCCCTCTATCCTGGCTAAGGTGCTGCAGAGAGCCAGGGAGTACAAGCTTAAGATGAATCCGAAGAAGTGTGTATTCGGGGTCTCCTCAGGGAAGTTGTTAGGGTTCATAGTGAGCAAACGGGGGATCCAGATTGATCCTAATAAAGCACAGGCCGTCATGGACATGCCTCCGCCAAAGAACATTACGGAACTTCGAGGATTGATTGGTAGACTGCAATTCATTAGAAGATTTATATCTCAGCATTCTCAGAGGTGTCGTCCGTTTTATGAATTGCTTAAGGCGGGGGTCAAGTTCGAATGGAATCAAGATTGTCAGAAGGCCTATAAGGACCTCAAAGAGTATCTATCCAATCCTCCAGTTTTGCAACCTCCTGTCCCTGGGAAACCCCTAATCCTATACATCTCGGTTATTGAGGACTCCCTAGGGGCGGTCTTAGCACAAGTAGATGATAAAGGGAAAGAGCGGGCTGCGTACTACCTCTCTCGACTATTTAATCCAGCTGAATCCAAGTACACCGCTATGGAGAAGACTTGTGCCGCCTTAGTGTGGGTAGCTCAGAAGCTTAAATATTATTTTCTCGCCCACCCAGTTAGGTTGATCTCTAGAATGGACCCGATCCGTTATCTCTTAGAAAAACCCATCCTTTCTAGTAGGTTAGCTCGCTGGCAGAGCTTCCTCTCTCAGTTTGACATCACCTTTGTTGTTCAGAAGGTAGTCAAAGGATATGCCATTGATGAGCATCTTGCACATCTCCCTATTCCTCACACCGATTCTATTCAGGATGATTTCCCTGATGAGCATCTCTCTGTCCTTTCTTATCATCCCTTTTGGTCTCTGCACTTCGATGGTGTACTCAACTCCCAAGGCCAAGGGATCGGTGCTGTCTTGCTTACTCCAGAGGGAGTAACCATCCCCTTCGCTTATCAACTTCGATTTCCTGCTACCAACAACATCGCTGAGTATGAGGCCCTCCTGGCCGGCTTGAAGCACGCCTATCTTCTAGGCGCGCGTTATTTGAACATCATAGGAGACTCTCAGCTTGTCCTACGGCAAGTTCTGTCCACTTACCGTACTCGTGACCCCAAGCTCAAGCCTTATCAAAATTTGGTCACGCTCATTGCTAAGCGATTCCGTAAGCTGATCTATATCCATACTCCCCGTTCTCTGAACATTCTAGCTGATGCTTTGGCATCTCTTGCTTCCTCCTTATCTTTCCCTCTCAGTCATAGCACTGAGACCATCGTCGTCCAGAGATTGGACGCACCCTCTCTTCAAGATCCTTGGTTCATCAACCTTAGGAAAGCTGTAGAGGCGAGAGCTGAGAAGGAAGATCTCAAGGAAGTTTCATTAACATAGCTAGAGGAGATTCTGGACGAAGAAGAATTGCCTTGGTATCATGAAATCGAATTGTTTTGCAAGGAAGGGTCATTCCCAGAAGGGGCAAAAGCCGAGCAGCGTAAAGAAATAAGAAGAGCCGCCGCAAGGTACACTATCATTGCAGGAGAACTGTATAGGCGCGCTACTAATGGAATGCTCATGAGATGCTTGGATGATGTAAAAGCTTGGAAAGTGGCTGAAGCGGCCCATTCTAGTGAGTGTGGAGGTCATGTCAATGGCCAGGCTCTAGCGAAGAAGATCCTTAGGCAGGGCTACTATTGGCCCACTCTAGAGGAAGATTGCTCCCTCTATGTCCGGAGGTGTCTTAAATGCCAACTCCATGCTGATAAAATTCACTCTCCAGCTTCGTCTCTCCATCCTATGACTGCTCCTTGGCCTTTCTCTATGTGGGCTTTCGACGTCGTCGGCCCGCTCGGTGATCCTAATTCTCAGATCAAGCAAAAATCCTTCATCCTCACCACTACTGAGTACTTCACCAAATGGGCCGAAGCCGAGGCGTACGCAGAGATCAAAGCTACAACGGTGTGCCGCTTTATCGTGAAGAATATCATCTCGCGGTTCGGAGTGTCAAGCAACATCATCACCGACAACGGACCCCAGTTCGTCTCCCAAGAGCTTAAGGACCTATGTAAGAAGTTCAATATTGCACTACATCATTCATCTCTGTATTACCCTCAAGGCAACGGTCAGGCCGAGGCCACTAATAAAACCCTTCTTAAAATCATCAAGAAAACGTGCGAATCTCATAAATTTTCTGATTGGCCAGGAAGATTGGTAGAAGCTCTGTGGGCTTACCGCACCTCCGTCCGTACCCCTACGGGGCAAACTCCCTATTCCCTGACCTATGGGATGGAGGCGGTGCTCCCATATGAGATCTTAATCCCTTCTCTTAGAGTGCAGCTCGATAAGGAACTTAATCTCGATGAACGTCGAGAGGCGTTGCTGGTCAAGTTGGAACTCTTAAATGAGAAGAGGATGAATGCGGCCGATCACGTTTCTGTTTATCAAAAGAGGGTTTCGCGTTATTTTCAAAAGAAGGTGATTGAACGTAAGTTTATGACGGGTGATATTGTTTTGAAACGCAAATTCATTCGGTCTGCAGGTCCTAGGTCTAAATTGCAACCTAACTGGGAAGGGCCGTTTATAATAAAAGAGGCTTATCCAGGGAATGCTTATCGTTTAATGAATGCGGAAGGTGAGGAGCTCCCTCACCCGTGGAACGGGTTGTATCTTAAGCGTTTCTTTCCTTAGAGTCTAAACCACGTGCTTTCCCGGCAGCAAGATCTTCCTTCCTATTTTCAAAAGAAGAGGTCTCGAGTAAGGCAATCACACACCATACGACATCCCTGGTCGGGCTCCTTGTTTAAAAGACACCGTTTCTCCTTGGCCATGCTTTAGGGGAAAGTCGAAGTCCCTGTCCGCTTCATTCTTCGGCTGAATCCAGGGGCAAGGAGTGAATAAGGAGGCGACAACCAATCCAAACACCCTAATGAGAGGAGGTCTCAAAACAGGGGCAAGTCCGTTATGACCTGACGCCACAAGCAAGAAAGGAAAAGAAAAGAAAAGAAAAGGAGTGCTCTTTACGACAAAATCAAAAGCGTTATCTCAAAGGTCTACAGATTCCGAATTTCCAAAAACTCCAAGGAGAAAAGAAAGCTAGGCATGACAAGAGTGGCAGTACAGTTCCCCGCGGGACGTTATGAGCCAGGTCGCATGCATGCCTGGGGTGGACAAAGGTTCGATGACGGACGCAAAAGCCCCGGCGCAACAGACCAAATCTCTAATAGGGTTATGCGGTGAGAAAATCAAGTCCTAAAAACTCCCATATCTGGCCTAAGCTTACCCCCATGATCTTTTTTCCTTTTCGGACTAAGATTAGTATCCTGGGTATGGCATTGGTAGAAGCACTGTCATGATGATTAGGTCTTGGCCAGGGGTTGTCACACTATTACACGCCAATCTCGGGACTCAATCTAAGACAAGGAAGGGTTCGCGTTGCTAGAGAGGCACTGGTTTTTCAAAATCCAAAAACATCAAATATTTTCAAAATCTAAAAAAATCAAATATCTTTCAAAATCCAAAAACATCAAATATTTCAAAAATCCAAAAAATAACAAATATTTTCAAAAATCCAAAACAAAACAAATATCTTTAAAAATCCAAAAACATTAAATATTTTCCAAAACTCCCAAAAATACCATCATGCGCATAGCATGCATTGCATTTTCATTATGTTTCCGCCTATTTAATAAAGGCTCCACCCCTTGACCGAATATCAAGAAACGGTCATTATCTAACTTGCTTCAAGGCAAGGGGTTGAGTCTAAGAACAGATCTAACTTGATTCATGTTTAAAGTGTGTGTGCAGAATGCAGGGACAAGATTCAAAGCAAAAAAGTTCACAACTATGCAGGTTCAAGGTATGTAACGCGCCAACATCAGACCGTTACAGTCACATAACGGCCCCCTCTTCGACCGTTATTTTCCTTCAGGCATGGGCCTTCTTTCTTTCACTAACCATCACTATAACGGTCTGAAGAATACCGTTACTTGCTTATAACGGCCCAAGGCCTATCCGTCATATCCTTCAGAGACAGGGTTCTATTGTTACTCTCATTCTGACGGACCGTTATTTCCTTGTGGCGGCCCATTACATATCCGTTGCTATCTCCAGAGGCTCTGCCTGTTTACATCATTCCAAGCCATTCAAAACACGAAACTCAAGCCCATTCAACTGAGGCAATTTCATCTCATTCAAGCAAGCTTAATGAAATATAATTCATGATAAGCCAAGCTCTGATGATCAAGTACACATAACATCTCTCATGAACAAAAAGAAAATCAAGATACATTCAATTTCTTATCCGCAAGAGGGCGGATTCTTCTCAACTCTTTCACATAATCTCGGCGTGCTTCGTCGTTCTCTTCAACTTCTGCTTGCCACGGGCGCACCTTGCTGATCTCCCACATGATCAGCGCGTTCCGGACTGCTCGTTCATCTTCCTCGGTCCCCATCTTCCTAGGTAGAAGGGGAGGGTAGTGTGATACTGCAGAAACGCCGGTTCGAGGTAGTCCGATCTGAAGATGGCATCGGTGCGGGTTGTAGATCGCCACGGTAGTATTCCCCACTAGCTGGAGGACCAGGCCTTGACGCCGCGGTATTTTGAGAAGAGTGCTTCGAAGGATTCTTGGTCGCATAATGAACTTGTCCATTGGCAAATTGTTGAAAAAGAGGCGTCATTCATCCCGAGTTTTCTTATCCGCCGTCCTGCATTCCACCTGAGAAGAATATCCAAATGCCCCTCCAATGAAGAAGAGGGGGTGGCTCCCGAAGATCCGACTTGCAGAAGTTATGTCTTCCTTAGGAAGGAATTTGACTCTCACTCCTGTCCAGCACTCAAGGAGTATCATGGAACCAAACAAAAGTCCTCCTAGGCAAGCCGAGCTTAGTCCTTCATAGAGGTATGAGAGGACCACCTGAGAGATAGACATTCCCGCCACAGCCCGCTAATAATGCTAAGATTTTGGATGTCTAAGAGGTGGTCGGTCGTGGTAAAAAGGAAGACCCCGCACAAGCAAACCGCCACCGCCTTGGCTATTGCTTCATGTCTCTCCCACTTGTTTTTACAATGAGACACTATCCATTGTGCCAAGGGTATCAAGTGAACATGATGTGGGCTGATCATGGTTCTCACGTCCTTTGGATTATGAATGAAGTCGCTCAAGATCAAGGACGGGTCAATGGGCTCTATTGTATAGCAAACCCGGTCTTCATCCCCCACCTTAGTCTTAGGAAGGGTTAGGTAGGTTTCTACCTCCTCTAATAGGACGGTCGCTTCAAAGGAAGGGAAGATGAAAGTATGAGTTTGTGGATGCCATAGTTCCACAAGTGCTGAAAGGCTTGGCCAATCGAAGGACAATTTCTGGAAATTTTTTGCCTAAAACCAAGAGTGGTTGAAGGTGCCAAGCTTTAAGGATGGATGTGACTTCTATAGGGAGGGCCTTTACCATGGGAGCCACCCACTTCAGATTAGAGTAGCATCTTGGGCCAGGAAGAGGCTTGAAGAAAGAAGGAGAAGAAGAAGTCATAAAACGAATTGAAGTGCAGAATTTTCTGGACTTGGATGTGTTGTTGAGGGACTTACCACCCTTTGAACATTGGAGCTTAAGTGCTTGGGAATTGATGTCAACCGTTGGAGCTCTCCATGTTCTTTTCTGGCAGCTTTAGGTCCGGTGTAGACCTTCTCCTCCGTAACCATCACCTCGAAGCTTCTCTTCATCTTGATTTCTGCCCTTAAGAGAGGTTCTTCAACCCTAAAGCAGAGGTTTGCAGCAAAGATACGATTTTTGGTTGAGTTTCCAAGTCTTAAAGGTTTAATGTTGGCTTTGAAAGGATAAGACTTGAGTTGGAAGGCTTTATCTTCAATCTAGATAAGTTCCAGTAAGGGATTAGATGGCTAAACCTCGGGTTTAAGTCCTCACGGCTCAATCTGTCTCGGAATACAACCCAGAATCTAACGGTCTATCGTACGGCCGTTATTTCACTCCGACGCGCCAACCTTAGGCCGTCGCATTTTCCTGTGGGTTTAATTCCCCGATCATGTTCTGTGAAGATTAACGGTCTAAGGGCTGACCGTCGTTTCTTGTAACGCGTGAATCCTGAGCCGTTATACTCTCATCCACTCAGTCCTTTCTCTTCTAGGCTAAGCACTTCCTGACAGCCCTGGTTATGGCCGTTGCTTCACTCTGACGCGTCTCCCTCAGGCCGTCGCATTTTCTGCTAGTTGTCCTGACAACCATCGTTCTGCCATGATCAACGGTCTAGTCTTTGGCCGTTATTTGTCTTTGACGCACCAGCCGTTGGCCGTCGTTTCTCCTGAAGCCCTACTACCAGGATGGGCCCCTGTTATGATTAACGGCCTTTCACCGCGCGTCGTTTGATTAAGACGGTCTGAGCCTAGACCGTTACTTTCTCTGCTGCTGATTTCAGGCTATTCCTTCTGCCCTTGCCTAGACCTGGCGGTCTTTCACATTATACACCTCATTCTCTCCACAGTTTTCCCCACACGCATACGTTCCTGCATATGTCTCATACATTCATTCACATCTCGTCAGCACATGCATATTCAAACACACAAATCACTTGCCAAAGCCATTCATTTATTCATTTCATCCACCCTGCACATTCAAACCCATCTCCACCTGCCAAAAAATTCATGCACATTCTGGCATACATTTCATTCATTCACACTTGCACAAAATAAAATGGAAAACCAAAAAGAAAAAAAATCTCATTTCTTTTTTACCATTAAGTTCTGTACAAAAGATAAGAAAAAACATAAAAAATACATCATTCGGTCGGCTTATCCGCCGGACCACCCTCATCCTCTCCATCCTCGGGTCTCCTCGCGGGTGGCGGCGCTATAGAAGCACTCTCCTCCTGCTGTCCCCGCTCCGCCCTCTCATTCCTCCATTGGCCGGAGGAGCTGACAAGAAAATCCCCTACCGAGCCGCTCGGGGCAGCACTCCTCCGTGCCCCACTCTGAGAAGCACTCCGCTCCGGTCCCCGGCCCATCATCCGGACCGTCCGCTCCAGCGTCCGCAGCTCGATCTTCAGCGTGAAGATCTGACGCCGTGTCTCCCGTGCCTCGGTCCGGTAGCAATCCAGGTCCGCCGTCCCGATACGGAGCTTCTCCACCTCAGCATGAGCCCGAGCTAACTCCGTCCGTAGTCGCTCACCCTCCGCTTCATCCAAGCGTCGCGGGGTCTCCGCTCTCAGTCGAGCCATCTCTGCCCGTACAAGCTCTGTCTCCGCTCGGGCTCGATCAGTCTCAGCCCGGCTTCTTTCTGCCTCTATCCTCGCCTGCCTGGCCTCGGCCACTGCTGCTGCTAGCTCTCTCGCCTGTAGATTGCATTTCATATAGTTAATCATAAAGCATTTAATGAGGCATAGATCATAAGCATGAGCATTTTTAGCATCTTACCCGCTCCGCGAGGGTGGCCTCCGCCTCCTCGGCCCGGGCAACCGCCCGAGCAAAATCAGCCTCCTGCTCAGCCCTGCCTCCCGCAGGCTGTGAGGAAGATGATGGGGCATCCGGTCCCGCTCGTTGGGCTCTCTCGGCCCGCTGCATTTAGAAGTCATGGTTAGAAGTCATGGTTAATCAGCATGTGCATTATAAGCATCAATTTTCATAATCATAAGCATCAATTGTCATAATCATAAGCATTTTTTTTATAATCTCACCAAGAGCTCTAGAGCGGTCCGGTACCCGTCCCGCTGCTGGATGGTGGAATGGAGTAATCCCTCCAGCTCAGCGATCCGTCCCTCAGGGTCTAGCTGCATGTAGAGAGCATGAGTCAATACATCCATCACATGGCTTTTTTGCATATAGAAAGGGTTCAGAATTGCATACCGGTCGTCGGGTACCTCGGTACACCCGGTCACCGTAGAGTCGAGCAAAGGCCTTCAGATATGCCTCGTCGCTCTCGTCTCGTTCCTTCACCGCTCGGCCCCGCCTATTCCAGTCGTGGACGTACTTCGCCTTCCGGGCACACCAATCCACATTGCCGCTGATACCCCTTGCTGACTTGCCGGGGTGGTCATCGCTGTGGTGTGGAAAGGTCACCTCGGGCTGATGTAGTCCCCGGGTCCGCAGGATCAGCCTGTAGTGCAGAGGCTCGATGATGTGGATGCAATGCAGCCATATGTCTCATCCCCGGTATGACAAGGCTGCCTCTACCCACAGCTGTCCCGTGTAAACCTTGCCGCGGTATGGGGTCCATCTCACCTGAGAGCATTTAGTTCATTCATCAGCATTAGCATATAGAAGCATTAAAAGCATGAGCATTTAAAAAGCATCTAGAAGCATATAGAAATCATTTTGAGTTCTGGACTCACCGACGTATGTGGGAAGGAGTCTAGGTCATCCTGGATCGTCCGGGTCAGTCTGATGATCGACCCTGTGTCCCTCGCCACCGACCATCGCCTCGCGATCGGTTTGCGGCCGGGATGGAGTAGTGCACCTCTCCCGATGCCCGGGAGATACATATAGCTCCAGATCTGCATTTAGAAATCAAGTCAGTCGCATGGCATAAATCATTGCATAAATCATGGCATAAATATTCATGGCATAACAGGAAGCATTTTAGTGCGTTTGCCTGTAGGAAAGGCGAGAAGCCGCCCAGCATCGTCTGCCGGTCCGTGGTGCTGAGGGACTGGAACAAGAATGCGAGCACTGCTGCTCCCCAGGCGTACTTCCTGACTCTGCCCAAATCCTCTATCATTGGTAGCAGTCTGCAGCTGATGACATCTGCCCGAGTCGCGAAGAGTAGCTTCCCGAATAGCAGCATCAGGAAGCGTCTGAGCACTCTATCTCCCTCTGGTCCTGCCTCTGCCGCCACGCGAGGGCGCACCTGGTCTATCACTCTGCCCAAATGCTCCTCAGGTAGCTCTCCCACGGCGATCGTCGCTCCTCTCAGTCCCAAGCTCTCCTACAGCACTGATCTCGAAAGCTGAGAGGAGGACTGTCCCGGTCTGATCAAATCTAGCCCGAGCAGCTGCTGCGCCATCTCTCGGTAGTCGCCGTATGTCCACCCTGTCACCGTGGATCCGTGGACTCTCAATCCGGTAATCCTCGCTATGTCTTCTAGCGTGGGGATCATGTGGCCCCACGGGAAGATGAAAGCTCTGCTGATCGGGTCCCATCTCTCGTGCAAGGCGTACAGTAGCGGCGTGTCCATCCGGATCACCTCGATGCTGAGCACCTCAGCGAATCCCATGCCGGCTAATCTCTCTCTCTGGTAGTCGGGCAATGCCTGGTACACTGCCCGGATCTGTAGCCAGGAGATCCGCGATCGTCTCTCCCCCTGCATTGCATATTAGATCATTAATTAGTCCAATTTACATCATATAATCATTGCATAAACATTCATAATTGAAAACAAAACAAAAATTTGAAAACTGAAAACCCTAAAAAATAGCTTAAGTCCCTGGCATGAGTGACGGCCCTGGGATGGGGCGTCGCTTGCTTGTGACGGCCTCATCATGGTGCGTCAGACAAGTGACGGTCGCTGGCAGGACCGTCACATTGACTGCGTTTGGGAAATTTTTCCCTTGCATCCCCGTGGTCTCCCACTATGGCCAAATGGCCTACAATTGCTCCTAGGGGGTTCGTAGACCCATTTCTACCCTTATATCCCACATGCATTCATAAGTAAAACACAAAAAAATCAAAATTTGGAGTTAGGGCAAGGGGACCTACCTCACGGTCCATGCCTCTCCTCCTCTTCTTCTCTGGTTCTTTGGGCTCCTCTGCACCCAATGAGGCTTCTCCTTGATCCTCCACAGCCGTGGGGACTTCTTCTTCTTCTATTGGGCTTCTCCTCGTCGGTTGTTCCTCTTCCACCGGCGGGATCACTTCCCGTTCGAGCCGGCGGTGGAACCGCCGTATGGCCATCTTCTTCCCTCTCCCCCTCTTTTGTAGTGGCGGCTGGGGTGCCTTGTCGCCGGCCATTGCGGTGGTGGGTCGAATCGCCGGAGCCCTCTCGGTTTTGTTTTTTGGGGACGTTGGGTTTGGAATGAATGGGCCGTGACCGTTCGGTTGTTTTTTTTGAAAACTCAGGAAATGCGACGGTCTATCGACAGACCGTTACATCCTTCTGACGCGCCTTGAGGTGACCGTTACATGTGTTGGACTGTTTTATCGAAGAATGTGAACCGCCTGACTTATGACGGACCAGGGGTGATCCGTTGCTTGGTGTGACGCCCTTTCATGAGACCGTTATATGCTTGCAAATTTCTTGATGAACTAAAAAGTCTAATTGATGTCAAAACAGTGCCATGTTCTGCATTAATGATTCCTTATTGGTGTCCCTTGCACGTACAATGGTTATGCCTTGATTCCTTATCATATTTATTGTTGGCTAACCTATCTTTCATGAAAGAATTATGAGTGAAGTCATGCGTTGCCGATCATCAGGCAGGTAAGTCAGGTATTGTATCTCGTTCCCTCACTCCCTTAATGCATTACTATATGTTACTTATGATATATTATCTCGAGAACCGGCTGGTCATTCATGTGTCCTGGGATCTGATGTTCCCCTAAAACAAAAATGATGATGATCTAAGTTCACATGTTTAATCGTTGGATAGGCCATTGGATTGGAAAATTTGGGGACGATGGTTCTATCTTGCACGCCGTGGTTGCAGATGGTGTCCTAACTCTGATTTTCTCCGATCTAGCAATATTATTCTCGAGTATTTTAGTATTTTATCTTTCTTCGCATTTGTTATGAAGATTTTGTTTTCCTTTAGCCCAGCATGCATCATACGCATTCTTTGAGCATTCATGAAGCTTCATTTGTTCAAGGTCTCGATGATGGTGAACAGCTGTGTTCTTGATTCTGGATGAGGAGAATCATTCCACTCTGAATTAGAAGGTTTCCTTCGATCTGCTCGCTTGATCTGGTTCGCTGAAGATTCCTGTCTGGAGTTTAGTCTCTGTCCTTTTCATTGCCTCCGGCGGCTAGCCGTGTTTTCCTTTCCTTAGTTAATTAGTTCCTCCAGACTTGCGTCCTTTGGCTAGCTATTTCCTTGTGATCAATTCGAAGTTTTCCAGAAAATTCCTATCGCTTGTCGGTAAAGAACGGGTGTCGTTTACCTTAACGCCCTCTTTTTGATACACTCCGCTTCATTTCCGCTTCATCTTCATGTTCCATTTCACTTTCGCTTCACCTCCGCTCGCTCCCCTGCAAAGAGGACGTTAAGGAGGGGCATCTGTTGACACCCGTTTTATACCCAATAAGTCGGGTCATCTCCTTATTACATTCTATATGATGCTCCGAGTTGTTCACTCTTCATTAAGTCTCTTGATCAGTTGAGGCCTGTTTCTTGGGTCTTAATTCCTGGATTAAGAATTGGCTCCTGGTGGCATTTCGTTGGCAACAGCTTAGAAACCCTTCATTGCTATTCTTGAAACTCAATGGTAATAACGGTCTGAACCAGGCGCGTTGTTTCATTATAACACATGGGGCCTGGACCGTTACTCTTTGAAGAGTCCTAAGGCTTAAGGTCTCGTTTTCAGTGCTTATCCTTTGGCTTACACATTGGTAATAACGGTCTGTCGAGAGGCCGTTGTTTCAGTATGACGCCTTATGTCTTGGCCGTCGCTTCTTTGCAGAGTCCAATTGATTAAGTCTTCTTCCCGTCGATCTTATTCTTTGGATAGGGTTGAGAGTAACGGATGGTCCTTGATGCGTTTCTTCCAAGCGGCGGTCTGTCATGCAGCTGTTACTTCCTTCAGAGAGTCCTGACAGTTCAGGCCTTTTCTCTGCTACTCCGTGGTCGAGATAAGGGTTTGGATTGACGATATCTCTTTCAAATCTGATCCTCAGGACCTTCCGTTCGATTCTATGGACTCTTGGTGATATTATCTTCGAGGATTTACTAAAGAGTTATCTCTTTATCTTGCTTGATTATCCTCTGCTCGACCTGAGAGTTTGAGGGTCTATAAATAGAACCCTTGACTTCATGGCCCGAAAGGGGGGAAGATTTGAATTCACGACGAAGTGCTGCCAAACTCAGGAGCCATATTCATCCAAGAGGAACTGCTTCCCACGTCCATCCATCTCATAATCAAGGGAGTACTTTGGTTTTGGTCTTTCAAGTTCATCATTGCATGCTTGAGTTCTTCCCTGGTTTTTTCTCAATCAAAGCATTGTCCCTCCTCTTTCTCCACGTTTTTCACTGTCCTCTAAGCATATAAACATCTTCCCAAACTTTTAAAACACCCAGAGGGGTTAAAAAACCAAAAACTCCCCGGTAATCCACTCTCCTTTTGATGATGTTAGGTCCTTTGAGAATTGATGCTATGCTTGTGAAAAGGACTAATTGAGGTTATTGTGTTTAGTCTTTCTACATCTTTGGCAGGTTTACAGGTTCATTAACACGAGGCCCAGGTCTTCTAGCCGGCTGGAAGAGTTGGAGTTAAAAGAATTCAAGCTTTGTTACTGCAGGTTATCAGACGGCCTTGTGCAGGCGCGTCACTCTCTTCCGGCGGTCTAACGTGTGGCCGTCACTTCCAAGTAACGCACAGGGTTCTGACCGTTACTTCTAAGTTGATATGCAGGCTTTCTATGGTTTTCTCTCCCGTGGGCGGGTGTTTCATCCACCTATTTCCAAGGTATATTCAGGTCTTTGACTTGTTTTTACTTTGGTGGCGATCACATCTTTCCTTGGTATTGGGCATTAACTGTCTTCTTCATCATATCTTTCTATTTTCCTCGCTTGTTCCACCTTCACGGTGTATTTTTGTTTACTCCTTGCTCCACACCCCGGCGTGTGTTTTCCTTTTCCTTAGCGTAGTTTGATTGAGATAGCATGCCCATGCTAGAGCTAGCTATGATTGCCTAGGTTCATGATCACATGTTCATAGGTTTGAGTAGATCTTTGATTGCTTGTTTGTCATCTTACCATATCACTTTTTAAACCTCAAAAGAAAGATAGAAGATAGATAAATAAATATCAACACGGAGGTGAAGTGAAAACAACATGGAACATGGAGGTGAAACGGAAATGAAGCAGAGTGGACTGAAAAGCGAGCGTTAAGGTAAATCGACACCCGTCCTCAACCAACGAGCGATACGAATCTTTCAGAAAACTTCAAACCAATCACAAGGAACGGCCAAACCCAACGACACATGCCTGGAGGAAATAACAACTAAAGGAAATAAAACACGACCAACCTCCTCACTGGAACACACAACTGATAGGTGGTCAGAATGTAAAGAGACGAGTAACTAACTCCAAACAGGAATCCTCAGTTAACCAAACCGAGCAAACAGACCGAAGGAAACCTTCCAACTCAGAGTGGAATGACTCTCCTTACTGAAGACCATGGACACACAGTTATCCACCACTACTGAGACAATCAGACAGATGAGGGCACTTGAATGCTTAAAAGATGCGTATGATGCATGCTGGGCTAAAATAAACAAATCATCAAAACGAATGCCAAGAAAGGATAAAATAGCAAGATACTCGAGAATAATATTGCTAGACCAGAGAAATCAGGGCCAGGATACTATCTGCAACCACGGCGTGCAAGATAGAACCATAGTTCCCTAATTTTGCCAACCTAACAGCCTATCCAACGATTAAACATGTGCACCTAGATCATCATCATTTTTGTTAAAGGGGAACATCAGATCCTAGAACACATAAATGACCAGCCAGTTCTCGAGGAAATATATCATAGATACCATATAGTAATGCATTAAGGGACTAGGGATCAAAATACTTACCTGACTTACCTGCCTGGCAAGTGTTGAAAGCGTGATGGCGTTCATGATTTTGCAATATGAAAAGGTTAGCCATCATTAAAATAGATCCACAGAATAAGCATGAAGCACAATAGATGTATCTTTGAAGCATGAAACATAACAGATAAAGCTTTGTAATTCATCAAACAATTCAGCACAAAACGGTCTAGGATAAAATCGCTAAAATAGCCTTAACGATCTAAGCATGGACCGCCAAAGAACGTCGGTTCACATCCTTCGAGGAAAAAGCTCTGATGACAAACGGTCGAAGATAGGACCGCCAGAACGACTGTAACGGTCATACGATAGACCGCCAATTTTCCTGAGCGTTCAATAAAACAAAACCGATCGTTGTTCCCCCCATTCAAACACTCAACTCATTCAAACAAAACCCCAACCGAGCGACCCCCCATCCGGCGAATCCGGCAACCACCGCGCATGAATCCTTACCGGCGGCCACCGTGACCACCGCACCCACGATGGTGAAGATGCAAGCTATTAAGCGGCTCCAGCGCCGGCTAGAGAGGGAGGAACCCTCCCCGGCGGCGGTGAACCCGTCGGAGGAAGAGCAAGGGCCGTCGGCCCAATTGCAAAAGGAGGAAGCTCCCACGGCAGCAGAGGGACCTGGAGAAGCTGCCGACGGTGAAGACGACGACCCCGCGGCGGAGGAAACACCAGAGAAGACCAAGGGAGGGCGGTCATCCGACGTAGGCCACCGACCCTAAAAACACTATTTTGATCATTTTTAAACCATGCATGTGGCGTGGATGAGGTAAAAACGGGTCTAGAGACCCAATGGAAATGCTTGTAGGCCCTTTGGCCATTTCCCACGACCTGGGGAAACGAAGAAGATGATGCCCATCTGCTGGGACCATAGCTGTCGTTTCAGAGACCGCTACACCCTCAGACGGCCCAATATGGGAGCGCTAGAGTGTTCAAACGGCCCAAAACCTGGCCGCCAAAGGAACCCGAGACAGAATGTGAATTTTTGTGCTTTTGTGTTCATTTGATGTTTTTGTTGTTTTTGTTTATGTTAAATATAATGAAAGTGCAATGCAGATGACTGACTCACATTCTAAATGTGTGCAGGGGAAGAGACGAACCTGGATTTCCTGGCTGCAAGTGCGGGCGGTATACCTGGCTCTACCAGACTATCAGAGGGACCGATTAGCAGCGATGGGCTTCGGGGAGCTGTTGAGCATCGAGGTGACCAGGATTGATACAGCACTGATCTATGCCCTCCACGAGAGATGGGATCCAATTAGCAGGTCATTCATCTTCCCGTGGGGCCACATGATCCCCACGTTGGAAGACATAGCGAGGATCACCGGATTATGGGTCCATGGAGCACCGGTGATAGGATGGACATACAGGGATTATCGAGAGATGGCACAGGAGCTGCTGGGACTGGATTTGCTGAGACCAGGGCATCAGTCGTCCATGCTAGGACGATCGACACTCCAGGAGAGCCTGGGGCTGAGAGGAGCTGCTATCTTAGTAGGGGAGCTGCCAGAGGAGCACATCGGGAGAGAGATAGAGCAGGTTCGAAATAGAGTGGCAGTAGAGTCGGGACCTGAGGGAGACATCACTTTACGGCGCTTCCTGATTTTGTGGTTCGGGAAGCTTCTTTTCGTGACTAGAGCCGATGGAGTGAGCGTCAGGCTCCTCCCTTTGCTGAGGCATCTGGATGGAGTAGGAGGATACGCCTGGGGAGCAGCAGTCCTGGCGTTTCTTTTCGACTCCTTGAGCACGACCGACCGGTAGACCATGCTGGGTGGCTTCTCGCCTTTCTTACATGTAAATGCCCTAAACTCTAAACTTTAATGCTTTTCTATATGCTTGCTATTACTATATGCTGACACTTGACTTATACAGGTTTGGAGCTACCTATACCTCCCTGGCTTAGGGCGAGGGAAGGAGCTACATCCCGAGTGGATCCCCATCGCGAGACGGTGGGTGGTAGCACGGGACATGGGATCGATCCAGCGCCTAGCTCGGGCGATCCAGGACGACATCGACACATTCCCCTATACATCGGTAAATTCTAAACTCAAACTCTTCTAAATGCTTTCTAAATGCTTCTAAATGCTGACAAATGATTATCTAAATGCTGACATTGCCTCAATTGCCTTTTCAGGTGCGCTGGACACCTTACCGTGACGAGGGTCACGAGGGATAGCCGTGGGTGGAGGCAGCCCGGGCGTACGCCGAACGAGAGATCTGGCTACACTGCATCAACATCGTCGAGCCTCTCCATCATCGATTGATCATGAGGACGAGGGGAGTACACCAGCCAGAGGTGGAGTTCCCCAAGCGAGACGACGAGCACTTTGGGAGATCGGCGAAGGGACTCAGCGGCGACATCGACTGGGTCACTCGGGTGATCGACCAGGTGCGGGATTGGTCACGGAGAGGTCGGAAGGTGAGGACCCGAGCTGACAGCGATGAGGCCTACCTGAAGGCCTATGCTCGGAGGTACGATGACCGGGTGTTCTGCGGCGTCCGACGACCGGTATGACTTTTAAACTTATGCTCTTTAATTAAATGATCTTATTCCTATATGCACTGACACCATGATTTGATATATGCAGCTAGACCCGCAGGGCAGGATAGCAGAGTTGCAGGGCCTCCTCCACTCCACTGTGCAGCAGAGGGACGAGCTCCAGCATGCACTGGACCTTCTGGTAAACTTCCTAAACCTTGGACTTAATTATACTTATGCTTATGAATGTGACTGACCTTGATTTCTAAAATGCAGCGAGCTGAGGGAGCGCAGCGGCGCGGATCGGATGCACCTTCCCCTTCGTCACAGCCTGCGGAAGGCAGGGCTGAGCGAGATGCAGAGTTTACTCGGGCAGTTACTCAGGCTGAGGGGGTCGAGGCTACTCTCATGGAGAGGGTAAGCAAAACCCAAATCGAGTTACTTAGACTTTAAATGCTTATGATGCTTATGCCTAATTATGATGAATACTAATGCAGGCGAGAGAGCTGAGCACAGCGCTGGCCGAGGCGGAGCGTGCTCGAGTGGAGACCGAGAGGTTGAGAGCAGAGGCAGCGGAGGTGACCCGTCTCCGTAAGGAGGTGGCGCGATTGAGCGCGGGGCTAGTAGACTTAGAGCGCTTCCGGACCAAGGCGCGAGAGGCTCGACGTCAGGCCTATGACATGAAGATTGAGCTACGGACGATGGAGAGGACCGTGCGGATAATAGGCCGCGGACTAGAGCGGAGCGTGTCCCAGAGCGGTGCTTGGAGCGACTCGTTCCCCGACTTCTTGACCGGCTCCTCCGGCCATCGGAGGAATGAGGAGGGGGATAGAGACGACGATAGCGAGAGGAGGGGAGTATCTCCATGGCCCCACCGGCGAAGAGACACGAGGGTACCGGTGACAGTGGGGGTCCAGGAGAGGGACCTGCCGGAGCGTGACTTGTAGTCTTCCTTCTCTTTTTTCTTTTGATGCACACTTGTACATGACTTTTGATAGTGGAATGAAAATCTTTTTGGTGTTTTTATTTTTATTTAAGATGCAAAAATGTGAATGAATGTGAATGATGACCCACTGACTACTACCTTAGTACTGACAAAGAGTACAGGTGGGAGAGACACAGAGAGAGAACGACATGGTTGACTAAGAGGGAAAGAGTTAGGCAAATTTCGATAAAACTTGACAAATGGTCTAATTTAAGATCGCCACAGGGAGAAAATGGCCAAACAAATGACCGTCAGAGGGACGGAGACAGCAGGTGGATGAAGGGATAAAAACGATCAAAAAATGAACCGCCTGAGGACTCTAGTGGTCTCACTATAGACCGCTAGTGCAGAAACTGTGTAATCCGAGCGGGACTCTTCCGTGAGAGTCTGAACTCGGGGGAAAGAGGCCTTAATCTGCACTAGAACCTAATCTAACTTAGGATAAGGCTACCCAACCTCAATCCTGATGCACCAAGATCAAAAATAACCCTCTATAAGTGGGAACAAGCCCAGAAACCACAGCTCACACCAATTATCTACTATAAGCCTCAAAATTTCATCAAAAACTCTCAAAAACACCATGAAGAGGACCTTTGAAGCTAGTGCTATGGGAGAGAGGGTCTACACCGAGCCTAAGGCAGCCAAGAAGGAGCATAGGGAGCTACAGCGGCAAACCTCCATCCCCAAACACTTGAGCTCAAGTTCTTCAAGAGAGGTAAGTTGCAATTTGATTCAAAAGTTCATAAATTTCTGAATTTTCTCTTTTCTCATGATCTTCCTCTCTTCTTCCTCTTCTATTTTCCCTTTTCTTTTAGCTTCTTCCTGGCCCAAGATGTTACTCCAACCTAAAGTGGGTGGCTCCCAGGATCAAAGAGCTCCCTTTAGAGGTCCTCTCAATCCTAAGGGCATGGCACCTTCAACCCTTAGTGGTTCTAGGAAAGAATTTCCAGAAATTATCCTTAGATTGGCCAAGCATTTCAGCCCTCGTAGAGCTATGGCATCCACAACCACACACTTTCCCCTTCCCAAGCTTTGAAGCCACAGTCTTATTAGAGGAGATAGAAACCTACCTAGCCCTTCCTAAGACTAAGGTTGGGGATGAAGATCTAGTGTGTCATACGGTTAAGCCCATAGACCCATCACTCATTCTAGGGGATTTCATACACAACCCAAAAGATGTTAGGACCATGATCAGCCCACGTCATATCCATTTGATACCCATGGCTCAATGGATAACCGCTTATTGTAAGAACAAGAGCGGAAGATTTGAAGCCATAGCCAAAGCTACCTCGGTTTGCTTGTGCGGGGTTTTCCTTTTCACCACCACCGACCACCTTTTGGATATCCAAAACCTTAGCATTATTAGTGGGTTGTTGCGGGGTTTATCTATCTCTCAAGCGGTCCTTTCATACCTCTACGAAGGCCTTAGTTCAGCTTGCCTAGGAGGGCCACTTTTCGGGTCAATAATCGTCCTTGAGTGTTGGATGGGAGTGAGACTTAAGTTTCTACCCAAGGAGGATTTGCCTTCAACTAGCCGTATATTCGAGAGCCACCCTCTATTCTTCATAGGAGGCGCATTTGGGTTCTCTCCACAGGTTGAGTGCCGGGTGGCGGACAAGAAGACACGAGATGAATGGCGCCTTTACCTCAACACTTTGCCAATGGATAAGTTCACGATGCGGACAAGAGTTCATCGAAGCTCTACCCTTAGAGTACATCGGCGACCAGGCCTAGACCTGCAGCTAGTGGGGGACGCTACCTTGGCAATCTACAACCCGCACCGGTGCTATCTTCAAGTTGGGCTACCCCGTACTACGGTTCTTGCACTATCACACTTCCCTCTCCTTCTAGCTAGGAAGATGGGGACCGAGGAGGACGAGCGAGCCGTCCGGAATGCACTAATCATGTGGGAAATCAGCCGAGTGCGTGCTTGGCAAGCAGAAGTGGCAGAAGATGAAGAGGGATACCGTGCTTATGTGAAAGAATTACGCAAGATCCGGCCCCGTGCGGATGAAAGAATGAATGTAATTTGAGCCTTTCTTTTTGGTGTACTTGAAATTATCAATGAAATAATATTTCAATGAACTTGATTGAATGGAATAAAAGATTTGTGTTTAGAAACGTGCAATGGGCTTGAATGGATAGACAAATCAATTTTAAAAATAGAGTTCTCCGTCTAACAAACGGTCCATTCTAGGGCCGCTAACCAAGCCTAACGGTCCAATGAGAGACCACCATAGACAGCGCTCAGGAAAAATCGAGTGTTTTCAACCCTCGGGAGAAGAAAGCGGTTCAATCATGGGCCGCCAGAAGGCTGTGACGGTCTATCGTAAGATCGCTAGAGACAGTTTTACTGAGAGTTGATTTTTCTAAGCTTTCGGGAAAGGAAACGGTCCAATCATGAACTGCCAGAGATGATTAGCGGTCTAATTATAGACCGTTAGAGAGCCAGAGATAGAAGACTTGTGAGCTTTGAATCTTGGGCGCTTGAACCTGCATCTGCACACACTTAGACAATAAAACAAGTTAGATCTGTTCTTAGACTCAACCCCTTGCCTGAAGCAAGTTAGAAAATGACCAGTTCTTGATACTTGGTCAAGGGGTGGAACCTTATTAAATAGGTGAAAATATAATGAAGGAAATGCAATGCATGCAATGCGAGATGATGGTATTTTTGGAGTTTTGAAAGATATTTGATTTTTGTGAGGTTTGGAAATATCTGATTTTTGTGGGTTTTAAAATATCTGATTGTTTTGGGTTTTGAAATATATGATTTTTTTAGATTTTGAAATATCTGATTTTTTTTATTTTGAAATATATGATTTTTTAAGTTTTGAAATATCTGATTTTTTTGGATTTTGAAATATATGATTTTTTTAGATTTTGAAATATATGATTTTTTAGATTTTGATATATATAATTTTTTGGGTTTTGAAATATCTGATTTTTTTTGTTTTGAAATATATGATTTTTTTGGATTTTGAACTATATGATTTTTTTTGATTTTGAAAGCTAATTTTGTCCCGGCAATAAGGGCCCTACTTGTCCCACTCGGAATCTCCTGAGACCGGCGTGCTTTTGAAATGACAGTCCCTGGCCAGGGCCAATCTGCGTGACGGTGCCTCTACCGAGGCCATACCCGGGGTATTGTCTAGTCCTAAAACAGAAAACAAAGTATGAGGATAAGCTTAGGCCAGGTGTAAAGGTTTTCCAGGGTTTGAATCCTTCTCACTACAACCCATTCAGAGATTCGGCCTATTGAGTCGGGGCTTTGTGTCCGTCATCGAACCTTCATCCACCCTAGGCACGCATACGACCGGGCTCATAACGTCCCCCGGGAAAACTGTACTGCCACTCTTGCCGTGCCTAGTCTTATTTTCTCGGAGCTATAGACTTTGAGATACGGACTTTTTGAAATAGATCTTTATTCTTCGTTGCGATTGTTGCTCCTTCTTTT
This sequence comes from Amorphophallus konjac, assembly GCA_022559845.1. NCBI lineage: Eukaryota > Viridiplantae > Streptophyta > Magnoliopsida > Alismatales > Araceae > Amorphophallus > Amorphophallus konjac. The sequence goes on along the minus strand of CM040119.1, from coordinate 123,511,351 downwards.
TCTTTCCTTTGATGACTTGCTTTTTCTTGTGGAATCAGGTCATAACGGACTGCCTCTATTTGAGACCTCCTCTCATCAGGGTGTTTAAATTAGTCTTCGCCCCCTTATTTACCTCTTGCCCCTAGATTTAGCCGAGGAGAGAAACAGACAGGGACTGTGACTTCCCCCGGGCATGGCCAAGAAGAAACGATGTTTACATAATTGGGGAACCTGACCAGGGATGCCGTGAAGTGTGTGATTTGCCTAACTCGGGGTCCTCCTTCGTGTTCAAGGAAGGGACACCTCGCTACCGAGCGTTCATTAGCCTGACTCTAAGGATAAAAGCGCTTAGGATACAACCCAATCCAAGCGTAAGACAGCTCCTCACCTTTTGCGTTGACTAAGCGATAAGCGTTCCCTGGATAAGCCTCTCTAACAACGAACGGACCTTCCCAGTTATGTTGCAATTTGGACCTAGGACCTCCGGACCTAATGAATTTGCATTTCAAAATCATATCTTCTACTTGAAATTTGCGTTCGATTACCTTCTTTTGAAAATAAAGCGAAACTCTCTTTTGATAAACGGACACGTGATCGGCCGCATTCATCCTCTTCTCATCCAAGAGTTCCAACTGGACGAGTAACGCCTCTCGACGTTCATCGAGATTAAGTTCCTTATCGAGCTGCACCCTTAGGGAAGGGACCAAGATCTCATATGGGAGTATCGCCTCCATCCCGTAGGTAAGAGAATAGGGGGTTTGCCCCGTAGGAGTACGGACGGAGGTGCGGTAAGCCCATAGAGCTTCCACTAATCGTTCAGGCCAATCAGAAAATTTGTGAGATTCGCACATTTTCTTTATGCTTTTAAAAAGGGTTTTATTAGTGGCCTTGGCTTGACCGTTGACGTAATGCGATATTGAACTTCTTACAAAGGTCCTTGAGCTCTTGAGAGATGAACTGGGGTCCGTTGTCAGTGACGATACTGCTTGGCACTCCGAACCGCGAGATGATATTCTTTATGATGAAGCGGCACACCGTTGTTACTTTGATCTCCGCGTACGCCTCCGCTTCGGCCCACTTAGTGAAGTACTCCGTGGCGATGAGGATGAAGGATTTTTACTTGATTTCGGAGTTAGGATCACCGAGCGGGCCAACAATGTCGAAAGCCCACATAGAGAATGGCCAAGGAGCAGAGAGAGGATGTAGAGATGAAGCTGGAGCATGGATTTTATCAGCATGGAGTTGGCATTTAAGACACCTTCGGACGTAGAGGGAGCAATCTTCCTCTAGAGTGGGCCAATAATAACCCTACCTAAGGATCTTCTTCGCTAGAGCCTGGCCATTGACATGATCTCCACACTCGCTAGAATGGGCTGCTTCAGCCACCTTCAAAGCTTCATCTTCGTCGAAGCACCTCATGAGCATTCCATTGAGGGCGCGCCTATACAATTCTCCAGCAATGATAGTGTATCTTGAGGCGGCCCTTCTGATAGCCTTATGCTGCTCGGCATTTGCCCCTTCAGGGAACGATCCATCTTTGCAATACATCTCGATTTCATGATACCATGGTAATTCTTCTTCTTCCAAGATCTCTTCTAACTCTGTTAAAGATACTTCCCTCATATCTTTCTTCTCAGCCCTAGCCTCTACAGTCTTCCTAAGGTTATGATACCAAGGATCCTGAAGAGAGGGAGCATCTAACCTCTGGATGACGATAGTCTCAGTGCTCCGACCGAGAGGAAAAGATAAAGAGGAAGCAAGTGATGCCAGTGCATCAGCGAGAATGTTCTGAGATCGAGGAGTATGGATATAGATCAACTTGCGGAATTGCCGAGCCAAGAGAGTGACCAAGTCTTGATATGGCTTGAGCTTGGGGTTACGAGTGCGGTAAGTGGACAGAACTTGTCGCAAAACGAGCTGAGAGTCTCCTATAATGTTTAGGTAGCGCGCGCCTAAGAGGTAGGCGTGCTTCAATCCGGCCAGGAGAGCCTCATACTCGGCGATGTTGTTGGTAGCAGGAAAACGGAGCTGATAGGCAAAGGGAATCGTCACCCCTTCCGGAGTGAGGAGAATGGCACCTATCCCTCGGCCTTAGGAATTGATCGCACCATCGACGTGCAGAGACCAAAAGGGATGATGGGTAAGGACAGAGAGATGCTCATCAGGGAAATCATCCTGAATAGAGTCTGTGCAAGGGATAGGAAGATGGGCAAGATGCTCAGCGATGGGATATCCTTTGATAGCCTTCTGAACGATGAATGTGATATCAAACTGAGATATGAAGCTTTGCCAGCGAGCTAACCTACTAGAAAGGACAGGCTTTTCTAAGAGATAACGAATCGGGTCCATTCTAGAGATCAACCTAACTGGGTGGGCTAGAAAATAGTGTTTCAGTTTCTGAGCTACCCACACTAAGGCGGCACAAGTCTTTTCCATAGCGGTGTATTTGGTCTCCGCTGGATTAAATAACCTGGAGAGATAATAAGCTGCCCGCTCTTTCCCTTCATCATCTACTTAGCTAAGACCGCCCCTAGGGAGTCCTCAATAACAGAAATGTACAGAATCAGGGGTTTCCCAGGGACAGGAGGTTGCAAAACCGGGGGATTGGTCAAATATTCCTTTAAGTCCTCATAGGCCTTTTGACAATCTTGATTCCATTCAAATTTGACTCCCGCCTTTAGCAATTCATAAAACGGGCGGCACCTCTGATAATGTTGGGATATGAATCTTCTAATGAATTGTAATCTATCAATCAATCCTCGAAGTTCCGTGATATTCTTAGGCGAAAGCATCTCCATGATGGCCTTTACTTTGTTAGGATCAATCTGAATCCCCCGTTTGCTAACTATGAAGCCTAGCAACTTCTCCGAAGAGACACCGAACATACATTTCTTTGGGTTCATTTTTAACTGGTACTCCCTAGCTCTCTGGAGCAACTTAGCCAAAATAGTGGAGTGTTCTTCTTTGGTCCTCGACTTCACCAAAATGTCATCCACGTAATCTTCCATATAGACATGCATTATGTCATGGAATATAGCCATCATCACCCTTTGATCGGTGGCGCCTGCATTCTTCAATCCAAATGGCATAACCACATAGCAGTACGTGCCTTAGGGCGTGGTGAAGGAGGTTTTCTCTTGATCCTCGGGAGCGAGACGGATCTAGTTATATCCTGAATAACCATCCATGAATGATAATGCTTCATACCCGGCGGTGCTGTCCACCAATACATCTATGTGAGGAAGCGGGAAATCATCCTTGGGACATGCTTTGTTAAGATCTCTGAAATCGATGCAAATACACACCTTTCCATCCTTCTTGATGACAGAGACTATGTTCGCCACCCACTGGGGATATAAGATAACTCTAATAAACTTGGCCTTGTACAATTTATCGACCTCTTCCTTAATCCTCAAGGCCATGTGGGTGTGAAATCTTCTTGATATTTGTTTCACGGGGGTTACCCCTGGTTTAAGCATGAGTCGATGTTCCACTAAAGAGGGGTCAAGACCTGGCATGTCCTCATAAGATCAGGCGAAAGAATTGTTGTACTCCCTTAGAACCTTGATCAGATCTTCTTCTACTTCTAAAGGGAGATTAGCGGCAATAATAATGGGCATGGGGTCTTCTTCAATTCCCAGATTTATTTCCTTCGTAGGTTCATCCACCGCTGATGATGGCTCGTCGAATCCCTTTAATCCTTGCGCATACAGATCGGTGGTGTCATCTACGCTATTGTCCTCATCATCAACCATGTCTTTTTCATCCATGATTTCATAAACACCTAGTCCGTCGTTTCTCCACACCGCTTCATGCTCCTCATCTTCTTCTATTACAATCGCCGTAGCTACGAACTCCGGGCACCTCAGAAGAGCGTGACATCGTTGAGTTAGATCCTGCAAGAACCTATCAAGAACGGATTTAGAATGACGCGCAAGCGGGCACGGCTCAAGTGAGGAAGGGTTGGACGACCAAGAACAAGACCCTACGTCTCTAGACCTAACAGACTCTTCTTTCTAGACTCGACGGACCCTACGTCTAACCTAGGAGAAAAGAAATCTAATGGGAAGGAAGCAGCATGGACCTCATGCCCTTGGGAGGAGGATGGAGACAAGACAGTGTAATCTTCCACCGAAATCTCCGTTTCAAATTTGACGTTTTTTTTTGGAGATCAGTGGAGATCATGTAGCAAGAGGGAGGAGATGGTGGAGGGGGAAGCTGGAGAGGGAAGAGAGATGGGAACAAGACATCAAAGAATGAATCAGAAGAAGAGAACCACATATCTGAGAGATTAGATGAGGGAGTCCACATTGTGGAGAGATCAATGGGTGGGCATTGCCCACATGCACACGGTATAATCAACACCTCAGTTGGAAGTTCCGTCAAGAACGGATCAATCATGATCGGAGGTGATCGGGGTATAGATTCCAGCTGCTGGAAGAGCGACATCAGATGAGAAGGATACCAAGTAAAGACAATGGGTGAGCTCCCCTTTTCCCGCGGACGGTAAACTGGCTTCTTCGGCTCAATCTATACAAGCCGTACCTCTTGACTTTCTTCTTTATAGAACAACTTTTCAAAAGCCTGGCTATAATCAACCATGTCATCAACTGGCCCCCTCGGAAGCAATGGCGGGCTGGCAAATACCTGAGTTGTATCTTCGTCTTCTTTGGGCTGACTCGACTATGCTTTCAAGGTGCCGGGCTAGAGAGGGCCTTTAACAAAATGTTGGCGGTAGTCCCAGGTCAAGGGCCCAGAATCGCCCAGAATTGACAATGCAGACTTTCGATAGCCGAGGCCCTTCTATTCATTTTTCTCCCTTTGGGCACCTGCTTGGTCCGCCCTTGTAGTTGCGCACTGAGGCCTCTCCCCGACTGATAGCCCAATTTCAATATAATATCCCAACCTTTCAAATCTCGAATCCGGGGCTTCACCTTGATGTTTACTGCTGCAGAGACGAGCTTGCATGGTGCGTAAGCCCATGGGAAATCCATATCTAGCACTGAAATAACTGGCCGCGTGCTGGGCCACAACGTCGACAGAATTTTCTCTGACACGGCCTTCACAGACTGGACCGTGGACATGCTCTTCACCTTAACCACCCTTCCTTGGAAAGGGAATTTGAGACATTGGTGGGTGGTAGAAGGTACGGCGTTGAGGTTGTTAATCCACGGACGACCCAAGATAGCCTTGAACATAGGGTCGATGTCTAGTACGTAGAATTCAACTGGCATAGTGAGAGGCCCAAGCTCGGCCTGAATAGTGACCACCCCATGACACGCCCTTCGAGAATTGTCATATGCTGCTATGATTGTCGGGGTCGACCTTAACAGATCTTCTGATAAGTTGCAGGCTCTTAATGTGCTGAGAGGGCAAACATTGATAGATGCCCCTGTATCTACAAGTGTCGCATCTATGCTGACTTTGTTTAGAATTATGGAAATGCATAGCGACATTTGCCAATTTTCTGGGGTGCTAGTTCTGTCTCAGAAAATGTGATTGCCGGCCCCTTTGAGATTGTAGACAAGGCCGTCGGCAGGCTATCCACTGCCATGTCTTCATTAACAATTACCTTCTGCAGAAAGTTCCTAAGTGCATCTTGATGAAGGTGGATCTCGTTATCAGCTCGAGCACGGAGATCTTGGCGGGTACTCTGTCCAAATGGTGCAATAAATCATATTGTGTCCCCGGCAGCGGATCTGCCTCCTCCTGATCAACAGTCGGCTGAGAAGACTGGGGATTAGGTGCGGGTGCACCAGTGGATGGATAATTTATGTGGAACAAACGCCCACTCCGCAGGGCAAGGTTATGGGCCGGCACGACCTGGGATGGACTCAAAATAAGTGGCTTAACTGGCCCGGTGGGGTGAATAAGTGGCGCGGGAGAAGGTGTAATGGGGATGACATGCAAGGGGTTTGATGGAGGTGGAGTAATGATTGGTGCGGGTGTCGGCGATGGGGTAGAGGTAGTTGGGAGGAAGATGATGGGCGAGTGGTTGGCTAGTGGTGCGGTGGTAGCGAGAGGAGACGATGGTGGCGTGGGGGTAGATGGGTTTATGGAGAATGCGGATGGTAGGATGATAGGTTTGGTGGATGCGGAGGGTAGTGGGGTTGGTTGGTTAAGCGAGAGAATGATGGAGGGAGCAAGGCTACGGTGGTTGTAGTGGAGGGCCATGAGCCGTTGCACGAATGCATCATCATCATAAGACCACCCGGCATCGGGAGCCGGGGGTTAGACAAGGTTGACTTGAGCCGGTGCCGGTGCCGGTGGTTGTGGCTGCGGAGCGGGAGGATGGTTCGGCATGGGGTTCTGATGGATCCCCAAGTCTTGAGCCGGCTGATGTTGTTGCTGTGGCGGCTGCTGCTGTGGCGGCTGCTGCTGTGGCGGCGGTACTTGTTGTTGATGTACTTGCTGCCTCTGTGGCTACCTTCTCTTCTCTTTGATTTCAATGATGGCCTTATGCATATCGGCCCAATCTATACGCTGCCCTTCGTGCAAGTCATACACTAAATCTCTGAACTGAAAACAACTTTCAAGTGTACGGTCAGACTGCCTGTGGAATATGTAATACTTCGTCTGATCAACGGTCGGGTTCCAATTAGGCCGTTCCGGAGGAAGTTGAATGGCATTGATGGACATGAGAGCCGAAAATATGTCCGTGAGGGACTCGGGCAAGGGAGGATATTGGGCTCTCTTCGGACTCGGGCGCTTATTGTTATTGGAGTAGCCGATGGAACATTGTGGTATTGGGGAGGTTGCGGAGGTTGTTGTGGAGCGGGGAAGGCATTTTGTGGAGCGGAGAGAGTAGGGTGAGGATTTTTTGGAGCGGAGAAAGCGGGTTGGGCGTTTTGTGGTGTGGAGAACTGGGGATTGCGGGGGTTTTGTGGAAAGCGGAACGGCGCGGATTGGAAGGGGAACGCAACGGCTTGCACCTGCTCATTGGTTTGGACTCCTTCGGTGACAAGCCCTTGAGGTTTCTTGTGATATTTGGGCTTTTGGGCTTCAAAAAGTGAGTAGATGGGGGAGTATTTAAATTGAGTTTGAATAAAGTGCGCCCGGCTGTATAGTTGATGCATGTTTGAAATGTCATTCATAGCTAGAATGTTGCGAAAAGTTGGGGTAGCATTTGATATGAGCAACTTAACCTTCTCTTCCTCCGGAAGGTGACCCGGCACGCGGGCGGCCATCTATCTCCACCTGTCAGCATAGGTGGCAAATTCTTCATCCGGCTTCATTTTCTCGGCCACTAAATCTGTAAAAGAATATTCCGGGCCAACCCGATCTTGAAACCTTTGGATAAACTTCTCTTTCACCACCTTGAAACTCTCGACATCCTCTAGCGGTAAGGCATAGAACCACTCCAAAGCAACTCCATCTAGTGATCGGCGGAATAAATACGCCATAAGGTGATCATCATATTGGAACTGCGCCGATTCATACATAAAGTCCCTCACATGAATAAAGGGATTGCTATTCCCGTCATATTTGCGGTATGTAGGGAGCTCGGACTGTGGAGGGAACCGGATGTTATGAAAGCTAGGAACTGGAACATCTGCTAAAGATTGTGGGCCAACACACTTTTGGAGAAAGTCGAGTTGCTGTTGCATGGCGGCCCATTTATCTAGAAGGTCTTGTTCCCTAGATGGTGCAGGTAAAGCAAGAGGAGTGGGCTCAAAGCGGGGAGCCGAGGGATAGACCAAAGAAGTGAGAGGAGGCCCATAAGAAGGATATTGGGCCGAAGGATGACCCATATTGGCATGAACTTGGGCCGCCCCTTGCTGAGGGCGCATGAAATCAGACGGGCCAACAAGAGCCTGCGGCATTGATGGAATAACCCGATAAGAATCTGCCTGGATAGAAGAAGGGAGGACGGTCTTCCCTTTGTCAACAACTTGTTGGGCTGAACCAGAAGACTGGCCCGTTTCCAGACTAGAAAATTGAATGGTCCTAGGCCGGACCGGAGTGAGATCAATTGGAAAGGGCTGAAGAGTGGGCCCATCAATTCTTGGTTGAACAATGGAAGCATTGGACAGACCTTGAGCAATCATGGGAGATGGGGCATTGGACCCCTGCATGGCCTGATAGACAGCTTGAAGTTGGGCCGGATCTAATTGGGCCATCATTTGAAGGACATGATTGGCAGAATTAGGAGAAGAGAGGGGATTGGTGGGCTGCGCGCCCTCCATAGAGATGGAAGATGGAGGAGGGGTGGACCCGTCTCCGGATTGTAAAGAGATGACCCTAGAGGGGTCTTCGAGAAGCCCCTGAGGAAGAGACTCCTCCTGGGAACGAGGAAGATCAAAAGAAGACATGGCGGACTCGAAGAGAGGATTGGAATAGATGGTAGAAAAGGAATTGCCCCTAGGTGAAGGTTCTAGAGATCGGAAGCAACTCCACATGCAACAAAAGACCTTGACAAAATGCAAACAACACAATGAGTGACTAAAACCAATACTCCAAACTTTATAAAAACAAAGAAAGGGATAAGAGACACTCAAAATCAACCAAGTTGAAATGATGCTCCAATTTTTATTGTTTTCTTCTTTAGAACCTTAATAATTTGAATTTTGATATTCTCTCCAACAAGGTTCCTAATAGGAAAAGGGTATAATGAGCTTGATTAACTCTAAGTGTGAACTCTCCCTCACTTATTCAACCTAGACATGGTGTGATAAAGGTACAACCGGCCCGGCGTCTGTGTGGGAATCTACGGCTCGCGGGTACTTATGGAGGTCCTTGATGTGATCACCTAGTCGGCCCCAAGGGATATGGAGACGAGAGGTTCACACACCAAGGTAGGAAAATGCAACTAAAGTATGAATATGAATGACCCTATGTGCACCGGGGTGCATGCAAATTCTAGCCTAAAAACTAACAATCAAATATGCAATCAATGAGGTGAATATATATAACAACTAAGGAGGAGATCAGATAGCACTCAAGCATGAAAATCACAACAAAAATTGTAGAAATAATAATAACCTTGGGATGTGTACCTGTAACTGGAGAAACTGTCTAAGCTGAGACCGCCAGAGAGATAAGACAGCCTATTTCTAGGCCCCTTTTAAGCCTGAGACGGCCGAACAGTAGACCGCCAAGATGACCAGAGAGCAGAAAATAGCAGGAAATTAAATGGAAAATCCGAAGAAAACACAAGGGCAACTGGGTCAAATCAACAGCAGTAGGTCAAGCAGAGGCTCAAACACGATTGGCACTAGATGTCCCACCGTGATCGCCAAAAAATTGGGTTGTTGATGTTTTTCCCTTTGATGTGATGATGATGTGGTGTGAATATGAATGTGAATATAAATATGGTGGTATGAAAGATATGTGTGTGAAGATATGTGAGCAAGCAAATACCTAACTCAAACAATCACCAACATCAAAAGCATGGGCATGTCATCAATGTTCATGTGAAAAGAAAAGAGAAAAAAAACACACGCCGGGGCGTGGAGCAAAGGAGTAAAACAAAAACACACACCGTAGGTGTGGAGCAAGCAAAGTAAAGAAAAGAGCAAAGATGATGACAATGATGAGCAATACCCAACTAAGGTAGTGTGATCGCCACCAAGGTAATTAAAATAGCAAAACTAAGTTAAATACCTTGGAAAGAGGATGTAACACCCGCCCACGGGAGATGAAAGCCAGAACACTCTGTGAACAGAAACGGTCCAATATCAGGCCGCCAGAGAGTAAGAAACGGCCTTACGATAAGCCGCCACAGATCCTCGAACGGTCCAACGTAGAGCCGCCAGAGCGCACGGAACAACAGATTGGGACTTGGATCTCCACCTCTCCCAATTGGCCAGAAGAGTTGGGCCTCGTGTTATGAACCCTGTAGACCTGCAAAAGAGTGTGGAAGCAAAGAAAAACAACCCAAATTAGCCCTTGGACACGTGTAGTAACTATAATGCAAATAAACTAAGATGCATGCAAAAGGAGAGGTGAATACCTGGGAGGTTTGATTTTTTAAACCCTGTGGGGCGTGAAAAAGATGGGGAGATGTTTAAAAATGTAATTGAGATGCTAAGAACGTGGAAAAAGAAGAGAGAATATGCTTATGAATGTTATGAAGAGGGGGAGAAACTTATGAAGAAAACAACACAACGAACCCTTGGAATTCAATACTCCCTGGACTTTGAAGGCTCATGGACGTAGACAACACTTCTCCTTGATTGGTACTCGCTCCAGAACGTGGCAGCACCTCGACGTAAACTCCAGAAATCTCCTCCTCAACCCATGAACTCAAAGGTCCTATTTATAGGCCCTCAAACTCTAGGTTCGAGTTGGAGAGATTCCAGCAAAAACGTAGGATGAAACTTAGCAAACTCTTGAAGATAATACTCCCAAGAGTCCACAGAAACAAACAGAAACTTCTAAGGATCACTATCGAGAGAGAAATCACCAAACCAAAACTCTACTTCGACCACGGCGTAGCAGAGAAAAGACAGTTAATCAGTACTCTCTGTCTCTTGAAACGGTCCTACGATAAACCGCCACTTGGATTTAACGGTCTAAGTATAGACTGCCACCCTCAGAAGATAAGACCAACGGGCGAGAACTTCGTGAATATGACTCTGAAGCCAAGAAACGATCTAAAGTAGAACCGCCACAGTGCCTCTAACGGCCTTACGATAAACCGCTAGAGCTCAACGGATAACAAATGGATAAGACGAAAAGAAAGACGTTGGCTCTGGACTCTGGCATCAGTAAACGGTCCATAGATAGATCGCCAAACGTCATCAAACGCCCATATAATAGACCGCTAGAGACAGTGCCATGGCAAAATGAATGAAAGGCCCACTAAGCTTCAACCCTCGATAAATAAATGAGGAGCGAGACCTTTCAAGGAGAATGACCCATGAAATAAGCCTCAAAACTGACCAAGATGACCCAGTAAATGGTGAATAACTCGGAGCATCATAAAGATAAATAAGGAGATGACCCAACTCATTGGTCATAAAATGGGTGTCAACAGTAGTCCGCCTCCATGGCCTGCCTAAAACCATCGTGTCTGACAAGGATGTGAAATTCACTAGCTACTTCTGGAAAACCCTCTGGCACTTGACGGGTGCCCTCCTCAAGTTCTCCACGGCCTACCACCCTCAAACCGATGGCCAAACTGAGGTCGTCAATCGAAGCCTGGGGAACTTACTTCGTTATTTAGTTGGGGACCACCCCGGGAATTGGGATCTTCTCTTGCCCCAAGCTGAATTTGCCTACAATGACTCCGTCAATTGGACAACAGGCAAGAGCCCATTTGAAGTCATGCATGGTTATAAGCCGAGAAAGCCCTCTGATCTCATTCCCCTTCCTCCACATGCTAGAGTGTCTATTTCTACCGAGTCCTTTGCACAATATGTTAAAGAGTTACATGATGACACTCGCAAGCACATAGGGAAGAGTAATGAGGCTTACAAAAGTGGGCAGACGCTCATTGGCGCCACTTGGAATTCCAAATAGGCGACTCTGTGATGGTGAGAACGGAGCAGCTCTTCCCCGGGGTCACCTCCACACTGAGGGCACGAGGGCCTGGACCTTTCCGAGTTCTGAGACAAGTGGGAAACAATGCCTATGCACTAGACCTATCGGAGGGCTATGGGGTACATCCCACTTTCAATGTGGCAGATCTAGCACCCTATAAGGGCCCCACAGTGGAGCCTAGTGACAGTCTTGAGCCTATACCAACCCTTGCGAGAGACACCACCGGCGTGAATACACCTTTCAACCTGAGGGACCGACGCGAGCAGGTGGAGATGATACTGGATGAGCAGAGCACCGTCACCAGGAAAAGGGTGCACCAGCGTTATCTTGTGAGGTGGAAGAATCATCCTCCAACTGAGGATACGTGGCTGAGCCAGGAGGACCTGCTGCGCCTGGACCCAGATATTTTGGAGCGCTACCACAGCCAGGTGGACCCATACTCAACGGGGTCAAGATCCTCTCACCCCGGGAGATTTGATGAGGACATCTCACGCCACTCCCTATGGCTAGGGTCGCCCGCACATCCTTGAGGAAGCTCGTCGGCGATTACCTCATATTTTGAGTCTTATTTATGTATTTTCTTTATTGGGCCATGAGTCCAATTACAAATGTTCTATGTTGATTGGGCCTTATTAACCTAGTTGGACCCATAATTGTTGCTATGTTGATTGGGTCTTGTTATCCTAGTTGGGCCCATAATTATTATTTAGGATAGTCTTGGTCTTTTGTATGAATGCCAAGGGCATTCAGGTCTTGTAAAAGTTGGGGTACCTATAAATAGGACTCAACCCCCACCATTTGTAATAATTTTGATGAATGAAGAAATTGAGAATCCCTTGAGTGATTTCCCCACCCCTTAAGGAGTGAGACTCTCCCTCTCTCTCTCTCTCTTTCTCCCTCTCTCTAGAGATTTGCGCCCCTTTCTCTCTCTAACCAAAGGGAGAGGTCCCCTTCTCTATCTCTCTCTTCCACAACATCAAAGGTCTCTTTCTCCCTCCCCTCATTCAAAGGCTCCAAGTGTGACCCTCTAGCCACCAAGGTGGAAAACCATCCCCCCCCAAGGTGGACTTCTCCACCCCTCCCATCACATCCCACACCCCAACTTGGACTTCCTCACCTCCCCCCCATCACATCCCAACCACAATTTAGACTTTCTTCCCCATCCCATCACATCCCTCCACAAATTTTCCAAGATTCCCTTTGAAAGCCCCCATTTAGGACCAAGGAATTCAAACAAGCCACCCCCCCTTGAACCTGCCCCCACCATTGACCACCCTCCACCTTCCTAGGCTGCCCCCATCTTCCCCCCCCCCCCAAATCTCTCTCCTAGATGCGTCCCCCCTCTCTCTCCTCACCCAAAACCACTCCCCCCCACGTAGGAACAAGCTCCCATCTCGTTCTCCCTCCCATTCTCCCCCCTTCTCACTCCCTACCTTCCTCTATCATCCAGCAGCAGCAGTAGCAGACTGTCTGCCCTGTTGCAGATGCCACCAGGCCTCCTCCCGGCATCCTCAGCTCCTAAAATTTGTGGGATCATATTCAGCCAGTCCTCTTCACATCAGCGTTGGTTTTGGATCGATCCGACATCGTGGTCGAGAGTACCATCCCCGACAAGGCGTCTCTGTCCAGCGGACAGGCCTGACTGTGTGCCCTCACAAGATCGGGTGGTATCGACTCCCCTCTCATCAGATCGGAGTCATTCAAGTTCGGACGTGTCTCTGAGAAGCAATTCTTCGCAAAAAAATTGGTCTCAGTCCGATTTGACTTCGGATCTACAATCTACAACACCAGTAAGTCGATCCAGCATTTCTGCTTCAGCGACCAGTCTGACCCTGTCGGAGAACAGAGGCTGCCGTTTCTCCGTACGAGTGGTTTTTACAGCAAAATTCAGTGTAGTGGATCTAGGGCCATACCTCTCTCAAACAAAACTGGTCCCGTCACATTTCGATATCTCAATTGGGAGTTCAGTCCTGAACAAGAGCTCTCTGGTCAGCAGAGAACAGCATCGGCGCAGTCACACGAGAACAGCCGCCCCCGACGCTACCGACCACCAATCGAGCAGATTTTGCTTCCTGGATCTTCCCAAGGCGATCAGATTTCCAACAGTACCAACCACGTCCTCATCAGGGGTCCGAGCTGAGAGCACCGCCTCCGACAAGACGATGGTACTGGACTATGCAGACACTGTGTGATGTAGTGAAGATTGAAGGCCGGGATCCCGTCACCGTTACCCCCTCCCCGTCGCCTGGCCAGCTTAAAGCCCCTCCCTGCGCGGAGGTAGTGTTGTTGTGTTTCCCATTCCCTCTTCTAAAGTCGACCCTCCAGTGAGAGGAGTGGCATGTTGTAATAACACAGGGCCGATCAAGCTTCTTCGACGCACGTGCGTGGTATCGCACGTCCCCCGCTCGCCTCATCTCCGATCGGGATCGGTTTCCTCAAGCCGATCAGGTGAGCGTTTGCTACAACTCCTGTTATGTCTTTGCTTACCTTGTATCATTTCTGATTGCCCGTCGGATGGAGAGTGAGTGCCCGATCCGTTCATTACTCGCTTGTGGGGCCCACTGCGGAGAGAGTTGAGAGGGCCGTCAATTACCCCACGCCCATAGTGTGCTGGCCGCTCACGAAACGAGGGAATCCCAACCCATAAGGGGTCAGTCTGAGCATAGCCTAGCCCGAGAACAGTAAGGTCCCGCCCTAGATCCTCTTGGTCATCCCCGAGTTGCTTTCGGACGTGAGTGCGGGCCGCGTGAGTGACATGCTAAATTCGAGTCCGTCTTTACTCGTTCGTGTGCTTGCGAGGATAGGTCCGAGGGTTGTCGGGTCATCCCGTGTCTTGCTTGGCTATGCCACATCAGGTCATTGTTTATATCATTGAATAGATGAGGTCGTTGGTTATGTCATGGAAGAAGATTTATTTCGACATTCACATGTTGGAATTTATTTTCAACATAGGTTGGTGTAATAGTAACATGAGTTAGTGAAGTAGAGAAACTAGCAGGAAATTAACTTAGAATTAAATGGATAATAGAATAATTACGAGATTTGACCTATAAATAGGACTTGGATCTTCCCTACTCAAATCACAAATCTATTGAAAAATTGTTGGTCGTAGAGAGGAGAAAAGCTTGAAGTTTGGAGGAGTGGTCGAAGTGTTCTTCGTTCTTATTCTTCTACCTCTTTGATCTTCAATTAGGTAGGTTTTCTCTCAGGTAAAACTTAATTAGATCTTCATATATGTTTCTTTGTATGAGTATTTCGATTCTATGCAAATTTTTCATGATCATATATGTGTGCCTTATTTTGAGATTAAAGTCTAAAAATTAGACTTTTTACTATAAGAACGAGTTTTGATTTTTTGTCTAAAAGCACGGATCATACATGGACCGTGACTTGAATGCAACAACCGCGTTAAGATCGATGTGTCTGATTTGCCTAGATTATGTGCGTTATTTAAAAACTTTAATTTTAAATTTTAAATCATGTTCTTGCCCTAAAAATGCTACCGAGAAATAAATGACTCGATAATTAAACTCGTAAAGCTATCATTAATGGTCAAACAACTATGCTCTCATTTTCGTAAACTTCTTGTACACGAATGACCCTGCCTATTTGATCTACGCTCTATCTGAAAGCTTGACATATTCTTTCAATATATGGTGAGCAGTTCATTATCTATTCTGACCATAAGAGTTTAAAATATCTATTTTCTCAGAAGGAACTCGACATGAGACAAAGAAGATGGTTAGAATATTTGAAAGATTTTGACTTTTCTATTCAATACCATCTTGAAAAATGTAATGCTATGTTTGATGCTCCTAGTAGGAAGCCGAGGGTTTTATTATCAAGTTTGATGATTAGTGAGTGGCGACTGTTGGAGCAATTTATAACATTAAATTTAAATGTGGAACCAAAGGAGGAACGAGTCTTGATTGCTAGTATATGGGTATAACCTGATATGTTCTCAAGAGTAACAAGGTAATGATCCTTTATTGGTTGAAATTACGAGGAATTTGAGCCAAAGACCTGATTTTTAACTGGCTAATGATGGGAGATTATTATTTTGAGGTAGAACTTGTGTGCCTGATAGTGACAAAATCAAAAAGAAGATAATGGAAGAAGTGCACCAATCCAGGTATACCATTCATTCAGGAGCCACTAAAATGTACCAAGATTTGAAAAGAAATTTTTAGTGGTCGAATATTAAAAGAGAAGTGCCTGAGTTTGTGAGCTGTTGCATGCCATGTCAACAGGTAAAGGCAAAACATCTCAGACCTGCTGGTAAATTGAAACATTTGGAGATAACAGAATGAAAGTAGGAAAGTATTGGTATGATTTTCATTATGGGATTGCCCAAAACTAGAGGAGGACTTGATACGATCTGGGTAATAGTGAACCGCTTAACCAAGTCTTCTCACTTCTTACCCATCAAAAGAAAGCGGACAGTGGATACTGACAGCTCTATACATCAAGGAAGTGACAAGATTACATGGCATTCCTTCATCTATAATTTCTAATAGAGATCCTAGATTTACTTCTCATTTTTGGAAGGGATTGCAATCTTCTATGGGACTGGGATTAAATTTTAGTACAACTTTTCACCCTCAGACAGATGGTCAAACATAGAGAACCAATCAAATCATCAAGGATATGCTTAGGGCTTGCATGATAGATTTTGGTGGTACTTGATATGAACATTTACCATTGATTGAGTTCGCTTACAATAATAGCTACCGATCAAGTATTCAAATTGCACCTTTAGAAATTTTGTATGGTAGAAGTTGTAGATCACCCATATGTTAGGATGAGATTGGAGAGAAGCAGTTAGTAGGTCCTGATATGATTCAAGATACTACTCGGAATATCTAGATGAGTAGGGACCGACTAAAAGTTGCTCAATCCCGATAGAAGAGTTATGTTGACAACAGAAGAAGAGATCTGGAATTTCAAATTGGTGACCATGTCTTCTTGAAGGTATCACCTACCCGAGGAATCCAAAGATTTGGAGTCAAAGGAAAGTTAAGTATGAGATTTCTTGGTCCCTTTGAGATCCTTGATAAAGTTGGGGAAGTAGCATACATGCTAGCATTACTCCTGAAGTTGGCAGGAGTGCATGATATTTTCCATGTGTCAATGTTGAGAAGGTATGTCTATGATCCTTCGCATGTGATCCAACATGATGATTTGGTACTGTAAAATGATTTGTTTTATGAAGAGAAACCCATCAAGATACTAGACCGGAAATTGCATCAACTAAGGAATAGAGCAATACCAATGGTTAAAATCTAATGGAGCCGTCGTAGATAAGAAGAAGCCACTTGGGAATTGGAGGATGCGATTAAGAAGAAGTATCCGAAATTATTTTCATGTTAGTATTATTGGTACTCCTCTTATTTTGTAATGGATCATGTGAATTTGGAGGACCAAATTCTTTTTAAGTGAGGGAGGATGTAGCGACTCAAAATTTCATATATATATATGTGTGTGTGTGTGTGTGTGTTTGTGTGTGTGAAAAGAAATAATGAAATGTGAAAATAAAATAAATTATAAAATATTTTTCTTTAAGCCTATAAAGTATAGAATACATTAACACAAATATTAATCCCACGTGATAACATGAATGGCAAGATTTACGGCTCCATTCAGAGAGGGGGAAGTCGTCGGTAATGTAACAGTACTGTAGCATCTGATTTAAGAGAGAATTATTAGCTCTAATCTAATCCTAATTAGTGGATGAGGTCATTGCTTATATCATTGAATAGATGAGGTCATTGATTATGTCATGGAGGGGGATTTATTTTGACATTCACATGTTGGCATTTTTTTTTAACATAGGTTGGTGTAATAGTAACATGGGTTGGTGAAATAGGAAAATTAGGTGGAAATTAACTTAGAATTAAATGGGTAATAGAATAATTACGAGATTTGAGCTATAAATAGGACTTGGATCTTTCCTACTCAAACCATAAATCTATTGAAAAATTGTCGGTCGTAGAGAGGAGGAAAGCTTGAAGTTTGGAGGAGTGTTCGAAGTGTTCTTCGTTCTTGTTCTTCTTCCTCTTTGATCTTCAACTAGGTAAGTTTTCTCGTAGGCAAAACTTAATTAGATCTTCGTATATATTCCTTTGCACGAGTATTTCGATTCTATGCAAATTTTTCATGATCATGTATTTGTCTCTTATTTTGAGATTAAAGTCCAAAAATTAGACTTTTTACTATAAGAACGAGTTTTGATTTTCTGTCTAAAAGCACGGATCACACATGGACCGTGACTTGAACGCGACAACCACGTTAAAATCGATGTGTCTGATTTGCCTCGTTTATGTGCGTTATTTAAAAACTTTAATTTTGAATTTTAAATCATGTTCTTGCCTTAAAAATGCTATTGAGAAATAAATGACTCGATAAATAAACTCGTAAAGTTATCATTAATGGTTAAACAACTATGCTCTAATTTTCATAAATTTCTTGTACACGATTGACCCTGCCTATTTGATCTAAGCTCTGTCTGAAAGCTTGACATATTCTTTCAATATATTTCCTTCATTGAATTCTTTAACAAATGAACTTGTTAGAATACGTAAGAATGGTTTTCGTTCGATTTACGTGATTACGTGTTGCTGACAAACCGTGTAGCCTTGTGACCTGGCTTCCCGCAATGATGGCATGTAAATTTCGCAACATGGAGTTTAGCAGAGTTATTCTGAACATGCCAACAATCTCCAGCTCTATGGTCTGGCTTCCCACAGTTATAACATGAAAGTTTTGCAAATTATTTTACAGGGAATTTGACAATTTCAGAATTGAATTTCTTTTCGTGATTATGCCAGCACTCTTTTGCCCTATGGCCTGGCTTCCCACAACAAAAGCAATTCAGATTCTTTCTCCTAGGAACATGATTTCTAGCATGATATTTTTGTGCAGTAGTAGCAGCAAAGTCATCTAACTCCATTGTCTTGCATTCATGCATGAGATGACCCATTTCATGACAGTGAAAGCATTTGGATATCCTGTTTTGAGCAGAATAGGATTTCTTAGCATAAGAGGTCCTAGCATGAAATCTATCATTATCATTCTTCACGACAAGGCAATCATCAAGTACATGACCAGAATTTCCACAATAGAAGCATTCAACATTCCTTCCGTGAATAATTGGAAATTTTCTAGCCTTAGACTTGTTTGCATGAAATTTACTATTCTTCTTCAGTGTTCTCATTTTCACATTTTCTTTCTGTTTTTGAATCTTCTGATCATCAGACTGTTTTGAAGACGGTGCAGAAGTACTAGCTAAGTTTGAGCTACTCACAAATGTTGCGTATAGTTTGTTCCTTACAGCTTGCTTAACTTGAGAATTGCACCTTTTCTCTTCATTCAATTTGGTGACTTCCACATTCAAAGAATATTTCATTTTTTCTTTACCTTTGGCAAATTTTGACAGAGAGTTGTTTAGATTTTCAATTTCAATTTGCAAGGTCATAATGTGGTCTTCACATGAAATAACCTGATTTTGTAGCCCATCATTCAGACTTTTCAGGATCTCATTCTCCTGAGTTAACTTCAATTCAATGTTCACTTCTTTTTCTTTCAAAGCTGATTTTTCTCTTTCTACCGTTAGCCATCTTTCAGAGAAAACAGTGTTAAGGACCATTAGCTTTTTATTTTGTTCCTTCAGATGGATGTTTTCTTCAATCAGCTTATCTTTTAATTTATCAATTTCCTTCTTCTGAGTCAGCAGAGAATCATTTTCTTCTTTCAAGGAAGTGATTAAGTTTTTCTGTACATTATCATCAGAATGTAATTCTTCAATCAATTCCTTCAATTTAGATTTTAGATTTTCATTTTCAGCCTTTAGACTTGTGATTTCAGCATTTTTCTCTTTTCTTAATTTTCTCTTTTCTGATTTGACTCTTTCATATTTATCTAGAAGATGCTCATGCATGGCAACTAACTCATCATGGCTAATATCCTCGGTCTCAGAGATTACCTGGGATGAGGACTCATCTGATTGATCACTCCTTCTTGCCATGAGACATTCTTCTTCCTGTTCCACATGTGTTGCAGTCACTCTATCAAAAATTTCTTTTGCAGTGCTACAATCTGAGATAAAAGAAAAATCATCAGAATCAATTGCAGCCTTCATTAGATTTAGAGCTCTCACATTATCATCATTTTTCATCTTGTGATCATAAGTCCACTTAGACTTATCCTTAGGAATTTTATATGGACCGTGAGATATAACCTTCCACAGTTGGGGATTAATAGAGTTAACATGCTTGCACATTCGATATAGCTAGAAATTAATATGTGAACCACTGAATAGCGGAGGATGAGCCATTAACACAGATCAAAACTAATTCAAAGCAGTGAATTCAAACCAATAAACCAAGTCTTACAAAAATGCACCAAATGACAGCAAGATCGGATCTGCAGGTCGCTGGACCTTCTATGCAGACACCGCTCTGATACCAATTGTTAGGTTCGGTGCAAGTATTCAGAGGGGGGGGGTGAATGAATATAGCCTATAAAAACTTTCACCCAATATACACTTTCGCTCAATTAGAATTTCGCTCACTCAACAGATTAAACACTTAGAACAAAATCTGATCAAATCATCTAATGAATCTGTGATCAAACACTTGGAGCGCCCCTATGCAAACATCTAGCGGAAGCAAACCATAAGCAATCAAACCACAATGCAAGAGGGGTTTTTAGGTGGTTCGGTCCTGCAGACCTACATCCACCCCACACTCAACCCGAGTGTGGCTTCACTAACAGCTGGGCAACACAGCTTGCCAACAGACGCTGATACACAGCTTACCCAGGGGAACAACCTCCCCTCTTCCTCCTACACGGAGGGAACCTCTAGCAACCCACGGTCACTAGAAACCAGAGACTCACGTCTCTCTTCCTCTATACCAATAGGGAACCCCACTAGTAGCAGCCCCGCTACCAGTGAACCAACCAGTAGCACTCTGCTACTAGCAATCCACCAGAGGCCTAGCCTCTCTTTCTCCTAGCCCGGAGGGAACCCACAAGCAGCCCCCCTGCTGCTTGCAAACCGGAGATTAGATCTCCCTTCTCCTGACCCACCAGGAGGAACCCGACCTCGGTCCAGAGGATCGGAAGAACAAGGATAACCAAATGAAAAAGGAAAAATAAAAAAATGAAATGGAAATAACTTCAGCAAACAGAAAGCTGAAAAATGAAATGCACAATGTGGCTCTCAACGGAGCTGACTGGCCTGGATCTGATCCACGGTCCAGTAGGAACAGATCTCCCTCGATCTCACTCTCTCTCTCTCTTTCTTCTCTGCTGCACTTCTCTTCTTCTCTCGATCTCTGTTCTCCTTTTCTCTCTTTCTCTTTTTCTTTTCTTCTGCTGGATCGAAGAGCTTTCTGCTCTGCTGTTGCTCTTTCTGCTCTCCAGGCTTCTTCTTCGATCTCTCTTCTACAGAGGATGAAGACTCGTATATATAGCAGCAGCAGGCACACTGGGCGCGTGTGGCTTCCACATTTCCTGCCCTAGAAGTTCGGACCACGTGGCAGCATCCTGGTATCTCGTCCATCCTTGGATCACGAGCCAGGCACCTCGGATCACGTGCCCTTCATTAGTACTCTCAGCAACTGGAGTTGAGGTGGCGTCAACACACTTGCTCCAAAGGGTTGACGCAGCCTTCAAAGACATTCGACCAGCAAAACTCAAGTCTGCTGCGTTGACTCCATCAGCCTGCTGCGTTGACACATCGGTGATCCAGTGATCAAGTCTTCAGCAGATGGGCGTGCTGCGTCGACGCTCTCAGCATGCTGCGTTGACGCATTGGTGTTCCAGCATCTGAACTTAGATGGCTTCAGCCCTCTCACGTTTCGTGTGGAGTGCGTTGACGCATTGTGCAACTGCGTCCACCCTCTGGTCACCTTGTCGATCTATCAACCTGCTGCGTCGACGCCACTTGATGAATGCGTTGACGCACCAGAGTAATCCAATAAGCCATTGGCTCTCCCTTTGTAACTGCTACGTCGACGCTGCTCCATTGTGGCGTTGACGCAGTGGAAGATATCGTGAATGCTTCGTCAACTGATGCGTGGACGCTTTAAGCTCCCAGCATCGACCCTGTTCCCTTCAGCAACAAGAATGAAGTCATAAGATCTAAGTATGTACATTGTAGTGTATATACTTCGAAAGAAGCAGTCCAATGTCTATACTTCAAGAACTCTAGACAACGGACGCTGTACAGACTTCAGATGCTACAGTCCAATGTATGGACTTTGACGAAGTGAAGCAGTGTACAGACTTTGAATCAAACCAATGTATAGACTTGAATGGGCATGGATTGTATAGACTTGAAGTCTGAAGACGATGTATAGACTTGGTGAACACTGCAACATCAATCGGATGTATAGAGTTGGTGAAATGAAGTCCAGTGTACAGACTTAGAAGGATTTGAACGGGAGAGTGTATAGACTTGGTTCCTGTAGCAGTGTATAGACTTTAAGTGTAGCTAAAGCTTCGAGCGTAGGAATTGGCCAGAATGTATAGACTTTCAATGAGGGAGCATTGTGTAGACTTGGGAAGTCTGAGCCAGTGTACAGACTCTGCCTCAACAATGAATAGGCAAAACGGATGTACAGAGTTGGCCAAACACTTGAAGATAGACTGTACAGGCTTTGATAAAGTAGCGATGTACATACTTGGAGATGAGATGCCAATGTACAGACTTAATGATATGAACTTCAGGATGATATGACACGGCTGTACAGACTTGTTTTCCAAACGAATGAATAGACTTTGCCACAGTCTAATGTATAGACTTGAAGAAACTGAACTGAAGAGTCGACGCATCAGCTCAAGGAGTTGACGCACTACTGTGTGGACAGAGACAAATATGACTGAAGGGTCGACGCAACAGCACAATGAGTTGACGCACTGCTGTGGAGACTGTGTAGATAGAGTGTAGACAGAATTAAATAGAGCATGTTATCTGACAGCCTTATGAACTCCATTCACTTACATGATAAAACAGCATTATGATCAGAGAATGACTGAATAATAGCATGATGACACACACAGCAAGATGACTCACAGTGAATAACTCACTTCAAAGGCCAATCATCAAAACCATCATTAAAACCATCATCAAAACCACAAGGGCACAACAAAGATGAGAACAATGCATCAACCTTGTTTATGGGAAAAATAGGCCGCTGCACTGACCTTGAATGGTAAGAGCACGGATGTACCGACCTTCTAAATAAGCATGGAACAATAGATACACAGACCTTGTTCACCCATGTACAGACCTTTAATGCACAAGCCACAAAGTGCACCGACCTACATATGTTGCCAGGCAAACATGCACAGACTCTATACCATGTATCCAGACAACTAGCACCAACGTTGTTCTGCCTAGCGACGGATGTGCACAGACCTACATATGCAAACCAATTGAGTATGCACCGATGTTGTTTGAACCAAAGAGCACATTGCACCGACCTATATGCATGAAGCACAAACGTGCACCGACCTGATGTTCTATAGAAGAGATAATGCACCGACCTATATTGCATGCGTGCAGCACCAAAGCTTGCACCGACCTCATTTATGCTGCATGAAGATAACATGCACAGACCCATAATGCATAGCAGTAAAACATGCACTAACTTGCTACACATGCATCGACCTAAAGAGCTCGCAGTAAAAACTGCACCAACTTAAGCTCGCATACTAACAAAACATGCACCGACGCTAATCATGTGTAAGATAAGGTGCACAGACCTTTATACGCATGTATGAAAACATGCTCGGACCTTATGACGTGTACGGCGAAATATGCACATACGTTTTATACACGGTAAAAGCAATGCACAGACGCATTGTATGCTCAAAATGAGATATGCACAGACACGTCTATATGCATGATCAGTAACATGCACAGACTATATGCTGACTATCACAGACAACTAGCACAGACTCTATGCATCCTAACATAGACTCTATACATGCTAGCATAGACTTGGATGCATGACACTTCAAGGTAACACAGATCTTAAAGTATGCTAACATAGACTTGTACAAGCTAGCATGGACTCTGATGCATGAGACAATGCCAACTAGCATGGACTACATGCGAAGGACATAGCAACTAGCACAGACTTCGTTTATGCTAACACTGACTTGGATGCCAACAGACGCAGACTCTTTGACATGCTAGCACAGACTCTGTGCAGACTAGCATCGACTTAGTTTATGCATGATGCTCAACTAACATCGACTTATAATGCATTACTATGCATGCTAACACTGACCTTGGTGCATGAGTTATACTAAGCTAGCTTAGACTTCAGACCATGATCAACTTAAACACGAAGGTGACCAAACTTAATGCATTGACCTATAACTGTGGCACTGACATGACTTAATGTTGACCATTCAAACCAACTATGATGTAATGAATAACAAAATGACATATACTTCCTGAACATGCATGACAAAGCACATCATAGCTAATTATAACAAAATTAGTTCAGATCAGCAAGTCAAACATATATGACAATTAATACACAACCATAGTTCAAACACATATGACATCATGCATTACGAGTCATAGTGTTTAGCATCATCAAAACACAGATATCCAACAATCTCCCCATTTTTGATGATGCAACACTATGAGTCTCATGAAGGAATTCTCATGAATACCATCTCATGAAGGAAAGTACAGACTCATCAAATTATTCTCTCCCTTTATCTTCATCAAAAAGAGAAGACAATAATTTGATTCATCTATTGATGTCATATGAAGCAACATGAGATTCATACAAAGGAGGGCAACATAATATGATATAATCAATTAAAATAATGCATCCCTTGTGCATTTATTTATGCAAACATGCATATGTAACAAATGGAACTATATGACTCTTCAAATACTCTCCCTTTGACATGACAGAAAGTGGAGTACTTTTATTGAATCACATATGCGGACAATGTTCTTCCTTTATGCTTTTCAAATAAAATGCAGACCTGCTATGGGAATGGAAGTGTAGTGATCAGACTTGGAACCGGTGCATGACCAGACATCAAAGATGCATACTCTCTCCCTTTGCATATTCTCCCCCTTAGACAAACTAGACAATTCTTCCTCTATGATGAGCAATGACAAGAAAATGTTTGAAGACCTCGTATAGCCTATGATGTCAATGCATAGAGTGAACCTACAGGGATGAACTTTGGTTATCCAATGAATCAATCTGGAATATTCAACCATAAGGATTTTGAAGTTCAAAAGGCTACAAGTGAACAAGGTAATAATGACAGTGGATCCTCACATTTTTATGGTCTACAGATGAAATGTCTATATAACCATCAGGATTTGCTGGCCAAAAGAAATATGGTAGTAGAATCCAGTGAAAACGAATCAAGTAGATGTGCAAAGATCAATCAAAACACAAATATTTCAGGAACAATTTTTTGATATTAGTTGAAAAGACCAATGATAGTAACATAGATCAATAATTGAGCAAATGAATTATTGAATTTTCAAAGACCCCGAGATACAGAATTTTTCAGTAAGTTACTAACTTCATAAACCAAAATTTAGGTTTTAGAGTCTTCCACTATAAAAGCTTATGAAACCATTGATTGACAGATATGGTTTAAGAATGATGTAAACAGAGTTTTTCAAAAGAAACCATACTCATATCTGAAATAAATTTTGAATAAAAATGAACCAAATGCTTATATAACACTTTTAGTTTAACCTTCTTCCATCTTATTCAGTTTACTTTCCATAACTTCTTTAAGAGTTGCATAAGGTAGTATTGAGAATAAACACTCGTGAAAGCATCTGAAATTTAACTTTTCTTTCAAAATTTTTCTGATGCACATATTTTTCTGATTTTTCTTATTGAGCATCAATTTATTTTTCAATGAGTAATTTTGATTTAATCAACACCTTTTTACATGAGACACAACACGTCTTAGGTGAAGTGACCCAGTTACTCAGTGTGATAACCGTATTGCTTCTCTATTTTGAGAACAGAGGTAGCATTAGAAGTATCTTTGGCATGGGGAGACGCCTTGATTAGAAGCCAGAATCCCCAATTACTTGATATAGCCATACCATTGCTCTGCCATATTTTCACATTATTTTAAATGATTTTTAAGCAGAGTTAACTTTGGTACTTTATGACACAGTCCTTTTGACAGGTTTCTCAGTAACCATAGTCATTGCTATGTCCAAAATATTTCTTTTAGGACAGTTTCAGACAAAATTAATGTTTAAGAACAATACTTACATTATGCATCTCAACCAAAGTAAATCAGGTTTCAACTTTTCAGATTTCAGGAAGTCTTACATGAACTTATATAAGCCAAACAGTTAAGGTTTATTGAAAAATTGAATCAGATATTTTCAAGTTCTTTGAGCTCAGACTTAAGAGTATATTAGACTTAAACCAATTCCAAATCAACAAATATTCTTAAACCTGTATAATGGAAGATTCCACATTAAAAATGTTTTAACATTTATGAAGCAGTCTTCAGACTGAAGGTTTACTTCAAATCTCAGTTCAGTTATTGAATAAGCAGTAGCAACCATCAGAAATGTAAACAAGCAAGCATAGAAAATGATGATTTCAAAACTCATACTTGTTACAGAGTTTATCAAAGGGAATCAGCTAGATTTTCAGGAAGCTTGGTTGAATAGCAGTAAACTGACAGACATTTCAAGTTATGCAGCAAAGATTATGAGATTGAGATTGAACAGAGGTTCAGAAGCTAGAAGCAAAGTCTGGAATTCAATCAGACCAAATGAAGCTCTCCTTTAGCTAAGTAAGGAGTAGTAGACAGAGTTTCAGATTTTAGAATTCAGATGAGAATCAATTGAAAATCTGCCAACAATGATCATTTGATGATGTGAGTCACTGGAATGACAGATCTGACAAAATAAATCAGATAGTTGGATAGGAAGAGTTCAGGAAATGAAAAAACTGAAGAATTTAAAATACTCCCCCTGTCTATATGCAGCGAGTCACTTCTTTTTGGAGTTTTCAAAATAAGTGAAATGCAATGCAGTCACAACATGCATGCATATGCAGTGGCTTTCCTAAAATCATTACAAGTACATGAGTGGCATGACCATCATGCAGGGACAACCAGACCCCCATGACTATATGCACTATAATCCAGAATTCTAAATGCCACAAATGCATGACACTTTATACACGGGAAATCATGAACTATGCTTATGAATGTATGGACTGCCCTATGTGCTATATGACCCAAGGTACCAGGCAGAGGACTTGGTCTAAAAGACCACCTCACACATAGTAAGAACCTCCAGACAGGTTTTATCTGTCCTTTAGTAGCTTACCATTTGATATACCATAGTGGTCATGCATGACAATGCAGTGCCAATGCAGTCCTATATGCATTAGATTTTCAAAGGATACAATGCAAATTCGGACACACATCAAAACACAAATCATGTGAAATTCAGATGTTTTCAGAGAATTCTAATCAGAGAATGTCTATCAACAGAGTTGAGTGCAAAGCATAAATTTCAGATGAGCAGAATTCAGAGGGTTCAAATTTCACAATGCAGATGATGAATGAATATGCAAAAATAAATTTAACATGCTATGCAGTAATCAAAGACAGAAAAATTTGAATGACATAAATTGAGCAGAGTTAACATGATAGACATGGTAAATGCAGAACTGGAGTTTTCATTCTTGAGTGCCTTATTTTATTACCCCCAAAATATTATTCAGCCCAAGGCACACCTGCAAAATAACATTTATTTCGCACAAGCAGGTACCCAAGAGGTCTTGGATCCTGAATTAGCAGTGACACCTTTAACAGGTGTTCTAAACAATTTTTGTGCATGAAGGTCATCAAATCTCATCAAGTAGTAATTATTCATTGAATGACCTATCTGACCACAATAATGGCATGATGCAGCAGATTTCAAATTCTTTTTATGCAAATTACTGTTGTCATGAAATCTATGTGTCTTTGCATGAAAATTTCTGTTAACAGAATTAAGATTTTGCTTACCAAAGCCAGCCTGTTCATTATAACCTGCCAGCCAACAGGTTGCAGCCCTGTGACCATACTTTCCACATTCAAAGTACACAATATGCTTTCTTCTAGAATCAAAATCATTTATATCAAAAATATTTTTGTTAACATGGAAATTAACAAATCCAAAATGAACTTTCTTTCCCTGATTATGCCAACATTGAGCAGCAATGTAGCCCAATTTATCGCAATGAAAATATTGAATGTTCTTCTTATGATTTGCATGATTTTTAGCATGAACATTCCTATCATGTAATTTTCTAGCATTGAGGTCATCATGTTCCATTGATTTACATTCATGCATGAGATGACCTACTTTATGACAGTAAAAGCATTTAATTCTCTTGTTTTGAACATGAGAAAGTTTCTTCATATTAGAATTCATAGCATGAATTCTATCGGATTTCAATTCATCCTTCTTCATGATAAAACAATCATCCATCTCATGATCAAACTTTCCACAATAAAAATACTTAACATTCTTTCTTTTAACAGAGAACATCTTCGTCTGAGATTTTTCAGCATGTAATTTATTTTTCTTCTTTTTTGAATTTTTATTCTGTTTTTGAGTTTTAACTGTAGCAGATTTCTTTGGAGATGTCCTAGAGGTTCCAGCTACATCAGTGCTTCGGACAAATGTGGCGTAAAGCTGGTTCCTCATGACCCTTTTTGTTTCAAAAAAGTTGTCGGTCTCCTCACTTTGATTACTCACTTCATCTTTCAAGGAGGTTTTTGACTTCACTCTACCTTTTAGAGTTTTTGACATAGAGTTTTTTAGATCACAATTTTCATTTTCTAGAGAAGTAATATGAATATCATAACTTGCAATATCTTGTTCACTGCAATTAATGCATTCACTTAGCATTTTGTTAGCGGTTTTATATTTCTCAATTTCTTGTTCCATATTGCTCAGTTGTTTAGATTCTGCATTACAGACAGTTTTTCCTTTTTCCAAGGCAAGCAGTCTTTCAGACATGGCAGAGTTCAACAGCTTCAGTCCTTCATTTTCTTTTATCAATTGCTCATTCTGAACTAGTTCATTAATTAGGACATGATCACTTTCTAATGATTTCAACTTATTTTCTAGTTCAGAATTCTTAACAGCAAGTTCATTATTATCAGATTTTAGTTCACTCAGTTTTAAATTAACATGATCAAGCTCTTTTATCAATTTCTCATTATCCACAGAATTTAAAGTCTGATGATTATGAGATGAGTTCAATTTATCCTCCAATTCAGAAATCTTTAAATATAATTCATCATTCTCATTTTTCATCATAATCATATGTTCCTTTTGCTGTGAATATCTGCCAAACATGTATCATATGACTGTCTCAGTTTTGGACAGATTTCACAAGTTAGGTCAGATTTATCTTGATTAATCTTTTTCTTCAGCTTTTTATTCCTAGATTGAATTTGTCTAGATTTCTCTAGTAGTTCATCATACATCTCTACCAGTTCATCGAATGAAATATCTTCTGATTCAGAGCTTACATGAGACGATGAATCATCATCCATTTGATTACTGCTTTTGTTGCTTTGATTGGCCATCAAGCATTTTTCTTCTTGCTCTTTATGAACAGCCATCACTGCATCAAGAATGTCCTTCCCAGAAGTGTACCTGCAATTAGAAGAAAACATGTTAGTATCAACTACAGTCTTCAAAATGTTAAGAACCATTTTGTTTTCTCTGTCCCTCAATCTATCCTCATTAGTCCACTCAGTCTAGTTATGAGACAGTTTATGTGGGCCTTTTGATACAAGATTCCATAGATTAGAATCAATGGAATGTATGTAAGTACATAGTCCGCCTATCCAACTGTTAAGGTTAGAACCATTGAAAATCACAGGAGAAACCATTGAAAAACAGTTAAACAAATTCAAATAAATTAAGTAAAGAGCAATGCACCAAACATAGCAGGATCCTCTATAGATCGTTGGATCTGGAAAGTAAGAGACCCGCTCTGATACCAATTGTTGGAACGTAATGGTGGTGCACACCAAGATTCAGAGGGGGGGGGGCTGAATGAATCCCCTTTTAAAAATTCTCGCGGAAATAGAACTTAAGCTAAATCTTGGCAGATTAATAAACTATCACAGTTCAGGTGACTGTGAAAACACTTATGCAATTTACTCAGATAATCGAAGAGATCAATCAATTCAGATTGAAACCCACTAGCAGCGTTCCTAAACATTCATCTATTGAGAGAAGAACATCAACGAAATCTAATAGAGATGAAATCACTATTCACAATGTAATATGAAAAACTAGATGGATGCAATCTCGACGATCCTATGCACACCTCTATCAGCAGATTGGAAGCATACCAATCACACACAGCAAACCACTACACATATGATTTTTAGGTGGTTCGGTCCTCTAGACCTACGTCCACCCCACACTCAAACCTGAGTGTGGATTCCGCTGCCAAACAGTTTGAAAACCGCTGGGCCTCACAGCTTACCTACAGACTGCTAATTAACAGCTTGCGCTGAGCCTTACAGCTTAGCCGACCGCTGACGAACAGCTTGACCGCTGGGCAATACAGCTTAGCCTTCGCTGATACACAGCTGAAGAAATGGTATGTAAAATGGAAAACAAGGATGATAAAACTCAGCAACGGAAAGCTGACATTAAAATCGAAACAAATAAGCTCACACAGGAGCACTGTGTCTTGGATTTGATCCAAAGAGCACAAAACAGAAAGATCCTCAGATCTGGACTTCTGAACGCTTCTTGCTTACGAGCTCTTCAAACCAGCACCTCTGCTTCTATCTCCCTCTCTCTCTCTTTCTCTTTCTCTTTTTCGCTAGCTCTCTGCCGCTCTCTCAATCTCCCTTTTCTACTATTCTCTGCTGCTCTCTTCTCTCGATCTCAACATCACCCTCTTCTTCTTTCAACTCTCTGTAGCTCCCTTTTTCTTCTCTCTTCTCTTTTTCTTTCAGAATCTCCTCTTCTGTTGCTCTCTTCTTACCTCTTTCTCCTTTCACTCACTTCTTTGATCGCCGACGAGGCCTTTATATAAGGCATCAGGCAAGGTCCCAAGAGTTCATGCCTTGGGCATGAATGAAGCTCATTCCCGCCTTTTTCAGAGAGGCCACTCGTCAGGTGCAGAGGGAATCTTAATCCACATGGTAGAAGATGCTTCCCTAGGATCACGTGCCAATCATTAGCTCCCTGGGTCCATCCGCCAGCATTCCACCATTTCTAGGAACACGTGCCTGGTCTTAGCTTGACCTCACGTGCTATGACTTGAAGCATGCTCATACCTTCATAACATATGATCAGATGTGCACAGACATGGTACAACAAGATGAGAACAATGCACCAACCTTATTTATGGGAAAAATAGGCCGCTGCACTGACCTTGAATGGTAATAGCACGGATGTACCGACCTTCTAAATAAGCATGCAACAATAGATGCACATACCTTGTTCACCCATGTACAGACCTTTAATACACAAGCCACAAAGTGCACTGACCTACATATGTTGCTAGGCAAATATGCATAGACTCTATACCATGTATCCACACAACTAGCACCGACGTTGTTCTGCCTAACGACGGATGTGCACAGACCTACATATGCAAACCAACTGAGTATGCATCGATGTTGTTTGAACCAAAGAGCACATTGCACCGACCTATATGCATGAAGCACAAACGTGCACCGACCTGATGTTCTATAGAAGAGATAATGCACCGACCTATATTGCATGCGTGCAGCACTAAAGCTTGCACCGACCTTGTTTATGCTGCACGAAGACAACATGCACAGACCCATAATGCATAGCAGTAAAACATGCACTGACTTGCTACACATGCATCGACCTAAAGAGCTCGCAGCAAAAACTGCACCAACTTGAGCTCGCATACTAACAGAACATGCACCGACGCTAATCATGTGTAAGATAAGGTGCACAGACCTTTATACGCATGTATGAAAACATGCTCGGACCTTATGACGTGTAAGGCGAAATATGCACATACGTTTTATACACGGTAAAAGCAATGCACAGACACATTGTATGCTCAAAATGAGATATGCACAGACCTGTCTATATGCATGATTAGTAACATGCACAGACTATATGCTGACTATCACAGACAACTACCACAGACTCTAGACTCTATACATACTAGCATAGACTTGGATGCATGACACTTCAAGGTAACACAGATCTTCAAGTATGCTAACATAGACTTGTGCAAGCTAGCGTGGACTCTGATGCATGAGACAATGCCAACTAACATGGACTATATGCGAAGGACACATCAACTAGCACAGACTTCGTTTATGCTAACACTGACTTGGATGCCAACAGACGCAGACTCTTTGACATGCTAGTATAGACTCTGTGCAGACTAGCATCGACTTAGTTTATGCATGATGCTCAACTAACATCGACTTCTAATGCATTACTATGCATGCTAACACTGACCTTGGTGCATGAGTTATACTAAGCTAGCTTAGACTTCAGACCATGATCAACTTAAACACGAAGGTGACCAAACTTAATGTATTGACCTATAACTGTGGTACTGACATGACTTAATGTTGACCAGTCAAACCAACTATGATGTAATGAATAACAAAATGACATATACTTCCTGAACATGCATGACAAAGCACATCACAGCTAATTATAACAAAATTAGTTCAAATCAGCAAGTCAAACATATATGACAATTAATACACAACCATAGTTCAAACACATATGACATCAAGCATTACGAGTCATAGTGTTTAGCATCATCAAAACACAGACATCCAACAGTCTCGATATTTCTGCCTTGTTCTGGACGTGACAGAGAACGTCAACTTTACTAGGTATGTAATAACTGCTCCTTCAAATCATACACTGCTTCTTCTCCACCAATCACTAACTTAAGTATCGGAGGATTCTCCCAATCCACTCCGAGTTAAACTTTTGTGCCGAAGGACCGTCAACGTTAACACTTGATGACGCCGATTGACTTCTTATCCTCCCTTCCTCTTTCAAAGTCACCTCTCCCCCTTACCGGACGGAAGATCAACATGTTGATCCACTCTCTATTCACCACCACCTACTCTTATTTGGTCCCGACTACAGAGTGTTACAAAACACTTACCTTTAATTTGTGTATCACTATCGTCATCGTCATCCGTCGTGTATTTGGTAGGATACTGTCGTTGATCAAAATTGTCATTTTTATTTGGTCTCTAAATTTTTTACTAATTGACCAAAAATAAAAATGAGCAAAAGTGATATTTATGATATTACAAGAAAATGATAACTTAATGATGTTTTATTTTCCTTACCTAAAACCTTTTGTCGCGTCATCGTGCGCGGGGGAGAGGCGGTGATGCCTGTCAGTGCAGTGGCCTGGGATACTCGGCCGTCCCCGCAGAGGCATCCGCTTTAACACCTCTGTCTGTCTGTCGGTCCACTCGACCCAAGTTGGTGGGTGGGTGCAGAAATGGCATCCGGGTGCTTTAGTCGAAGTTTCCGGATCCCATCGTGTGCGCCTTCTTTTTATCCTCTTCGACCTGCAGCGCGTGCCTCCGCTCCGGATGTGCTCTGGCGACGGCGTGCCTCGCTGGTAGGAGCCTTCTGGGTATTAAGCTTGGGCGCTCTCACTGCCCTCGCTTGCAAAACGGGGTGCGCCTACTCCCACCGTTTCCTTCCGTCCTTCAGGTCTCTCTCTCTCTCTCTATTTCAAACCCCATATCTGCAGTGTGTTTGTGTGTGCTTGTGAGGTGCCCTGGAAGGTGCTCCGTGTGCGTCATACGTTACTCTGTATATACTGAGATGGCGTGCGACTTGGTGATGAGATGTGACTATGAATTAATGGTGCTCCAAGTGAACCCAAAAAACGTCTTACTTCACACGAGTGGTTTGGCGTGAAACCTTGCTTCTGCGCCGTTGATTTTGCTTTATATCGAATGTGAATTTTGCTAGGAAACTGGGAGTGTGATTTCCAGATGTTTTTTCGCTCTGTTACTTGCTTCTTGGCGACGTGCTTAGGTAATATGATTAGGCCAGTTTTCTAAACATTCGACTTTGTTTTTGCGTATGATTTGCCGCCTTCATCTTCATGTCCTAATAGTAGGGAAGGGATGCACAGTTTAGAGAATGCTATTACCGTGTGATTTCTGCAGTAGTTTCGCACTGTTTACATTGCATGCGGAAGCATTGTCAGAATAACTGCATGGCCCCTATCTCGTGCTGTTATTTCAATTCCAGAACTCTTTCTTGATTTCTAATTACAGTTTTTTGAGTCGTGATAATGATCCTTGACAAATCCTTTTAAGGCTCCAGTCACTGGAAAGCTAGCCTTAGACAGCGTGAACGGAAGGCAGATGTAAGAGCATTAAGGTCCAAAAGTCAGTAATTGAGGAATCAAATTGGTAGGCCATATTGACCTTGTTTATACTGATCCAAGTGAGATTAAGTTGATAGATCTAGGAAAAAAAGTGATCCAACTTAAGAAATAAATGATGACATAGAAGATATATAAACAAAATATATAGTTCATTTTTCTTCTTGGTTTTGGGTATCAAATGTTGTTGTCGTCATCATTGGCATCGCCATCTTTCTTGTTGTTGTTGTTGTTGTCGTCGTCGTCGTCGTCGTCATTGGCATCGCCATCTTTCTTGGTGTCATTCTCCTCCTCCTTCTAAATAAGGAGGCAGGCTGGCATGTAGGAGTTGGTGGTGGGTAGGGTTGGAACAATGACTATTCTCATCTTGTGGGAGGGAAAAATCTCATCCCTTTCACACAACGCCCATAGTGTCCCAAACTCGAGTAAAGTGGGGCTGTGCTGCACCTTTTCTGCAAGATTCTGGTTCATTTTAGTGTACACATCATTTTTTCCCTTCATTTTTGGTATGTAGGGCACGGAGGGTCAGCCAAACCCTTCTCCATTATGGGATTAGTCGAGGTCAATTCCGAATAGGCTGATCCTCTTAACTGTGTCAAATGTATTAGGCTATGAGGAATGAAAGAGGCAAGATTGATATAAGAACGTGCCATCTCCTCTCTGGCACAAACTATGTGCCAAACAATGAATGGATACATAGTCAAGGTTATAATAGAATATAAATAGTTCTTTCGTCATATTTAACTATGATTAAAATCAGTAACTAGCAAGAAATTGTGAACCAATATGATTTTTTGAAATTATCTCAAAGTTTATGAATAAATTTTGCATCGTAGTTACAGATGTGCATTTCACTTCCAAGTGGGCTTTTCATTTATCTGGATTATGCCAAATGGTAATCCACTGTACTGTATAGCTGGCAGAAGTTTTATTTGGAATTGGTCCTAACATAGCTTTTAGCTGGAGGGTTTCTGTAACCATCCATGTCAGTGTTCGAATCTCTATGAGATGTGGTATACATTTTTGAGGCAAAAACAGTTCCAATGAGCTCTTATCATTTCTATGGTATGATTCATGTAGTGTCAGTTTGATGATTCTCGTGATGATAAAAGATTAATTGGTGAAGTGTATATATTGTTTTGCAAGGAGATCTGAAGCATTTAGACCATTGCTTATCTTACATTTCATTATCTGTATGCTTGAAATTGGCCGAGCTGGCCAAAATTCTCCTATTTGGATTTGCTGATCTTGTCCTTAGAATGGGTTGGCTGGTCCAGGTCATGGGTATGCTCTGTATTGATCTGGAGCAAAAAACACATCATCAATGCCTGAAGCACACCTTGCCTGCATAATTCTCCATGTCTCTGCAGTCTATGTAGACCTCATTGGACCTAATCAGTTTTCAACATCATTGAGGGGGAGAAATGAAAAAATGGGTTCATACGAAGACGTGAAAAAAGCTTTTATTTAGGGGTAATAATCATCTGCTGAAGTCCATAATTATGTTGGAAAGGTTGTCAAGCTGATTTCTTCATAGATAAATTAGACTATTTTCTTGGGTAAGTGGGTTGGTTCCTGGATGCATGTAGTCATTTTTGAGCCCCTACTTTGTTCCCATTCGTTGCCTTGTCATTGCTATTTATTTTTGGTTTTTCCTATTTTTGATCAAAGGTTGGTCACTCTTGAGGCCTGTATGGTCTATATGCACATCATATATTATATATATATGTATATACATTATATATACTATATATATAACATGCATATATATATATATATATATATATATATATATATATATGCACATCGTATATTTTATATAGATAACACAAATGGTAGGTGCTTTCTCTACCTTCCTAGAGAGAGGGGTATTGAGGGTGACACTGGTTGTTGCTGTGTGAACACCAGTAACGCAGTGTACCATTGAAAGAATTAGATGATGTTTCTTTTTGGAGATTTTTGGAGATATTGGGAATAAATATCAAAGGGGTTGATGGCTTTAGACAGATGAAAATGGATATGCTTTTGAACAATGTTGGAACTTGGAACACAAGGCAGAGAACTCTTGGTCTCAAGAGCTGAAGAGTTTATAAGCTGTAAATTCATGTACGAGTGGTTAATTTTTGTGCGAAATATCACTAGTCTTCTATCTTGTAGCATAGACGGTTAATGACAGAAGTTACAAACTCTTGATATAGTTACTCTTTGAGTAAGATGAGGCGGTTGTCTTCATGGGCTACTTTATCCCACCATTTAGTAGAGAAAGATTTCATTGGACTAAGGATGATGCTGTATGATATGAGACATCATGGATGGTTAAAATCCTCCAAAATTCCTTTGGATTAATTCTTGGTTGCTAAAATTTTCTCAGCGGCCTTACCTCGGTCACCTCTACCTGAATGACCTTAAACTCAGCCACACAACAGTCCTACCTCGGTCACCTCTACCTGAGTGACCTTAAACTCAGTTACACAGCGGTGCTACCTCGTTCAGCTCTACCTGAGTGACCTTAAACTCAGTTGCACAACGGCCGGTCACTTCTACTTGAGTGACCTTAAACTCAGCTACACAACGGCCTTATCTTGGTCACCGCTACCTGAATGACCTTGAATTCAGCTGCACAGTTGCCTTACCTCAGTTACCTCTACATGAGTGACCTTAAACTCAGCCGCATAGTGGCCTTTCCTTGGTCACCTCTACATGAGTGATCTTAGGGTCAGCCGTACAGCGGCCCTACCATGGTCACCTCAATAAGAGTGACCCTATGCTTAGCCAAACGATGGCCTTAGACCCTATGCTTAGCCAAACGATGGCCTTAGCTCTAATTGCATATTCCATACCATACTTCGAGCCTAGCCAGGCTACAATCGTAATCCCGTTAATTTGGGAACCGACCGAGTGACGGTCTAAACCTTGACTCTAACCCTCAGCATAATCATAGACTCAACTGACCTCCGGCCTGCACTCTAGCTCTCTCTCGCCCAGCCACTCAACTCTCACATGAGCAACAAACACCATCATAGATGTAAAATCATAGAGCATAAAAACGAAGCTTCATAACGAGGCACTTTTCATATATAAGGTAACATTACAAAAAATGAGCTGAGCATTGCTTATATAGAATACACTTTCGTTCATTCGGGAATCATTTGAACATACCAAAAGGTTGATCACTCAGGCTAAGCCTTGAGTCAGTCATTTCAGAGAAAGAAGCTGCCTTTCAAAGAGCCTCGAAGGCCCTGAGAGGACGCTCAGGGAAGTCGTTTCCATGACCTGCCTTCACCCCTTCATTTCTAGCAGTCAGGCATTGTCCCTAGTGCTACTTGTACTGCCAAAAAACTTCCTATTAAGAGGGGGTTACAGTTATAGGACCTCCCTCCTCCAGAGGTACGGTGACAAAGGTACATAAAAAAGCTCCTCTTCCCTTAACACTAACATGCATAAATCTATCATTGCGGTGGTCCGAGGATAAGGATGGCGTCAGGAGTCAGCAGAGGCTTTGTCCAATGAATAGAGCCCTTCCTGTCTCAGCTCCATCCTCCTGTGAGCTCCCCAGGTCCTTGAAGAGGACGGCGTAAGTAACAGCCTTATGGTACCGCCTTACATCCTCAAGGGAAACTCCCTCGTTATGCAACTTCTTAGCCTTTCTCTGCGGGCCTCCTCCCGGACTTCTCCAGTTCTTATTCGACTCCTCGACACAGGAGCTTCGATCTTCTGTTATGGAGACAGTGCCACCTTCGCGTGAGCCCCCTCACCCAGTTCGAGCCAGCTATGGCCACCCTCTTTCGCTTTCTCTCGCTATTCATGG
Organism: Amorphophallus konjac; assembly: GCA_022559845.1. Lineage (NCBI taxonomy): Eukaryota > Viridiplantae > Streptophyta > Magnoliopsida > Alismatales > Araceae > Amorphophallus > Amorphophallus konjac. Next base: position 123,473,638 of record CM040119.1, on the reverse strand, counting down.
AAGTAGGGAGTGAACTTGAGAACGTCTCGCTCGCCAATAGCCTCCACACCTCTCTAGACGCTGACTGGACAATAGTTTCCACAGAGCCGCCCCTCGCACAAGCATCTCTTGTGCAGAATGCAAATAGCGGGACCCTTGACTTTCTTTTATATAGCCACTGGCGATAACACCAGGGCAGAACGGTCACAATATGAAAAGTGGGGAATACGAATTGATCCACGCCCCTCAGAATTTATAGCAACTGCCGCTCATTAACACCCTAGTCGCCGATACGCACCACGCATCGCCCATCGCACTGTGGCCTGGGGGGCAAAAGATCCAGAACCTTGATATGAACCGCCAAACACTGCTACGTGGCATCATCTTGCCACCTTCCATGCCGTTTCAAATGTCAGCTGCATTAAAAGCAGAGCACGCATGCGTCGCCAAATCTCAGGTGATTTGACACCACAGTTTGCTGCCAACTTCGCACACCCCCTCACTCTGCTTTTGCCTTCCCTCACACGTCTCGCCTAACAGACTACACTAGGGTGGCACGGTGCAACATCCAAGTTTGCCTCACTCTCCGGTTGTACCGCCATTTATACGGCCTTACGGCTTGACCCAGCCTTGACCCAGTTAGCGCCTCTCGTAACCTTCAATTTGGCCAGGCAAAGGCCTTAGCCCGGTTATTGATCTATGCGATCCCCGGTGCCGTCAAGTGCAAGCCTTAACCTCGAACACTTTTCTATGCAGCCTTCAGTCTAGTCGATTGACGACCATAACTCAGTTTCCTTTCGTAGGATTGGATAACCTTTGGCCTAGTTGCTCATCGGCCTTAGCCCTACTATCCTTCAAGTTCTAACCTTCGGCCTAGCCATCCAATGGTCATAGCCCGGTTACTTCTTGGCATATGACCTTCGGCCTAGCCACGCAGCGGCCTTAGTCAGGTTGCCACTCTCCACTCCGTGACTTTAGATATGGCCAATCATCGGCCTTAGTTGCGGTCATGACACTATGTGTGTAATCCCGGGTGTGGCCAACCAATGGCCTTAGCCGTGTTAGCTCTTGGCCACCATCGGCCTCAGCTCCGAGAACCCCCTTGTCACAGCACTAGGCTCGGCCACCGTCGGCCTCCGCCTTGAATATTCCTTTGCCATGGTGGACATTGCGATCATAAGCCCACTAGTGATCACCCCCGCAGCAGGCTAGCACGCGCACCCCACGCCTAGGGTTGGGGAGCAAGTGATGAGGGTGCTTACCACCGCCTTTCTTATTTAAGTTCGACCCCGACTCAATAACGGATGAACGATCCCCATGGAACTAAATTCGATGCAACTTTCCTTCTACTGTAGTTTCGGATCCCACTCTAGATTCTACTCACCTAATTGCTATGGGCTCTCTGAGTTTCCATTATCGTGGTCAAGTCCAATCAGGACACGCCGCCCATTTCGCCCTCAATCATGATTAGGGCGATGTCCCCGACACTGCACGTCTCTTGACACGGGGGCCTATAAAAGGGAGAGAACACCAACTTCACCAGGTATGCAACAATTGCCAACCCATACATTGCTCTCCTTCACCAGTCGCTAACTTAAACATCGAAGGGTTCTCTCGAGGCATCCGACTCCGGGCTAAACTTTTGTGCAGGAGGACCGTTGATGTCAACGCCCGGCGGCACTGATTGGCTTCATGTGCTCCCTTCCTCTTTCAAGGTCACTCTCCCCCTCACTAGACGGAAGATCAGCGCATCGATCTGCTCTTTATTCGCCATCGACTCAAGCTCTCTTGCTTGGTCCCAACTACAAATACTGAGCATTACACAATACTCACTTTTAATTTGTCTATCACTGTTGTCATCGTCATTCGTCATGTAATTGCTAGTATACTATCTTTGATCAAAATTGTCATTTTTATTTGGTCTCTAAATCTTTTTACCAATTGCCCATAGAGGAAAATGAGCAAAAGTGATATTTATGAAATTACAGTAAAACAGAAGAAAAGGATAACTTATGATGTTTATTTTCCTAATAGCTTTTGTGTCATCATTGTGCGCGGGGGGAAAGGCAGTGATGCCTCTCAGTGCAGTGGTTCGGGCTACTCGGTTGTCCCCACGGAGGAATCCACACCTCCGCTCTAATACCTCTGTCTCGACCCGAGTTGGTGGGTGCAGAATGCCATCCTGGTGCTTTAGTTGAAGTTTCTGGTTCCCATTGTGTGGGCCTTCTTTTTATTCTCATCGCCCTGCCGTGCATGCCTCCCCTCCGGCTGTGCTGTGGCGACGGCGTGCCCCGCTGGTAGGAGCCTTCTGGACATTAAGCTTGGGCGCTCTCACTGCCCTTGCCTGCAAAACGGGGTGCGCCTACTCCCACTATTTCCTTCCTTCCTTCAGGTATCTCTCTCTCTCTCTCACAAATCCCATTTCTGCAATGTGTTTGTGTGTGTGTGTGAGGTGCCCTTGGAGGTGCTCCTTGTGCGTCATGCGTTACTCTGTATATGCTGAGATGGTCTGTGACTTGGTGATGAGATGTGACTATGAATTTATGGTGCTCCAAGTGAACCCAAAAAACGTCTTACTTCACATGAGTGGTTTGGCGTTAAACCTTGCTTCTGCGCCGTTGATTTTTCTTTATATCGAATGTGAATTTTTCTAGGAAACTGGGAGTGTGATTTCCAGATGTTTTTTCGCTCTGTTACTTGCTTCTTGGCGACGTGTTTAGGTAACATGATTAGGCCAGCTTTCTAAACATTTGACTTTTGTTTGCGTATGATTGCCTTCTTCATCTTCATGGCCTAATTTCTGCAATAGCTTCGCACTGTTTGCATTGCACTGCGGCAGCATTGTCAGAATAACTGCATGGTCCCTATCTCGTGCTGTTATTTCAATTCCATAACTTTTTCTTGATTTCTAATCATAGTTTTTTGAGTCGTGATAATGATCCTTGACAAATCCTTTTAAGGCTCCAGTCACTGGAAAGCTAGCCTTAGATAGGGTGAATGGAAGGCAGATGTAAGAGCATTAAGATCCTAAAGTCAATAATTGAGGAATCAAATTGGTAGGCCATATTGGCCTTGTTTATACTGATCCAAGTGAGATTAAATTGATAGATCTAGGGAAAAAAGTGATCCAACTTAGGAAATAAATGATGACATAGATGATACATAAACAAAAATATATACTTCATTTTTCTTTTTGGTTTTGGGTGTCAAATGTTGTTGAGTCATGAGTGGTGGGCTGGTATCATCATCATTGGCATTGCCATCTTTCGTGGTGTCATTCTCCTCGCAAATAAGGAGACGGGTTGGAATGTAGGAGTTGGTGGGTGGGTGGGTGTTGCACCCGCTTATTTTTTTCTTGAGCTAATCGAGGCTTAAGCAAAGGGAATTACTTCCTAAACATTGCAAGATAGCATGACGCGGAGGACCCTCTATCGGCCAAGCCGAGCTCGCAAACGGAACATTTTGCCATAACAAATGGCACAGCACAACAAGCGGGAATTACTCCCAAACGAACGGCACCATGCCGTCCCCCAACAATCAAGCCTGACCCGGGACTCAGGACAACTTGCCGTGTCCCACGGCGCCCTACAAAGGAGCGGGGACCAGCCTCGAACACTGGGTAAGCTGCACCGCGTCGGCAATCTTGCAACATCTAGGTTCGGCCCGGGACTCAAGACCCCCCGCCGTATCACACGCCACATGACAAAAAAAGCAGGGAATGACTCCCAAAACACCTTCTACAAGTGACCCAACACCGTTACCTCCCACAGTCGAGTCAAACTCGGGTTTCGGAGCCTCTAGGAGGGTTCAATCTGATTGCAGTCGCCAGACTGGCCGCGATCATGATTAAGACGCAGCATGTCGTACAAAGCGTTCAGAACGCAGTGCTTGGTAGGGGAGCGTTCAAGCTAAAACCCTCCCACTGGAGTGAATCCCTCTTCCCAACGCCTCCATCGAGCGGGGGGGGGGGGCTCAATTTGATCACGGTCTCCAGATTGGCCGCGATCGCGATTAGTCGCGGCATATCATACAGCCGCGTTCAGAACGCGGTGCCTGTTAGAGTCGCGTTCAAGCTAAAATCCCCCACCAGGCTGGGTAGCCCCTACCAGCACCTCCACCGGGCTGGGTCCCTCCTGCCAACGCCTCAGCCGGGCTGGGTAGCCCCCCTTGAACGCTTCAACCGGATTGGGTGGCCCATGTCACCGCCATGTCTTCGCCCGGTGCTCCGTCGGGCTGGGTGGCCCTTATTGGCGCCTCCATCAGGCTGGGATCCCCGCGCACCAACTGGTTGGGATGCCGCACCCTCCTCCACCGGGCTTGGTCCCTCCTGTCAGCGCCTCAGCTGGGCTGGGTAGCCCCCCCGAACGCTTCAACCGGATTGGGTGGCCCATGCCACCGCCATGCCTCCGCCCGCTGCTCCGCCGGGCTGGGTAGCCCCTACCGGTGCCTCCACCGAACTGGCTAGCTCCCGTCGGTGCACCAACTGGGCTGGGTAGCCCTTGCCAGTTCTGCGTCCTTCTCCGCGTGCCCACTGGGCTGGGTAGTGTAAGGATTCCTCCTACCCGGGTTTCGATAGCACAACAGAAAACAAAAATTAAATCAGAAACCTGGGTCCCTTGGAATCCAAGAACCGTGTCCTGATCGATGCAATTAAAAACAACCCAACCCGAAAGAAGGTTGTTGATCTATACCTTGTGCGGAACGACGCTGTCCGCAGTGTCCGATGCAGATTTCCTCGAACGTAGAGCCGCATAGATGTCCGACCTTTAGAGTAGATCCACACCGATCCTTACGCTGTGACGGTGTTTGCCCATTCCTTTTCTCTCCGTGTGCACGAACCACAGATCTCTCAGATCTCCTCTTATTTTCCCTTTGTGCCTTTCTTCCTTGAGAGAGCAAGTGAGAAGGATAAGAGAGCAATGTGGGAGAGGGAGAAAAACCCACGCGCACGAGAGAGGGGGGGGGAAGAAAAAGAACGGTGGCTGTGGCTTTCTCCTTATGTGCTTGCTTAAGAGAAACCTAATGGATATATATATGTATACGAGGTCCTTTCCAAAAGAACCCCTAATCACACATATTGTATATATATCCTTAGTACTATTGTATATGTATATATATAAAGCCCTTTTAACCATTCCTTTCCCAGCAGAATTAAGTTTTTCATATATATACATCTGTACAATAATACCCCATCATCCGAGAATCTTTTGTGTGTGATCTTTTAGGCCCATAGTCACTCTAGTTTAAGGTCCATTAACTTCCAATTCCCAATTAGAAGTAACTTAAACTTATTATTTGCTTCAACAAGAGCCCAATAATAGTTTAATTTATTCCGGATCTATGATCACGTTGGGTCAAGCAAATCCGCGTGATCCCAGAGGACGTCGCGTTCAAACCACCCTGTCCGTATCTATTTGTCTACAGTCAGTGGCAGAGCCAGGAGGGGGCAAGGGGGGGCAAGACTTGGGTAAAATTGTTGATTTGTTTCATTTTTCCCTCATTAGATGTCTACCCACGGTGGATATTTAAATTTTACGATTAAGTTAAAATATCTACCGATGGTGGATATTTATCACCCACATTCATTGGTTGGTTGTTTAATCGTAAATCGACGATGGAGATTTTATTTTGTAAGATAGAAACTTAAAAGAGGCAAAAGAGGACAAAAGCAGCACAGTAGAATCGTAAAAGGGTATTACGACTGTCGGCTGAGAAACTTTGTCTGTAGCTATGTAGGGTTGATTTTTGATGGTTGAGTAGAAATAAAAAAAGGTTATCGGGCTGAGCACAGGGTTGATTTGCAGGCTTGTAGTAAGTATCTCCGATCCGCACGTCCGGCCCCCCACACCCCACTCCACTTTGAGGAGCTTCTCTATCAATACGATGAGTTTTTCCCCTTGCTCAGTTCTCTTGTTATTTATTTGGTGGCTTTTGTTGAATCGTAGGGTCTTACCATGGGACTTTATTTGGGAAAGACATTTCATTCAGGACTTTGATTTTGTCTTTCTTTTTAATTCTTATTTCGTGTATTTTCAATCACGAGGATTTTGCATATCTCAGTAGCTTAACTTGGTTCTTCCTATTTATGATTTATTATCTCGATTATATAATACAAAGTCAGCTCCCACTCGTCGGAAACACTGCACTTGATTTTGAAGGTGAATCAATTTTTGTGGTAATCAATGGATGAATGATAATTTTGTGACATATATTGAGAAGGAGACATTCGAGAGTATTGACAATGAGACAATAATATAACACTTTCAGAATATGAAGATCCGTCATGGACAACTCACTTGTAAAATATCTTCTACTTGAATATAAATAAATAATTTTTATTATATTAATTTTATTTTGCCCCCCTTTTAAATATTTCTAGCTCCGCCACCGTCTACAGTTGTCGCATCGCTATAATCCCTCGCTCTTTCTATGAGTTTGGTTCGATCGAGGGTATGGTAACTGTCAAACCCCATCATCGTACCGTTTGACTATGACTTCCTAAAAGTGTACGACGTCTGTTCCAAACGAACTCATAAGACCGTGGCCAGGGGTTTAGTGGAGCATCAGTGTCTTGACCCATTAACTGTCTGTTATATACCTGACAGTGAGCGATCCCCTCTTGACCATTGACGATCTTCACATGTATCCTGACACGGTCAATGACTTGGCGTTTCATAACTTATGGTTAAAGTCGCTTAACCAAGTATCAAACTATGTCAGTCCTCGTGTAATATCTGATCAATGTTTCAGGTAAAAGGACCAACAATGCTACTGAGAGAGTTGGATCTTCAGTTGACATTAGGTATAATAAACCATATGAAGATCCAATGGCGGATCAGTTCAGTGTGCATCCTCCCAGGACGTACACCTACACATATGTGTTGGTGCCCCACACCAGTGACCATGAGACTGATTACTCACACATCAAGTGTACTGGTTTAATAGGTAATCAATGTCCCTGAGTGATTACCCTCCAACCATGAACAATTTTAAGGTATGTGTCCATGTAAAGTCACTCTCATGATCGAGATCCCATCTCGAGTTGACTTTGCAGCCACATATCTTAGAGACAACGTAAAGCAATGTACAATTACGAATTTACGCTCAAATACCACTTTATTAATGGGGAACAAGATTGTACAATTATCTGGCCTACCCGACCCGAAATTGGCCTGTGGGACACCCAATACTACCAATCTCTCACTCGAATTACAACCAATTGCTCACAACTTTGAGGGCCATCTTATCCCGATGGCGCTCAAACACAATATGTGACAAAGACTTAGTCAGTGGATCTACTATGTTGTCTTCAGATGGTATACGCTCTACCATCACATCTCCACGACCAACAATCTCCCGAATAAGGTGGAAGCACATCAGAATGTGCTTTGACCTTTGGTGAGACCTTGGTTCCTTCGCCTGGGCAATGGCCCCATTATTATCACATAATAATGGAATCGGAGCTGATATGTTGGGGATCACGCCGAGATCCAAGATGATTTTTTTCAGCCAGACGGCCTCCTTGGAAGCTTCAACCGCAGCATTGTATTCCGCCTCTGTCGTCCAGTCTGCAATCGTATCCTGCTTCTAGCTTCTCCAGCTGACTGTCCCTCCATTCAACATGAATACAAATCCAAACATGGATTTGCAGTTATCTAGATCTGACTGGAAACTAGAGTCTGTGTAGGCTCTAAGTTGAAGCTCTTCTCCTCCATAAAGCAGAAAAAGATCCATAGTTCTTCGCAAGTACTTAAGGATACACTTTACTGTTTTCCAGTACTCCTCGCTTGGATTTGTCTGATATCTACCGACAATGCTGAAAGCATTGGCAACATCAGGCCGTATACATAGCATCGCATGCATGATCGACCCTATAGCTGATGCATAGGGCACCCGACTCATGTGTGCCACCTCCTCAAGTGTCTTAGGGCTCATCCCTTTAGATAGACAAATTCCATGTCTCATAGGTACGAGATCTCTCTTGAAATTTTTCATCTTAAATCTTCTGAGGATAGTGTCTATGTACATGGATTGGGATAACCCCAGCATCTTTTTAGATCTATCTCGATAGATCCATATGCTTAGTACATAGGATGTTTCTCCCAAAACCTTCATGGAGAAGGTCTTGGACAACTAAGACTTTGTTGATGTCAACATCCCTACATCATTCTCAATGAGTAGGATGTCATCAACATATAGGACTAAGAATGTCATAGAGCTCCCACTGACCTTGTAAATACAAGGTTCATTTTCATTCCGAATGACGTCGAAAGATTTGATAGCCTTATCAAATCTCAAGTTCTAGCTCCGAGATACTTCAGTCCATAAATGGACCTCTGAAGTTTGCATACCTTATTAGGATGAAGCTTGGAGGTGAATTCTTCAGGCTGTACCATGTACACCTCTTCTGAAAGGTTTCCATTGAGAAAAAGTTGTCTTCACATCCATTTGTCAAATTTCATAATCCAGGTATGTAGTAATGGCAAGGAGGATTCTGATTGACTTAACCATGGCCACTGACGAAAATGTCTCGTCATAGTCAATGCCTTGTCTTTGACGATACCCCTTTGTCACTAGTATGGCCTTGTATGTGTCAATATACTGCACCGATCTTCCTCTTGAATATCCATTTGCAGCTGATAGGGACTATCCCTTCGGGTACATCAACCAAGTTCCAAACTTGGTTGGTGACATGGACTGGATTTATGAATCTATTGCCTCCTTCTATTTCTCGGAGTCTGCACTATGGATCGTCTCATGGTATTGATGATCTTCATCCTCGTTGATATGTACCTTAGAGGACCCCTCTGAGACATGTCCAACATATCTCTCAGGTTCTCTAGGTACTCTACCAGATCTTTGTAGTGCTTCACTCTGAATAGGATCAACCGATGTTGTCTCATCCAATGAGACAGTGTCCTCGGTTTGTGGTTCTTAGATCTCGTCCAATTCTGTCTGGCTCCCACTATTTTTTCTGGAGTAGATATTCCCTTTCCAGAAATGCAACTCTCTTAACCACTAAGACCCTTTACTCAGAGGGGTGATAGAAATAATATCTAGAGGTCTTTTTTGGATATCCCACAAACTTACACATATCGGTTCAAGACTCAAGCTTATCACTTTTGTTCCTTTTCACATGGGCAGGACACCCCCAAATTTTAATGTGATTAAAATTTGGTTTCTTGTCTTTCCATATCTCATGTGGTATGGAAGGAACAGACTTGCTTAAGATACTGTTCAGTAAATAGGCCGCAGTCTCTAAGGCATATCCCCAGAGAGATAAGGGTAGTCCTGAGATAGACATCATAGATCAGATCATGTCTAACAAGGTCCTGTTTCTCCTCTCGGATATACCATTGTGCTGTGGTGTATACGGTGGGGTCCACTGAGAAACTATATGATTATCCTTATGGTAAGAAGTGAATTCAAGGCTAAGATATTCTCCTCCTCGATCCGATCGAAGAGTTTTAATACTCTTGTCAATATGTTTTTCTACTTCATTCTTATATTATTTAAACTTTTCAAATGCTTGTGATTTATGTCTCATTAAATATACATAGTCATATCTCGAGAAGTCATCAAGAAAAGAGATGAAGTAGAGATGACCTCCTTTTGCTTCTATGGAGTATGGACATAGGTACACACACATCCGAGTGTATGAGTTCGAGAAGGTCAACAATCCTCTCACCATGTCCACTAAAGGGAGCTTTGGTCATCTTCCTCATGAGACAAGACTCACAGGTATCAAATGGCTTGTATTCGAATGAGTTCAAATACCCATTTGAGTGTAGGTGAGAGACCCTCTTCTCACCTACATGACCAACTCTGTAATGCCAGAGGTATGCATAATTCACTTCTTTTAAATTGGCACCGGAAACCTGTATAACATTAGAACATTATCCAATACATAAAGACCATTGACTAATAAACCAGTGGCTACTACTGAATCATTATTCATAATAGAGCACCCTGTTTAGTTATTTGAATCACTCTACTGCTCTCTAGTGGATAACCTGAATGTTCTGCTATTCTCATCTAGACAAGCTGATCTGTCTGCATTCCAGACTCAGCTACTGAATTTAATCCAGCACAACTTTGATGCTCTTCTCTTGCTATTTGTTGCACTGCCAGCTTACCCTCATCCCTCACATTCTCTTTAGCTGGTATGACTGATCTATTTTTGCTCTAGTGACGATAAGTTGTTTAGCTACTTTGATTGAACTGGTCTAAGAAATTCAAGTTGTGTACCATGTTATTAGTCTGAAAAAGGTAAAAGAAATTCCTATCATACAGGTTTAAGAATGACCATTGATTCAGACTGATATAAGTTTAATGTATTCTCAGATTTGCTCTTGAATGATTTGAAAATATCTGAATGTTAAGTTTTAATATATTTTAACCACTTGTGTCATGAAAACTCTAGATTCACTAATCTGAAACTTGAAAATTTGTCATCAAGGCTTCTTTGGTAGAGATACATAGAGATATCATTGTTTTTAAACATTAACTTGAAAAATGTTGACTAAAAGGAAAAATTGTATTCGGAGCAATGACTTGGTAACTGAGAAACTGGGTTCTCTATCAATGAAATAGAGTAAACCTATGTCATGAAGTTCCATAGTTATATCTGGTAAAAATGTATTGAAAATCAGACAGAGCAATGACATGTTAGTGTTGAGTAACTGGGGAGTCCGGTCTCTGATCAAGGTGTCTCCTCATGTAAAAAGACACTCCTATTGCTAACTCTGTTCTCAAAGTTGAGAGGCAATGACCGTCGTCACACTGAGTAACTGGGTCACTTCACCTAAGACGTGTTGTGCCTCATGTAAAAAGGTGTTGATCAACTTAAATTGCTCAGGGAATATTGTGCTAATTGAAAGAAATTTTCTTGCAAAAGTTGTCAACTCACATTCTTGTAAGTGTGTTTAATTTCGATACTATACTATGTAACTCTCAAAGGGGTCATTGAGTTCATTTGTGTAAGATGGAAAGTGGTTGATCTTGTGTTCGGCATGATTTGCTGGTTCAGGTTTATTAAAACAAAGATTCAGATATGAGTATTGAGTTTACTTGTCAAATTTGGTATACATAAGATTTAAACCAGCTGGGTCATGTAGATTAATTCATAACCCCCTATGATAGGAGAGTCTTTCCTTGTGAGGACTTATTACTGTGGTAACTGCCTCACAATTTCTTTTGATCAGGTTCACCTCTGACAACTTAATCATTATGCTTACTCACCTGTTGGAGATCCTGTGCCTTGTTTGCTGTTACTTACCCCCGCCCTTGACTACATTTACTTCATTTACATCACCAGTTTCACTCTCCACACTGTTGGAATCTTCCATCTTATTTCTGTAACCTTGTCGAATGACTCATGTAACCGGTTCTGGTTCTGTGGGCCTTCCACCTGCATTATTCTGTCCATACTAATGTAAGGTGCCACAACCAATCTTGCTTGAGAATTCTTGTGGTGGTGGTTACCAGAGTTAATTCCTGTAGATACATCTTGTGCGAGCATCTTTGTTTTCCCTCATGTTCTCAGGGGGAGTTCTGGTTATTATATGTTTTAAGGGGAGAGTAGCTCTGCATGCATGTTGATAAAGGGGGGAGAATTGTATTCTCGCCAAAAGGGGGAACTTTATTACAATAGGCATTGCTTCATTCTCTGTATGCTGAATTTATGGGGGAGACTAGTCTATGTATTCATGCTCTTGTTGCTTATCTTTTCTCTCGCAAACCATCTCCTTTTTGATTATGTCAAAGGGGGTGAATAGTTTGACGAGTCAGTGTGACTCATCAGTGTGACTCATTTTGTCATTGTGTTGCCATCATCAAAAAGGGGAAGATTGTTGTGTCCCTTGTGCTCTAATGATGGTGTGATGTTTTGATGATAGCAACATAATGAGTCACCACATTGTTTTGATGAGAGCAACATAATGAGTCACCACATAAGAATGCATGAGTGATCTAGTGCTTGTTCTGCATATGTTCTCGGTGCACGTTTTCATCCCGCATAGGTCAGTGCATAATCTTGCTACTGCATGCATACATATACTCAGTGCAAACCGTGTCTTGTCGCATGATGTGTATTGCCTTGTGATATACAAGGTCAGTACAGAGTTTTGCTTAGACTGCATGTCTTCATGGTGCATACTCTCATCCTGAACAAGCTAAGTCCGTGCATATGTTTGCTGCATGAACCTTAAGTCAGTGCAGGGTTAATTGTCTAGGCCTGTGCATATCATAATTGTGGTTCATGGTAGCCATTAGTCGGTGCATGTTCTTCCTTTCGCTCATGCCAAGTCGGTGCAAGTCTGCATTTCACTTAGTGTCTTGATTGTGTCTAAGGCATACATACCCCTTGAAAGAGAACAAGAGAGAGCAACGTGGGAGAGGGGGAGGATGAGAGAGCAACGTGGGAGAGGGAGAAAAAATCCACGTGCACGAGAGAGGGGTGGGTGAAGAAAAAGAACGGTGGCCGTGGCTCTCTCGTTACGTACTTGCTTAAGAGAAACCTATTGGATATATATATGTATATTAGGTCCTTTTCAAAGCCCTTAATCACACATTGTATATATATGTCCTTAGTACTATTGTATATGTATATATATAAAGCCCTTTTAACCATTCCTTTCTCAAAAGAATTTAGGCTTTCATATATATACATCTGTACAATAATATCTCGTCATCCGAGAATCTTTTGTGTGTGATCCTCTAGACCCATAGTCACTCTGGTTTAAAGTCGATTAACTTTCAATTCCCAATTAGAAGTAAATTAAACTTATTATTCGCTTCTACAAGAGTAGAATAATAGTTTAATTTATTCCGGACCTATGATCACGTTGGGTCAAGCAAATCCCCGTGATCCCAGAGGACGTCAGGTTCAAACCATCTTGTCTGGTATTTGTTTGTCTATAGTTGCCGTATCTTTATAATCCCTCGCTCCTTCTATCAGTCTGGTTCGATCGAGGACATGGTAACTGTCAAACCTCATGATCGTGCCATTTGACCATGATCTCCTAAAAGTGTATGACATCTGCTCCAAACGAACTCACACGACAATGGCTAGGGGTTTAGTGGAGCGTTAGTGTCTTGACCCATTAATTGTCTGTTATATACCTGACAGTGAGTGATCCCCTCTTGACCATTGACGATCTTCACACGTATCCTGACATGATCAATGACTTGGCGTTTCATGACTTAATGGTTAAAGTCACTTAACCAAGTATCAAACCATGTCAGTCCTTGTGTAAGATCTGATCAATGTCTTAGGTCAAAGGATCAGTTGGATCTTCAGTTGACATTAGGTATAATAAATCATATGAAGATCCCATGGCGGATCGGTCCAGTGTGCATCCTCCCAAGACGTACACCTACGCATATGTGTTGGTGCCCCGCACCAGTGACTATGAGACTGGTTACCCTCCATCATGTGTACTGACTTAGTAGGTAATCAATGTCCCTGAGTGATTATCCTCCAACTAGGAACACTTGTAAGGTATGTGTCCATGTAAAGTCAGTCTCATGATTGATATCCCATCTCGAGTTGACTTTGTAACCACATATCTTAGGAACAACGTAAAGCAATATACAATTACGAATTTACGCTCAAATATCACTTTATTAATAATGAACAAGATTGTATAACTATCGGGCCTACCCGACTCGAAATTGGCTTGTAGGACACTCAATACTAACAGGTAGCCCTCGCCAACGCACCAGTCGGGCTGGGTGCCCCTTGCCAGCGCTTCAATCGGGCTGGGTCCCTCTTCCCAGCATCTCAACCGGACCAGGTACCCCCTTTGGCCAGTTTTGGGCCTATAAATACCCCCGAGGGGACAACAAAAATGAGAGGAGAGCACAGCATGCACACCCCGTGGACAACCCACAATGAGTTCAAGGCGATTCGGCTTGCTTTGGCTTTAGTCTTTGACACGTCGAGGGTACGTCATGATGGCACCCTACTGAACGGTGCTTAGTCAAGCCACAAGTCCTACGAGAACATGCACTGTATGCTCAAGGGCTACACACTAGGGCGAACACACGAGGCCTCAATCTTCTTTCTCGAAGAACGCGCCCTACCCAGAAGCCACGATCAAAACGCCCCCCAGTCGAAGATCGCGTCTATCTGAGAACGCTCCCATATCGGAGACCGCGATCATAACGACGCTCGACTGCCTCAGTCACAACGGCACCCGTCGGTCCCCAGTCTCAAAGGCGCCCGACTACTCCAGTTACAGTGGTGCCCACGGCACCCGACTACTCCAGTCACAGCGGTGTCCACGACACCCGATCACTCCGGTCACAACGGCGCCTAATTACTCCTGTCACAACGGCGCCCGATTACTCTGGTCACAACAGTGCCCGACAGCTCCGCCGAGTTGAGCTCGACTACACAGCTCTACCAGGGGCCGATGTTCGATTGCTTCGTACGAGCCATGCCCGACTGCTCCAACATGAGCCGATCCCCGACTGCTCCACCCGAGTCCCCAGAAAATAGGTAGAATGTCCAGATATACGGAATTTCTGATGACACTCAACAACACATAGCAGACGATCATCAAGGAATTTGCAAGCGCACTCCGGCAGCGGATGTATGGGCGTTCAAGCTCTCTGACGCAGGAGTCGTTCTTCATTTGGCGATCGACAAGCACGCGCCGAGGGTATACTGCGCAGTCACCTCCCAAACGGCGTCCAACCAAATCACAAGTCCTACTACGAACACCATGTACGATGGTGGAAATACTTGCGTAACAATGCAGTGACCCGAGAATCGACATATATGACGGAATTGTCCCGTGGCTTGCACACAACGTGTAATCAGGCTCTCAACGCCCCATATAAAGCCTTTCACGGCATGTATCAATGAAGTCCAGTCACGGAATTGACTCCCGTCTTCACTGGCCGCCAGTCTCAACACTGTCCATCAGACTGTCGTCTGCCTCACAACTCAGTCCTTACTCGGCCAACAGAATGGACCCCACACCTGAGCCAGCACCTACCTGCTCTTAGCCGAGTCAGCGTCAGCACCTCCACACTCGAGCCAGAACCAATCAACTCCATGTCAAGCCAGTGTCCACCGCTCTACTTTTTAAGCCAATGCCTCGCTTCCATAAACCCGGAGTCCGTGTCCTCTCCAGTGTCCACATTGGGACATGTCTCCCTACCTCTACTCATCCCTGCTGTGTTGTTGTTGCTTCCTCATTGTAGCATGGGTGAAGTCCTCCCGATGTTGCGGCCTCCTTGGTCCTTGACTCTTTTCTTCGACAGTTAAACAAGAGTGTTCAAATTATGTCCGATGTAAATAAACATCGATCACTTGTGGTCGGTGGGGAAATGTCCTGCACCTGAACCCTACATCGTTTGATACACCTTCAACCGCGGAATCAAACCTGCGCTTGCTACCTAAATAGCTACCATGTGCAGACATGCCCTGAGTCACGTGTCGCCCGTACGTCTACGCATACGTGCCGTGTCCTGGAGGCACATCCCAGTTGAAATACAATTCCGCAGCAATTGTCGAAACTCGACTGGCACGCCTGCAAAACACATACACCCACACAAAACCGAAAAGCATCCAGTAAAAATCACTATCAACCCCAATTACTTTTTTTTCCTCCCGCCCTTCTCTGTGTGCGAACAGTGGGGTTGGAACAACGACTATTCTCTTCTTGTGGGAGGGAAAAATCTCATCCCTTCCACACAAGGTCCATAGTATCCCAAACTCGAGTAAAGTTGGGCTGTGCTGCATCTTTTCTGTCAGATTCTGGTTCATTTTAGTCCACACATCATTTTTTTCCTTCATTTTTGGTATGCAGGGCAGGGAAGGTGAGCCAAACCCTTCTCCATTATGGGATTAGTCGAGGTCAATTCAACTTGAGTAAAGTTGGGCTGTGCTGCACTTTTTCTGTCAGATTCTGGTTCATTTTAGTCCACACATCATTTTTTTTCTATCATTTTTGGTATGCAGGGCAGGGAAGGTGAGCCAAACCCTTCTCCATTATGGGATTAGTCGAGGTCAATTCCGAATAGGCTGATCTTCTTAACTGTGTCAAATGTATCTAGGCTCTGAGGAATGAAAGAGGCAAGATTGATATAAGAACGTGCCATCTCCTCTGGCAAAGACTATGTGCCGAACAATGAATGGATACATAGTCAAGGTTACAATAGAATATTAATGGTTCTTTATTCATATTTAACTATGATGAACATTAGTAACTAACAAGAAATCGTGAATCATACCATATAAATGGTTCTTTATTCATAAATGGTTCTTTATGAATAAATTTTGAATCGTAGTTACAGATGTGCATTTCATTTCCAAGTGGGCTTTTCATTTATCTGGATTATGCCAAATGGTAATCCACTGTACTGTATAGCTGGTAGAAGTTTTATTTGCAAATGGTCCTAACATAGGTTTTAGCTGGAGGGTTACTGTAACCATCCATGTCAGTGTTCGAATCTGTATGAGAGGTGGTATACATTTTTGAGGCAAAAATAGTTCCAATGAGCTCTTATCATTTCTATGGTATGATTCATGTAGTGTCAGTTTGATGATTCTCGTGATGATAAAAGATTAATTAGTGAAGTGTATATATTGTTTTGCAAGGAGATCTGAAGCATTTAGACCAATGCTTATCTTACATTTTATTATCCTTATGCTTGAAATTGGCCGAGCTGGCCAAAATTCTCCTATTTGGATTGGCTGATCTTGTCCTTAGAATGGGTTGGCTGGTCCAGGTCATGGGTATGCTCTGTATTGTTCTGGAGCAAAAAACACATCATCAACGCCTGATGCACACCTTGCCTGCATAATTTTCCATGTCTCCGCAGTCTATGTAGACCTCATTGGACCTGATGATTTTTCATCATCATTGAGGGGGAGAAGTGAAACAAATGGGTTCATACGAAGAAGTGAAAAAAAGCTTTTATTTAGGGGTAATAATAATATGCTGAAGTCCATAATTTTGTGGGAAAGGTTGTCAAGCTGATTTCTCCATGGGTAAGTGGGTTGGTTCCTGGATGCATGTAGTCATTTTTTAGCCCCTACTTTGTTCCCATTCGTTGCCTTGTAATTGCTATTTTTTGTTTTTATTATTTTTGATCAAAGGTTGGTCACTCTTGAGGCCTGTATGGTCTATATGCACATCATATATTATATATATATGTATAGACATTATATATATTATACATATAACATGCATATATATATGCACATCATATAATTTGTATAGATGACACAAATGGTAGGTGCTTTCTCTACCTTCCTAGAGAGAGGGGTGTTGAGGATGACACTGGTTGTTGCTGTGTGAGCACCAGTAACGCAGTGTACCATTGAAAGAATTAGACGATGTTTCTTTTTGGAGACTTTTGGAGATATTGGGAATAAATATCAAAGGGGTTGATGGCTTTAGACAGATGAAAATGGATGTGCTTTTGATCAATGTTGGAACACAAGGCAGAGAACTCTTTGTCTCAAGAACTGAAGAGTTTATAAGCTGTAAATTCATGTAAGAGTGGTTAATTTTCGTGTGAAATATCACTAGTCCTCTATCTTGTAGCATAGACGGTTAATGACAGAAGTTACAGACTCTTGATATAGTTTCTTTTTGTGTTAGATGAGGCGGTTGTCTTCATGGGCTACTTTATCCCACCATTTAGTGGACAAAGATTTACTTGGACTAAGGATGGCGCTGTGTGGTATGGGACATCATGGATGGCTAGAATCCTCCAAAATTCCTTTGGATTAATTCTTGGGTTGCTAAAGTTTTCTGTGTCTTGACTTGTGCATGTTTTTTCACTGAGGTTTCAAGGTGATCGCACCTATGTTGATGCTGGTAAATTGTTCTAGGTGAAGATGTTGCTTATGATTTTTTTAGGTGGTTAAAGTTTGCCGTAGTACTTCATTGCTAGATGAAAGTGTTTGTGCTCTCCTATGGCCTTCTGGGTTTCTAGGTAAGGTTGATGGGCCTGTGTTCTGTCAGTTCTCAGTGGCATCAAGTTTTTCTTTGCCCCTTTTCTGAGATTTTCCTTCGTTAATTGTTTTGACTATCCTTTTTCTGTTACTTTGGATGGATGCCATACCATGTACCTTTATATAAAAGTTTTTATTTTCCGGAAAGTTGGTTGACTGCACCACCAAATTTTATTAATAAAATAGGAGGTACAAGCAAATAATGGGAAGGAGAGGTTCTTACCCACTAGAATAAATGGAAGGACTCAGGTTAATGGAATGCCAGTTAAGAGCAATTCCCTTCTCCACTGGGCCACAGAATTTTTATATATAAGTTTTGGGCAAACTGGACACATCCAATCCTACTGATCCATGTGTCTTGGAAGTACATCTTAAAAATAAGATATATTTTTATGCTAGATGTTCTTCAAATGGGTATAGGAGTATGTCACTTGGTCATTGTTCCTGCATGTATGAGGTGTCTTTTATGCTCCATTATCCCTGTAAAATGTTCAGACAACTGATGATTGGCTTTCGGGCTTTGGACCAGATAGAATTGTTATCAAAAGAACTGGTAATTAAAGCACATGTGTTGTAGATTACAGTGGCAACATGCAACTATTGGATAATAGTTCATCATGAGCTGTTTTGTTCCAGATCAACAATAAAACTAGACACTAGGAAAAACCTTCCTTTTTTAGTTATCAAGTTGAGACTTATGCTTCATGCTGCTGTATTGTCAAATGAGTGCTAGAGGAATATCCAAGGGCCCGAGAGTTCCTTAATGCTGATGAAAGGATCATTATACTTTTGTGTTTGTTTGAGTTGTTGGGTAAAAGATCTGGGGGGTACAATGTTAAGGATGGATTGGACACAAGGGTTATGTGATGTCACATCTCCTTAATTGTATCAGTTTCTAGTGGTAAACATTGCACATAATGTCTACCACGAGGTGGGAATTTTTTTGGGCTGAACTAACAGAGGAAGCCCGACCTTTTCCTGGGTAAAAGAGGAAGTCTGAACTTTCTTCCCCCTTTCCCGGGTCGGAACTTTTTGGGTTGAAAGCTGAACTAACATAGGTAGACATTGCATGTAGTGTTGAATTTTGAGGAAATCTTTCTTCCTCCATTAATGAATTAGATTGTTGTCCACTTTCAGTAAAAGACCATACACATCTTTAACAGCTGCCCCAGAAGATGTTTTTTTTAGTCTGCCATTGTCAAGAAGCATCTTCAATGTAAGTTCAAATTCCTTTTACAGGCTTCCTCTGTTTTGTGAACAGTGGTTAGGAGAAGACTTCACTACCAGCAAATCAATAGGCATTATGTTGTCTCTTTGAGCTGTTGTGGGATGTTTTAATGGCTGTTTGGAATCTTTATGATTTTCTTACCAAAAGTGTGGAATGCTTGCTTCATCTTTGTTCCAACATGGATACCATTCTCCTTCAGAGTGTAAGCAACAATCTCCTTGGTGAATATAACTGGAAATTATGAAAGGACCTTAATGGATATACTGAATGCTAGTTTTCCTTCTCGATGTCTCTTGTTAAACACATGGTATAACAAGAATGACATCCTGTATTTTTTTTCTTTTCTTCAATCATCCCTTGGGCATGATCTCATGTTTTTTCACCATGAGCCATTTTCTACTTTCCTGAAGTCTTATTCATCAAGCAAGACAAATTTAATGTGTCTGTTACTTTTTTTGTGTCCTCATTGATTGATGCTGACTTGTTACAAGCTTAGAAGTGCATCCAAGGATCATAAATTGTTCCTTGTTCTTTTGAATGTACCAAAAGCCACTCATTGATAGGGATGCACAGTAGAAACAAAAAGGAAATAAAAGGGAAAACAATACAAAAGAGGCCCAGCAACCACAGTTCTAGCAAGACACCAGAAGGCATAAATAGCCTCCAATCCCCAGCAGAAATAACATTAGATCATTACAGGACCATTGCAGAATATAGCTGTTAAGGAATAGTGCCCAATATGCTTCTTAACCTTCCAAAAAAACAGCCACAATCTTTTCAGTATTACATGCTATAAGCCTTTTATGGCCAACAGCCTCCTTAAATGCCACCCCCTCCTTCTGAGCCTGTTATCACTTAGTCTTTTCACATTTTCTTTGTTGACAGTCATCATTTTAGTTTCCTGAAGGCAAATGACATCTATTTCTTTCTTTGAATAACATCCCACACAGCTCTGACCTTTACTGGCTTCATGGAGGCCCCATGTCAGTAGATTCATAGAATTGACAATTGAACCCCCATTCCCCTGCTCTTCTTGGATCTTAAAGAGTCCAGTAGGATATTGTTTTGAACAAACTCCCCTCTTCCCAATTTTAATCCTTTTTGCCTCTTCTTTTTATTACTAGAAGGCACAATCATCAGCTTCCTCTGTTTTCTAAGCCACTGTTTCACAGTCTTCTGTTTTCCTATGACAACAGCCTTTCCAAATGATTCTGATCAAGTTAAATGATGCCAACATGGTCTCAAGAATCAGCCAAATTGAATTGGACTTGCCTTGTAACAAGATACTGATCCATTTTGAGACAATAATTGATCAAACAGTGGTGATTTTCCCTCCATAGCATCTGGCAGACTTGCTCGTCTAATTCCTCTCCTTGATTGGATTTCGGCTGTACAATTCCAAGCCTGGTCAGATGATTCATGCCTTCCTTTCTATCCCCTACATGATCTGAATATTTCAGCCAATTTTCTAGTTGCTTAGTTAATTAGTTTAAGGAGATGTGGTTGTATCATCATTCAACAAGTAGGTAGGTGTGTAGCACATCCTTTGTATGGTAATGCCATTCGAATCTAAAACACCGTACTAATGTCAAAGTAACGAGTAGCTGGGAGACCTCCTCAAGTCAAATGGAATTTGGTTTGATAAGGATACAGGCCTACTGCAAAACAATCACCATATATCATGAAATGCCTTCTGGATCTTTTCAATGCACACCTTATGTGCCTTCTTTTTCTTGTTCAATCTTTGACCATTTGACTAGAAAATGCTGGTCACCATTTTTCTTCACTTATACTAGAGCACTTTGGTTTAGGGTTTGACTTTGGAGGTATGTCTTACATGCAATTACTTAAAAGTTTTTTTTTGTTTTTTTTGATGCAACCGAGTGCCTTAATTAATATTGTTTTTTTCCTTCTGATGGTATGTAGACTACATTTCTGCATCAAAATTTCTTTGTGATGGGGTGTTTGTTTTGCTTTGTATATATTTAAAACCTAACTGGTGGTAGTATATTCTAAGTCTAGTTTACATGAAACTGTAACAGGTCAAAGTTTACTAGACAGTCACCTGGCCGAAGTATCCATTCTTCTGTGATGGATTCTGCCTCCAGCACTGTACCCAGTATTGTTGTTTATGTCACTGTTCCAAACAGGGAAGCAGGTACCTCTTCCTACCCTTATTTCTTTTGCTGGTTTTCTTATTAAATTGATGAATGTTCTGAGCCACTTTGTCGGTTTAAATTGAAAGGTTTGGGGGGGGGGACTGGCTTCAATCAAAGTCATTTGACATAAAAAATAGCTGAACAAGGGAGAAGATATATATTAAAGAGCTTCAGAGGAAATAATGATTTTCAACTGCCACCAGAAATGGAAATAAACTTTGAAGCAAGCACCAAACTCGAGTTTGAAAAAGATGATAATGTAGCTGTTAATAACATAAGCAGTCTCATGCAGGGTTCAAAAAGTGAGATTAGATTGTTTGATTCACATCTGTTTTGGGCTGCTCTTCTGACCCTGATCCCCTTCTGCCAAATGTTGGCAAGCTTTGTCAGGACTGCACGATACCTTCCAGGATTCTTAATGGGCTGGTCAACTTATTACGGTTGTTTAACACTAATCCTAACCTCCTGCACCAGGTCAATCTGAAATCCGCTGGTCAACTTATTACGGTTGTTCCAAACAGGGATTAGGTTGTTTAACACTAATCCTAACCTTCCAGGATTCTTAATGGGCTGGCAAGCTTTGTGATTTTACAGTATTTTCTATCTCTACGATGGAGACGAGAGAGCCTTGAGACTTGAGAGGAGGCAACCATAGGTGGTCTCTGTGATGGGGAGGGCGTGAAGTCTACACCCCCACCTCTATCCCAAACCCTAGGTGGTCCATGTGAGAGGGAGGGTGCGAAGCCTACACCCCCACCTCCTATCTTTCTTTCCCGTCCCGCATCAATTTTGATATCAGAACCACCTTTGGCTTCTCCTACGAAGTCGAGGTCCGATCTGCCGCCGCCACTGTTCGGTGCCTTTGCCATCGTTGTCGACAACCCTTGCCCGTAACTCCATCTCGCCCCCCTCCTTTGCGTCTCTTCTTCCTCCTCCTCCTCTACCCACCAAGAACCCTACGGTCTAGAACCCTAGCCGCACCCTCCCTCGTCCTCTTCTTCCTCTATCTTGCCCCTCCCATCACCATCTAGTCCACCCCAAACCCTAACTGCCCCCTTCTTCTTTCTTCTTTCCCTCGCCGTCCTTAACCACAATGGCAAAGGGAAGCCCTGCCGTCGATCGCCCGCTTTGCTCGAGCGTGGGATTGCCGTCGCCCACTCCCATGGCTCTGTCGCCTTCGAGAACCAGCAATGGCCGCCCTGCATCGTTGTCCACGGTCGTCCACCACCATCGTCTCTGACCACGGCCTCCTTCCCCCTTCCTGCACACAGCCGCCAACCCTCCTCCTTCCTCATTGCGAACCCCCTGCCCCTCTTCTTCTTCCTCTCTCCCTCTCTCCTTCCCTCTTTCCCAGCGTACAAACACAAGCTGGTCCCCCACCTTTTCCCCTCTTCCACCTTCGTAAACCAGCGTCGTCCTCCTAATTTTCTTCATTCTGTCTTTTGCGAACGCAACACCCATCACGACACCCCCCTGGCGTCACCCCTTTCGAGTGGTTTCCCAGCGAAGAAGTCGGCGGGATTAGCATCGCAGATTTAGCGGCATTTTTATTTTTATTATGTATTTTGTCTTTATCTGAGTCGGGTCTAGTAGTTTAAAGTTGTAGGCTTAAGTCCCTAATTTTCGTAGTTTATTGGGTTCATTTGGAGCTAAGTTCACATTTTTTATTTTTCTATAATTTTTGGTGCGATTTTCGCACTATTTCTGGAGTCTAGGGGCAAAGTCATCCAAAAGGGTCATGTTGGGGTTCGGGTTAGCCTAACTTCTATAAATAGTCTTGTAATATCTTTTTTCTAATTAATGAAGAATTTTTAGTTGTGATTTGACAGTATTTTCTATCTCTGTATGGAGATGAGAGAGTCTGGAGAGGAGGCAACCCTAGATGGTCTCTGCGAAGGGGAGAGCGTGAAGTCAACACCCCACCTCCTATCTTTCTTCTCCGTCCCGCATCACTAACCTTTTGAACCTTGTTTTATGATTCAAATCGCTTGATAACAAAGTCAGGTAATCTTAACAACACTGAGAAACGAAATAAATCTTTTAATAGCTCAACTCGATCTCTGTCTCTTTCAAAACTCTTAAATAGAGGTAGCCAAATGTCAATGTAAACACTGACTTGCCCTATTGTGAGCCATGAGATCCAAAGTATTCTGGGGAAAGAAAGTTAATTTGGTATTTATCTTAAAGAGGATATGAATTGGTTGGACCTCTGGAAATTAATTGCATTTCCCTATACATGATTTTAATCTAGAAATTGGAAAAAATGAAACTATTTCATTTGCTACCGTATACTCTTTCACAAGCGGAGCTGCTGAAGTCTAGAAAAAAAATAAGGATAAAGGAAACTCATCACTTTGGCTCCGAAAGCCAAAAGGAAGAAACGAGGAAGACAACAATTAAAGAAATGTGGAGTTAAAAATTCTATTTCCAAAAAATCATTTTTGATGTCAAGAATGATTACATAATTTTGACTATACTTGGAGGGCTTATGTTCGAATCCACCTTGAGGACACCCAATTCATTTCGTAGGCGAACCACATTGCTTAGGGAATACCCTAAATTTCCATGGAGTTCTTCTTTCTCTAGTCTGGGAGAGTCAGGGGTTTCTATTTCCTCACTTTCGCACAGGTGTACCCTGTTGGCATCTTGGCATGGCCCCTCAGGAAAAGGGTAGCTCGGGCCTCGCTTCGTGAGATGGGGGGACAAGGGTTTGTCCTTTAGAAAAATGAATCTTACTTTAAATCTGTTGTTTCAGAGTCTAGGATAACAAAATATTGTCTTGTCCTTCAATCATCTAGAAGAAGCTGTCAATGCACTTTATTGCATCATAGATGCAAAGGCAATAGAAATAAAATAATGGTAATTTTCTGTTTTATTCATGAAGACTATCTATCGTAATAATTAGATAGAATAGCTTGTACCTTGTCAACTGATAATGAAATAACCAAATCGGGATGAATACCAATTGCTATTACGGGTAAAAAGATACAGATCGAAACAAATAGTTCTCGTGGTCCAGAATCTACAAAAAAAGAGTTTGGAAGATTGAATAACTTTTATCCATAGAACATCTGGCGTGACATAGATAATGAATAAATATGAGTTAATATCATCCCAATTGCCATTACAAAAGTAATTATCTGTCGTATTATCTCTGAGCGACTAACTCCTCTTTTGCCAAGCATTATC
This sequence comes from Amorphophallus konjac, assembly GCA_022559845.1. Lineage (NCBI taxonomy): Eukaryota > Viridiplantae > Streptophyta > Magnoliopsida > Alismatales > Araceae > Amorphophallus > Amorphophallus konjac. The sequence goes on along the minus strand of CM040119.1, from coordinate 123,449,106 downwards.
TCTGTGGAACAGGGGGCTTTTGTTAAAGGCCGATACGTTCTGGATAATGTTGCACTTGCCAGGCAACTGATGATGGATATCAATAGGAAGGTAAGAGGTCATATTGCTATTCTCAAATTAGATATGGCTAAAGCATATGATAGAATGGAATGGGACTTCATTTTTGTTGTTCTGAGAAAATTTGGATTCAGCTCCCGTTTCACTTCTTATATTGTTGTCCTTTCAAACTGTTGGTTCTCTGTGAACCTAAATGGAACCATGATTGGATTCTTTAAATCCAGCAGAGGGATTAGGCAAGGAGATCCCCTTGCGCCATATCCTTTCATTATTGCTTCTGAAGTGCTAAGTAGGGGTCTTTCAAAAATGTTTCAATCTGGGGTGCTGCGGGGTTACAGTGGGCCAAGACAGTCCATACAGGTTTCTCATTTGTTATATGCGGATGACACTCTTATCTTCCTTAATGCCAGTAAGCAGAATATTGTCTCCTTTCAGCATTTTATTGAGAAGTATGAGTTAAGCTCTGGGCAGAAGGTAAACGCTGGAAAAAGCAGTTTTACTCTGTCTTCAAAGCAAGGTTTGCCGACCCGGCCGACCCGGTCTCGGCGCGGGACGGGTTGGGTCGGCCGGGTCTCACAGCGACCCGGTCCGTCCTCTCGGGCTCTCGGCACGTGATTTTTTATTTTTTTAAATTTTTTAATAAAAAATTATTTAAAGATTAAATGTTATATATATTTAAAAATATTAGAATGTAGAGTTTTTTTTGTGATAATAGATCCATACTAAATTACACATAATTAATTATATACAAATAAACATATTACACTGCTTTATTAAACATCCTATTATATATAATACATAAAAAATTCACTTAAATTACTTAATATGTTAAAGTAAACAGTGACATAATAATGACATTCATTCATGAAGTATAAAATACAAAAACTCACTCATCCTCCTCATCTGTGAAGCCCGAATCTCAAAACTCACTAATCCTCGTCATCAGTGGAGCCCGAATCGCAAAATTCATTAATCCTCGTCATCAGTGAAGTCCGAATCCCAAAACTCATCGTCATCAGGTAAGCCCCCCCTCCCCCCTCCACCACCTCCTCCGCCCTCCCACCGTCCCACGCCCAGCCCCAGCGCCGCCCCCTTCCGCCAGCGCCTGTCCCCCACCGCCCCGGTCGGGCTCCCACCGGTCAGATCCATGGTTGGCAGTATCGGCCGAAACCGATACGTTTCGGCTGAAACGTATCGGTTTCGGCTAGTACCGATCCGAAACCGAGCCCCAACACTGTAGCAGGTCCGATACCTAGAAATAATAATTTTTTAATGGTTTCGGACGAAACCATTAAGGGTTTCGGCCGAAACTGACTTGTTTCGGTCCGAAACCGTCCGGTTTCGGCCGAAACCAGAGAGGATCACTATTTTTTTTTTATTTTTTTGAATGGTTCAACCGGTTTCGGCCGAAACCGAAACCGAAACCGGTACGTATCGGTTTCGGTACCGGCTGAAACCGGTACCGAAATCGATACTGCCATCCTTGGTCAGATCTGGCCGGTGGCCGGCCAGATCTGACCGGTGGGAGCCCGACGGGGGCGGTGGGCGCCGGTGGCCTCCACCACCTCCTACGCCCTCCCACGCGCAGCCCCACTGCCGCCCGGCCCCCCAACCGGCCACCCTCTATTTAATTTAAAAAAAATTTCAAAGGAGGAGGACTTACCTCCGATCGCCGTGCACCGCCGCTCGCCGGTCGCCGCCGTCCACCGCCGCTCCGGGACCTCCACCGCCGCTCAGCGCCCAGCTAGCCACGGCCTGCCTGGAACGCCGGCCCGTTAAATGGCCGGACCGGCACGAGCGGGCCGTCCCCCACGTACCAGCTCGTCCCGTCCACGGACCGGTCTGGTACGTGGCGGGACGGACGGGTCGGTGCGGGCCAGTCCGACCCGGCCACGACCCACGCCCCGCCCGACCCGCTAGGCGCCTGGGTCGGGGCGGGTCGGGCCGACCCGGCCCGATCCGTCAAACCCTTGAAGGCTTCCCTTTCTCTCATACAATCCATCCAAACTTTAACCGGATTCAAGTTCCTGGCAGATGAATTCCGCTACCTTGGTATCCCTGTAAAAAAAGGGAGATACAATTGCTCTGACTTCAAATACCTTATTGATAAAGTTCAGTTGAGGCTTGAAGGTTGGCAATCCAAGATGTTGTCCCAGGCAGGGAGACTTGTACTCATCAATGCAGTGCTTCGGAGTATGCCAATATATTTGGCCTCTGCATGTTTTATTCCGAAAATAGTCATAAATGCAATTGATAGACTCTGTGCAAACTTTTTTTGGCAGGGTGCTGAAGGTGTGAGAAGGCGGAATTGGGTAGTCTGGAAGGAAATTCAAAAACCCAGGGCTGAAGGGGGTCTCGGAATCAGAGATCTTTATTGGGTTCAGGTTGCATTGGCGGCCAAAGCTTTGTGGAATGTTATCCATGGATCATCTCTCTGGTCAAAGTATGCCAAGCAGAGGTTTATCAAAACCCATCTCTCAGAATGTATGAAGCCTTTTCTTGTTGGTATGCCATCTGTTGTTTTCGATCAAGTGAAGAATCTCATTATCAGTAATTCCCGGTGGTTCTTAGGGGATGGGGCAGATATTGATTTTTTTAGGGACAATTGGACTGGTAATGGGCCTATCTTGCATTAAGCTTTGGCCTCCGAGACCATTAGCCAGCAAGCCATCCCCTTTGCATCTGTTAGAGAGGTCCTGCTGTATCCTCATCATGCTGCCTGGTCGCTGCTCAATTCAGAATATCATCTACCTAATTCCCAACTAAACAATGCAGCAGATGAATGGGTTTGGACTGGCATTGCCAGAGGGGACTTCTCTGTTAAGTCTGCATACAATCTTCTCCGCACTAGTGGAATTAACAGGCGGTCTTGGACTAAACTATGGCACTCTTCTATCAACCCCAGGGCAGCCTCTTTTGTCTGGAAGTTAATACACCGAGCTGTGCCAGTGGACAGAAGGGTGGCCGACTGTGGTATCCCCCTTGTTTCCAAATGCAGTTGCTGCCAAGTCCCTGCTCAGGAGGATTTGAATCACCTTTTCATCTCTGGAGAACTTGCAACTGAGTTGTGGTCGTGGATTCATCCATTGATCAGTGTGAAGGTAAACCTTAGTAATCAAATTACCATCCGGTGCTGGAAGTTCTTAACTGCCACTAACATGAAATCAGCCTTCAGTTTCATTGGTTTATATGCTGTCATTCTTATGCTGTGGGGTATTTGGAAGCATAGATGTGCAATCAAGTTTGAAAATGAGACTCCTATAGGTGACATTAAGAAAAGCATTGTTTCTTCCATTTCTTATGCTTTGGAAAAGATGTGCTTCCATCTTCCCCTGTCTCCAGCTCATGCCAGCAGGCTAGCTTATTATCATTTCTTTCCCCGGGTGGAGTTTAAACGGCCAATCTTGGTGCTTCGCTGCTTGGCAATGGACCGGCTGACTTTACATGTTGATGGGGCTTCGAAAGGTAACCCAGGGCTGTGTGGAGGAGGGGGCTGCATTCGTGATGCCAATGGCAATATGCTAATCGGCTTTGCCTTCCATTATGGCAGTGGCAGTAGCTTTTTTGCTAAAGCCAGGGCCTTGCATGATGGGTTATCCATAGCCAAGCAGAGTGGATTAAATATAGCAGCAGTGTTTTCAGATTGTGCTTTGCTTGTCGAAGCAGTTCACAATGGAGTGGCTCCTAATTGGACTGTTTTGCCTTGGTGGAGGAAAATTTTGGAACTCCTCCGCGATTGTAGAAGTATGGTGCAGCATGTGTATAGGGAAGGCAACCAAGTTGCCGATGCCTTGGCATCATTTGCCTGTGGTATTCAGGACAATATTATTTTCACACATATGAGAGACCTCCCGCTAATGGCAAGGGGGGCGCTCAAGATGGATAAGGTAGGATTGCCCACATTGCGAAATTGTAATTAGTCTAGTGGGCAACCTTTCAAGTTTTTTCGTTTATTCCTTTTGGTTGTTCATACAGGGGTATGCCCCGAAGTCATTGTATTCATTCTTTCTATTAATAAAATAGGACCACAGGATTAGTCTGGGGCAGTGAGAACATTCTCCCCTTCTGGGGGAGGGTGCGCTCGATCAGATATTGATCCTGTCGGTTGGTTCTTTGCTTAAAAAAAAAAAATTCTATCACAACTTGTTCCCCCCCAAGAAAAAAAAGGCAGCACCAATAAATCCATGAGGAGAGTAATTGTAAAATAGCTCCATTAAGTCCTGTGTTGGTTATTGAACCAATTCCTATAATTGTGAAACCCATGTGAGATATGGAAGAATAGGCTATTCTATTTTTTAAATTGCGTTGACCGAGAGAGGCTGAAGCGGCATAAATTATTTGTATTGTTCCCACTATTACCAACCATGGGGAAAATATGGAATGAGCATGGGATAAAAATTCCATATTGATCCGAATCAATCCATATGCTCCCATTTTTAATAAGATTCCGACTAGAAGCATACATGTACTGTAATGTGCTGCCCCCATGGGTATCTGGTAACCATGTATGTAGGGGTAAAGTCGGCGACTTGACAGCATAAGCAATAAGAAAGTCAAAATATAATATTATTTCCAATGCTACAGGATACGATTGATTAGCTAATGTTTCAAAATTTAATGTTGGTTCATTGGAAATAATAGATGCACTAATAGGCATGCCGGTGCTTGTATGGCAGCTCTAGATGGATTTTCTTCGAAAAAAGATAATGGATTGCACCACCAACTCTATAAAATAAATAGAAATAGCACAATTAGTAAAGGAGGAGGAGAAGTTCATCATCCTCATAAAGAAATAAAAAAAATCAGTGCACCAGGTTAAAAGCACTTCACTCCATTTTCCAACAATCTAAAGAAATTCCTAGAATTAATTGGCTCCCATTATAAATGAAAGAAATGGCTCTTCAACAAATGCTCTGAACATAGATTTTACTTATTGAGAAGATACTAGTATAGTAACCAATTGGATTTTTTTTTCTAATTGGTTACCATCTGTGGTCGCCCGGTGTGGTTCGTTTCCCTCTGGGAGGTGGAGGGCCCAACACCTCCCCTTTTTGGGGCGTAGCAGGGGCGAGTGGAAGTGGGGCTTCAATGGCGACTCCAGCAGTTCCCAGGCACCGTGTAGTGCCCGTCTACTACCGTTGCGGTCGAAGAGGGCACATTCGATGCACTAGCATTGTACCGGAGTGTGGTTGCTTGACGGAGGGGATCCAAGGTGGGCATGGGAGTACCTCAAATGCTGAGGCCGTCAAGATGGGAAGACTCGTTTTGATGTCTCAGGCTAGGACGGGGGTCAGCATCGACGCCGGGTGCTTTCCGCCAAATAGCATGTCGGAGTAGATGGCATGGCCAGCTAGATGTCTTTGGGTCTTTCCCCTCCAAGGGGGTATGGATGCGGAGGCAGTGTGGCAACTTCTGGATAAGAGGTGGACTTTGGGCGGTCCGTGGGAAGTTAGAAGAGTGCACAAGGACGGCCTGCTAGCAGTTTGCACCTATGCAGAGGGAGTGAAACTAGTGGTAGATGCGGGAGTCTTGGCTAGTAGAGGAGCCATCTTCCGAGTCCAAGCTTGGAACTCGGAGAGGGGAACCTATCCCAACCCGGATAGGACGTTTCTCTGGGTTAAATTTGTAGGCGTGTCGATTGTTCTCCGTCATGAAGCCAGTTTGGGGATCCTTGCTCTACGCTTTGGAAGGGTATAGGCTGGCTCCCTTTTGATCGTGCCAGATGGGAGGGTCAATTGTGTGGAAGTCTTGGTCCAGGTCGCGGCGCCTGACTCAATTCCTCCGGTCATCTTCTTTGTTGTCGGGGAGATGGAATATATTGTCAGAGTGTCGTCTCCGCTGGCGACACAGAAGGTGTAGTGGGCCCAGCTGTCGGAGCTAGGGTAACACGGTCGTAGGTTGGAGGAGGAAGACGAAGTATGGGCGGGCGATTCAATTTCGAATCGCACCATTTTCCGGACTAGGTCGGCTTTTGGGGTCGATTTTATTGTGCCGTTCCAGGCGTTTCAGGTCGTAGGCGCTTTGGCTGGTGTGAGCAGTGATGGCCCGACCCATCTCACATCCGGGGCGGTTCGTAGCAGAGACATGTTTCTAAATCCATTAACCCACAGCTTACTTGATTTCCGGCGCCGTGGGTTAATGGGTCTGATGGGACCAGTCTTGGGTTTTCACTGTCGCCCATTTTTTGTGGGGGTGCAGGGCATCTTGGAGGCTCCTAGGGTGCCGGACGGTTCTTCCTCACTGGCGGAGCTCCTCTTTGGTGTCGCTCCGATGACGGTGACGACACAGGCGATCGAGTGCGTTGACCCATCGAGGACTTTCGGACCAGTCGTGCGTCAGGCTGGGTCTGGAAGCTTGTGGTTGGCTGGAGCAGTCGTCTCTGGGCGAGAGGCTTGGCTGTTGGGATGGGGGAACCTGTGAAAGTCCGCTCTAAGGCTCTGCTGATAGAGACGGTATCGATGGTCGACTTTCCCTCGAGGACTTCCGGGCCAGTCGAGCTTCTGGCTGGGTTTGGGAGCTTTGCTGTAGCGGGAAGCATAAATGTTGGGGCCGAGGTCCCTATCACCTCATCCTCTCTCAGTTTGGCTTCGTTGGGAGCTGCATCAGTCAGGCTACCTTCTTCTCTTTGGGGCCTTATCAGATATGTTGGTGTTGGTAGCCGGGTGTAGGGGTGGCAGGTGATGGTGAGTCAGCTGGATTAGGACAAGGCTGTAGAGCCTCTTGCGGCTGATGAAGTGGCTGTGGGGGGTCATCCTTCCTTGTTGTTGGTGCCATACCAGGTGCTTATCAGCTGGGGTTCTGGAGGTCCTATTGGGCTGGAGTTAGTGGTTGAGGGGGATGGAGGGGAAGCACCTATGTTTCCATATGGAGATGGGCGGAGAGGCAGGGTTTCCTTGAGGATGAAGTGAGGGAGATGCTGGGGACAGTGGGAAAGATGGTAGGGGAATAGGTGAGGGAGGTGGCGATTAAGGTGGGCATCCCTTATGCAGCCACGGAGAAGGACGTGAGCGCCCCTTCTTTAAAATCAAGAAGAGATGGGGAGCGACTATTAGAGCCTAGGTGAAGGCGGACATGGGAGGAGAGGAGGGTGGGGAGGAGGGGGACATCCCAAGTTTTCAATGAGGATCGTCTAATAGAATGTGAGGGGGCTTGGGGGGGTGGAGAAGAAGAGGAGGGTGAGGGAGCTGATCAGGAGATGCAAAATTGATATTCTCTGCATCCAAGAGACCAAGTGTGAGGGGGATGCTGTTGCTCTTATGAGAGAGATTGGAGGCGGTAGGTTGTCTATGGGAGTTGCTTCCCTAGCGGTGGGTAGGTCTGGGGGGATTATGATACTTTGGAACCCTTATGAGGTGGAGGAGGTAGGGTTGGACAGACAGGTGAGTAGGTGGGCCATCTCCTTACACTTCAGGTAGTTGTGGGATGGCTTCTCCTGGGACTTTAGCAAGTTGTATGGCCCTCAGTCTAGGGAGGAGAAGCGGCTGCTGTGGGATGATTTACTGCACAACCACCTCTCCTCTGGTTTGCCCCTGGTGTGTTGGTGATGATTTTAATGTAGTGGTTGCTCCTTGGGAGAGGACGGGGGAAAGTTTACTCTTAGGTGAGATGGAGGACTTTTCAGATTTCATTGAGAGGACAACTTTGGTGGATGTTGGTATGGCTCATGGTCGGTTCACTTGGTCCAACCTACGGGCAAATGCTTCTTGCTTTAGGTTGGATAGATTCTTAGTGTCTATTGATTGGGAGGATCATTTCCCAGATGTGCAGGCGCTTCCTTTGGCGAGGTCTACTTCGGATCACAAGTCTATCCTTTTAAAGACCAGTCGTGTATTTGACAGGCGTCATTGCTTCGGGCTTGAGAAGTATTGGGTCAGGGAGGCTGATTTTATGGAGACTGTCTCTGGTGCTTGGAATGTTAAGATTAGGTTCACCTCTGCTATGGCTACTCTTGTTAGGAAGCTATAGGGTACTGCTCAGGGCTCAAGACATGGGTGGTAGATAAAACACCCCCAGGGAGCGTGACGAAGGACAGGATTCTCCGTCAGGTTGAGGGGCTGGATTGTCTTGAGGAGGTAGGTCTTATGGATGAGGAGGATAGGAGTCTCAGGAACTCCTTGAGGGCTCAATTTGATTAGATCCTCTCTAGGGAGGAGATCTACTGGAAGTAGACATCGAGAAACAGATGGATTAAAGAAGGTGATAGGAGCACTGCTTATTTCTAGTGCATTGCTTCAGGGAGGAGGAGGGTCAACACCATCACTTGCATTAGGGTGGGTGACCTCTCCTCCTCTTTTGAGGAGGATATCAGGAGGCAGGCTAGAGATTTTTATTCAAGGCTGTTCACTGAGGATGAGCATTGCAAGTCGAAGATTTCAGATGACTTACTTCTTTACCTATCCACTGAGGAGAGGGATGTTATCTCCCAGAGTTTCTCAGAGGAGGAGGTTCAGCAGGCGGTTTTCTCACTTATAGAGGACAGAGCTCCTCGGTCGGATGGCTTCCCTTTGGCATTCTTCTGGAAGTGTTGGGAAGTCATCAAGGATGATTTATTGGGTACTGTGAGGGAGTTCTAGGAGGGGAGGGCTCACTTGGAGGGGATTAATAAAACTCTCTTAGTACTTATTCCTAAGAAGCCAGGTGCACAAGAGTTTCGCGACTTCAGACCCATTAGTCTACTGAATGGCTCGTACAAGATCATCACTAAGGTGCTGGTAGGGAGGTTGGTTGGGGTGATGGACAGGTTGATCAGTAGCTTCCAAGTAGCTTTCATAAGGGGGAGACAGATCTAGGATAATTTTTTTGATTGTTTATTTGCTATGAAGACTCAGAGGAAGAAAGAGGTGGTCCTGACGCTGGACTTTGAGAAGACCTATGATAGGGTAAATTAGTAGTGTCTGTTTGATGTGCTGGAGAAGATGAGTTTCAGGGAGAGATGGATTGGTTAGATCAAGACTTGTATTTCTTCAGCCTCCTTTGCGGTCTTTTTCAATGGGAAGTTGTCGTCCTCTTGCTTTAGTGGGAGGGGGGTCCGTCAGGGGGATCCTATGTCTCCCCTCCTCTTGGTGTTAGTGGCTAATGTTTTGAGTAGGGTGACAGAGAGCAGAGGTACCTGGTATGATCAGGGGGTTTTAAGTTGACAGAGAGGGCCCTACTCTTTCTCACTTGCAGTATGCAAATGACACCATCCTTTTCCTAACTGAGGGAGAGCAACGACTTTACATGGTTAGGCTTTTGTTGGAGCTGTTGGAAGAGGTGACCGGCCTTAAAGTGAAACTTCAATATGAGCTTGTTAGTGGGGTTGAGTTTGGAGGAGTGGCCTTCGGAGGGCGGCTTGCATTATTGGGTGCAAGATAGGGGAGTTCCTTATCTCGTACCTTGGTCTTCCCCTGTCTCTGAGTGCTCTTCATTGTGCATATTGGCTTTCGATTGTTCAGAGATATGAGTCCAGGCTGGTAGGTTGGAAGGCAAGACTGCCATCTTGTCTTGTGTAGATCTATTTTAGATAGTCTTCCTATCGATTCTCTCTTTGTTCCGGATCCCGAAGGCAGTGACCAAGAAGATTGAGTCGATTCAGGAGGAGGTTTTTCTGGCATGGTAGTTGAGGGAGATGCAGGGGGTGGCATGACATTACTTGGGGGAGGGTGGTTATGGGCAGGAAAGTGGGAGGGTTAGGGATCAAAGATGTGAGGAACTTTAATTTTGCCCTCTTGTGTAAGTGGTTGTAGAGGTTGGGGGCAGGAGAGGATGGGCTGCAGACGCAGGTGATCCTATATAGATACTATGGGAGGAGGAGAGTTTGGGACTTGGGTCCTATCCTTTAGCACATGATATGTAGCGTCCCCGGATTTCGGATTGTGTTCTCGCGGGTACAGGATCGTGTTTCCGCGGTTATCGGATTGTGCCTGGCAGATGTGCGGATACTGAATGTTGGATCTTCGGATCTCCAAAATAATAAATATTAAGTCCTTTGGAGTTGACGTGGCGTAACAGGCGAGTTATGCAGTTCTCGGGGTCGTCTGAGTTAAATTAGATTAATTTCTAATTTTTGATAAATTTTAAACTTCAAAAAAGGAAAAAAGAAATAACTAAAATATAAAAACCTATATAAACCCCCACCCCCTTCCCTCTCCTCATTCTCTCCCTCTCTTCCTCCGTTTCTCTCCTCCCTCTCCTCCATCCTCCGGGCGGCCGACAAAGATTGTGGAGGGCGAGGAGGCTGGGCGACGGCAGCTGTAGATGGCGAGGACGGGAGCGGGATCGCGGGGTGGAGCGACGGCGGCTCGTTCGCGGAAGTAAAGGATCGGCCGTGGAGGATTTGGCATTTGGTCGCGGAATTGGCGTTTTCAGCGCGGGAAACCTTCGTGAAAGGTAGGGGGATGGATTCCGACCGTTCCTAGTGAATTTCCCTGCGGTTTCGTGCCAAGGTGAGACCGAGAGTGGGTTTATTTCGCGTTTGGGGAAAAACCATGCTTGGGGTTCGAGTGGCGGATTTCGACCGATCCGAGCCGTGATTCGTTGTTAGATTCTTTTTATTTGTGCTTTGGATGGCTGGGAGTGTTTCCCTAATGTTTTCCCCCCTCGTAGGAGGCGAGTGGGGGGTAGATTCAAACCTCTGATTGAGGTTCTATCAGGGCAAACCCCACAGAGATCGATGGCCGTTGGGATTGGAAGTTCTGCCCAGTTGGGCGACCAGGTTTATGGCCGCCCAGGGTTGATGCCCAGTTGGGCAGCCAAGTTTCTGGCCGCTCAGGTCTCTGGGCGGCTAGGGATGTGGCTGCCTAGTGTGCTAGGTGGCCAGGTTTCTTGCCGCCCAATGGGGTGCTAGGTGGCCAGGTTTATGGCCGCCCAGGGATTTGGCAGTCTAGACGGCTAGCCCTCTGGCCGCCTAGGTGTTGGACGGCCAGGGAGCTGGCCGCCCAGTGTGCCATGGCCCAAGTATGTTGGGCGGCCAGAGAGGTGGCCGGCCATGAAATTTTGACAGCCAGACTTGTGATAGCCCTGATTCGAAGTGCCGAGTGTCCCTCGTGATCCTGTGTTCCGCGGAAGGTTATTCCTACGTAATCGTGTGTTTCCGCGGAGGGTTATTCTCGCATAGTCCTGTGTTCCGCAGAAGGTTGTTCCCGCGTAGTCTTGCGTTTCGCAGAGGGTTATTCTCGCATAGTCTTGTGTTCTGTGGAGGGTTGTTCCCGCGTGACCCGTGTAGGCCGGTGACCGTTGGTTTGCTGTCCGGCCTTGTGTTTTGGTGGTTTGACAATGTGGAGTTGTGTTGTGTTCCCCGGTTGTGTTTGTGCGTGTGTGTGAGCTGGTGGTACTCCGGTGGTTTCCGTCTCAGTTGTGAGTTCTTACCTTGAGTGACCCCCCACTAGTCGTAGTCTTGTTATGGCGCGTGGGCGTTGACCCTCTTGGGATTGATGGAGAGCTTTTCTTATTGAGAAGGTTTTTAGGCTGGTTCCCATAGGCCTCCTACTGTTACAGCCTGAGTCCGGGCTAGGGGGAAAACTAGCTAGAGGACTTGACGTTGAGCAGTTAGTCTGTGTGTGCACACGTGGTTGGGGGCTTCAGATGCGTGCTGACGAGTATGACCCCAGCTAGTCCTTGTTAGTGGCGAGCAGTGTTCGTATGTCTCAGTTGCCGCGTTGAGCTGAGCGGGAGACACCTGTGACGCGGTATAAGACGTCAGTGGATGCATCCGATTTTGCTTCTAGTGGTAATTCTCCTGTCATCTGCGACGTAGTTTCTCTCGACGGTTGAGGGTGTGATTTTTCGACAGTGAGGTCGTGTTCTTCCTGATGGTTGAGGTCGTGCTTCCCCCGATAGCCAGGTCGGGGCTCTTTGACACGTGCAGACTTGGTACGTCTGGTTTGCTTACGGACGTGGGTCGCCTGCTTGAGGCTTGTGCGACTAGTAGCTTAGTTATGCTTATTTATTTTCCGTCAATTACTGTACTGTCTGCATTTATTATTCATTCTTGTTTATTGTTATTTCGTAGTGGTGGGGATCCACGGACCCCTACTGAGTCAGTGAGATGAGGCTCTGTCACACCCCGACGCGGAATATCGGAACGCAGCAGTTATATACATTCATGATAAACAGAGCAATAACGGAAATAAAAGAACATAACTGCACAGAGAAAGAATTACTCCGAAGATACCAATTATAAATGAGAGAATAAAATATCTCCAACAACAACAACCTCCTACATCACGACCTGAAGAAAAGGAAATAAAGAAAAAGATTACAACTCTTAACGACAGCTCTTAATGACATCACTAGCAACGACTCATTAAACCACTAAGTGACCATTCCACAATTCTACCAAGACAACTATCAAAATCACATCTAACGGGACCACTCCGGGTCTTCACTCTTGCCCATCCCCGTCCGTTTGCGTTTCATCACCGGAGCTACCTGAAATGGGGGAAAACTGGGTGAGCGAACGCTCAGTAGGTAATAGCAGGCAAATTTTAAGTAATTAACCACTTTAATTAAATGTCATGCGAATAAAGGGATGATAAGACAAAACTAACATATGAAATGATGGAATGAAAATAATAGAATGAGTTGAACAGAGATATATCATTTCCAGGAAAATGGCCGATCAAGCACGCAAACAGGCAAGTCATACAGAGGTAATTTCCATATAGGAATTTAATAACTTGTAAAAATGTATAGGAAAAATGAATGTCATAGACAACACGCTAGTCATGTACTCGGTGTAATGCCTCACCATGTCATTACAACTCTCCGGGACACTAGTACTTTTCGGGCGCTCCTCCCAGGACCAGACCGGACCCTTATAATGGGAGAGTGGTTCAGGAAGACATGGTTCTAATTGACGGACATAACATTCCGAAGAGTAGTAGCTTTCGATACTTAGGGTCTATCATACAAGAGAATGGGGAGATTTATGATGACGTTACACATAGGATTAAGGCAGGCTGGTTAAGATGGAGAAGTGCATCAGGTGTCCTTTGTGATCGTCGTATGCCTGTGAAACTCAAAGGGAGGTTTTATAGAACGGCTGTGAGACCTGCTCTGTTATATGGTACCGAGTGTTGGGCAGTACGAAAGGAACACATCCACAAAATGTGTGTAACAGAGATGAGGATGTTGAGATGGATGTGTGGCAAGACTAAGAAAGACAAGATTAGGAATGAGCGCATCCGTAAGGACTTAGGGATAGCTCCAATTGATAGTAAAATGAGAGAAAATAGACTCAGGTGGTTTGGACATGTGTTTCGTCGCCCTAACTCAGCGCCGGTTAAAAGATGTGATCAAATCTTAGTGGATGCTAGCAAAAGAGCTCGAGGAAGGCCTAAAATGAGATGGTGCGATGTTATTAGGAAGGATATTAGTTCCTTGAGTTTAAATATGAATATTGCACTTGATAGAAATCTTTGGCGGAACATGATTCATGTAGCCGACCCCAATTAATTGGGATAAGGCTCTGATGATGATGATGATGATGATGGCATTGATTTGGTGGATCCAAGATTCCAAGTGACCATCTTAGACATTCATTGAATTCTGCCAGGAATTCCAAGGTCAAGCTATTTAACTTATCATCTAGGACCAAGTGACATTTCAATAATTGAAATGAAGCCATGAGATTAAGGGGAATAAAGCACTCAAGACATACTCATGAAAACAAGCCCCGGACAAGTTGCGGTCATGAGAGGGCCGCCAAGATGAATTAAAATGGTCTATACTGGACCGTAAAGGTCAAAACTGACCATCGGGACGAAGCTCAACGTTGAAGGAAGAAACGGTCAGAGAGGGGTCGCAATCATGATAAAGACGGTCCCCGCTAGGCCACTTAAAACAAAAACGGTCCACGGCTGGCCGCAACTAGGTTGGGCCCAACAATGGTTTACCAGTCGACTCAGCTAATCCTTGGTCAGCCTGGATATGGTGGAACCAGACCAGGGTCCAATCCACACGTCCCAGATCAAACCCAAGGGCTCAGGTAGACTTACACAAGGCTAGGTCGACTGGAATCAAGGGAAAGTCGACCGACAAACTTGGCACACAGGCCAGGACAAAATCATAAATGCGGTCGTCAAGTGGCCGCACCCTGGAACATGGCGGTCTACCTTGGGCCGCTATTAGAGGGTAGCGGTCCCAGAAGGGCCGCATTTAACCAGACAGTCCCGATTCCGGGCTGTAAACAAGTGGTCTGATCGAATCGATCGATACAGGGTTGGGGGTACAACCTGCCCGGCGTCCTAGTGGGAATCCTAGACTCGCGGGGTCTTATGGAGGTCTCATAATGGAGGTCCTAGTCCGATGGAAGGAGTATCCGGCGGAGAGTCCCAACCATTACAAGATTAAGGGCTAATAAAACATCGGAAAACAGTGTATAACGGTCAGCCAGCACCGCCGGAGTGGTGTGATTGTCAAATAACCTAATAAATTAAAATATTTTTTTTTCTAATATCCATTAACAATGAAGTAATAATTTCAAAATCGAAGGCTTTTATATGTGACAAGAGAAGCAAGAAAATTAGATATGATTGGGGATGACCATAGTTAAATCAGGTATTACAAATGTTCCATTCAATCTATTTATTTAATTTGTTTCCATCCTACACACACCGTCTAAACAAGGTGAACACAATTGATAAAACAACGAGTTGGATAAAACCCATAAGTAAATGGCGGTCTGCCGCGCAGCCGCTAGTGATCATAAACGGTCAGAATCTGGCCGCAACCCAACCTTTGCGGTCTGTCGCGAGGCCGCGAGCATGCAACGAGTTTCAACATTTCAAAAGGTGAAAAACGGTCTATCGCGAGGCCGCCCAGGGTCAGAGGCGGACCAGGCGGTTCCTGGTGCGACCGCAACCAAGACGCCACGTCTGGCCTATGGCGAGCTCCGATAGACCTCGATTTCAACATGAAATTCACGCAGTACAGTACGTAAAAATTGGGCAAAAAGCTATGAACAAGAAGAGGACAAGAAGGCGCACGACATAGCATGAATAATTAGGATTTGAGCCTGCTATAGTCTAGCATTAATCCAAATAAATGGGAACTAGCGAGTTCGGTGCCCTAATCGACATGCTTTCACTAAAACAAGAATTACGCATGATATACGGTACGAAAATTGGGGCTTTTAGTATCAAAAGAAAGGGGACTCGAACACGCTTCCAATGGTATATTCTTTTTAGGGTTTAGTCCACTATCACCTACCTTAATCGAAGATCAAAGGGAATGCTGGACACTCGAATCCGCACGAACTCCACGCTCCACAACCTCGACGATTCCTCTCTCGAACGTGCTCCTCGCCGGCCGCCTCAGCAAATAGGGGTTCTAGGTCGGGCTAGGGTTAGTTTTATAGGAGGCAATTCGACTTAGGGGGCGAGATAAGGCTGGGAAAGAGTCCCACGAACTCGACGCGCGCGGGAATCGCGCATTGACCAAGTCGCGTCGCCTCTTGCTCAAAATTGAGTTCCTAGGGTTAGGGTTTTCGCGTGGAATGAGAGGGGAAACGGGCTATCCATCAAGGCCGTTCGAATGGGCCTGGTTTGGGCTCAAATGATCGAGATTTGGGCTCGAATTAAGCGATCTAAGGTCAGGTTGGTTTAAACTCGATTTTAGCCCTAATTCCGTTGATTCGGCTTGATAGAAATTTTATTTAGGGTTCGACCAAGAAGACAAAGTGTCTGAAAATTAGGTCCTCTACTTGATTATGAATTTTTTTGATTTTTTATAAATTAGTTAAAACTTCACCTAAAGGAAATTCTCAAATTAATAGTAAATAATTTTCTTAGTTATTATCTTTTATATTATTTAATTAATTCTCGGGGTGCTACACCCTCCCCCACTTTAAGGAATTTGGTCCTCCAAATTCACTGCACTTGTCGAAGTGGGGATAAACAAGATTACCGACCTTAAAATAGATCAGGGTACTGCTCCCGGATAGCTTCTTTAGATTCCCAGGTAGCTTTTTCGGTTCTACACCTACTCCACTGAATCTTGATCATCGGTATGGACCGATTCCTGAGTTGCTGTTGCTTCCTGTCCAAAATCTTGATGGGTCTCTCCTCATAAGTCAAATCTTCTTTCAACTCTAGATCCGCATGTTGAATGATGTGCGCGGGGTCGTAAACATATTTTCGCAGCATAGACACATGGAAAATATTATGTACTCTAGATAACTGGGGTGGCAAAGCTAACCTGTAAGCAACTTCTCCAACTCTCTCCAGAATCTCAAATGGGCCAATATATCTCGGACTTAGCTTACCACGAATGTCAAACCTTCGAACTCCTTTCATAGGCGAAACTTTCAAAAATACATGCTCGCCTACTAGAAACTCCAAGTCTCTCCTTCTATTATCTGCATAGCTTTTCTGTCTTGACTGTGCAACTTGCAGACGATCTCAGATAACCCGGATATTCTTGGATGATTCTGAAATGAGATCCGGTCCTAGTCATTGCTTCTCGCGTACCTCATTCCAGTACAAAGGTGATCGGCAACTCCTTCCATAAAGAGCCTCAAACGGTGCCATCTGGATACTGGACTGGTAACTGTTATTGTAGGCAAATTCTATTAGGGCCAAATGTTCGTGCCAACTACAACCAAAGTCGATCATGCAAGTCCTTAGCATATCTTCGACAATCTGATTAGTTCTCTCGGTTTGCCCGTCCATCTGAGGATGAAAAGCAGTACTGAAGTTTAGACGGGTTCCCAAGGACTCCTGTAACCCTCTTCAAAAATGTGAAGTGAATCTGGGATCTCTGTCTGACACAATATTCACAGGTACACCATGTAATCTTACAACTTCCTTCTTATACAAAGCAGCCAAAACATCTACTGTCCACTTCGACTTAATGGACAAGAAATGCACAGATTTAGTCAACCTATCCACAATTACCCATATTGCATCGAAGCCTCCACAAGTTTTTGGTAAGTCCATTATAAAATCCATGCCGATGCTCTCCCACTTCCATCGTGGTATATCGAGCGGTTTTAATTTTTCGACAGGTCTGAAATGCTCGGTCTTCACTTGTTGGCATACCAGACATCTACTTACGAATTCTGCCACTTCTCGTTTCATATTTGGCCACCAAAAGGTCCTCTTTAAATCTCGGTACATCTTAGTGGCTCCAGGATGAATAGTATACTTGGATCTATGGGCTTCTTCAAGGATCTTGTTCTTTACTTCGGCTAAATCAGGGACGCATGTTCTTCCCCGGAATAACAACCTGTCATCATCAGCCAACACGAAATCTGGTCTATTACTTAGACTTCCTTTGATCTCTATTAACACTGGATCGTTATCTTGCAGGGTCTTAATTTTCATCAACAGCTCGGGACGAAGCTGAAACTGAGCGATCATGACCCGATCCTTACTAACATTAAGGTCTAGACTAGCCAACTGCTCTAGCAATCTCTATTCTTGCAACAAAAGACTAGACAACTTTACTATTGGCTTGCGGTTCAAAGCATCAGCCACTACATTACCCTTCTCAGGGTGATACTCTATGGAGAAATCAAAATCTTTCAAATACTCAAGCCATCTTCTCTGCCTCATATTAAGCTCTTTCTGAGAGAATAAATACTTCAAGTTCTTATGATCAGAAAATACAGTAAAAGTCTCTCCATACAAGTAATGCCTCCAAATCTTCAAGGCGAAAACCATTGCAACGAGCTCTAAGTCATGGACATGATAGTTCTCTTCATGCTTCCTCAACTGTCTAGAAGAATAGGCTATCACCCTGCCATGCTGCATAAGCACACAACCTAGGCCAATGCCCGAGGCATCAGTATAGACTTCAAATCCTCCTTCTCCAGAAGGCAAGGCCAAAACAGGGGCAGTGGTCAAACATTCTTTCAAGGTCTGAAAACTTTGTTCACAGTCTTCCGACCACTCGAATTGGTTCTCCTTACGGGTCAATCTGGTCAGAGGTACTGCAATCTTGGAGAAATCCTTAATGAATCTCCGATAGTAACCTGCTAGGCCTAGAAAATTTCTCACTTCGGTTACATTCGCAGGCCTATCCCAGTTTCTCACTGCCTTTACTTTAGAGGGATCTACAGAGATTCCATCTTTAGAAATAATGTGTCCTAGAAGAGACACTTCTTGCAGCCAGAATTCACACTTACCAAACTTGGCGTACAACTGCTGGTCCCTTAATATCTGTAACGCCATCCTCAAGTGTTCTGCATGCTCCTCCTTGCTCTTGGAGTATATTAAAATATCATCGATGAAAATCACGACCCATTGATCTAAGTAGGGCCAGAACACACTATTCATCAGCTGCATAAAGGCTGCAGGAGCATTCGTTAGACCAAAAGGCATTATAGCAAACTCGAAATGTCCATACCTGTTACAGAATGCCGTTTTAAAAATATCTTCATCCTTGATCCACAACTGATGATACCCCGATCGCAGATCAATCTTGGAAAAATACTGTGCTCCTGCTATCTGATCGAATAACTCATCTATTCTCGGCAATGGATACTTTTTCTTGACAGTAAGTTGGTTCAGTTGACGATAATCAATGCACAACCTCAGAGAGCCATCCTTCTTCCTTACAAACAACACTGGGGCTCCCCACGGGGATGTACTCGAACGAATAAACCCCTTCTCAAGCAACTCTATTAATTGCTCTTTCAATTCTCTTAACTCTGCAGGAGACATACGATACAGAGCTTTAGAAACTGGAGACGCGCCAGGAACTAGATCAATAGAAAAGACGACCTCTCTCTCTGGTGGAAGTCCTGGCAAATCTTTAGGAAACACATCTGGGAATTCTCGGACAATAGGGATGTCCTCAATCTCCAAATCCTTGTCGGTCAAAGAAATCAACACCAAAAATACCTGAGATCCCTTCCTCAACAACTTCTCGGCCCGAAGTGCCGATATAAGTGGCACAGACTTAGAATGCCTAACCCCGACAAAAGAAAGCTCGGGGTGCCCAGAGAAAGACACGGTGCCCGGTTTACAATGCACGCTAGCCTCATACTTAGCTAACCAATTTGCTCCTAGGATTACATCATAATCTTTCATCTTCATACAGACCAAATCAGCTGGCATATTCAGCCCATTAACCAAAATCTTACTAGAAGGATAATAGTACTTATCGCTGAACCCAAACCAATAGGGGTTGATATTTTCAGTTGAAAGTTCATAAATGCAGGTTTCGCAGATAGAGACTTAGCAAAACTTTGAGAAATAAAAGAATGCGTTGCTTCGGTATCAAAGAGAACAAATGCTGGCTTATCAAAAACAACAAGTGTACCTTCAACTAATCCACCCTCCTCGGTGGCTTCTATCTCGGTTTCATGTAGGGCTTGGAGCTTGCCCTGCCGCTTCTGGCCTCCTTGCGGCTTGCTCGGTGTAGCTTGATCAGACAGGAGAGGACACTCAGGGATACGGTGGTCCCTGCTCCCACAACGCAAACAGGCGCCTAGCTTGCGCCAGCATTCTTCCATCTTGTGACCCGGACGATCACAGTACTTGCAAAGGGCTTTGGATGATGCAACCGAACCTGACTTTTTGTCATCACTTCTCGGCTTATCCTTCCACGAACTAGACCCGCCAGTGGGCCTCTTCTTGCCATTGTTGGGTTTGAAACTCCCAGAACTAGTGGTCATCTCTTTCTTGGTGTTCTTTTCTCGGATCCTCTCAGTCATCTCCATGGTATCTTCGAGAACTTGAGCCTTTCTCAAAATTTCAGCATAAGTGTGGATCTCCAAAGGTGCCAATTGGTTAATATACTGAAGCTTCAATCCATTGAGAAACCTCTTGCCCTTCATCTTTTCCGTAGATACCAAATGCGACGCATAGTGTGATAATCTGGCGAACTGAGCTTCATATTCAGCAACCGATAAGTTCCTTTGCTTCAAAGCAGCGAACTCCGCCGCCTTCTTCTCTTGTACTCTGTCCGAGAAATATTTATTGTTGAAAAGCTCCTCGAACTCTTTCCACGATACCTGCCTATCTCCTAGTGTGGCTTTTTCTGCATCCCACCACGTACGAGCATCACGTTCCAACTGGAAGGTAGTCAAGAGAACGCGCTCCTGGTCACTGCATTGCATAACTTCGAAAATCCGATCCATCTCTTTTAGCCAATGCTCGGCTTCATTAGGATCCGCCGAACCACCAAATCGTGGGGGATTCAATCCTCGGAAATTCCGATGGAGGTCACCGGCTCCATGGTGCGCTCCTCCTCCTTGGGCCACCTGCTGGAAGGCCCGAGTCAAACCCTGCACTGTACACTGCATATCCCTCCATTGCGCACGTTCAGTTGCCATCGGAACAGACTCCTACACGCAGGAAAATTAATTAGAAACAGTCTAGCTAGAATCTTTTAGAGTTTATTAATTAACTCAACCCAAGTCTCTACCCAGTCTCACCGGATCGGATCCTTAGACTTTAACAAGGTCACGGGTTCTATGACACCACTTAGGAACCTAGGGACTTAGAAAACCTAGGCTCTGATACCAGAAAACTGTTACGCCCCGATGCAGAAGATCGGAACACAGTAGTTATGTATATTCATGATAAACAGAGCAATAACGAAAATAAAAGAACATAACTGCACAGAGAAAGAATTACTCCGAAGATACCAATTATAAATGAGAAAATAAAATGTCTCCAACAACAACCTCCTACATCACGACCTGAAGAAAAGGAAATAAAGAAAAAGATTACAACTCTTAACGACAGCTCTTAATGACATCATTAGCAACGACTCATTAAACCACTAAGTGACCATTCCACAATTCTACCAAGACAACTATCAAAATCACATCTAACGGGACCACTCCGAGTCTTCACTCTTGCCCATCCCCGTCCGTTTGCGTTTCATCACCGGAGCTACCTGAAATGGGGGAAAACTGGGTGAGCGAACGTTCAGTAGGTAATAACAGGCAAAGTTTAAGTAATTAACCACTTTAATTAAATGTCATGCGAATAAAGGGATGATAAGACAAAACTAACATATGAAATGATGGAATGAAAATAATAGAATGAGTTGAACAGAGATATATCATCTCCACGAAAATGGCCGATCAAGCATGCAAACAGACAAGTCATACAGAGGTAATTTCCATATAGGAATTTAATAACTCGTAGAAATGTATAGGAAAAATGAATGTCATAGACAACACGCTAGTCATGTACTCGGTGCAATGTCTCACCATGTCATTACAACTCCCCGGGATACTAGTACTTTTCGGGCGCTCCTCCCAGGACCAGACCGGGCCCTTATAATGCGTTGGCATTGATTTGGTGGATCCAAGATCCCAAGTGATCATCTTAGACATTCATTGAATTCGGCCAGGAATTCTAAGGTCAAGCTATTTAACTTATCATCTAGGACCAAGTGACATTTCAATAATTGAAATGAAGCCATGAGATTAAGGGGAATAAAGCACTCAAGACATACTCATGAAAATAAGCCCTGGACAAGTTGGACAAGTTGCAGTCATGAGAGGGCTGCCAAGATGAATTAAAATGGTCTATACTGGACCGTAAAGGTCAAAACTGGCCATAGGGACGAAGCTCAACGTTGAAGGAAGAAACGGTCAGAGAGGGGTCGCAATCATGATAAAGACGGTCCCCGCTAGGCCGCTTAAAATAAAAACGGTCCACGGTTGGCCGCAACTAGGTTGGGCCTAGCAATTGTTTACCAGTCGACTCAGCTAATCCTTGGTCAGCCTGGATATGGTGGAACCAGACCATGGTCCAATCCACACGTCCCAGATCAAACCCAAGGGCTCAGGTCGACTTACACAAGGCTAGGTCGACTGGAATCAAGGGAAAGTCGACCGAAAAACTTGGCACACAGGCCAGGACAAAATCATAAATGCGGTCGCCAAGTGGCCGCACCCTGGAACAGGGCGGTCTACCTTGGGCCGCTATTAGAGGGTAGCGGTCCCAGAAGGGCCGCATTTAACCAGACAGTCCCGATTCCGGGCTGTAAACAAGCGGTCTGATCGAATCGATTGATATAGGGTTGGGGGTACAACCTGTCCGGCGTCCTAGTGGGAATCCCAGGCTCGCGGGGTCTTATAGAGGTCTCATAATAGAGGTCCTAGTCCGACGGAAGGAGTATCCGGCGGAGAGTCCCAACCATTACAAGATTAAGGGCTAATAAAATATCGGAAAACAGTGTATAACGGTCAGCCAGCACCGCCGGAGTGGTGTGACTGTCAAATAACCTAATAAATTAAAATATTTTTTATCCCAATGTCCATTAACAATGATGTAATAATTTCAAAATCGAAGGGTTTTATATGGGACAAGAGAAGCAGGAAAATTAGATATGATTGGGGATGACCATAGTTAAATCAGATATTACAAATGTTCCATTCAATCTATTTATTTAATTTGTTTCCATCCTACACACACCGTCTAAACAAGGTGAACACAATTGATAAAACAACGAGTTGGATAAAACCCATAAGTAAATGGCGGTCTGCCGCACAGCCGCTAGTGATCATAAACGGTCAGAATCTGGCCGCAACCCAACCTTTGCGGTCTGTTGCGAGGCCGCTAGCATACAACGGGTTTCAACATTTCAAAAGGTGAAAACCGGTCCGTCGCGAGGCCGCCCAGGGTCAGAGGCGGACCAGGCGGTTCCTGGTGCGACCGCAACCAAGACGCCACGTCTGGCCTACGGCGAGCTCCGATAGACCTCGATTTCAACATGAAATTCACGCAGTACAGTACGTAAAAATTGGGCAAAAAGCTATGAACTGAAAGAAGACAAGAAGACGCACGACATAGCATGATTAATTAGGATTTGAGCCTGCTATAGCCTAGCATTAATCCAGATAAATGGGAACTAGCGAATTCGGTGCCCTAATCGACATGCTTTCACTAAAACAAGAATTACGCATGATATACGGTACGAAAATTGGAGCTTTTAGTATCAAAAGAAAGGGGACTCGAAGACGCTTCCAATGGTATATTCTTTTTAGGGTTTAGTCCACTATCACCTACCTTAATCGAAGATCAAAGGGAATGCTGGACACTCGAATCCGCACAAACTCCGCGCTCCACAACCTCGACGATTCCTCCCTCGAACGTATTCCTCGCCGGCCGCCTCAGCAAATAGGGGTTCTAGGTCGGGCTAGGGTTAGTTTTATAGGAGGCAATTCGACTTAGGGGGCGAGATAAGGCTGGGAAAGAGTCCCACGAACTCGACGCGCGCGGGAATCGCGCATTGACCAAGTCGCGTCGCCTCTTGCTCAAAATTGAGCTCCTAGGGTTAGGGTTTTCGCGTGGAATGAGAGGGGAAACGGGCTATCCATCAAGGCCGTTCGAATGGGCCTGGTTTGGGCTCAAATGATCGAGATTTGGGCTCGAATTAAGCGATCTAAGGTCAGGTTGGTTTAAAATCGATTTTAGCCCTAATTCCGTTGATTCGGCTTGATAGAAATTTTATTTAGGGTTCGACCAAGAAGACAAAGTGTCTGAAAATTAGGTCCTCTACTTGATTATGATTTTTTTTGATTTTTTATAAATTATTTAAAACTTTACCTAATGGAAATTCCCAAATTAATAGTAAATAATTTTCTTAGTTATTATCTTTTATATTATTTAATTAATTCTCGGGGTGCTACAGGCTCACCCCTTTTCCTTTCAGATGTGGTGCACTTTCACGTAGTCCGGGAGTTCTAGCATGGCGTCAGCGGAGTCTTGTAGTTGCCAGCCATCCAGAGCTGGGGTATGCCATGTGGCTTTGTACTTTTCTTTTGTTGAATTATACTTTTTGGACTTGTTCTCTGGACTATAAACTGTATAAATTATAATAAATATAAAATTTAATTTCTGCATTTTAATCACTGCATTCATTTTAGACTCTCACGCAGTCCCGCAACGCCAATTGAACCCCTCTGAGCGCTATAGCTCGTGGGTGGCGGGTCGAGGTTCGGGTCACGCCGGTTACTTTCTGGTATCTGGATCTTGGGTCGTTACATGATATCCCCTCTTTGGCGTAATATCTTGACTTGTGGGGATTTCATCTCCTCTGGCGTTCGAGTCCGACTAGGAAGAGACGACCAGAACCTGAGCCTTTTCTGGAAGGACAGATGGTGTGGAGACTTCACCTTAGAGGGTTTCTTCCCCCCTTTGTGGTTCTAGATGCCCCCTTGGGGACAGTATCTCAGGCATTCGTCTCCCAACTGTCTGGGGGCGCCTAGGCACCGACCTTTAAGAGGGATCTCAGGGATGACGAAATGGAGTAGCTCCACAACCTTCTCTCCTACCCCCTCCTAGTTCACCCTTTACCAGACAGAGGGGATGAATGGTCATGGAGGTGAGGAAAGGAGGGTTCTTTCTTGATCAGCTCTGTCTAGGCAATTATCTCAGATGGTGGTTGTTGCACCCGTAATTCTCTCGAAATATTTCGAGAATTTTATTTCATAATGACCGACGAAAAATATGACGTAGCGTTGATATTGTCGGTTCGCGGAGTACCTCCGCGATTTAGGGCCTATTGGCCCGACCTTATAATCACGAGCGGCGTCGCAACAAGGAAAATCAAGAGGGACTATGCACTCACACCTGTCAAAGGGGCCGAACGATTGTGTATCGCATGGCACGGACGGTGCAAAGACTCCCCTCTAGGCGAGCGGCACGCAACCAAACAACAAACGAACAAGCCTTCGCTCCCGCACGGTTCTCCGCCAACGTGTTGCTGCCACGCGGCAAAGAGTGGGTCTCAGAGATCAATAAATGCAGAGCGGCGGCTTCTCCTCGACCCAGGGTGACAGAAAAAGGGAAAAAGGACGTAGAGAGGGGCCAAAAGGGCGCCCCGGGGGTCAAATGACCCCGCTGAGCCCCACCGGGTCCGATCGGCCCCCGCGGGGTCGCGGCCATCCCGCTGGGCCCCCAGCGGGGTCGACCGGCCCCCGCGGGGGTAGTGTCACCCCGTTGGGCTTCCAGCGGGGTCAACATGACCCCTGCGGGGTCATTTGACCTCGTTGGGTCCCGCCCAGGTCAAATATCCCCAGGGTCCGTGTTCCCATGAGAAAAAAAGAAGAAAAGAAGAAGAAAAAGGATGGGCCACCCCACCTTGTCAGAATTGGGGCTAAAACCCATTTTTTTGTCAGAATTGAGGCAAATCCTTACATTTTTGTCAAGGTGGGTTCTCTACCTTCTATAAATAGCCCCCTGGGCCAAGGAAGGCGGGGGGGAGAGCATCTATCGGAGACTCAGCATCTACGGAGCATCCATCATCTTGAGAAGACGTTCGTTCGTTTGTGTTGACCCTTGAGGGGTAGGTGATCCCCGAGTCTTGTATTTATGCCCCTAAGGGGTATATTTGTAATTATGCCCCTTTGCGGGCTATGTTTGTAAATTTCTATGTCCCGGGACGACTAAATTCTGTAGTTTCGCCCCTAAAAGGGGGAATTACGAAAATGTCATCCTCGGGATTGTGAGAAACAAAAGTCCTATTGTTTGCAGTTTTACCCTGCAATCTCTTGTAATTGGGGCTACGCCCCTACTTCCCGCTTCAATGCGGATTTCTTTAATGTACATTCGACAACTCGCCGACAGCCCTTGTATCCACTTGGGCCCTAAATGTATTTGGTGTACTCTACAAATTTCCTCTGTACCTCGATCGGGGAAGATTATAAGAAACCCTCCCGACTTTTGGGAATTGCATATATACCCCTCCTTCGGCAAAATTGACATGTGTGCCTTCTATGAAGTCCCTCGTCACTCCTTTGGTTCGAGGATATTGTCAGTTCAGTCCGACACTTGAGTGCCGCCTCCAACCTAGGTCCGTGTAGGGCTTGGTAAAAATTGCTAAAATACCCTTGTGACCTAGAAATGGTATAGTAGTCGCCTAAAACCCTCCATAAATGGCCTCAGTGTCTTGGGAAGTCAGTGACCTTATCCTACTTCCTTTTTAACCCAGAAATTTTAGAAACACCCCTGGCCTAGTAAAATAACCAAAATACCTCTGGAAAGGTAAAATTACCAAAATACCCTCGGGGTTCAGGAAACCTCTTGCCACTTCAAAAATGCCTATGACTTTTGCGGAATTGCGTTCATACTCCTAAATTCTAGGGTTTTGCCTGAACTTAAGAGGCCTTTGATGAAACCCTAGCCTAGTCAATATGTTAGTGGTAAACGATTGGTCATTGTGAGTCACCCAAGCGAGCAGGCCCTCAACATCCGAACTTATGTAGGGGACTTTGGGATTTCTTTGACAGTTAAACAAAGGTGTTCGGACGTTAAGTCGATATAAATCAACACTGACTGCGGTCAGTGGGGAAAGGTCCAGCACCCAAACCCACATCGTCTGATACAATGCGCATCCACGGAATAAATTCTCATATAAGATGTCTCTTTTCAAAAAGAACACCCTATGCCCCCTTTATATATATTTGTGTGTGTGTATAATTCCGTGGCCAACAAACTGGCACGCCCGGTGGGATCTTTCCCGCCTTTCTTCTTTCTGTCAAAGAAAATCCCCAAATCTTCTTCAAGGTTCTGATTGCCCCTCTTCCTCTTACAGGACGGGAAGGGGAGGGCACACTCCTTTGCTCACTTGAGGGCTTTGTGTACATTCGCACGCTACTCCTTTTGTGCTACGCACCACCACCGACAGCAACAAGACGATGGCCGCCATCACGTATGGACCCCAGGTCGTCGCCAACCACGCCAAGTTCGGATACTTGGCGACTCCACTTGTTTTCGGCGACTTCCCACCGGTCGTCGGTTTGCCCTTCTTTTTGGGCGTTGTGCCTGTGGTTGAAGTCAGTTCAGCCACACCTGCAACCACTACTGAGGGTGTCAGGCCCTCTACTTCACCAAATGGCCGGGCCCGCTCGGTCAACAAGCCAACTGTCGGGGGTGTCAGGCCCTCGGCTTCAACAATTGGCCGAGTCCGCTCGGTCGACAGATCAGCTGCCGGGGGTGTCAGGCTCTCTGCTTCAGCAGTCGGCCGGTTTCGCCCGTCCAACTCTTTACTGACCAAGGGTGTCAGGCCCTTCGTCCCAGCATCTGGCCGAGTTTTCTCGGTCAACCAAGTTACTGTCAGCGCCGCTCTTGCACAGCGGGGGCAGCGTCGCTGCCATAATGACGCCATGCCTACGGTAGGCGTCGCTAGCACCGCTCCTGCTCAACGGGGGCAACGTCATAGCCGCAAGGGCACAAAGCCTGCAGCGGCGACATCCCGCTCCGGCAAAACTATACTTGTCGGGGATCTTCGCATTCGGCGATGGAGGCGAGCCGATTATGCCTTGGGACCGGCACGTCTCAACCATCTCAACCTTCAGCCGCTTCGAGCTTATCCGGCAAGCCTGGGAGGATGGAGCGAAGTTGAAGAAGCCCGCCGTACCGGCGGCAAAGTAGGGTCCGATGAAGCGACCCAAACCGCTAGCTCCCCGATCAAAGTCACGGTGCAACCCAATTGAGGAGCGCCAGCTCCGTCTGAAGAAGATATGGGTCACCAAGGAGGAGGCCGGAATCATTAAGCGAGTAAGGGCAGAAGAGCCCTTCCACATGTCGGATCTGCAACAGTTGCGGAGTCCGGCAAACTTTGAGACCTCGACATCCCCGAGGTCCACAACTCAGCCCCGTGTGGGCAAAAGCGTCGAGGAGCCGGCAAGAAGGTGAGGCTGACCTCTTCGTGGGCCAGTTCAACACACATGGATGAGGATTGCTCAGCCCAGGTTTCTACGTCCCGGGTATCTGTTTTCGACAGATTAGGGATGTCACCTAAGCCCGGGAGACAACCGCCCAGGAAGAAGCGGGTGGTTCAGGTGACCAATGACGTCGTCAAAGTGTTCACCTGTTACACTACCTCCGCCGATAAGCAGCCGGAGGATACCTCAGGAGAATTAAACCAGCCTCTCTAGTCTTTGAGGAGGTCAAGGCCCGTCTCCCTGGTTCTTGCACAAATACAGCAGCTGCCGGCTGCTGGGACATCTCAGCCTGAGCCGGCACGACAAGAACAACAACAAGAAGACGTCCATTGTGTCGATGTGGACATCAACCCTGGACACGAGGATGATCCTGGAAGAGAGGCGCAGACCCTCGCGTTGGAAGAGCTCCGACGCGAAAATCAAGAGCTTAAGAACCTTCTGCAAGCATTATTGCGTGAAAAGGAGTTTCATGTTCAACCGCAAGCGGCGCCCACTTGGATGGAACAACAGCCTCCTCCCATTCCGGTCACGGCCAACGCCTCTGTCACT
This sequence comes from Amorphophallus konjac, assembly GCA_022559845.1. Lineage (NCBI taxonomy): Eukaryota > Viridiplantae > Streptophyta > Magnoliopsida > Alismatales > Araceae > Amorphophallus > Amorphophallus konjac. The sequence goes on along the minus strand of CM040119.1, from coordinate 123,420,884 downwards.
GCTGCGAAGTTACCAATGGCGGTGTAATTTGAGATGCCGTAGCATGAAGCTAATGCGCGGTCCTCTGCCACTCCTGCCACAGAGAGTCTCATGGCGCAAAGGCAGATGATTGAGCGAATTGTGAAAGCGAAATTTGCTCAACATGGTGAGGGTGTGGCTACTGTTGATTTGTACATCGTGCCTTATCCCCTCCACCATCAATTCAAGAAACTTCCACCTGATTGCCCGAAGGCCCCGAAACTCCAGAAGGTCAATGGGTAGGGCTCGTCACATGAACACCTGGCCTACTATATGACGGCCATGGGTGAACTGACACTGGAAGAGTCATATCTGCTGCGGTACTTCACCACGTCCTTGACAGGCACCGCCTTCCAGTGGCATTCAAGGTTGAAGCCCAATTCGATGGCCGATTGGGTTGATATGTAGAAGAAGTTCGTCGACCGTTTCCAGACGGCCGAACGCAAAGTCTCTCTGGCGGAGCTCTGTGCCCTCAGCTAGAGAAAAGGTGAGACCGCGTTGGACTTCATCAAGCGATGGAGGGACGTCAGCATGCACTGCGATAATCCTTCGACGCCCGAAGACGCGATCACCATATGCCGCAGGGGTCTGTCGGCGGAAGTTTGCGAAAAGCTTCTGGGCTCAAACATCAGAAGCTTCGACCAGCTAAATACGGTGGTGGTGGAGATTGAGATGTTCTTCGCTGATCACCTGAGACAGGCTTCTGCCAAAGGTAAATCCTCCAAAGACCACCTGGCCAGCGGTAAGGAGGTAAATGCTGTGGACTTCTCCTCGACGAATGGAGACAAGGGGGAGGGAAAGTCAAAGGGCATGTTTACACGCAATTTTCGAACATCCAATTTCGTTGGATGAATATATGTATATTTTGACATATTTGTTAATTCCGCGTTTTTGGGATTTATTAGACGATTTAGGGTTCGTGTACGGGACCTTTCCCCACTGACCGGAGTCGGTGTTAATTTACATCGGACAAGTCCGAACACCTTTGATTGATTGTCGAAGAACGCTTTTTGTCTCTACGTGTTGTGACATAAATGATCTTGACGATCGCCCATTATGGGTACACATTCTTGCAAAGAAATTTGGAGACTTCATTTCGTTGAACATATATAGTTTGCATTGTAATCGGTCCTTCAAGACCTTTACATATAGTCCCGATTGTATAATCGGGTCTTTAAGATTACATCAGGTTGCAATCAGAGCCTTTAAATTTGCTTTCGTCTGCATTTGGACATTGGAATTTACTTTCATCCTGGTCGGCCATTGAATTAAAATTTCCTCACGAGGACCGTTGGATCGTCAAGATGATCGCCGTTGGTCCATCGGTGTTACTTCACGGTCACGGTCACTCTTTTGATTGTGATCGGACCCTTAAGTCGGCTTGGTGTCCATAAAGAACATTTCTGCCTGAGGCGGGGTATATTTGTAATTTTTCTCCATCAGGGTATTTCTGCAGCTTTCCCAAACATTGGGATGTTCTTAGAATTTCTGACTCTTTCTAGGTATTTCCACCTTTTTTCAGAAATAGCCCTGTCATTTCCTAACTTCTTGGGCATTTTCATTACTTTTGACTTTTCAGAGCATATTTGACATTTCTTGACATCTTGGAGATCGCCCCGTCGTTTGACTTCCTGGGCATTCTTGACTTCACTTCTTGACTTCTCGGGACTTCTCGGGAATAGCCATGTCATTGGACTTCCTAGGTATTCCTCGTCTTCATTTCTTGACTTCTTGGGGATAGCCCCGTCATTCGACTTCTCGGATATTCCTTGTCTTCATTTCTGGACTTATCGGGAATAACCCCGTCATTTGACTTCTCGGGTATTCCTTGTCTTCATTTCTGGACTTATCGGGAATAACCTCGTCATTTGACTTCTCGGATATTCCTTGTCTTTATTTCTGGATTTATCATGGCTCAATGAAAAGATATACGAATTTGGATGGTTAGCCATAAACTGAACCCAGGAGAGCGCACACCGCTTCAAGGAAGGGGTGTGGTCCCGCTCCACCGAGTCGTGCATATGGCGTAAAGCAGAACGAGGGTACTTTGATAATTTTGAGACCCCACAAATGAGGTATTTCTGTAATTTTCCCTCAACCAGGGGTGTTTCTATCAGGGTTTGCTGTCTCGACCGACCCGTCCGTCTCGGTCACGAGCTGGGACGGGTCGGGTCTGTCCCGACTCGGTCCGTCTCGATCCATCTCGTTCCATGTTAAAATAAAAAAAGGCTTTATATATATAATATATATAAAATAATAGAATAAAATAGAAAAAATAGTATATATATAATATAATATAATATAATATTAAATTAATGGGGCGACCCGGTGACGACCCACGACCCGAGCGTCCGCCTACAGCCTGGGTCGGGTCGGGTCGTGCGGGTCGGAGCGACCTGCACCGGGTCGGCAAACCCTGGTTTCTATAAGTCTTCCTGCCATCGGGGGTATTTCTGCAATTTTTCCACTATCGGGGGCATTTCAATAATTTTCTGCTACCGGGGGTATTTCTGTAATTTTTCTACTATCGGGGATATTTCTGTAATTTTCCCACTACCGGGGGTATTTCTGCAATTTTCTCACTATTGGAGATATTTCTGCAATCTTCTCGCCACCGGGGATATTTCTGTAATTTTCCCGCTATCGGGGGTATGTCTACAATTTTTTCACTATCGGAGATATTTCTGCAATCTTCCCGCCACCGGGGATATTTCTGTAATTTTTCCGCCACCGGGGATATTTCTGTAATTTTTTCACTATCGGGGGATATTTCTGTAATTTTCTATCCACCGGAGGTATTTCTGTAATTTTCTATCCACCGGGGGTATTTCTGTAATTTTCTGTCGATCGGGGGTATTTCTGTAATTTTTTGCCCACTGGGGGTATTTCTGCTAATTTTCTGGCCACCGGGGATATTTCTACAATTTTTTGTCCACCGGGGGTATTTCTGTTAATTTTCTGCCCACCGGGGGCATTTCTGTAAATTTCTATCCACCGGGGGTATTTATGTAATTTTCTGCCCACCGGGGTAATTTCTGCTAATCTTCTGTCCACCGGGGGTATTTCTGCTAATCTTCTGTCCACTGGGGGTATTTCTGCAATTTTCTGCCCGCCGGGGGTATTTCTGCTAATTTTCTACCCACCGGGGGTATTTCTGCTCATTTCCCAATGTTCTTCATGGACTTTGGCTATTTATAAAATTTGGATGGCTCCATCTTCATTTCATCAACTTCGATGATCAAAAGATCATATCCCAAGTGTCGGAGGCACACCCCTTTTGTGGGTTTAGTTTAACAATCAAACATATTGAAATCTTCAAGCCACCAAGAGCTCTCGAAAATAACAAAACTTCTTAGAGCTGAAAACCTCCAAGTGCTCCTGCACGGTGCCTCCAAGTTGTTGCACCATCTTCTCTTTTTTATTCTCGGAGTTGTTATTGTCTCTTTTTTTTCAGCCTCTTTGAGCAGAGTTTAACAACTTCAAAAGAGGTCCGAGCTTTCTTCTTCTTCTTTGGCTTCAACCTTCCACGAGAGTCTCCATCCTCCCCCCAAAGCAAAGGAGAGGGCTTGGGTTTTATAGGAGGTGGAGGAGGCCAAGGGGGAGATCCCCCGGAGCTTTGGAGGAGGTAACCCCCTGTCTTTTCATCTCCCCCACCTTTTCCTCTCCCCATTCTAGATCACCCCCGGTGGTTCAGGCAGAGGGGGGGCTTCTCCCCCGGTGGCAGCAGCAGAGGGGGGGTTCTCCACCACCCGGTGGCAGCAGCAGAGGGGGGGTGCTCCCCCTCCCCCGGTGGGTGCAGCAGCAGAGAGGGGGGGGCTCCTCCCCCCGGTGGCAGCAGGCAGGCGGGGGGGGGGGGGGGCTTCCCCCCGGTGCAGCAGAGGGGGGGGCTCCCCTCGGTGGCATCAGGAGGGGGGACTCCCCCCGGTGGCAGCTGGCGGGGGAGCTTCCCCCGGTGATAGCGGGAGGGGGACCCAGGGGGGCCTCCCCCGGTGGGTGCAGGTGGTGCAGCAGCAGGCCGGGGGGCCTCCCACTCCATTTTTTTAAAAATATAAAACAGCAAGAATAAAAAGGCAACAGCCATGGTATCTTCTCCGTAAAATAATTAGCAGCAGTCCTTTTTTGCAATAGAACAACGGGAACTGTCCTTCCTTTTCAACAAAACTACAGTAGCAAACCCTTCTTTTCAACATAACAATAGTAGCAATTCTTTCCCTTCAACATACCAACAGCCGTAGCCTCTTCCTTTCAACACAAGCACAACAACATTAATAGAGCAGCAAAGGTAACAATGTTCCCATTTCTCCCCTTTAGCAATAACGGCAAGTGAGACAGCACCCCGTCCCCATTTCCCGGTGGTGTCCACTTTATTCTCTTTTTGCTTTTTTATTTTGTTGTGTTTGTGCCTTTTTGAACAGCAGTAATAGGGGTACACTGGAGGTCACAACATGCACAGTATAAAAGCAACCGGGGGAAAGCCTGCAACAGCAACTAGGGGTCACAACATGCACAGCAACCTGGGGTCCCATTTTTTTTCTTCTCTTCTACCACCGGGGCTCTATTCCTTTCACCTTTTTTTTAATTATGGCATCAACAGTAACTGGTAGGGAGGGGTCCACTGCAAAAAAGAAAAGGGCTACCCCCGCTGGAGAAACCCCTGGTGGGAGCAGGCAGGGTGCTCCCCCGGTGGGAGGGAGAGGTAGTAACCCCCCTTTTTTCATCCAGTCAACGCCAAAAAGCATGAGAGGTCCCATGAGTTTTTCTATCATATTCTCGGCCTTCTTCGCAGCGATGGGCGCACCAGAGGATTTGTTTGTTTCGTTGACCATCTTTGAGGCGGTATTGCTGTCCCATGACTCCATGCTAATTACAAATTTATGCAAAGCAATGGAAATATTCCAATGACATTAAAACTTAATCTCGTGCGAGTTTAAACCTCTCGGTGCATAATGTCACACCGCATGTCTAGTGTTTGACAAAATGCCCACTGTCATATTCGACTTGATGTGAACTTTAACACTTGCCCTTCTTGTGTCTGATGAAATGTCCATGTGGGTGTATATGACGGCGATGGCTATGCATCGTTCCTTGTCATGTCATAATATTTTTTAATTTTTATAATTTTTTAAAATTATCAAAAATTAAGAATTTTACGGGGTTTAACAAATGCCCCCCATGGGATGTCTGTCAGAGCGAAGGCGATGGCAGATGGCCCGTGCACTTCACTTTTTTTCTTTAGTCTTGATGACATAGCGAAGAGTTTAGCTTAGATTTTCCCCTTGATGAACATCCTCGAATGTACAATGACATCTTGGGAGTAAGATTGGAAGGAATTACATGCTGCCCCAGCACTTCAGTCTTGTGCGGTGCTATTGCATATTCTGCGCGGAGTTTGACATTTGAGTTTGGGCCGACATCGGGTTCTATCACGCATTTGGCTATCACGGATTCGGCGTCGAGCCATTTGACTTTTATTATCAGTTTGGTTGAGTTGAATATTTCTTTACTCAATATTCTTTAGGAGGGAACTCAGGAGAGCGCACAACACTTCAGAGAAGAGGCATGGACTCGCTCCACCGAGTTGACCCTGGGGCTGAATATCACGAAATGCACCAATTGAAATAGTAGGGTTTTTTTTCCTCCTTTTTTTCCTTTCCCTTATTGTTTTTTTTTCATTTTTTTCTTTCTCTTGTTTTTTTTTCATTTTCTTCTTCTTCTTTTCCTTTTTTTTAACTTCTCTCTCTCTTTTTTTTCTTTTTCTCTTCTTTTTTTCTCTTTTCTTTCTTTTCTTTCTTTTCTTTTTGACCCAAAAATCCTTTTGTCCCTCATCCATAACTTGGCCTAACATTTTCCCCTTGAGTTTTACCTTTTCTTGTTTTGTCCAAGACTTGATTTGGAACCTTGCTTGTGGAGACTCGCCTTTTTTGGTTTTCCCAGGAATCTGTCTCAAGCGTTGGTTGGTGCTCTATTCAACATGACTGTCAACCTGGACTTTCGGGTCGACCGGAGATTTAAGTTGAAGCACTAGCCATTCTAGCTTGTTGAAGACAGGATCTTCCTTGTGCAACATTTTTGCGAGGCGTCTTTGGCTTAATAGCTTTTCGACTGCTTGTCTGCGGTTTCTCTGTTTCACGCATCTTCTTTGGGCATCGATCTCTTCCTTTTGCATAATGGTTTCAACGCAGTCTTGGATTTCTTGGCATTCCCCGGTAGGGTGAGACACCCTAGCATGATGGTCACACTAGAGAGGATGCTTGTTTCCTCAGCCTTCCTTTTTAAATCCTTTTTCTCGTTCTTCCCTTGCTTTTTAGCTTATGCTAATTCATTCGGAGAAGGAGTTTCTGCCTTTGCTGACGGTTGGGATGTGCCTCCAGAATTGGAGTTGTTCAATTGAGATTTTCTTTTAGAGGGTTTAGGGTGACCATGCTGTTGTGCCCCTTAGGCACAAGCATATGCTATTTTGTTTTGATGATAGCAACACAGTGAGAGTATCACAGTGAGTCAGTCATTGTGTTTAGTGTACATGCATTACAGGTGCATTACTGCTAGTTACTGCACATGATCTTGCATTTCATTCACTAGCTGAACTGAGCACACCAAGTCTATACATTCGTTATGTCTTGTGCATGCATCATTTAAAGTCTATACATTGTCTGGTCGCACACACTCAAGTCTATACATTCCCATCTTTACCTACGTTCACTGTTTTAGCACTTCCACGAAGTCTGTGCATACTTCACCTTGTGCACACTGCATTACACATCAGCAAGTCTGTACAACGTTTGCACATTACACACGTTCAAAGTCTGTACATCCGTGGACGACATGCCTGAGCTTTCAGCATTTGCTTCAATGATAAGTCAGTGCATGATAAGATCCGTCTCACTTAGCGTCTCATGTTGTGTCTCATGCAAGTATGTACATCGTCTGTCCGCACACACAAGTCTATACACTCTTTGCAGTTCTGGGTCTCATGTTGTGTCTCACTTAGCGTCTCATGTTGTGTCTCAACATACCCAGCGTCTCATGCAAGTATGTACATCGCCCTGTGTCTTTGCACAAGTCCTCACTAAGTCTGTACAGCCTGTGTGTTTCATACATATGCAAAGTCTATACATTCATCTGTTGATAATCGAGCAAGTCTGTACATCGTCAGTGCTCTTCATGCATATGTATAGTCTATACATTGCAGCCTACTCGTGTATCACTTGCCAAGTCTATACATTGTCGCCTGCTTGTGCATCTCTTCTAAGTCTATACATTGTCACTATGTGTGTACATCATTATAGCAAGTCTTCACATCGCTTATATATTGCACATAGAGTGTGTACACTCGTCGGTGGCAAGTCTATACATTCTCGAACCAACTCTGTACATCTCTCTACTATCCTCATATTGATTTTAAATGATATTAAGTCTAACCTTTGTAGGATATCTGGTCGAGAAGATTAAGAATGGCACACGATCCAAGACTTGAGGAGGTGCCAGGATTGTGACACGTAGTGCAGCAGGCTGAAATGCTGCCACGCAGCCAAGGTGTTAGGGCGGGAATCTGGAAGCCACACGCCCTCCTAATTGCTGCTGCTATATATATGAAGCTTCTTCTTCAGAAGAAGACCTGATCGTGATCGAAGCAGAAGGGGCAGAAGCAGAGAGTGAATTAGAGCCTGCACGATCCAGTGAGAAGAAAAAGAGAAGCAGAAGAAGAAAGAGGAGAGTGAAGAGAGAGAGAGAGCTCGTGAAGAAGAAGAAGAGAAGAATACGTTGAAGTGGTGCTATCTGTTGGCTCTTGGATCAGATCCAGACCAACTTACTCCTTGAGAGCTATTTTGTGCTTTATCGTATACAGCTTTCTGTTGCTGTTTTGTTTCCCATCTTGTTTTTCTTTTAAACTTTTCTTCAAGCTGTTTGTCAGCAGAGCAAGCTGTGTTGCTCAGCGTTTGCAGTGGAGGATTCCACTGGACGGGTTAAGTTGTAGTCCCCAGCGGTTGGCAAAGCTGTAATGCCCAGCGGTCAAGCTGTGAGTCAGCGGATGGCTAAGCTGTATTGTCCAGCAGAAGCAAGCTGTGATGCTCAGCGGTTGTAGGCAAGCTGTGAGGCCCAGCGGTTCAAGCTGTTAGTCAGCGGAATCCACACTCGGGTTTGAGTGTGGGGTGGACGTAGGTCTGGAGGACCGAACCACCTAAAAATCCTCTGTGCATTGGTTTGATTTCTTATCTGATTCCGCTAGATGAATGGCTAGGAGCGCTTCAATTGTGTACTCTGTCTGAATGCTTTAAGGCACAAGCTCCTTTGATTTGATTCTGTCTACGGCTTAGACTTGCTTAGGTTTTAATTCCTTTAGGCTTTAATTCCGCAGTTCTGAGCATTAGATTTTAATTGAGCGAAATTTTTAAGGGAAGGTTTCATTCACCCCCCCTCTGAATCCAACGCACCGAACCCAACACATGCTTCTTTGGGACCACCTTGACCTAGTCAACCTCTCCTTTAGGTATTTGGCGAGTGACATTGAATGCTTGCTTGGTTATTTCGGGCAACGATTCTTAGAACTCGGTCATATAAGGACCAGAGTTTTGAGATGTTGATATTACTTCGGGCTTCTTGTCTGCTTGTTCCTTGGTTTATCTGAGACTTAACTTGGGGGATTCCGCCTTGGTCTTGCCCTTTTTGGCTTTGCCTGGAGTCGGACTTGGATTGCTCCCACTTACTGTCACCTTTTGGACCTCGTGTGGAGTTTGATTTGGGGTTCTTTGGCTGGGTCCTGCCTTCTTGGCTTTGCCCGGAGGTTGGTCTTGAGTGCTTCTTTCGAGACAGAGGACTCATTGAGCCAACATCCATCGCTGCTGGGGTTATATCTTTCACATCAGCATTGCTCGTATGATTTGAACTTTCTTGTATACTGATGTTTTTCTTTGCAGGTTCTATTGAAGGGATTCTTCCAGAACTGTCATGTCTGGGTACGAGAATCAATATTCCAATTTTTGATTTCCATATCAACTTTGCTTTGAGATTCCTTGTATATTGATGATTTTCCCTTTTTGCTTTGCAGGCTGCTTCTGAGCTGCCACATCGGGTCCATGTATTGGGAGAATTTTAGAGCTTCCACAGCTTCAAATTTGAGTGACCTAATGCTGCCACAGATGCAGTCATTTGATTTGCGGCCTTTGCTTCATTAGGAGTGTCTTCCTTCCATTGGAGTCATGCAGGGCGACTTTGCAAAGCAAAGCCGGGACAAGATGTATTCAGAAGGCGTTAAGCTTTGCACTTGTTGCACATTCTTTTGTTTAGTTGCAGCTATCCCGAGGGTTTGTCTCTGGACTCCTGTTGTGCATTCTTTCATTTATTTGGAGTCACCCTGAGGGCTTGTCTCAGGCACTTGACATGATTTTATGAATGCAAGAGAATTTACTTCTTTCATTGGATTTGCAGTCTTTCTCTCTTTTCTTCTTTTCTCTCTCCTTTTTTTTCTCCCTTTTTTTGATCACTCTTTTCTTCTTTTATTTTCTTTTTTTTTGATCTCTTATCTTTTTCCTTTTCTTTTCTTTCTTTTCTCTTCCCCTTTTTTTTGAGCAAGGGTAGTTGCACTTTGCAAGAGAGTAACTGTGAGGTGATGACTTGGCCGACCTTTAACGGTTTAAGGGCCAAAAGCAGAATTCAGAAATTTGAGTATCGGATTTTAAGGTTGACCAAAAATGGTTTAGGAGCCAAAAGTTTGGATTTGGGGCTGACCAAACGAAGTTTGGAGAGCCATAACTTGAATTTGAGGCTGACTAAAAATAGTTTAGGAGAGCTGGAACTTAGGATTTGGGGCTAACCGAACGGGGTTCGGAAAAGCCGGAACTTCATTTGGGGCTAACCAAACAAATGGTTTAAGAGCCAAAACTTAGGATTTGGGGCTAACCAAACGAAGTTTAGAAAGCCAGAATTTAGTATTTGGGCCTAACCAAACGAAGTTGGGAAGTCGAGAACTTGGGGATTTGGGGCTGGCCAAATGACGTTGGGAAGCCGAAACTTGAGATTTGGGACTTGACCAAGCAATGTTGGGAAGCTGAAACTTGAGGATTTGGGGCTAACCGAACGACGTTGGGAAGCCGAAACTTAGGGATTTGGGGCTGACCAAACGAAGTTGGGAAGCCGAAACTTGCGGATTTGGGGCTGGCCAAACGGCGTTGGTAAGCCGAAACTTGGAGATTTGAGGCTAACCAATGAAATTGGCAAGTCGAAACTTGAGGATTTGGGGCTGGCCAAATGACGTTGGTAAGCCGAAAAACTTTGGATTTGGGGTTGGCCAAAACGACGTTGATAAGTCGAAACTTGGGGGTTTGGGGCTAACCAATGAAATTGGAAAGTCGAAAAACTTTGGATTTGGGGCTGGCCAAACGATGTTGATAAGCCGAAACTTGGGGATTTGGGGCTAACTAATGAAATTGGATAGCCGAAACTTGAGGATTTGGGGCTAGTCAAACGACGTTGGTAAGCCGAAAAACTTTGGATTTGGGGTTGGCCAAACGACGTTGATAAGTCGAAACTTGGGGGTTTGGGGCTAACCAATGAAATTGATAAGCCGAAACTTGGGGATTTGGGGCTGGCCAAACGACATTGATAAGCCGAAACTTGGGGATTTGGGGCTGGCCAAACGACATTGATAAGCCGAAACTTGGGGATTTGGGACTAACCAATGAAATTGGATAGCCGAAACTTGAGGATTTGGGGCTAACCAATTAAATTGGAAAGTCGAAAAATTTTGGATTTCGGGCCGACCAACTAGGTTGGGAGGCCAAAGATTTAGGATTTGGGGCTAACCAAGGAAGTTGGAAAGCCAAACTTTGGGATTTGGGGCTAACCAATGAAATTGGAAAGTCGAAAAACTTTGGATTTGGGGTCGACCAGCTAGGTTGGGAGGCCAAAGATTTAGGATTTGGGGCTAACCAAGGAAGTTGGAAAGCCAAACTTTGGGATTTAGCACGGTGGGACGTGAACAAGAACTGTTCAAAGCAACCATGACTTTTGGATTTTCTTGGGAGGTACCTCCCTTACTTTCCCTTACTCCTCTGCAAAGGAGAGAAGGTCTTGTGCAGATTGTTGCTTGAACTCATGCTCGGGAGCATAGTGTATCTTTAAATGCTTCCCATTCAGTGGCGGGAATGACATTTCTCCTTTGTGGTCAACGACTGTATATGCGCCTCCTTCATAGACCCTTGTGACAACATAGGGCCCATGACAATTGAGTTGTAGTTTGTCGCTGGATTTACCGGCTATGACTTCCCTTTCTTTTGACAATGACGAGGTCACCTCTTTTGAACGCCCTTTGCTTTACCAGCTTGTCATAGGCTCGAGTCATTCGGGCTTGATATAGCTGAAGATGTTTATAGGTTTCTAGCCTTTTGCTTTCAAGGTTAGACAGCTCTTCAAGCCTCCTTTCTATTTCATCTTGTTCGTGGGCTTGCAAGCCGGTATGCACGGCTACTCGATAAAATGACATTTCAATTTCAATTGATACTACAACCTTCGCCCCATACACCAGAGAGAAGGGGGAACAGCTGGTGGGAGCCTTATAGACAGTTTGGTATGTCTAGAGAGCTTCGTGTATTTTCTCGCCCCAGTCCCTTTTGCGCTTGCCAACAATCTTGGCCAAATGCTTGACTTGGGGATTGTAGACCTTTGACGTTCTCCAGTCGATATGAAACTTTGCTGCCAACTGGTAAATGGTCATGTTTTTGAATGGAATGCCATTATCTGACATGATTCGACAGGGGGTGCCGAATCGATATATAATATGATACTACAAATTGGGCGACTGCCTCTCTTGTGACCTCCCGCAGAGGGATAGCTTCAGCCCACCTGGAGAAGTAATTTGTAGTGGCTAGGATGAATTTGTAGCCTCTTGTGGATGGTGGCTAGGATGAAAACTCCCAAGCTCGTTGCACACCATGGCTCCTACATGGCCCTTTACAGAATGGGGAATAGATATCGTGAGCTTGGCACTGGACCGAAAGCTTGGCACTGATGGCATGTGCGGGCGTACCGATTACAATCCGCATACATGGTGGGTCAGTAGAAATCCTTAGGTTTTATATTGCTCTTCATTTTGTCTCCGACTTGATGGGCATCGCAGAGCCCTAGGTGGACCTTGTGAATGACCATCTTGGCTTCCTTCCGCGAGAGACAATGTAAGAGGACATGCTTGTCCTTTTCATGCACCGGCCTATATAATTGATTTCCCATCAATTGATATGATGTTGTCCGTTCGCAGCGGCTGAACCCTTTGAGCCCAATCTGAAGAGGGGCAACCATCCTTTATTTTAATAATTGACTCATGCTAATCTTATTCTTCTTTCTCGGTAGGACCATCTTCTTCAATTGTGTTGGCCTCGGAGGTGATAGGGTTGGCTTCTTCATCATTTGAAAATTTGGGAATTTGGAGTTTGGTGGAATTGACGGTCCAAAAAGGACTTGTAGGTCAAAACCAAAAGATTGTGACTTAAGTAGGGCTGACGGCCCAAAACGGACATGAATGCGAACACTATTATAGAAATTTAGTGGAATTGACTGTCCAATAAGGACTTGTAGATCAAAACCAGACTTTAAAATTTGAGTAGGGTTGACGGCCCAAAACGGACATGCATGCCAACATCACAATAGAAATTTAGTGGAATTGACGCTCTAAAAGGACTTGTAGGTCAAAACAAAAAATTGAAATTTGAGTAGGGTTGACGGCTCAAAACGGACATGAATGCCAACACTACATATTAAATTTAGTACTGAGATATGCTTGTCCCAACATAGGGACAAAATCATAAAAAAAAGAGGCGTCGATGATGACGGCTCACGATGATGCATAACAATAGTTCTTTTTTTTTTTCATTTTTTGTTCTTTCCTTCTTTTCCCTCTTTTCCCTCTTTTTTCATTTTTTCATTTCTCTTCTTTTCCTTTTTCTTTCTCTCATTTTCTTTCTTCTTTTTTTCTTCTTTTTTTTCGGTCTCATTTTTTTCTCTCATTTTTCTCTCTCTCATATCGACCTCTACGGCGTAGAAGTCAAGCATTAGGAGTTAAGGTGGGGTCAAGGACTAGAATTGGGGTTGACTAACCTTTGTGGTTTGGAAGCCAAAGATTGGAATTGGGGTTTAGAATTTACTGTGGGCGACCTTGATGGTTTGAGGGCCAAGGGAATTTGGGATTTGAGTTTGGATTTTGGTTGACCTTTGGGTTTTGAAACTTGGCTGACCTGTGCGGTTTGAAGACTGAGAAATGGAGTTGGGGTTGGCTAACCTTCGTGATTTGGAAGCTGAGGATTGCACTGAGAGTTTGGCTGACTTTTGTGATTTGGAGGCCAAAAGTAGAAATTTGGGTGAATTTTTCTGGAACTTGTGATTTGATGGTTTTGATAATGTGCTCGCCACGGTGGGATAAAGCCATCGAACAAAGGATGTTTGAGATGGTAGTCCATAATGACAATGCGTTCCTCCTTCCTTCTTTTTCTTTTCTCTTTTTTTTTTCTTCTTTTTTTCTCTATATATATTTTTCACATTACCAACTTCACCGCCCTTTCGGGTTTTCGCCGAAGCTGGTCCCCTTTAGCTTTTTCCAGTACGCCCTTTCGGGTTTTCACATTGAGGGGTTACCCATTTTTGCCTGAAGCGCCCTTTCGGGTTTTCGCTCCAGCCGGGTTTTATGACCTTTTTACCCTTAGGCAACCAACAAGTTGGATGCCCAAGTCTGTCAGGGCATCTCAATTTTAAGTCCCATTTTTTTCTTTTTCTTTTTTTTATTGCTGTTGTTGTTTTTGCTTTTGGTGGTGTTGTTGCTTGACGTTGTCGTTGGGACAAAGTGTCTGAATTTCTATTGATCCTTCACCATAAGGAAGATGTGGGGCCAATGACTTGTAAGCCCATGGCCTTTTAGCTTGAAAAGGGCTTGACGATGAAGTTTTTTGGGTTTTGGAGTGGTAACTAACCCAGAAGGGGTTTGGGCACCATAACTTTGGGTTTCTCTCTTTTTTTGCTGACTCGAAAGGTTTGGGCAACAAAAAATTGGTTTCATTTTGTGGTTGCTGACCCGGAAGGGGTTTTGAATCAATGATTTGAGTTTTGTGTCTCTTTTTTGTGGTGATCCAAGGAAGGCTTTGGTAACCAAAGAGTTGGTTTTAATGGTGGTTGACTCGAAGGGGTTTGGAACCAAGGATTTGGATTTCGTTTTGGATAGTTATTGACCCGAAAGGGGTTTCAAACCAAGGATTTGGGTTTTGGTGCATTCGTTCCCCTTTTTAACCATGATATGATAGGATTTTAGAGTGGAGGATAACCACGATGCTGCTTCACGAGGATTGCTGAAAATATATTTTCTTCTTTTTTTCTTTCTTTTTCTTTTTTTCCTCTCTTCTCTTTTTTTTTTCACCTTATCAACCCCAGCGCCCTTTCGGGTTTTCGCCGAAGCTGGCCCCCTTTACCTTTTTCCAGCGTGCCCTTTCGGATTTTTCACGCTGAGGGGTTACCCAATTTTGCCTGAGACGCCATTTCGGGTTTTCACCTCAACCGGGTTTCTTAGGCCTTCTTACCCTGAACTACCCCTGCGACGGGAATGGCTAAGTCCGCTGGGGCACCTCTATTTTAAGCCCTTTTTTTATTCTTTTTTTTTGTTGAACTCTAGATTTAAGCTCTGTCAAGGTGATGATCCAGGTGAGGTGGATCATATAACAACTGCAGCTTCAACTTCACATGCTTTTAATTGAGTGAAAGGAAGGGTTACTCCCTCTCTTCTGCAATTGTTCCCCGAGGGATTTTCCTTTCCGGAGATTTCCGCGACAGTCACCTGCTCAGCTTTGTTCCCTTAGATTTTCTTCAAGCGCTGATTTTCTTGTTTTTTCTTTTCCTCAACTGGCATTTTATTTTCAGAAGAAGGAATGTTTGACAACCGGGCTGGGTGGAACATGCCCCAGAGTTGAAATGTTTCTTTTTTTTTCCTTGAGCTCTCACCTTGAAGGGCTTGGGACTTGACTAGAAGCCTTCTGCTTTGGACTTGTGTTCGAGCTCTTGCCCGTTGAAGAAGTTACCTTACTTGAGGTTTCGCCTGAGATTTTGTTCGGAGCATTATTTAGTGCTTTGCCCCTACCTTCTTTTTTGGAGTTTTCTTAGCAAGATTCGCCCTTTCAACTTTTCTGAGATGGCAGCCTGGTTCTTCAGCAATTTTTCTTCCTTCTTCTTTTTCTTTACCTATTCGTCTCCCTTTTCTTCCTCGTGTCATGTGTTGAGGAAAAGGGGAATCTATTTTGGGGCTGATTGGAACATGCTCGTAAGGTTGAAATTCCTGCCTCGAGTTCTTTCCTTAGAAGACTTAGATTCTTCGAGGCCTCTTTCACCCAGTTGGCCTTTTGTTGTTGCACTTGTACAATTTGTGATGTTTCAGTGTTGTTGACCTTTCTTGGCAATTCCTTTGTCCGGATTGGCTTTCTGTAACTTTAGATCAGTAGCCTATGTAGGATGACATGTCCGGGCATGGTGTTTGAAGAAGCAAGGAGTAGCTCATGTTTGCTTCTGTGGATGATTTTAAGGCATGCTTTATCCTTTCCTCGTGGGGGTTATGAACCCGAGCCAATGAGTGCCCCTAGCTGGTTCAAAGTCGACACCTGGGACGAGGAAGCCCTAAGGTTATCAGTCTCCTTAGTTCAGTTGCGTCTGAAGGATAAAGAACTTTGTGAGACTGCTTTTTCCTTTGGCCCCAATGGCGATTGATGGAGGGTTCACAGATCTTGGATTGTTGGCTTCTTGGCTTGTTGCTAGAATGGCGACTGGGCAGATTGAACTACCATAGCCTTTCTAATTGCTCGAGCCTCCTCCTTGGCGACCCATACTTGATTGATAAAAAGTTGTTCCATGGAATCGCCCCTTCGCCCACTTAAGAGCTTTGGCTTCCCGTCGGCACACCCTTTGTTTTTCTTGAGGCTTGGGCGCCAACTTTTTTCATTTTTGCCATAACTTGATGTAGGCGGCAATAGGATTGCCCCCTTGATCATACTTAAAGGCTTTGACTTTCCACCGGTGCGCTGGCTTCGGACATGAAGCCTAGCCGTTGGCTTCTTTCATCTCTTCCTTGGCTTAGCATAGTCGACCAGGCATTGTTATGAGATCGGCTCGCCTCCATCTTGCCGATCGTATTCCTTTTCGTTGATAAAGGCCAATCTTGCCAGATTTGGATAAGCCATAACATGTTTTTCTACCATTGCCCCCGGCTAGCAGGAACAACATATGGATTTTGTTGGCACTTAGTCTTCAAGAGGAGTCTTCACTTTGATGTCCCGAGCAACGACAGTCATGGAGAGGATGATGTTGCCCCCTGTTGGTAATAGTAGCTTTGGACACGTGTTATGTTGACATTTGAGCTTCGAAAGGAAGTGCTTAACCTTGATGCCCCCGGCGACAGTAATGACGGCCGGCATGGCATTGCCCCCTGTTTTTAGGAGAAGCCTTAGATGTATGGGGCTTTGAAAGGGACCGCTTAACCTTGATGCCCCCAATAGCTTTAACTTTGATGCCCCCGACGACAGCTACAACGTCGGGAATCTTTAGAAGTTCTTGCAAGAGTGTGAAGGAATCACAACCATCATTGAGACTAGGGTATTCTTCGACAAAGAGATGAAAGACAGGAAAAATCTCACCGGGCGTGCCAGTCTCTTTACACGCGGAATTTTCGAACATCCAATTTCGTTGGATGAATATACGTATATTTTGGCATATTTGTTAATTCCACACTTTTGGGATTTATCAGACGATTCAAGGTTCGTGTACATGATCTTTCCCCACCGACCAGAGTCGGTGTTAATTTATATCGGACAAGTCTGAACACCTTTGATTGATTGTCGAAGAACGTTTTTTGTCTCTACGTGTTGTGACAAATGATCTTGACGATCGCCCATTATGGGTACTCATTCTTGCAAAGAAATTTGGAGACTTCATTTCGTTGAACATATATAGTTTGCATTGTAATCGGTCCCTTCAAGACCTTTACATATAGTCCCGATTGTATAATCGGGTCTTCAAGATTACATCAGGTTGCAATCAGAGCCTTTGAATTTGCTTTCGTTTGCATTTGGACATTGGAATTTACTTTCGTCCTGATCGGGCCATTGAATTAAAATTCCCTCACGAGAACCGTTGGATCGCCAAGATGATCGCCGTTGGTCTATCGGAGTTACTTCACGGTCATGGTCACTCTTTTGATTGTGATTGGGCCCTTAAGTCGGCTTGGTGTCCATAAAGAACATTTCTTCCTGAGGCGGGGTATATTTGTAATTTTCCTCCATCAGGGTATTTCTGCAACTTTCCCAAACATTGGGATGTTCTTAGAATTTCCGACTCTTTCTAGGTATTTCCACCTTTTTTCGGAAATAGCCATGTCACTTCCTAACTTCTTGGGCATTTTCATTACTTTTGACTTTTCAGAGCATATTTGACATTTCTTGACGTCTTGGAGATCGCCCCGTCGTTTGACTTCCTGGGCATTCTTGACTTCACTTCTCGACTTCTCGGGAATAGCCATGTCATTGGACTTCCTAGGTATTCCTCGTCTTCATTTCTTGACTTTTCGGGAGTAGCCCCGTCATTCGACTTCTTGGGTATTCCTTGTCTTCATTTCTGGACTTATCGGGAATAACCTCGCCATTTGACTTATCGGGTATTCCTTGTCTTCATTTCTGGACTTATCGGGAATAACCTCGTCATTTGACTTCTCGGGTATTCCTTGTCTTCATTTCTGGACTTATCGGGAACAACCTCGTCATTTGACTTCTCGGGTATTCATTGTCTTCATTTCTGGACTTATCATGGCTCCATGAAAAGATATACGGATTTGGATGGTTAGCCATAAGCTGAACCCAGGAGAGCACACACCGCTTCAAGGAAGGGGTGTGGTCCCGCTCCACCGAGTCGTGCATACGGCGTAAAGCAGAACGAGGGTACTTTGATAATTTTGAGACCCCACAAATGAGGGTATTTCTGTAAATTTTCCTCAACCAGGGGTGTTTCTATAAGTCTTCCCGCCATCAAGGGTATTTCTGCAATTTTTCCACTATCGGGGGCATTTCTATAATTTTATGCTACCGGGGGTATTTCTGTAATTTTTCCACTATCGGGGATATTTCTGTAATTTTTCCACTACCGGGGGTATTTCTACAATCTTCCCACTATCGGGGATATTTCTGAAATCTTCTCGTCATCGGGGATATTTCTACAATTTTTTCGCTACCGGGGGTATTTTTGCAATTTTCTCACTATCGGGAGCTATTTCTGTAATTTTCTGTCCACCGGGGGTATTTCTGTAATTTTCTATCCACCGGATGTATTTGTGCAATTTTCTGCCCACCGGGGGTATTTCTGTAATTTTCTGGCCACCGGGGATATTTCTACAATTTTTTGTCCACCGGGGGTATTTCTGCTAATTTTCTGCCCACCGGGGGTATTTCTGTAAATTTCTATCCACCGGGGGTATTTATGTAATTTTCTGCCCACCGGGGTAATTTCTGCTAATCTTCTGTCCACCGGGGGTATTTCTGCTAATCTTCTGTCCACTGGGGGTATTTCTGCAATTTTCTGCCCGCCGGGGGTATTTCTGCTAATTTTCTACCCACGGGGGTATTTCTGCTCATTTCCCAATGTTCTTCATGGACTTTGGCTATTTATAAAATTTGGATGGCTCCATCTTCATTTCATCAACTTCGATGATCAAAAGATCATATCCCAAGTGTCGGAGGCACACCCCTTTTGTGGGTTTAGTTTAACAATCAAACATATTGAAATCTTCAAGCCACCAAGAGCTCTTGAAAATAACAAAACTTCTTAGAGCTGAAAACCTCCAAGTGCTCCTACACGGTGCCTCCAAGTTGTTGCACCATCTTCTCTTTTTTATTCTCGGAGTTCTTGTCTCTTTTTTTTCAGCCTCTGAGCAGAGTTTAACAACTTCAAAAGAGGTCCGAGCTTTCTTCTTCTTCTTTGGCTTCAACCTTCCACGAGAGTCTCCATCCTCCCCCCAAAGCAAAGGAGAGGTCTTGGGTTTTATAGGAGGTGGAGGAGGCCAAGGGGGAGATCCCCCGGAGCTTTGGAGGAGGTAACCCCCTGTCTTTTCATCTCCCCCACCTTTTCCTCTCCCCATTCTAGACCACCCCCGGTGGTTCAGGCAGAGGGGGGGCTTCTCCCCCGGTGGCAGCAGCAGAGGGGGGGTGCTCCCCCTTCCCCGGTGGGTGCAGCAGCAGAGAGGGGGGGGCTCCTCCCCCCGGTGGCAACAGGCGGGAGGGGGGGGGGGCTTCCCCCCGGTGCAGCAGAGGGGGGGCCTCCCCCCGGTGGCAGCTGGCGGGGGAGCTTCCCCCGGTGATAGCGAGAGGGGGACTCAGGGGGGCCTCCCCCGGTGGGTGCAGGTGATGCAGCAGCAGGCCGGGGGGGCCTCCCACTCCTTCATTTTTTTAAAAAAATATAAAACAGCAAGAATAAAAAGGCAACAGCCATGGTATCTTCTCAATAAAATAATTAGCAGCAGTCCTTTTTTGCAACAGAACAACGGGAACTGCCTTCCTTTTCAACAAAACTACAGTAGCAAACCCTTCTTTTCAACATAACAATAGTAGCAATTTTTCCCTTCAACATAACAACAGCCGTAGCCTCTTCCTTTCAACACAAGCACAACAACATTAATAGGGAGCAACATACTGTCTTCGTAGATCAGGCTCCATTCCACCCCAATGAGTGTCACCTGGCTGATGCTTCCTTATATTTTGGGGAGCCCACGCTAGCAATCCCCGAACCTGTAAAGGACAAAGGGAAGCAAAAAGTGAACTATGAAGCTGAGGAAGGACAATTGTTCACTGTTAACCAAGACTTGGAAAGATTGTACAGGTTAAGCCTCAAGGCCGCTGTTGAACCCTAAAAAGTTCATAAAAATTCAAAAATTAAGAAACTCGGTCACTGCCGTCACACTGATGTTCAGCGGCATTTCATCGAACACCTTCTGAGCGATACAAAGTTATGCACACTCGCTCAACAAAACCAAGTTTTCAACTTTTAAAGTATTCATGGGCACTTTATCAAACGTCCGGCGGACGTCACGTGGCCATGCAAGTACTCAACAAAGGCCCACGCCAAGTCGAGCTTTTAGCTCTTTGTGACAAGTGGGTATTCTGCCGCGCACCTCGTGAGGACATGAAATTACACGCTTACGGGATAAAAGTCCATGAGAAATTAAGTTTTTTAATGCCATCGGGTATCCCCCTGTCGCATTGAAATATAATTCCCATTACTTAAAAAACAACGGGTAGCAAAACGCCATCTTGAGGCGGGTAACAAACAAAAAAGAGGCTTCTTTTAGTCTTGATAGGAAGGGTGAGCACTTGCTTAGGCTCACCATGGGTTTGAAAGGTGACCAGAACTCACCCTGGACATTAGAAGATGGTGACCACATCCCTTCTTCTATTTATGATCAAACCAGTCGGGGTGAGCACTTGTTTAGGCTCACCATTGGCTTGGAAGGTCACCGGAATTCTCCATGCCCCCTCCTTTATTTTTGAGCACACCACCGGGGGAGCTCACCCCACCCACCCACCTGCTGCCAAAGGGGGAGGGGCCCCCCATCTGTCCACCTGCTGTTGCTGCCAAGGGGGGAAGCCCCCCGCCTGCTGCTGCTCCAACCGGGGGAGACCCCCCCGCTGCTGCTCCAACCGGGGGAGGCCCCCCACTGCTGCTCCCAACGGGGGGGAGCCGCCCTCCCCCGCCTGCTGCTCCACCGGGGGGGGGGGGGGGAGTTCTCCCCCTGCTGCTGCCACCCACCGAGGGGAGGCCCCCCTGCTGCTGCCTGCACCCACCGGGGGGAGAAGCCCCCCGGGGGGCCTGCTGCACCTGCCACGAGGGGGAAGCCCCCCGGTCTGCCTCCTGCCCCCACCGGGGGGAGGCCCCCCCGGTCGACCTGCTGCACCCAGCGGGGGGGGAGGGCCCCCCCCGCCACCTGCTGCTGCTGCTCATCACCGGGGTAGGCCCTCCCGGGTCTGCTCCACTAGGGGAAGGCCCCCCGGGTCTGCTCCAAACTGGGGGGACTCCCCCCCTCTCTGCTGCCACCGGGGGAGCTCCCCCGGTCTTGTCACGCCCCGAGCCTTTATTACAGCGGAAGATTAACTCGGGGAGCGCGAACAACCGGCATGGTAAGCCTCTTGCAAGCAAGAACGACCAGAGCGCAATACAATCACACACATAAATGCAATTGCACAGAATTTAATCATACTCCCACTTTATTTCATAAATGATCAATATTCGAAATACAACCACTTTCCATCATCTTTCATTCTACTATACTCAAGAAATAGGAAAATTACATTGACTCAATCTAGACATTATAGACTTTCTAAGTCTTCGCTCATCTTTAATCGCTCTCGGATCCGCTACTTGAATAATCCGAATCCGAACCCGACTCACTTTCATTTCCTAAAAAAGATTGGAAATAGGTAATGAGCACACTTGCCCAGTAGGTATCTTCGCATCAACATGAAGGCATTATTAAAGTAATTAACATTTTTGCTCTAAATAAATAAGGTAAAATCATGCAATGCGATGATCATGCGATTAAATCAAAGTAACAAGACAATCATATAAGATGGAATGAGAACAAGAATGAACTAGTAAGAATAGGACAAGAACATGATATTGGCCTTTCATGAACAAGAATATATTGAGAATGTACTAGCAAGCCACATATTCATCACTTTAGCATCTTATGCTTATGAGCAAGTGCTTCGTGAATTTCTGTGGAATATCAAGCAAGAATGTCATGTCGTGTCGTGGATCTTCACTTATTTATAGAAATAGTACTCCCAGCGCAATGCGACGCCAGTAGCATCATACCCCATGGTTTATAAAATAGTATGTTTCCGGCAATCAGCCGAGGGGACTAGCATAGAGCCCTTGAACACAATCAGTGCTCGATCGCATCTTCAGGTATAAATTAAGCTACTTCCACGCATGTAACAGTAAAGTATGGCCAAGAATATAACAATTCCAAATAATGAAAATCAATGAATGAATGCTTCAATTCGAATATATGAGATCAAGAAATAGACTTAAACAATGTTATGCTCATGGAAATAAATCGACAGCATAACGGTACATTCTTTTACCTTTCATTCATTTCATTAAGTCTTTTCAATCATTATGCTAAGTTCTAGACTATCATTAGTCCATCTAGAACTTTAGAAATCAACCCTTGGGTCAAACCTTGGGTTAATATATGCAAGCTGTGTGACGGTCATCTACTGGGCCGTTACATTCTGTAACGCGCCAGTATCGGGCCGTTACAGTGATCCGAGTCCAGAATAATAAAATAGACTTGGAGAAATGTGACGGTCATGCAATGGCCGTTACGTGCTTCTGACGGTCTAATGTAAGGCCGTTACATTACTAGATCCAGAAACAACGATAGTGTATTCTAGTTAATGGGCTTTAATGATACAACCAACTCGGCGTCCTAGTGAGAATCCCAGGCTCGCGGAGAATTACGGAGGTCTTGAAACAAGATTTCCTAGTCCATTGGAGGGAATATCCAATAGAGAGGTCCTCATGTCCAAGATTGTGTTCCTATAGTGCAAAGTGTGAACTAATGGACAACACACCGGAGTATGTGCCATGTACTTATAGAAACGACTCTATTGATAGAGAAAGAATATATAGATAGAGACATATATCGATGTGAAACCAAGATAAAAATTTTACTAATTCATCTTTCAAAATCATGTTTCTAATTACAAAACTATAGAGTTTGGCTGTATGAAATTAACATAACTCAAAGTAAAAGTGAGATACCAAATCATGCAATACCTATCATGAATACTTAAATAATCTCAAAGTCATATAACCAGGTTAACACTTAGGTAACTAGGCTTAATAATAAGAAATATTAACAATTCATATTCTGTCTAGGGTTGACAGATCATAGACTCTGACGGTTTAGAAGTGGGGCGTCACAGTGATTGTGACGGTCAGAGAACAGCCGTTACCCTTATGTAACGCGTCTGTATTGGTGCGTCAGAGTTAACAGAGTAACTCATATACCACAGAGACTGTGACGGCTCATAGTAAGGCCGTTACATGAATGTGACGGTCCTACTGTGATACGTCAGAGTGTCTGCTAACAGAAAGCAATATGAAACATAAGAGATTAACTCACATCATGTCTATAACCAAAACACCATGAGTTTCTAGGTATGATAAAGAAGGATAGGCTATCTACATGCATAGGTGACCATGAATAGATGAAATATATGTTTTAAGTTCTCAATTTAGGGTTAAGAGATGCATGTAATGCATGGAACTAGTAAAACATGAAATTGATGCTCTACTATGCATGAAATTCAATCAAACCAGAGGGCTTATAGTCCTATCAAGTTGTTTTTGCCGTTCATGAGATAACCTACCTCTTGTCTAGGCTTCAAACTTCCAGTTATGGTTTGAACACCGAACCCTAGTTCCCTTCTTCCTGTGATTTTTCAGCAACTTTCTTGGGCTCTAACTCCACGACCTCTTGACCTAAAGATGTGAAATTTGGAGAGGAGTTAGTCTAAAGTATTGTAAACAAATACTTCTAAAGAACTTACCCAAGATTACACCTCCTTACCTTGATTGCTTGCGAGCCAAAAGTAAGGGTCGCACAGTTCAGAACTAGGTCCTATTTATAGGGTTTTGGCTAGGATTTGAAGATTAGATCGATTCTAGAGTCCTTAATCCGTTAAAACCTAATCTCTAAGAGTCCTTAGGGTCTTTATACATTGTTCCAATTTGGTCTCTTGTGGATAGGAACATCAAGTTCCAATCTTTTTGCAAGTTCTCTCACTTACGGAATTCGCAGGCTGTGACGGTCGACCCTTGCCGCGTTACAAGGCTGTGGCGGTCTTACGATAGACCGTTACAGTCATCGTATCTAGAGTTTTAAATAAGTAAAACTCTTTTATCCCTTATCTATTAAATTATCTTATTAAGTAGTGTTTATTTAAAAAAAAAATCGAGAATAGGCTTAATAACCTTCTAGAATATGGGCCAAACTAAATGGGCCTGGTCTTTAAATCTTCTGGATAATAATTAGATAGGCTAGGTTATCTTATTATCATATTTGGGCCTTATAACGACTTATTAACCCGTTAATCCATTTATAAATTCATTTGGCCCAAATAAATTCCAGAAAATTATTAATAAATCCAGAAATTACTATATAAATTCCGGGGCACTACACCCTTTCCCACTTAAAAAGAATTTGGTCCCCAAATTCAGTACATAGATTGTGGAGAGTGTACTTACAGTTAAATAATTCTGGAAATCTTTTTCTCATGGCTGCTTCGGTTTCCCATGTTGCTTCGTATGGCCATGTTTTCTTCCATTGAATTTTGACCATAGTGATAACCTTATTTCTTAGTTGACGTACTTCCCGATCCAGAATCTTTATTGGCGTTTGCTCATATGTCATATCCTTCTGAATCTCCAGATTGTCATAAGTGATAATATGGTCAGGATCGTATACATATTTCTTCAGCATGGAGACGTGAAATACGTCATGAACTCCTGCTAATTGTGGAGGTAAAGCCAATCTATAAGCCACTTCACCGACCCTTTCAAGAATTTCAAATGGGCCAATGAACCTTGGAGTTAGCTTTCCTTTAATACCAAATCTTCGAATACCACGTCCTGGAGAAACTTTTAAATATACATGATTTCCTACCTGAAACTCCAAGTCACGTCTTCGATTGTCGGCATAAGACTTTTGCCTATCTTGTGCCATTTTCATCCTTTCTTGAATGAGCTTGATTTTCTCCGTAGAATCTCTGATAAGGTCAGGGCCTAGAAATTGCCTTTCCCCTATTTCATTCCAACATATTGGAGATCGACAACTTTTCCCATATAGAGTTTCAAAAGGTGCCATTTGTATGCTTGCTTGATAGCTGTTATTATATGCAAATTCCACCAGAGGCAAGTGATCATGCCAACTTCCTCCAAAGTCAATGATACAAGCTCTGAGCATGTTTTCTACCACCTGATTTGTTCTTTCCGTCTGACCATCAGTTTGTGGATGAAAGGCTGTGTTAAAATTTAATCTGGTCCCTAGTGAATGTTGTAGACCTTTCCAGAACTGTGATGTAAATCGAGGATCTCTATCTGATACAATAGAGACAGGGACACCATGTAGTTTAACAATTTCTTTCATGTATAATGCTGCCAGGATATCCACAGACCATCGACTCTTTATTGGTATGAAATGTGCAGATTTAGTCAATCGATCTATGATTACCCATATGCCATCGTGTCCACCTCTTGTCTTAGGTAATCCCATGATGAAATCCATTCCTATGCTCTCCCATTTCCATTCGGGAATATTTATGGGATGTAATTTACCTGCGGGTCTAAAATGTTCAGCTTTAACTTGTTGGCAGGTTAGACAACGAGACACGAAGTCAGCTATTTCCCTCTTCATATTGGGCCACCAAAAGTTTCCTTTGAGGTCCTGATACGTTTTTGTACCTCCTGGATGAATGATGTACTTTGATTCATGTGCTTCTTCTAGGATCAATTTCTCTGTGTCCTCATGATCCGGTATACACATTCGGCCCTTGAATAGCAATCTTCCATCATTAGAAATAGAAAAATCCGGCCTTTGTTCAATATTGGCCTTAATTTCCAGTAAAACTGGATCATCCTCTTGTAATTTGGCCAAATCCTCTATTAATGTAGGTTGAGCTCGGATATTAGCTATGAAGCAATCTTCTTCCTTAATGTCAACATCTAAATTCAACTGAGCAAATTGAGGAATAAGGTTAGTTACACTAATCATGAGACTTGATAACATACCTATTGGTTTTCTGCTGAGTGCATCTGCTACAGCATTTGCCTTGCCAGGATGATATTGAATAGCAAAATCAAAGTCCTTGAGATGTTCTAACCACCTCCTCTGCCTCATATTAAGCTCCTTTTGAGAGACTAAATACTTCAAGCTCTTGTGGTCTGAGTAGATCGTAAACTTTTCTCCATAAAGATAATGACGCCAAATTTTCAAGGCGAAAATAACCGCTGCCAATTCTAAATCATGTACAGGATAATTTTCTTCGTGACGTTTCAATTGTCTTGAAGAATAGCAAATCACCTTTCCATTTTGCATAAGGACACATCCTAAGCCAATTCCAGACGCATCCGTATACACTTCAAATCCACCACCCTCCATTGGTAGTGATAAAATAGGGGCTGTGGTAAGATGATTCTTAAGAATTTGGAAATTCTTCTCACATTCCTCTGACCAGACAAAAGGATTTTCTTTTCTGGTGAGTCTAGTTAAAGGGACTGCTATCTGTGAGAAGTCCTTAATGAATCTTCTATAATAACCAGCTAGACCCAGAAAGCTCCTTACTTCAGACACAGTCGTAGGCCGACTCCAATTCTTGACAACTTCTACCTTAGAAGGATCCACAGCAATACCTTCTTTTGAAATAATGTGGCCTAGGAATGAGACTTCCTCGAGCCAGAATTCACACTTATTGAGTTTGGCATATAGCTTGTGTTCTCTAAGTGTTTGCAAAGTTATTTTCAAATGTTCTTCATGTTCTTCTTTTGTCCTTGAGTATATCAGGATATCATCGATGAAAACGACAATGAATCGATTTAGGTATGGCTGGAAGACACTGTTCATAAGTTGCATGAATGTTGCTGGGGCATTAGTTAACCCGAACGGCATCACCACGAATTCATAGTGGCCATAACGACTTCGAAAAGCCGATTTATAAATATCTTCTTCTTTAATTCTAAGTTGATGATAACCAGATCTGAGGTCAATCTTAGAGAAGTACTCAGCTCCCAAAAGCTGGTCGAAGAGCTCATCAATACGCGGCAACGGATACTTATTCTTAATTGTAAGCTGATTCAGTCGCCGGTAATCGATACATAGCCTGAGGGAACCATCTTTCTTCTTGACAAATAGAACAGGCGCACCGCAAGGGGATGTGCTGGGTCTAATGAAACCCTTGTCTAGAAGTTCTTGTAACTGCTTCTTTAGTTCCTTGAGTTCTGTGGGGGACATCCTGTAAGGGGCTATAGAAACAGGTGCCGCACCAGGAATGAGTTCAATGGTAAAGTTTACTTCCCTTTCGGGCGGTAAATTAGGTAGTTCAGATGGGAACACGTCTGGGAACTCATTTGCAATAGGAATATTGGCTAGGACAATCTCCTTAGATTCGGTAATAATGACTGAAGCAAGGAAAGCTTCGCATCCTTGCGAGATAAGCTTGCAAGCGTGAAGAGAAGATATAATGGTAGGATGCTTTTTGTATTTGATGCCAAGAAAAGAAAATCTTGGAAGACCGGGCTTTCGAAAAGATATTATCCTATTTCGGCAATTGATATAAGCATCATGGTCTACAAGCCAATCTACCCCTAAAATGGCGTCATAACCTTTCATATCAAGGCATACTAAGTTCACGGGGAGATTGTGTCCTTCTACCACTACCTCGCAATCAGGATAATGCTTGGTAAGCTTAGTTCCAGATCCTAAAGGTGTAGTAATAGTAAGATCTGAAGGTAAGGAAACTGATGCAATTGGTAAGATTTTTGCAAAAGTGGTGGAGATAAAAGAATGAGAAGCACCAGTATCGAATAGCACGAATGCAGGGCGAGAACAGATTTGAAGAGTACCTTCCATAAGCCCATCATTTAAATCCCTGGGTGCTTCATCTTCATCTATAACCGCATTGAGGCGAGCCTGCCTCCTGCGTCCTCCATTAGCTGATTGCTCTTCATAAGGGGGCAATCTGGCACACGATGCTCCCTACTTCCACAACGCAAACAAGCACCGAGGCGCTTCCAGCATTCTTCAGCCGAATGGCCGAATTTCTCGCAAAAAGTGCACGCCGCGGCAACTTGCTCCTTCTCTTCCTTAACTCTTTTATTATTCTTTTGGGAACTTCCACCGTTCCCGCTCCTTGATCTTTTCTTGTTATCACGGCTTTTGTAGGGTTCCGTGATGCTAAACTTCTCCTTCTTATAATGCCGATCTGAGCGCCGACTGGATTCCTCTCCCTTTCCTTTCAACTTTTCGACCTTCTCTAAGGTCCTCTCGCATAGATATGCCCTCTGAACCATCTCTGCGTAAGTGCGGATATTTTGTGTCCCAATTGCTGAATGAACCCGGGCCGTAACCCGTCCATAAATCGATTTACCTTTAATAATTTCGTGCTAATAAGGTGTGGTGCATATGGTGCTAGTCTTGAAAACTGCAGCTCATACTCTGCTACTGACATCATCCCTTGACGAAGGGAGGCAAACTCCATGGCCTTCCTTTCCTTCACATGTTCGGAGAAATACTTGGCACGAAATAAAGTGAGAAAACCATCCCACGTGTGAGGTGCATCGGCCGGAGGTGCCGGGACCGATTTCCACCAAGTACGGGCATCCTTATTTAATTGGAATGTTGCTAGACGGACCTTCTCCTGATCAGTGCATTGAATGACATCAAAGATACGATTCATTTCATCAATCCAATTTTCTGCTTCGTCTGGATTAGAAGATCCATAGAAACGCGGAGGATTTAGACTCCGGAAATTGCGATGAAGGTCGCCAGCCCGTGCTCCTGCCCCTGCCTGGGCCATGGTTTGCAATGCCTGCGTAAGGCCGGCAACGGTTTGTTGCATGCCATTCCAGTCTACGCGATGAGCCATGATAAGAATAATAAGGTACCTGAGAGAAATATAACAGCTTGTTATTTCTCGTGAGACCGAAAGAAAATCAATCTTAAAGCTAATAACTATCTCATCCCGGCTCTACCCAATTCTCACATGGGCATGAAAATTCCTTCCTTGGTTCATAGGTGGGGGTCCTTAACCCTTGGACTTATCCTATGACATGATTCTTTTCCCTAAGTCCTGAGACTTAGGCTCTGATACCAACTTAACTGTCACGCCCCGAGCCTTTATTACAGCGGAAGACTAACTCGGGGAGCGCGAACAACCGGCATGGTAAGCCTCTTGCAAGCAAGAACGACCAGAGCGCAATACAATCACACATATAAATGCAATTGCACAGAATTTAATCATACTCCCACTTTATTTCATAAATGATCAATATTCGAAATACAACCACTTTCCATCATCTTTCATTCTACTATACTCAAGAAATAGGAAAATTACATTGACTCAATCTAGACATTATAGACTTTCTAAGTCTTCGCTCATCTTTAATCGCTCTCGGATCCGCTACTTGAATAATCCGAATTCGAACCCGACTCACTTTCATTTCCTGAAAAAGATTGGAAATAGGTAATGAGCACACTTGCCCAGTAGGTATCTTCGCATCAACATGAAGGCATTATTAAAGTAATTAACATTTTTGCTCTAAATAAATAAGGTAAAATCATGCAATGCGATGATCATGCGATTAAATCAAAGTAACAAGACAATCATATAAGATGGAATGAGAACAAGAATGAACTAGTAAGAATAGGACAAGAACATGATATTGGCCTTTCATGAACAAGAATATATCGAGAATGTACTAGCAAGCCACATATTCATCACTTTTGCATCTTATGCTTATGAGCAAGT
The DNA here is from genome assembly GCA_022559845.1 of Amorphophallus konjac. NCBI lineage: Eukaryota > Viridiplantae > Streptophyta > Magnoliopsida > Alismatales > Araceae > Amorphophallus > Amorphophallus konjac. The sequence continues at coordinate 123,391,281 of CM040119.1, read as the reverse complement.
GCTTCGTGAATTTCTGTGGAATATCAAGCAAGAATGTCATGTCGTGTCGTGGATCTTCACTTATTTATAGAAATAGTACTCCCAGCGCAATGCGACGCCAGTAGCATCATACCCCATGGTTTATAAAATAGTATGTTTCCGGCAATCAGCCGAGGGGACTAGCATAGAGCCCTTGAACACAATCAGTGCTCGATCGCATCTTCAGGTATAAATTAAGCTACTTCTACGCATGTAACAGTAAAGTATGGCCAAGAATATAACAATTCCAAATAATGAAAATCAATGAATGAATGCTTCAATTCGAATATATGAGATCAAGAAATAGACTTAAACAATGTTATGCTCATGGAAATAAATCGACAGCATAACGGTACATTCTTTTACCTTTCATTCATTTCATTAAGTCTTTTCAATCATTATGCTAAGTTCTAGACTATCATTAGTCCATCTAGAACTTTAGAAATCAACCCTTGGGTCAAACCTTGGGTTAATATATGCAAGCTGTGTGACGGTCATCTACTGGGCCGTTACATTCTGTAACGCGCCAGTATCGGGCCGTTACAGTGATCCGAGTCCAGAATAATAAAATAGACTTGGAGAAATGTGACGGTCATGCAATGGCCGTTACGTGCTTTTGACGGTCCAATGTAAGGCCGTTACATTACTAGATCCAGAAACAACGATAGTGTATTCTAGTTAATGGGCTTTAATGATACAACCAACTCGGCGTCCTAGTGGGAATCCCAGGCTCGCGGAGAATTACGGAGGCCTTGAAACAAGATTTCCTAGTCCATTGGAAGGAATATCCAATAAAGAGGTCCTCATGTCCAAGATTGTGTTCCTATAGTGCAAAGTGTGAACTAATGGACAACACACCGGAGTATGTGCCATGTACTTATAGAAACGACTCTATTGATAGAGAAAGAATATATAGATAGAGACATATATCGATGTGAAACCAAGATAAAAACTCTACTAATTCATCTTTCAAAATCATGTTTCTAATTACAAAACTATAGAGTTTGGCTGTATGAAATTAACATAACTCAAAGTAAAAGTGAGATACCAAATCATGCAATATCTATCATGAATGCTTAAATAATCTCAAAGTCATATAACCAGGTTAACACTTAGATAACTAGGCTTAATAATAAGAAATATTAACAATTCATATTCTGTCTAGGGTTGACAGATCATAGACTCTGACGGTTTAGAAGTGGGGCGTCACAGTGATTGTGACGGTCAGAGAACAGCCGTTACCCTTATGTAACGCGTCTGTATTGGTGCGTCAGAGTTAACAGAGTAACTCATATACCACAGAGACTGTGACGGCTCATAGTAAGGCCGTTACATGAATGTGACGGTCCTACTGTGATACGTCAGAGTGTCTGCTAACAGAAAGCAATATGAAACATAAGAGATTAACTCACATCATGTCTATAACCAAAACACCATGAGTTTCTAGGTATGATAAAGAAGGATAGGCTATCTACATGCATAGGTGACCATGAATAGATGAAATATATGTTTTAAGTTCTCAATTTAGGGTTAAGAGATGCATGTAATGCATGGAACTAGTAAAACATGAAATTGATGCTCTACTATGCATGAAATTCAATCAAACCAGAGGGCTTATAGTCCTATCAAGTTGTTTTTGCCGTTCATGAGATAACCTACCTCTTGTCTAGGCTTCAAACTTCCAGTTATGGTTTGAACACCGAACCCTAGTTCCCTTCTTCCTGTGATTTTTCAGCAACTTTCTTGGGCTCTAACTCCACGACCTCTTGACCTAAAGATGTGAAATTTGGAGAGGAGTTAGTCTAAAGTATTGTAAACAAATACTTCTAAAGAACTTACCCAAGATTACACCTCCTTACCTTGATTGCTTGCGAGCCAAAAGTAAGGGTCGCACAGTTCAGAACTAGGTCCTATTTATAGGGTTTTGGCTAGGATTTGAAGATTAGATCGATTCTAGAGTCCTTAATCCGTTAAAACCTAATCTCTAAGAGTCCTTAGGGTCTTTATACATTGTTCCAATTTGGTCTCTTGTGGATAGGAACATCAAGTTCCAATCTTTTTGCAAGTTCTCTCACTTACGGAATTCGCAGGCTGTGACGGTCGACCCTTGCCGCGTTACAAGGCTGTGGCGGTCTTACGATAGACCGTTACAGTCATCGTATCTAGAGTTTTAAATAAGTAAAACTCTTTTATCCATTATCTATTAAATTATCTTATTAAGTAGTGTTTATTTTAAAAAAAAATCGAGAATAGGCTTAATAACCTTCTAGAATATGGGTCAAACTAAATGGGCCTGGTCTTTAAATCTTCTGGATAATAATTAGATAGGCTAGGTTATCTTATTATCATATTTGGGCCTTATAATGACTTATTAACCCGTTAATCCATTTATAAATTCATTTGGCCCAAATAAATTCCAGAAAATTATTAATAAATCCAGAAATTACTATATAAATTCCGGGGCACTACAGGTCTACTACAACCGGGGGGACTCCCCCCGGGCCCACCTGCACTGGGGGAAGTCCCCCGGACCTGCTGCCACCGGGGGGAGGCCCCTCGCCTGCTGACCACGGGGGAGAAGCCCCCGGCCCACTGCTGCGCATAGGGGGAACCTCCCCCGGGCCCTCTCCACCTGTGCAGGTCCCCTCACCTTCCTTCTTACTGTTGCACCTCCGGGGGAGGAAGAGACGGGGGAGACGAAAGGGCAGGGGGTTATCTCCTCCAAGCATCGGGAGATCTCCCCCTTGCCCTCCTCTACCTCCTATAAAAACCCAAACCCTCTCATTTGCAAAGAGGAGACTGTGGTGGAAGTGGTAAAACTCTGCTCAAGGGAGGCTTTTGAAGTGGGAAAACTCTGGTCATGGAATTGTGCAGTCTCGTGGAGGGACAACATGCTACTCCTTGGTTTGAAGAAAGAGGGCCACAGCTGCAGAAGCAGACATGTTCAGAAGAGGGCCATACATGTTCAGTGGGCCAAGATGTTAATAATTCTGGAAGGCAAGAAGGCAAGCCATGTTAGCATGGGAAGGGATATGGTCACCAAAAAAAGGCCCCCCTGGGGTGTTCCAGTCACCTCCTTTTGGGACGGTGATTTTAAGAAAGCTTTCACCCCTTGCAAATGAAAGTAAAATCTCACTCAAATGGGATTCCAATTCAAATGGGCCTACCACTCAAATTGGCTAATAGGCTTGTATGATTGGGGTTATTGCATTTGAAAGCATTGAAATGGCCTTATGCTTATTGCAATTAAAACCATCCAAAACGTTGCAATGACCTTATACTCATTGCAATTGAAATCATCCAAAGGTTGAATGAAGATGGTTGCAAGTCTTACAAATGTTCAAGGCCGGGGGCAGAAAATTGCAGAAATACCCCCGGAGGGTAGAACAATCACATGAATGCCCCCAAGGGCAGAGAAATTACATAAATGCCCCCAAGGATAGAAAAATTACAGAAATGACCCCCAAGGGCAGGAAAATTGCAGAAATGTCCCCGATGGCTAGAAAATTGCTGAAACACCCCGGATGTCGGGAAAATTGTAGAAATACCCCCGGTGACGGGAAAAATTACAGAAATATCCCCGATGACGGAAAAATTACAGCAATACCCCCGATGGTTGGAAAATTGCAGAAATATCCCCGATAGCGGGAAAATTGCAGAAATGTCCCTGATGGTGGAAAAATTACAGAAACATCCCTGATAGCGGAAAAATTGCAGAAATACCCCCGGTGATGGAAAAATTGCAGAAACATCCCCGGTGACGGAAAAATTGCAGAAACATCCCCGATAGCGGGAAAATTGTAGAAATACCTCTGGTGATGGAAAATTGCAGAAATATCCCAGATGGTGGAAAAATTGCAGAAATATCTCCGATGACGGGAAAATTGCAGAAACACCCCCGATAGTTGAAAGATTGCAGAAATCTCCCCGATGACGAGAAACTCATAGAAACACCCCTAGTTGTGGGAAAATCGTAGAAATCCTCATTTGTGGGGTCTCAAAATTACCGAAGTACACTCGTTCTGGTTTACGCCGTTTGCACGACTCGGTGGAGCGGGACCACGCCCCTTCCTTGAAGCGGTGTGCGCTCTCCTGTGTTCGGCTTATGGCTAACCATCCAAATCCATACGTCTTTTCAAGGAGCCGAACTCCAGAAATGAAGACGAGGAATACCTAAGAAGTCGAATGACGGGGTTATTTCCGAGAAGTCTAGAAATTAAGACAAGGAATACCCAAGAAGTCGAATGACGGGGTTATTTCTGAGAAATCTAAAAATTAAGACGAGGAATACCCAAGAAGTCGAATGACGGGGCTATTTTCGAGAAGTCAATGAATTAAGACAATGAATACCCAGGAAGTCCAATGACATGGCTACTCCCGAGAAGTCAAGAAATGAAGTCAAGAACGCCTAGGAAGTCAAACGACGGGACGATCTCCAAGAAGTCAAGCAATGTCAAATATATTCTCAAATAGTCAAAAGCAATGGGAATGCCCAAGAAGTCAGGAAGTGACAGGGCTATTTCCCAAAAAGGGTGGAAATACCCAGAAAGGGTCAGAAATTCCAGTAACATCCCGATGTTTGGGAAAGTTGCAGAAATACCCTGATGGGGGGAAATTACAAATATACCCCGCCTCAGGCAGGAATGTTCTTTATGGACGCCAAGCCGACTTAAGGGGGCAGATCACTATCAAAAGAGTGATCATGACCATGAAGTAACTCCGATGGACCAACAACGATCATCTTGGCGGTCCAACAGTCCTTGTGATAGAATTCAAATTCAACCGTCCAATCAGGGGACAAGTAAATTCAATTATCCGATCAGGACGAAAGCAAATTCAAACATCCAAATGCAGATGAAAGCAAATTCAAAGGCTCCGGTTACAAGCGGACGTAATCCCGAAAACCCGATTATACAATCGGGACTATATCGGGACTATATGTAAAGGTCCTGAAAGACCGATTGTAATTCTAATAGCGTGTGTTCAAGAAATGAAGTCTCCAAATTTCTTTGCAAGAGTGTGTACTCGTAATGGGCGATCGTCAATATCATTTATGTTACAACAGATAGAGGAAAAAGGTATTCTTCGACAATTAATCAAAGGTGTTCGGACTTGTCCGATGTAAATTAACACCGACTCCGATCGGTGGGGAAAAGTCTTGTACACGAACCCTAAATCATCTGATAAATCCCAAAAAGCGCGGAATTCTCAAATATGCCCAAAATTACGCATGTCCATCCGACGAAAATGGATGTCCGAAAATCTTGCGTGCAAACAGCCGCCTCAAAGCCGACTCAGCCGGAAAGGTGAAACGTCGACTTCGAAACCAACCTCATCAGTTGGGTCATTGACCGGAGCATCTCCTTACCGCCCAAATGTGTTCAGCTCTCGTTTCAACGAGAAGAGCACGAGGTGGAGTAGCTGAAGACCTTCACAGTCTCCTATCAGCGGAGAAGAAGGAGCAATAAGGGCAAGGGAGACAAGCCGATCATCTTTTACAAAGGTGATTTAGTCCCACCGGGTCCTCTCGAGGATGATTTCGGCTGGGCTATTCCCGCCGACACTGCTTCGGAGTTAGTCCAAGAAATGGACGATCTGTCACAGCGCATCGGGGAAATGTGTAAAAAGCAACATATTCCTCAAGTTCAAGACCCCACACGAGCAGCATATTTCCGCCAGTTGTGGAATCCCCCGCAAGTCTGTGGGCAGCCTCCCTTCTCCCGCAAAGATACGAGAGGACTCGGCTACGACCAGGAGAGGGACTTCGAGGTCCACTATGCAGTCAATACCGTAGGACAGCTACCTCCTCCTCATGGTCAAATTGAAGTTGAGTCCAAGATTGACGACTCTGTAAGGGAGTCTGTTGAGATGCTTATATCACTAAATCAACACGGGTCACCTCCCCGAGCGAGGGACAGCTCAGCCTGCTAATCATCAGCAAGACGGAGACTTCAAGCCACGAGCAAGAGTGCTCCGAAGAATTCGAAGTTTACGAAGCAAATACTGATGATGAGGGAGACTTCGTCGACCTCCAACCGGCTCCACCGGAGCTCGAAGACGGTGGCCAAGCAACTGTGGACGAGTTGATTGAGATCAATCTCGGAAGCAAAGAAGATCATCGGCCAACCTTCGTAAGTGCTCTCCTCAGTGAGAGAGAAAGGCAGGCATATCGGCAACTCCTAGAAGAGTTCAGAGATTGTTTTGCCTGGTCTTATAAAGAAATGCCTACGCTCGACCACCCTTCTTTGGCTGAACACGAGTTGACAATACTTCCAACAGTCAAGTCAGTCAAGCAAGCTCAAAGACGTATGCGCCACGAGTTGGAGCTGAAAGTCAATGCCGAGGTTGACAAGATGCTCGACGTGGACTTCATAGAGCCTTGCATGTACCCTGTGTGGCTGGCTAATATAGTTCCCGTTAAGAAGAAGAACAGCCAGGTCCGAGTCTGCATCGACTTCAGGGATTTGAACAAAGCATGCACAAAGGACGACTTCCCTGTCCTAATTACTGAGACAATGGTTGACATGACCACTGGTCACAAAGCTTTGTCCTTCATGGACGGGTCGTCAGGCTATAATCAAATCCACATGACCATCAAAGACAAGGACTATACGGCTTTCCGATCTCCTAAGGGGATCTTCAATATAAAAGGATGCCGTTTGGCCTGAAGAACGCCGGTGCAACCTATCAAAGGGCAATGACCAAGATCTTCGACGAGATGCTACATGACCTCGTTGAATGCTATGTCGATGACTTGATCGTCAAGACAAAGAGGCGAGAGGATCATTTGGCCGACCTACGTTGGGTCTTCGAAAGGCTTTTGACAATACCAACTTAAGATGAACCCAATGAAATGTGCCTTTGGCGTCTCTAGTGGCAAGTTCCTCGGTTTCATCGTCAAGTATCGAGGCATAGAAATTGACCCTGACAAAATCACAGCTATAAGAGGACTACCTCCACCCAAGAACTTGACAGAGCTCAGGTCTCTGCAAGGAAGACTCGCCTATATTAGGCGGTTCATTTCTAACCTCTCGGGTAGGTGCTTGTCTTTCGGTAAATTGATGAAGAAAGGAGCACCCTTCGTATGGGACGAAGGCTGTCAGAGGGCCTTCGAGCAAATCAAGGAGTATCTACTGACTTCTCCAGTCCTAGGGGCACCTGTCAGAGGGAAGCCCCTTATCCTTTATATTGCTGCCATGGATGCCTCATTGGGGGCACTTTTAGCCCGGATCAATGAAGAGGGCAAAGAACAACCGTTGTATCTCAGTCGAAAGCTGATCGGGCCTGAGCACCGGTATACGCCTATGGAAAAAGTGTGCCTAGCTTTGGTATTTGCTGTCAAGAAGCTAAGGCACTACCTTCTAGCTCACCAGGTAGAGTTCATCTCCAAATATGATCCACTCAAATTTTCACTCAGTCAGCCAGTCCTCTCTGGTAGGCTCGGCAAGTGGGCACTTATCCTCATGGAGTTCGACATCACCTTTGTCCCACGCAAGGCGATCAAGGGGTAAGGGATGGCGGAGTTCTTAGCTGCGCACTCTGTGCCATAAGGCTCGCCACTCAACGTCGAGTTGCCTGATGAAGAGGTGTTGGTGCCTTCACAAGAGACCGGGGAGCATTCTGAAAACGTGCCACTACAAACAGAGCCGGACGTCCTTACCCTCGACCTCCCACATTAGGAGTTGTATTTTGATGATGCCTCCTGAACAATCAAAAGGGCTGGTGGCCTCACAGACGTTGTCTCGGATGCGGGGATAGTCTTTGTATCTCCGCAAGGCGGCATTCTTCATAACTCTTGCGCTCTCATGAAGTTATCGACTAATAATGAGGCAGAGTATGAAGCGTTAATTATTGGGCTTCAACTAGCATTAGAGATGGACAGCAAGTGCATCAAAGCCTACGGGATTCTCAGCTTGTCATTCGACAAGTACTGGGCGACTATGACGTTCGGAAAAAGGAGCTCATTCCTTACCATGCAGCCGTCATGAGGCTGAAGGAAAAATTTTACCTATTTGAAATAGGCCACGTCCCAAGGGGCAGTAACTCCCAAGCGGACGCTTTGGCAAAGTTGGCAGTAGTCTTAAAACTCCCACCTGAGGGAGAGTTGAATATTACTGTCAGACACCAAAGGCTCATGCCAAGCATGCTCGACGAAGAATCCGCCCTTACTGTCTACGAGGTCAATAACATTTAGGAGGTGAATGCTCCGGAAGAAGAAGATTGGCGTGAGCCGATTATAAAGATAAAGAACAACTGGCTTCCCCCTGATCGGGCTCAGAGGGTGCAACTACTATGCAAGGCAACATCCTACCAGCTAATTGACGGCCTGTTTTTCGGACTCGCCCATGAGAAGGACTGATCGGTCCTCCTACAGTGTCTTTCATCTAAGGAAGCAAAGACAGTGATGCACGAGGTCCACTCTGGATTGTGCGGGGCTCATCAAGCAGGAGCTAAAATGAAAAACAACATTAAGCTTAAAGGGTTTTATTGGCCCACCATGTACGAAGATTGTAACCAATACGCTCGTACATGTCATCAGTGCCAAGCATTCGGGCCAGTGCCTTGAAGGCCGCCTAACCCGCTCCATCCAACTGCGCCTACTTGGCCGTTTGCGGAGTGGGGATGGATATTGTGGGACCATTCCCGCCATCATCTCAAGGTCACAAGTTCATATTGGCTGCCACTAATTACTTCTCTAGATAGGTAAAAGCTATCCCGCTACGAGAAGTTATAGGGGAAATAGTTGCCCGATTTGTAAGGCACTACCCCCAGTCGGATCATCTCGGACAATGGTACGCTTTTTAGGAACAAGACTGTCTGTGCTTTGGCGTCTAAGTTTCATATTGACTGGAGGACGTCGTTCGTCTACAACCCCCAAGCCAACGGGTTGGCCGAGGCCTTAAACAAAACCCTCTGTAAGCTGCTGTCCAAGATAGTAGGGGGGCGTAAATGAGACTGGGGCGAGAAGGTCCACGAAGCCCTATGGGCCTATCAGACTATCTACAAAACCCCTACGGGTTGTTCCCCATTCTCCTTAGTCTATGGAGCTGAGGCGGTGGTCCCTGTGGAGATTGAGCTGGCATCCTATCGCGTTGCTGTTCACGCCGGACTGTCGGGCCAGGACCAATCTGAAATAGATAGAAGGCTCGAGGAACTGTCCAACCTTGAAGGTGAAAGACTTAGAGCCTATAAACACTTGCAAGTGTATCAGGCCCGTATGACACGTGTTTATGAAAAGTTGGTCAAGCAAAGGGCATTCAAGAAATGCGACCTCGTCATGGTTAAAGAAAAAGAGGTCTTGGCGGGAAGATCTAGCGATAAATTCCAGCCTAATTTGCGTGGACCTTACGTCATCCAGAAGGTTTATGAAGGAGGGGACTATACGGTCGTCGACCACAAGGGAAATAATCCCTTCCCTCCTCTCAATGGCAAGCACATGAAGCTCTACCATACGCCATCGCAAGAGTTTCTACAGCAGTCCTCTCAGGACATACCTCTCCCCAGTGAAGGTTCAAGTTAAAAAAAAATGGGGTTAAAAATATTGATGCCCCGGCAGACTTAGTCACCCTTCAAGGGTTGGCTAAGGGCAAAAAGGCCACGGACCCGGCTGAGGTGAAAACCCGCAAGAGCGCCTCGGGCAAAAATGGGCAACCCCTCGGTATGAAAATCCGGAAAAAGATAAAGGGGGCCAGCCTCGGCGAAAACCCGAAAGGGCGGTGAGGTTGGTTATGTGAAAAAAAGTCCTCTTTTGACATATCTTACGGGTGGTCCTAAGCTAGTGATTTCACCCTATGATGGCAAAGACATTATACTGATATCTTAGCTATATTTCCTATGTCATCGTGTGACACCCAGTCCCACCATGACATTGTGACTATTATCCCGACATTGTCATACTCTGTCCCGCCGGGATCACCTGCATTTTGAACCTTTTGATTTGATTCATATGCTCTATCCGGGCTGTCAAATCCATCTCCTTTTTCTTACAGGGTTGACTCATATGTCTTTTGGCTAGTCAACCTCACTTACATTTTCAATTCTAGACTTGACTCTTATGTCCCTTCGGACTGTCAAGTGTATCCATCCCTTTTCAAGAGTTGACTCATACGTCCCTTGGCATGTCAACTCCACCCATATTTTGGATTTCCCGGGTTTGGATCCCGTGTCTCTTCGGGCTATCCAATCCGTCCTTGGTATCCCATCGGGCTCGGCCTGTGCATGTCCCTTCCGGGCTGCCGACCCATCTCACCTATTAGCTGTCGGATTTAACTTACTTGTCTCTTTCAGACTGTTAGATCCACTTACTTTTTATCCCACTAGGTCTGGCCTATGCATGTCTTTTTCGGGCTGCCAACCTATCTCGCCTATTGGCTTTCGGGTTTGACTCTCACGTCCCACTAGGACTGTCGAATCCGTCCTTTCTTTCTTGTGGGTCTGGCCTATGCATGCCCCTTTCGGGTTGCCAACCCATCTCGCCTCTTGGCTTTCATGCTTGACTCACATATCCCACTGGGATCGTCAAGTCCATTTTTTTTGTCTCAACGGGCTGGGCCTACGCGTCCCCTTGTGGGCTGCCAACCCATTCCGCCTTTCGACTTTCGGGTTTGACTCACACGTCCCACTAGGGCTGTCAAATCCACCCTTTCATCTTCCGGGCTTGGCCTATGCATGCCTTTCTCAGGCTGTCAACCCTATTTGCCTATCGGCTTGCGGATTTGATTCATATGTCCCACCTGGGCTGTCAAATCCATTCTTTCATCCTACTGGGCTTGGCCTATGTACGCCCCTTACGGGCTGCCAACCCATCTCGTCTATCGACTTCCAGGTTTAACCCGTATGTCTCTTTCAGACTGTTAAACCTACTTATCTGCTATCCCAACCGAGCTTGGCCTATGCACGCCCACCTCGGGTGGCCAGTCCATTCGGCCTATCGGTTTTTGGATTTGACTAACCGCATCTCACTAGGGTTGTCAAATCTATCCGTTTGTCCCACCGATGCGGCACACATGTCCCTCTGGGAGTGCCAAACCTCTCCGCCTCTCGGCGTCATAGGTTAAAAAAAAACGGGACTAAAAATATTGGTGCCCCAGCGGATTTGGTTGTTTCCATTAGGGGAGTAATCAAGGGCAAAAAGGCTTTAACCCGGCTAAGGTGAAAACTCGGAAGGGCGTCTTAGGCAAAAATTGGTACCCTTCAATGTGAAAACCCGCGAGGGCGCACTGGAAAAAGCTAAAGGGGGCCAGTCCTGGTGAAAACCCGATAGGGCGGTAGGGTTGGTAAAGTGACACAAAAAAAAAGAAGGCATATATGCAAGAGGATGGAAGTAAAAAAATATTGAGCTCTGGCCTTTATTCATTAATGTTATCAAAGAAAGGAGCCCGAGACAAGCCCTCGGGATAACCAATGTGAAAATGGGCAAAGTGTAAAAGCTCTGTGCGTAATTACAAAAGGGCGTCAAGGCCTATCAACCACTGGACTCGCTCTGTCTCAGGTCAGTAAGGCGAGCCTCACTCTGAAGAGTCTCCTCTTGGAGCCCCTCAAGCCTACAACGAAGAGCCTCTGCCTCAGCTTGCAAGCGACTGCGCTCCTCCTCAGCCTCCTGCGTCTGTTGCAAAAGAACCTGCACCTCCCTTTGCAGCTCCTCCACCCGCAAGGAGACGGCCCGGTTGCACTCCCGAATGGCTGTAGCTCAAGTCTCGACCTCAGCCTGAGCTGCTCGCTGTCCGCCGAGCCGCTCCTCCTCCTGTTGAATCATCAGCCGAGTCCTTTGTCTCTGCTCCTGCGCGACATGAAGATGGGCGAACTCGCTCCACAAAGCTGTCAGCTTCGCCATCCACACATCTCTGGGGAGGCCGAACGTGTGGTAACCCCGGGTAAAGGCCTCCAGGCTGCCCCTCAGAGCCTCTGCATTCGGCAAGGGGTCCACCCGGATCAGCTGCTCAAGACCTTGGAGAAGCCGGCCAGCCGTATCGGCATCTGCCAGCACCACCCTACGCTGAGGGTGTCAGGCCACTCAACCCCGAGGGCAGGGAAGTCCGCGGGCACTTCTGGAGCCTCTCTCAAGGGAGCTGCAATCAAAGAAAAATGGAATAAGTGCTTGTTCCTAATCAAGAGGATAGGCACGGAAGCCATTAAGGACACGACATGGTAGTATACCTGAAACTGTCTCGTGTGCGGGAATAGCTGCGGAAGTATGTTCCTCCCCAACGACCGGGGAGGGAGCGCTTATGGGGGCTAACGCCGGTCCACCAGGCGGTGCATCTGTAGCCCGACTCCCTGCAACTCAAATAACAGCATGTATTCATGTGTCCATGTATAAAGTGGCATACAAATAATGTTGAGCTCCAAAGGGCAATCACGTAGCTGTCTCAATAACATCGCCTCCTTCAGTTATGCTAGGAGGGATGGACTCCGTATCGGGGACCCTTCGGGAGTCAGATAGCTCACTCACAGAGATGCGCCTGGCCTCACATGGAGACTCCTTTGTCTCAGGGATCTCAGCCGCCAGCTCTATGGAAGGAGAACCTACGAGACGATATGAGAAAATGGTTAATACCATAAACAAAATGTGGACACAAGCTGAGTCATTCATTGGCAGATGCGGCGAATACCTGTAAGCTGGGGGTCTGCTGGTAGGGCACTATGGCTGGGGCTGCATTGGCCCTCTGGCGAGCCCTGAGGAACTTCCCCTCTCGGGGTAGCCCCATCAGGCTGTTGTATGTCATCCTCGACAGCCTGGCTTGCCACTATTCATATAAACAACGCAACATGTATTAGTCAACTCAGCAATGAAGCAATAAAAATGTGTAACACAAGTCCGCAGATCTTTTACCTGAAGGATCAGCCACACTGCCCTTGTCGGTATCAGCACAAGGGGAATTCCCGGGCGAAAGTGTTGGCATTACGATATCAGGGTCCCTCGACGCTGGGGTTTCAACACCCGCCGTCTCTATGGCCCTTGTAGCTTTAGGAGCATCGCCATAATTCAGAAGGTCGATGAATGAGCCGGATTCCATGAGCTGTGAGAATTCCTCCATAGAACTGGCCAGGTCAACTCCTGTACAATGGGGAATCATATGAGCCAAATACATCTTTACAAGAAGAGGTCGGGCGAAAAAGGCAAAAATGCAGCTAGGCTTACCGCAAGTAGCCTCCAACTCTCCACTTTCTCGGGAGCCCGATGGGGTGGAGGAATTTCTCCTACCTGGAGAAGAGCTCGAAGTCCCGACGCCTGAAGAGGAACTCGAACTCCCTCCAGTAAGGGAGTCAGAAGCCACAAAACCCCCACTCCTAGAAGTGGACTTGGCGTTGTCTCCCGGTGCTGAGACAGGAGGAATAGTATCAGGGACCCCTGCATAACCAAAATACAACACTAAAGAATTAGTGATTTCCAATTTTTCATGTATCAATGAAGGGGCAAGACTAAGTATATTACCTGAAGATTGAATACCCAGGGCCCCTGTCGCGATAGGCGAGGGGGAGCCAGCCGTCACCGGCGTATAATCATCCGTGGGAGAGATTAACTCTTCAAAGCTGAAAATACTGTTCGGCATAGACTCATCTAGAGGCATATCCGCCCCCACAGAGGGGTTCGCCTGAGAAGGAGAGAAACTCATGCCGATCCTGGCCTCCGGAGGAGCTGCATTAGGCAAAGTAAAACATGTTTATATCATTACATATAAGCCTAAAGGTAGTAAGTATCAAAATATGCCACTCATTGGAGACAGCCTCAATCGTGGGAGACTCTTCCTCGAGCCGAAGGCGGGACGAAGACCTCACGTCCCCTCCGGGACTCTCAGCGTGAGGTCTCTTTGATGCGGTGGTATCCTTCTCCGGCCTCGTATCGGGAGGACCCTCCAATGGGCCAGTGCCGGCCACCCTAGCAGCTTGACCTGCAGTCATCCGAGAAATGTGTATAACACGTTCTAAAATATGAAGAATATACATGCATACTGAAAAGCCAGCAGAGGAGATAATTACCCGTGGTTTCTATGGGCTTCACGGGCTTCAAAATTATCTACTCCGACTTCAATTGGAGGACATGGGCTGCCGCCTTTACAATCTTGAAAATGGTAATAGGAGTCACTGCCATCTCCACGCTGGAAATGTACTCCAGCGGGCCTTCACAGCCCACGGTGTTGATCATGTGGGCCCTCCACTCTGCAAATGTGTTGTCCCCGAGTGCTCCCTCAGGTATCGGCTGAGACAACTGAGACTTCCTTCTCACTCTACAAGACGCCTGCAAGTCCTCCCACCAAGAGTAGGCCTTTGAAGGGCCTGGGGCTGCCCCTGAGGCAGAGGAGGAAGGGGCTGTGGATGCTGCTGTCGGTGTACTCTTTAAGGGCTTCAGAGCCCCATTATACTGGCTTCTATCTACTGGAACCGTCCAGCCTTTCTCTCGCCACCGCTCCTCAATGTAACTGACGGCCCGGGCGGCCCCTGAAAAATGGGATCTAATAAAGGTTGGGTCCACTAACAAAAGAGGCAGATCCTCCTTCCTCAAGCGCTGCTCCTCAGCGGCTCGAATGGCATCGCGGTGCTCCCGGATAACATTACTGGCCTTGAAACACCATCGTGCATAATGTATGTCAAACTGGCCTCTGCGCCCCTGCTCTGGAATAGGGTACCCCTGTTTCACCTCGCGGCAAAGAAAGTCCTGCCACACTGCCGCTACTAAGTGTACGTCCCTGTGCCTATATAGTCGAAGGGCCAAAGGAAATTTTGCATTCGAAGGGATGCCCTGATCATACCCAAAGTTCCTGGCGAACCGATGGGGGTAATAGGGCTCAAGTATGGCTGTGCTGGAGCGCCGATAGACTAATATACTTGGGCGGATGCATATAACTCACTCCGCTAAGCCGTGGGAGGAGAGTAAAGAATGTGAAGACACTCTGCTGACAACAGTGCCTCCCTCTTGCCCAACATAAGGGCGGTAAAGGTAGGAGAAGTAGTGAAGGGCTAGGCCCTCACCTCTCCTCACTGGGACAAAAGACAAGGCCCGCCGGGCCCCTGCAAGTTGAACCACGACATTCTGCGATGGCTGTCCTATGAACAAAAAAATCAGCGGTGCCGCCGGATTATCAACTGGAGTTCTCCGAGAGAGCTCTGGAAACAACAATCCTGCCCATACACTCAAGTAATGAGTGGGCATCATAATATTCTTCTCCGCGGCGATGAATGAGAAGACAAAGCCCCAAGTGAATGGTAGATGTTCGCCAAGGCTGCTAGAGCAATCACAAGTCTCTGACCACACGCTAGTAGGTAGGTCGGATAAATCACCTCAGGCTGCAAGACCCCGTCCTCTCCGTGGGGAACCACAAAACTGGCCAGCCAATAGGCCAAGTAGTCTGCCAAGTATGTGAGGGGAGGCACCTCCCTCGAATTCGATCCTGTGTAGGTGCAAGCAAGTGGCGTGGATGGGAGGAATGTCTACTCTGACTTCTCTGCATTCTTCTCAGGTAGTGCCAGACTGAGCAAACTCCTCATGGAAGCAGAAAGGGCCATTGTAGAAATGGCTCACCCACGCATTCAGAGTCACCCTCGGGGTGCGAGGGGTCCGGTCTATGCCAACTCGAGCCAGGTCCCTCCAGGTCTTCATCAAAAATCTGAAACAATATGGCATAGTATATCGCCCGGTGCCGTCAGTGGAGCTAAGGTGTAAATCATCAAGTGTTAGCTCCTCGTAAGGTCTCCCGCAGATCGGAAGACCAGAAATCCCCTGAAAAGTCTAGAGGTCCAGAGAAGTCTCTCCGCCAGCAGTAACGAAGGTGTTCCACCGGCTGTTGAATCTCTCTGCCAAGGCCTGTAGCAGGCCTATATGACAAGGGTAGGAGTACAAAGCGGCCGTCACTGCATGACGGATCCCTACCCAGTACTGACCGGTAGACAGTCAGGATGCCCCAGAGCCACTTTGTCGCGCCCCGGTGATAGCTGTGAGACGGCACGACTGACCACTTTCCGAACCAACTGGGGGTTTTCAGCGCCAAAACCCTCTCCAGCATACAATCATGAGCATACTCCTCCTGTGCAAAACTCGCCCCTGAAGGTGTCAGGAAAAGGCCATCCACGATCTGATCCATGGTCTTGTGCTGTCTATGCATGTGCCAGATCGCTGGAGCCAGTGGTGCAGTCCGAACTGTGAGGCTGTCATGCTGCTAAAAGAAGGCCAGGCTCCGCCGATCTGGGTACTGTGTCTGTCGAGTGAAGTCATCTGGAAAGCTCGGATATGTTAGGGAATATAATCCCTGCATGCTGTCCCTTCCCGCCAGTATGGCCCGCTCGAGGCGGCGCCTCTTCTCAGGCAGTGAGAGGTCATCATCCTCTATTCCGATTGGGTGCAAAGCTTTGAAGGAACCT
Organism: Amorphophallus konjac; assembly: GCA_022559845.1. Taxonomy (NCBI): domain Eukaryota; kingdom Viridiplantae; phylum Streptophyta; class Magnoliopsida; order Alismatales; family Araceae; genus Amorphophallus; species Amorphophallus konjac. The sequence continues at coordinate 123,374,907 of CM040119.1, read as the reverse complement.
ATAAAGGTGACGATCCAGGGGGTAGTGACGCGGATATCCCCCTGAGTGATCATATGTGTAAATGCCGTCTCTTCTCGTAATGCGAGACACATCCACGATGCCTTCATTGTCATCGGCGCTCTCGGTCGGGCCCTCAGTGACCCACAAGTAGCCGAAGTCAATCCGGTTGAAATTGTCTTCATCAATGACACGAGGAGGGAAAGGTGGCATGCGCTGGTCAGTGCGCTCAATCCGACACTCATCTGTGCCTCTAGCCCTCGGCCTCCTCGACCGACTCCTATCTCCGTTACTACGAGCCATGTCTACAAACGCAAAGAAACAAAAAATAGGAGAGTAATGTCAGGCCAAACACTCCAGGACAACACTATAAACATTAAATGTAGTCCTACAAAACCCAGAAGTCTATACAAAAGACACATAATCATAATTCCCTTCAAAGGGCACGGGCCGTCCGCCCCCGTCTCCGGCCGCGACGGATGTCCCGTGGGGGGTATTTGTTGCACCCGTAATTCTATCAAAATATTTCGCGAATTTTATTTCATAACGACCGACGAAAAATATGGCATAGCGCCGATATCGTCGGTCCGCAGAGTACCTCTGCGATTTAGGGCCTATTGGCCCGACCTTATAATCACGAGCGGCGTTGCAGCAAGGAAAATCAAGAGGGACTATGCACCCACACTTGTCAAAGGGGCCGAACGATTGTGTATCACACGGCATGGACGGTGCAAAGACTCCCCTCAGCAGCGCGCAACCAAACAACAAACGAACAAGCCTTCGCTCCCGCACGGTTCTCCACCAACCTGTTGTTGCCACGCGGCAAAAAGTGGGTCTCGAAGATCAATAAATGTAGAGCTTCGGCTTCTCCTCGACCCAGGGTGACAGAAAAAGGGAAAAAAGATGTGGAGAGGGGCCAAAAGGGCGCCCCGGGGGTCAAATGACATCGCTGAGCCTCGGCCCCCGCGGGGTCGCGGCCACCCTGCTGGGTCCCACCGGGGTCCGCGGGGGGTCGTGTCACCCCGCTGGGGACCCAGCGGGGTCGACCGGCCCCCGCAGGGGTAGTGTCACCCCGTTAGGCTTCCAGCGGGGTCGACCGACCCCGCGCGGGGCCGGTTGACCCCGATGGACCCCAGTGGGCTCAACATGACCCCTGCGGGTTCATTTGACCCCGTTGGGTCCCGCCCAGGTCAAATATCCCCGGGGTTCGTGTTCCCATGAAAAAAAAGAAGAAAAGAAGAAAAAAAAGGATGGGCCACCCCACTTTGTCAGAATTGGGGTTAAAACCCATTTTTTTGTCAGAATTGAGGCAAATCCTCACATTTTTGTCAAGGTGGGTTCTCTACCTTCTATAAATAGTCCCTTGGGCCAAGGAAGGCGGGGGGAGAGCATCTACCGGAGACTCAGTATCTACGGAGCATCCAACATCTTGAGAAGACGTTCGTTCGTTTGTGTTGACCCTTGAGGGGTAGGTGATCCCCGGGTCTTGTATTTATGGCTCTAAGGGGTATATTTGTAATTATGCCCCTTTGCGGGCTATGTTTGTAAGTTTCTACTTCATGGGACGACTAAATTGTATAGTTCCGCCCTTATAAATGGGGAATTACGAAAATGTCCTCCCTAGGATTGTGAGAAACAAAAGTCCTGTTGTTTGCAGTTTTACCCTGCAATCTCTTGTAATTGGGGCTACGCCCCTACTTTCCGCTTCAGTGTGGATTTCTATAATGTACAGTTGACAACTCGCCGATAGCCCTTCTATCCACTTGGGCCCTAAATGTATTTGGTGTACTCTACAAATTTCCTCTGTACCTCGATTGGGGAAGATTATAAGAAACTCTCCCGACTTTTGGGAATTGCATATATACCCCTCCTTCGGCAAAATTGATATATGTGTGCCTTCTATGAAGTCTCTCGTCACTCCTTTGGTTCGAGGACATTGTCAGCTCAGTCGGACACTTGGGTGCCGCCTCCAACCTAGATCCGTGTAGGGTTTAGTAAAATTGCTAAAATATCCTTGTGACCTAGAAATGGTATAGTAGCCCCCTAAAACCCTCCATAAATGGCCTCAGTGTCTTGGGAAGTCAGTGACCTTATCCTACTTTCTTTCTAACCCAGAAATTTTAGAAACATCCCTGGCCTGGTAAAATTACCAAAATATCCCTGGAAAGGTAAAATTATCAAAATACCCTCGGGGTCCAGGAAACCTCCCGTCACTTCAAAAATGCCTATGACTTTTGCGGAATTGCATTCATACTCCTAAATTTTAGGGTTTGCCTGAACTTAAGAGGTCTTTGATGAAACCCTAGCCTAGTCAGTCTGTTGGTGGTAAACGATTGGTCATTGTGAGTCACCCAAGCGAGTAGGCCCTCAACATCCGAACCTATGTAGGGGACTTTGGGATTTCTTTGACAGTTAAACAAAGGTGTTCAGACGTTAGGCCAATATAAATCAACACTGACTGCGGTCAGTGGGGAAAGGTCCATCACCCGAACCCAAATCGTCTGATACAATGCGCATCCACGGAATAAATTCTCATATAAGATGACTCTTTTCAAAAAGAACACCCTTGTTGGCAGCAAATTTTGCTTTGCAAAAATACCTCCGCTTTTATTTAGTTGAAGCAGAAATGGGCTAACTTGGAGATGGAAGACCCGTACGGCGTCGGAGGGACCCGTACGGGGTCGCCCTCACCCGGACGGGTCCGCCCGGAGGTGGGCAAACCCGCACGGGGCCGCCCTTGGGCGGGCGGACCCGTCCGGGGCCGCCCGACCCCAGGAGGGACCCACCCGGGGTCCGCGACCCCGGGCAGGTCCTGCCCGGGGGGTCGCGACCCCGGGGAGGTCCCCCCGGGGGCCGCGACCCCGGGCAGGTTCCCCCCGGGAGCGCGCGACCCCGGGCAGGTCCCCGGGGGGGTCGCGACCCCGGGGAGGTCCCCCCCGGAGAGCTGCGACCCCGGGCGGGTTCCCCCCGGGCGTCCGCGACCCCGGGACGGTCCAGGACCGTCCCGGGGACTCTCCACCCCGGGGAGGTTCCTCTCCCGCGCACGCAAATCAAAATATGACCTCCCCGGGGTCATTTTCATCCCGTTGGACCCGTACGGGGTCGAACACTCCCGGGGAGGTTCCCCACTTCTATAAATAGACCCCTGGAGGTCCAGAAGGGGGGAGTGAAGCTCTACTACACTCAACAACCTACGGAAGACACTCGGAGCGTTTTGTTCGTTTGTTCGTTTGTCTTGGCCCGCGAGGGGTAAGTCCCCAGGTTTTGTGTAGGTGCCCCTATGAGGGTATATTTGTAATTTTGCCCCTCAGTGGGCCGTGTTGTTGTTTCTGGCAACACACAAAAAGGAGGAGAGAGCACTACACAAGTGGCAACCTACGGAAGACACTTGAAGCATTTGTTCGTTTGTTTTGGCCCGTGTGGGGTAAGTCCCCGGGTCTTGTATTTATGCCCCTACGGGGTATATTTACGTTTATGCCCCTCAGTGGGCCATGTTTGTAATTATGCCCCTCAGCGGGCCACGTTTGTAAGTCTTTACGTCTCGGGACGACCAAGTCTTGTATTTCTGCCCCCTATAATGGCGAAATTACAAAAATATCCTTCTCGGGATTGTAAAAGACCGAAGTCCTGTAATTTGCAGTTATATCCTGCACTCTCTTGTAATTGGGACTACGTCCCTATCTCCCGCTCTAATGCGGACTTTTGTACAGTCGACAACTCGCCGACAACTCATGTACTCACTGGAATTATAAAAGCATTCAGCATGTTTTATATGTAACCTCGGGTGGGAAAATTATAAGAAAACCCCCCGACTTTGGAGAATTGTGTATATACCCCTCCTTCGATCAATTTGACAGAGCTATGCTTTCTATGAAACCTTTTGTCATTCCTTCGGTCCGGAAGTGTTGTCAGCTTAGTCCAGCACTCGGGTATCATATCAAACCTAGGTCTAGGATCTGGTAAAGTTACCAAAATACCCCTGTAATCTAAACATGGCCTCAGAGCCCTCGAAACCCTCCAGAAAGAGCCTCAATGCCTTGGGGAGTTAGAGATCCAGTTTCACTTCCACTCCAGCCCAGAAAATTTCATAAATGTCCCTGGCCTGGAAAATTACCAAAATACCCCTGGGTTGGTAAAATTACCAAAATACCCCCGGGGTCCAGAAAACTTCCCTTGCTTTAAAAATGCCTATGGCTTCCGCATATTTGCGCCTCTATGCTTAAATCTTAGGGTTTTGCTCAGACCTAGCCCTAATCTAGTTGTTTCTATGTGTTGGTGGTAAAATGAGTGGTCATGGAGAGTCTCTCGAGTGAGCTTGCCCTCCACATCAGAACCTCTGTAGAAGTCTTTTGGGACCTCTTTGACAGTTAAACAAAGGTGTTCGGACGTTAGGCCGATGTAAATTAACACTGACTCCGGTCAGTGGGGAAAGGTCCAGCACTCGAACCCAAATCGTCTGATACTATGCGCACCCACGGAACCCTCTCTACGCCGAGGAGTGTTTCTTTTCAAAAAGAACGAAAATCTACCTTTTATCTACGATAAGAGTATTTCTTAGATTTTTTCCGTGTCTCACAGACTGGCACGCCCGGTGGGACTTTTCCCGCCTTTCTTCTTTCTGTCGAAGAAAGTCTCTAAAACCTTCTTCAAGGTTCTGATTGCCCCTCTTCCTCTTACAGGACGGGAAGAGGAGGGCGCACCTCTCTCTGTTTAGTTGAGAGCTCTTTGTGCATCTGCACGCCACTCCTTTCGTGCTACGCACCACCACCACCACCAACACCAGCAGCAGCGATGGCAGCCGTTACCTACGGCCCCGAGATCGTTGCCAACCATGCCAGGCTCGGATTCCTGGCGACCCCGTTGGTCTTCGGCGACTTCCCACCTGTCGTCGGCTCGCCCTTCTTCTTGGGCGTGGTACCGGTGGCTGAAGCCAGTTCAGCCACGCTTCAAACAGCTGTCGGGGGCATCAAGCCTTCGGCTCCAGCAACTGGCCGGGTTAGTCCGGTCAAGAAGACAACTGTCGGAGGTGTCAAGCCTTCGATTTCAACAACTGGCCGGGTCAGTCCGGTCGACAAAACAACCGTTGGGGGCGTCAGGCCCTCGGCCCCTTCAACTGGCCGGGTCCGCCCGGTCAAGAAGACAACTATCACTGAGGGTGTTAGGCCTTCGGTTTCAACAACTGGCCGGGTCAGTCCGGTCGACAAAACAACCGTCGGGGGCGTCAGGCCCTCGGCCCCTTCAACTGGCCGGGTCCGCCCGGTCAAGAAGACAACTGTCGGAGGTGTCAAGCCTTCGGTTTCAACAACCAGCCGGGTTCGCCCGGTCGACAAGCCAGCCGTCGGGGGTGCCAGGCCCTCGGCTTCAACAATTGGTCGAGTCTGTTCGGCCAACAAGCTAGCTTTTGGGGGTGTCAGACCCTCTACTGCAGCAACCGGCCGGGTCCATCCGGTCAATTATCCAACTGTTAAGGGTGTCAAGCCCTTCATCCCAACAACCAGCCGAGTTCCATTGGCTGCTCCGTCAATGGCCGAAGGTGTCAGGCCTTCTGCCCAAGCTGTTGGCCGAGTCTTCTCGGTCAATCAAATCACTGCCGGCGCCGCCCCTGCTCAACGGGGACAACGTCGCCGCCGCAATGGCGCCAAACCTACTGCAGCTACCCTCAGAGGTGCTGTACCTGCTCAACGGGGGCAACGTCGCCGTCGTCAGGAGGACGCCATGCCTACCACGGGCGCCACCACTGCCTCCCCTACTCAATGGGGGCAACGCCGAAGCCGCAAGGGTGCAAGGCCCGAGGCTGCTGTCTCGCGCTCCGACAAGACTGTGATTGTCGGAGACATCCGCATCCGGCTCGATGGAGGTGAGCCGATTATGCCACGGGATCGTCATGTCCCGACTATCTCTACCTCCAACCGCTTCGAGCCCCTCCGGCAAGTCCGGGAGAAAGGAGCGAAGAAGGAGAAGTCTGCCGTACCTACGGCAACTCCGCGCGTTTTGCAAAGGCCCAGGCCACGAGCTCCCCGTCCAAGGACAGGGGGCAACCCAACTGAGGAGCATCAGCTCCATTTGAAGAAGATCTGGGTCACCAAAGAGGAGGCCCGAATTATAAGGCGCGCGAGGGCGGAGGAGCCTTTTCGCATGTCGGATCTTCGACGAGTGCGGAGTCCGACAAGCACTGAGGCCTCAGTTTCTCCGCAATTTACAAATCAGCCCCTACGGGGGCAGAAGCGCCGCGGAGCTGGCAAGAAGGTGCGGTCGACTTCCCCGTGGGCCAGTTCCACGCACACGGAGGAGGATCGCTCACCTCAAGCAGTCACATCCCGAATGTCTGTCTTCGACAGACTTGGGAGGCCGCCCAAGCCGGAGCGACAACCGCCCAAGAAAAAGCGGGTGGTCCAGGTGACCGATGACACTGTCAAAGTGTTCACCTGTTACGCCACCTCCGGCGAAAAACAGCCTGAAGGCACCTCGGGGGAACTCAATCAGCCTCTTCAATATACGAGGAGGTCAAGGTCCGGGTCCCGGGGCCTGGCACAAATTCAACAGGTGCCGGCCGCCGGTACCTCTCAGCCTGAGCCGGCGCGGCAAGAAGAACGCCAGGAAGACGTCCACAGTATTGATGGGGACAGTCACTCCAGGCGCGAAGAAGAGCTGGGGGAGGAACCACGGGCCCCCACGCTGGACGAGCTCCAACGGGAAAACCAAGAGCTCAAGAACCTGCTACAGTCGCTTTTACGCGAAAAGGAGGTTCCTTCCCCGCCTCAGGCGACACCGGCTGGAGTGGATCAGCATCCTTCTCCCATCCTGGCAGCAGCCAATGCCTCTGTTACCGCTGCAAGACTCCCACTGGCAGTGGACTTCGAAGTCCAGCCGCATGAAGCCAATGCGCGGTCATCTGCTACTCCTGCCGCAGAAAGCCTCATGGCGCAGAAGCAGATGATCGAGCGCATCGTGGAAGCGAAGTTCGCTCAACATGGCGAGGGGGTGGCTACCGTTGATTTGTACAGCGTGCCTTATCCCCTCCATCACCAATTCAAGAAGCTTCCACCGGATTGCCCTAAAGCCCCGAAGCTCCAGAAATTCAACGGGCAGGGTTCTCCGCATGAACACCTGGCCTATTACATGACGGCCATGGGTGAATTAGCCTTGGAAGAGGCATACTTGCTGCGGTATTTCGCCACGTCCTTGACTGGCACCGCCTTCCAATGGTATTCAAGGTTAAAGCCCAATTCAGTATCTGATTGGGCTGATATGCAGAAGAAGTTTGTCGACCGCTTCCAAATGGTCGAACGCAAGGTCTCCCTAGCAGAGCTTTGTTCCCTTCGACATAAGAAGGGTGAAACAGCATTGGACTTCATCAAGCGATGGAGAGACGTTAGCATGCGCTGCGATAACCCTCCGACGCCTGAAGACGCAATCACTATCTGCCGCAGGGGTCTCTCGGCAGAAGTCAGTGAAAAGCTTTTGGGCTCCAATATTAGAGGCTTCGACCAACTCAACACGGTGGTGGCGGAGATTGAGATGTTCTTCGCTGATCACCCTGTACAAGCCCCTACAAAAGGCAAACCCTCCAAAGACCGTCTGGCTAGCGGTAAGGAGGTGAATGCCGTGGACTTCTCCCCAACGAATGGAGATAAAGGGGAAGGAAAGTCCAAAGGGAAAGGCAAGAAGTCTGGTGATATGACAAATGTGTCTTTCTTAGCGGAGAACATGAAGACGCCTTATTCCTTCAGAAAGGAGCATACCAAGATGCTCTTCGATCTGTGTATGAAGGAGCAGCTCGTCACTCTGCCGGACCCGCGGAAGCCCGCGGAGGTGGATAAGACAGATGATCCAACCTATTGTGTGTATCACCGGAGGTTGGGTCACACGGTCGGGGATTGCTATGTTTTCAAGAATATAGCAGAAGAGCTCATTCAAAAGGGCCTGGTAAATATGCTGGGCCATGCAGTCGACCCACCCCAGCCTCATCCCTGGAGCCGATCGAACCGGTCGGCTAACGTGGTCCATATGGTGGCGATGGCTTCAAGCTCCAATGCCTCCGAAGCCGGGCCCTCAAGTCGACAGCCCAATGGTGGCCCCAGAGCCACTCCTCCTCCATTCCCAGAATGTTTGGCGCTGCGGAGGACTATCCGGAAGATCCGAGGGGAAGTCCGACAGCTACGACGGGAACAAAGGCGCTTGCTGCAGTTCCTAGAGAACATTGATCAGCAGTTGTCCACCTTCCCTTTTGGCCCATTTGCCAGGGGATTAGCTCCAGCCCACATACGGGAGGCGGGTGTATCACCCACGGGTCGGGCTCCGCTCAGGGGTTGGCCCTCTGAAGAATCCCCAGATTCATCTGAAGACGAGGAGGACTCACCGGAAGATGTGGAGGCTCCACTTCAAGTCGAGCTCCCAGAGAAGTTATACTCCTTCCCTTGCGAGAAAACTCCCAATATCTTCTTCGCATGTCAACGGGCGGGATTGATTAGCCCGTCACCTCTGGAGCAGACGCCAGGCGCTGCTTTTCATCAGGGCTATTGCCCATATCATGAAGTTGTTGGTCATGTTATCCACAACTGTGAGCCATTCAAGGACCTCGCCGAAGACTTAATCAGGCGAGGGAAGGTGGATATGGGCGAATTTCTAGTCGACCCACCGCAGCCGCATGCACGAAGGAGTCTTCACTGCTCCGTCAACGTCATTCACGCTGCAGCAGCCTTCCAGTTCTCCGAGCCGCAGGAGGAGGGAGTTAGTTCCCAGGGAGCCAGTTCCCAATCGCCCAAGTCCACACTCTGGTATCCAGGGTGGCGACCCTCTCACCAGTGTTCTTTCCCCAAGGAGGACACTGAGAAGATTTTTGACAAGCTTCTGGAGGATGGCTGGGTGCTGACACATGACCCACCGTCTTATTACAATGAGACGGCCAAGATACACCCCCGCTATTGCAAGTATCATGCAAGGGTGTCTCACCCCACTCGGCAATGCCCAGAGGTTCAAGACTTCATTGAAGCCCTCATCCAGAGAGGGGTTGTCGATCATCAGGGGAATTCCATGACAAGGTTACGCCTTGCAGAGGCCGTCAGGGAGACACTCCAGCAGGCCCGGCGAGAAACTGAAGCTTTCTTCCGATTAGTCCGGCCAAGTGAGCCTACGGAAAATGATGAATTCCCATTACTCACTAAAGGCAAGGCCACGGCCACCTATAAAGGGCCTAAGGTCCAGAACCCAAGAAGCCAAGTTGCGGGAGAGAGTTCCAAGGTCCGTCCCAGGTCGAATCAGCCCGGCATCGTCCTAAGAGAGAACTCTCGGCCAGACAACAAAGGCAAAGCCAAGGCGTCAGAGCCTTCAGCCAAAGCTCCTGCCAAGTCAGCAAGGCCATTAGTCGGGGAAAGGACTCAACCCCTTGAGCCCGCAAAGATCCCGGCTAAGGCCTCTGTCAGCTCAGCAAGGCCGCCAATTGTAGAAAGGCCTCAGTAGCTCAAGCAAGCCAACCCACCAGACCAAACAAAGTCGGTGGAACTACAAAGCTCCCAGAGGCCCTACTGTGGACTGGCAGAGTTCCAGGAGTTGCCTCCTGAAATAATTGCTCAGGCAATCAATACCACCTTCCAAGCTCAGCCGGAGGAGGTCAATTGGACCAAGATTGCCCCCAGAAAAAGTCGTGGCACTAAGGTTCCTAAGGAGCCAGCCCAGAGCAAGAAGCAAAATTCTGGGGGCAAGCGAGTCCCACTGCCGAAGCAAACTCCTCTCTCTTCTCAAGAGGCAACACGTCAAAAGAAGCAGGTGAAGAATCGCAGGAAGAACTTGAAGAGGAGGTTGAAGAAGCAAGCCGAGCAAGCCGCTGCTATGGAGGCTCCTAAGGAGCTAACTCCTCTACAAAGACTTCAAAAGCTCATAGATGAGCTGGAGGAGTACACTCCCCCTCATCCCACCAGGGTCGTCACTCTAGACGAATATATTCCCTGGGACAAGCTTGGGCGCAAAGCTCGTCTTCTACAATGGCTCCGAGAAATGGTTCACCGTCTTGAAGAAGGTGAAGACTTCCCAATCCCGGAGGAGCTCTCCTTATTCTACAAAGATGAGGAGCTCACTGTCGAGATGCTCGAGGAAATGCTGCAAGAGCTCTCTTGCAACATGGTGGCGATTCCGCCACCCGACAATATTTATTGTCCCACGGCTGATAGCGCTGGAGGCCAGGCGCCTATGGCGACATATCGGCGCCGCTCGGCGAGAAATGGCCGGGGACGTGGCCGAGGTCGTGGCCGAGGACGTGGACGTGAAGGTCTCCCGACTCTTGACCGGGTCATAATATTCAGCGGGGAGAAGCCGGGTCCTGTCCCAGAAACTCAAGTTCGGGGAATCCCTTTCATCCTCAGCCCCTCAGAGGGTTCAGGCCCCACTTCAACGGCTAAGCCGGGTGGTGTCCCTTTCACAATCACCTCCTCCGATGAAGAAGAGGAGCCAGCCAAGTCGCCAAAGCGCGAGGAGGCGTCAGAGCAAGCCGGCCCCTCCAATAGGGTCGAGCCCGTAAGTCCAGCAGGTCCTTCTAATGAAGACCAGCCTGAAGAACCTTTGCCACCTCCAGAAGAGTCTTTGGCTCCGCTATTCCAGGAAGATGCGGAAGGCCAGAATACGGAGGAGCGCCCTCCTAAACGGGAGAAGTCTCGCCAGGTGCCGAAGGCCTTGGCGGAAATCATTCCGCCATTTGACAAGACCCGTGCCAGGGCAGACCGCAAAATTATTCATCATATGAAGCGATTCCCAACAAATGTCACTATTTGGGAAGCCATTGCCTGGAGCAAAGACCTCAGAGAGGCTCTTGTCAAGATACTTCAAGATCCAGAGGCGTATGAAGCCCATGTTGCAGAGTTGCAAGCTCAAGCATATGAAGCACTCACAGCAAATATCACCTTCACGGACAAAGACATGTTGATGTCCTCTCCGTGTCATAATCGCCCCTTATATATGAAAGGGACGATTAATGGACATGATGTGAATCGCATCCTGGTAGATGCCGGAGCAGCTGTCAACATCATGCCTCTGAAGACTTTCAAGTCTCTATACTTGGCACCTTATTTGCAAAAGGTGACTGATGTCAAGATCTCGGGATTCAATCAGGGTTCCGAGGAGGCGCTTGGTCGGGTTGTTGTCAAACTAGTTTTGGGCGATTTCGTCACCCAAGCGACATTCTATATCATCAACTCCGACACATCTTACAAGATGCTGCTTGGAAGACCTTGGCTTCATGAGAATTGGGTCGTTCCTTCAACGTTGCATCAGTGCATTAAATATGCTAAGGAAGGGGAGCAACATACGGTCTTCGCAGATCAAGCCCCGTTCCATCCCAATGAGTGCCATCTGGCCGATGCTTCACTATATTTTGGGAAGCCCACCTTAACAATCCCCGAGCCTTTAAAAGGTAAAGGGAAGCAAAAGGTGGACCCTGAAGTTGAAGAAGGGCAGCTCTTCACTGTCAACCAAGACATGGTAAAGCTGCACAAGCTGAGCCTCAGTGCCGCCTCCAAGCCGACCCAACCAGAAAGGCGGAGTATGGACTTTGAAGCCAACCTTATCAGCCGGGTCATTGATGGGAGTATCTCCTTACCGCCTAAGTGCCTTCAACTCGTGTCCCAATGGGAAGAACAGGAGGTAGAGCAGTTGAAGACCTTTACAGTCTCCTATCAACGGAGAAGGAGACGCAACAAGGGCAAGGAGGTCAAACCGATCATCTTTTACAAAGGTGATTTAGTCCCACCGTGTCCTCCTAAAGATGACTTCGGCTGGGATACTCCCGCCGATGTGGTGCCAGAGCCAATCCAGGAGATGGACGATATGCCAGAGTATATCAAGGAAATGTGCAAAAAGCAACACATCCCGCAAACTCTGGACTCTGCTCGAGCGGCATATTTTCATCAATTATGGAATCCTCCACAAGTCCGCGGGCAGCCTCCCTTCTCCCGTAAAGATACAAGGGGCCTTGGCTATGACCAGGAGAAGGACTTCGAGGTCCACTTCGCAGTCAACACCATAGGACTGCTACCTCTCCCTAACTGGCAAGTTGAAGTTGAGCCCAACATAGATGACTCTGCAAGGGAGTCCGCTGATGTGTCTACGACACCATCACCTTCATCAGGAGCTGACAATGGTCACCCCTCAGAGGAAGGAGCAGCTCAGCCTGCTAACCACCCGCAAAACAAAGCGAGCTTTTCGGCTTCAAGCCACGAGCAAAAGTGCTTCGAAGAATTTGATATCTATGAAGCCAACACTGATGACGAGGGAGACTTCGTCGACCTCTAACCAGCTCCACCGGAGCTTGAAGACGGTGGTCAAGCAACTGTGGACGAGTTGATCGAAATCAATCTTGGAAGCAAAAGTGACTATCGTCCCACCTTCATAAGTGCTCTCCTCAGTGAGGAAGAAAGGCAGTCGTATCGACAGCTTTTAGAAGAGTTCAGGGATTGTTTCGCCTGGACTTATGAAGAAATGCCCGGGCTCGACCCTTCTGTGGCTGAACATGAGCTGGCAATACTTTCAACAGTCAAGCCAGTCAAGCAAGCCCAAAGGCGTATGCGCCACGAGCTGGAGCTGAAGGTCAATGCTGAGGTTGACAAAATGCTCAATGTGGACTTCATAGAGCCTTGCATGTACCCTGTGTGGCTCGCTAACATAGTCCCTGTCAAGAACAAGAACGGCCAAGTCTGAGTCTGCATCGACTTCAGGGATTTGAATAAGGCATGCCCAAAGGACGACTTCCCTGTCCCAATCACTGAGAATGGTTGATATGACCACTGGTCACGAAGCCTTGTCTTTCATGGACGGGTCGTCGGGCTATAATCAAATCCGCATGGCCGTCAAAGACAAAGACCATACGACTTTCCGGTCTCCTAAGGGGATCTTCAACTACAAAAGGATGCCGTTCGGTCTGAAGAATGCCGGCGCAACCTATCAAAGGGCAATGACCAAGATCTTCGACGAGATGCTACAGGACCTTGTCGAATGCTATGTTGATGATCTGGTCGTCAAGACAAAGAAGCGGGAGGATCACTTAGCTGACCTGCGTCGAGTCTTTGAAAGGCTCCGACAATTCCAGCTCAAGATGAACCCGATGAAGTGCGCCTTCGGCGTCTCCAGTGGTAAGTTCCTTGGCTTCATTGTCAGGTATCGAGGCATAGAAATCGACCCCGACAAAATCAAGGCCATAAGGGGACTACCTCCGCCCAAGAACTTGACAGAGCTCAGATCTCTTCAGGGAAGGCTCGCCTATATTAGGCGGTTTATTTCCAAACTCTCAGGAAGATGCCTACCTTTCGGCAAATTGACGAAGAAAGGAGCACCCTTCATATGGGACGAAGACTGTCAGAAGGCCTTCGAGCAAATCAAGGAGTAATCTGCTGACTCCTCCAGTCTTTGGGGCACCCGTCAGAGGGAAACCCCTTATCTTGTATATTGCTGCCATGGATGCCTCTTTGGGAGCTCTCCTAGCCCAGATCAATGAAGAGGGCAAAGAGCAGCCACTGTACTACCTCAGTCGAAAACTGATCGGGCCTGAGCATCGGTACGCTCCCATGGAAAAGATGTGCCTAGCTCTGGTGTTTGCGGTCAAGAAGCTGAGGCACTATCTCCTAGCCCATCGGGTGGAGCTCATTTCAAAATGCAACCCACTCAAATTTCTGTTATGCCAGCTTGTCCTCTCTGATAGACTCGGCAAATGGGCGCTTATCCTCATGGAGTTCGACATCACCTTCGTCCCACGCAAGGCGATCAAAGGACAAGGAATAGCGGAGTTCTTAGCAGCGCACCCCGTGCCAGAAGATTCGCCACTCAATTTTGAGCTACCCGACGAAGAGGTGTTAGTGCCTTCTCAAGAAATCGGGGAGTCTTCTGAAAAAGTCCCACTACAGATGGAGCCAGGCGTCCTCACCCTTGATCTCCCATATTGGGAGTTATATTTTGATGGTGCCTCTCGGACAATCAAAAGAGCTGGCGGCCTTACGGACTATGTCTCGGGTGCGGGGGTAGTCTTTGCGTCTCCACAAGGCGGTATCCTCCACAACTCTTGTGCTCTCATGAAGTCACTGACTAATAATGAGGCAGAGTATGAAGCACTAATTATTGGGCTTCAACTGGCACTGGAGATAGATATCAAGTGCATCAAAGTGTACGGGGATTCTCAGCTCGTCATCCGACAAGTACTGGGCGTCTATGATGTCCGTAAAAAGGAGCTCGTCCCCTACCATGCAGCCGTCATGAGGCTCAAGGAAAAATTTTATCTATTTGAAATAGGCCATGTCCCCAGAGGCAGCAACTCCCAGGCTGATGCTCTTGCAAAGTTGGCAGCAGCCCTAAAACTCCCGCCTGAGGGAGAATTGAATATTACAGTCAGACACCGAAGGCTCATGCCAAGTGTGCTCGACGAAGAATCCGGCCTCACTGTTTACGAAGTCGACAACATTCAAGAGGACAATGCTCCTGAAGAAGAAGATTGGCGCGAGCCAATTATAAAAATAAAGAACGGCTGGCTCTCTCCTGATCGGGCTCAGAGGGTGCAACTGCTACGCAGGGCGACATCCTACCAGCTGATTGACGGTCTGCTCTTTAGGCTTGTCCATGGAAAAGACCGATCGGTCCTCCTGCGGTGCCTTTCGTTTAAGGAAGCGAAGACCGTCATGCACGAGGTTCATTCCGGATTGTGCGGAGCTCACCAGGCAGGAGCCAAGATGAAGAATAGCATCAAGCTCAAAGGGTTTTACTGGCCCACCATGTACGAAGATTGTAATCAATTCGCTCGTACATGTCACCAATGCCAAGCATTCGGCCCAGTCCCTCGACGGCCACCTAACCCGCTCCATCCAACAGCGCCTACTTGGCCGTTTGCAGAGTGGGGTATGGATATTGTGGGACCATTCCCACCATCGTCCCAGGGGCACAATTTCATACTCGCTGCCACCGATTACTTCTCCAGATGGGCGGAAGCCGTTCCACTACGGGAAGTTACAGGGGAGATAGTTGCTCGTTTTGTGCGGCACTATATCATATACAGATTCGGCACCCCCAGTCGGATTATATTCGACAATGGCACGCCATTCAAGAACAAGACTGTTTATGCTCTGGCGGCCAAGTTCCATATTGATTGGAGAGCGTCGTCGATCTACAATCCCCAGGCCAATGGGTTAGCCGAGGCCTTCAACAAAACCCTCTGCAAGCTGCTATCCAAGATAGTAGGTGGCCGCAAGCGGGATTGGGGCGAGAAGATCCACGAAGCCCTATGGGCCTACCGGACTATTTACAAAACCCCTACGGGATGTTCCCCTTTCTCTCTGGTCTACGGAGCTGAAGCAGTGATCCCTGTGGAGATCGAGCTAGCATCTTACCGTGTTGCTGTGCACGCCGGATTGCCAGGTCAAGACCAATCTGAAATTGAAAGAAGGCTCGAGGAATTGTCCAACTTGGAAGGTCAAAGACTCAAAGCCTATAAACACTTACAAGTGTATCAAGCCCGCATGACACGTGCCTATGATAAGTTAGTCAAGCAACGGGCGTTCAAGAAAGGTGACCTTGTCATGGTCAAAGAAAAGGAGGTTCTCGCGGGAAGATCCAGCGGCAAACTCCAGCCCAATTGGCGTGGGCCTTACGTCATCCAGAAGGTCTACGAAGGAGGGGCCTATACGGTCCTTGACCACAAGGGAGATAATCCCTTCCCTCCTCTCAACGGCAAGCATATGAAGCTCTACCATGCGCCACCGCAGAGTTTCTCAGCAGTCCTCACAGGACAGTACCTCTCCTCAGTGAAGGTTCAAAAAAAAAAAAAAGGGGGGGGTTAAAAATACTGATACCCCGGCGGACTCAGTCAGCCTTCAACGGTTGGCTGAGGGTAAAAAGGCCACAGACCCGGTCGAGGTGAAAACCCGAAAGGGCGCCTCGGGCAAAAATGGGCAACCCCTCGGTGTGAAAACCCGAAAGGGCGCACCGGAAAAAGCTAAAGGGGGCCAGCCTCGGCGAAAACCCGAAAGGGCGGTGAGGTTGGTAATGTGGAAAAAAAAAAGAATCCTCTCTCTGTCTATTCTATGGGTGGCCTTAAGTCAATGACTCCACCCCATCTCGAAAAAAAAAAAATCATATTGATGCCATGGCTACGCCTTACATGTCGTTCTATGACACCTAGTCCCACTGGCATTCTGACGGTGTCATACTTTGTCCCATCGGGCTCGGCCTATGTACGCCTCTTCCGGGCTGCCGACCCATTCCGCCTATCGGCTTCTGGGTTCAGCTCATATGCCTCTTCTGAGCAGTTAAACCCGTTTACTCTCTTGTCCCACTGGGACTGGCCTCAGTATGCTCTCTCGGGCTGCCAACTTTTCATGCCTTTCGGCTCCTGTTTCATTCTAGGGAATGGCCTCAGTATGCTCTTTCGGGCTGCCAACCAATCATGCCTTTCGGCTCCTCTTTCATTCTAGGGAATGGCCTCAGTATGTTCTCTCGGGCTGCCAACCCTTCATGCTTTCGGCTCATCTAACCTCCTTGGGATTGGTCTCAGCACGCCCTCTCGGGCTGCCAACCCATCATGCCTTTCGGCTCATCTTATCTTCTTGGGATCTGGTCTCAGTATGCTCTCTCGGGCTACCAATCCATCGTGTCTTGCGACACATGTCCCACCGGGTCTGGCCTCAGCATGTCCTCTCGGGCTGCCAACCCACCTATTCGCCTATCGGCTTTCGGATTTGACTCTCACGTCCCACTAGGGCTGTCAAATCCACCCCTTTTCTTCTTCAGGGTCTGACCTCTGCATGCTCTCTCGGGCTGTCAACCCATCTCGCCTCTTGGCTTTAGACTTGACTCATATATCCCACCGGGATCGTCAAGTTTACTCCTTTGTCCCCACGGGCTTGGCCTCAGCATGCCCTCTCAGGCTGCCAACCCTATTTGCCTATCGGCTCACGGATTTGACTAATACGTCCCACCCGGGCTGTCGAATCCCTTCCTGTCGTCGTTTCGGGTTTGGCCTATGTATGCTCTTTCGGGCTGCCAACCCATCCCGCCTATCGGCCTCCAGGTTTAACCCGCATGTCCCTCTCGGACTGTTAAACCAACTCCTTTGTTGTTCCAACCGGGCTTGGCATATGCACACCCTTTTAGGGTTGCTAACTCGGTCAACCTTCAGTTTTGGATTTGGCTAATTACGTCCCACTAGGACAGTCGAATCCACCCATCTTGTCATACCGGGCTTGGCTTCAGTATGCTCTCTCGGGCTGCCAACCCACTACACCTTTTGGTCTCACCGGGTTCGGTCTCAGTATGCTCTCTCGGGCTGCCAACCCATTATGCCTTTCGGCTCATTTCTGTCCTCTTGGGTTCGGTCTCAGTACGCCCTCTCAGGCTACCAACCCGTTTCGCCTTTCGGCTACAGATTTGATTCATTCGTCCCACCCGGACAATCAAATCTACCCACTTGTCCCACATCTGCGGCACACACGTCCCTACGGGAGTGCCACCTTTTCCTCGCCTTTTGGCATTATAGGACAAAAAAAAGAAAGAAAGAAAAAACGGGGTTAAAAATATTGAGACCCCAGCGGACTTGGTTGTTTCTGTTAGAAGAGCAATCAAGGGCAAAAAGGCTTTAACCCGGCTAAGGTGAAAACCCGAAAGGGCGCCTTAGGCAAAAATGGGTACCCCTCAGTGTGAAAACCCGAAAGGGCGCACTGGAAAAAGCTAAAGGGGGCCAGTCCTGGCGAAAACCCGAAAGGGCGGTAGGGCTGGTAAAGTAAAAAAAAAAAGAAGAAGAAAAGGCTTATCAAGCACTAGACTCGCTCCTCCTCAGCTCGGCAAGGCGAGTCTTACTCTGAAGAGCTTCCTCATGGAGCCCCTCAAGCCTATGGCAGAATCTACATCGGCAAGACTGCACTACTCTTCGGTCCCCTGGACCTCTCACAAAAGTGCCTCCACACTCTGGGAGGCCATCTGCTCGCGCTCGTAAGTGGCCTTGACTTGGGCGCCCACCTCAGCCTGGGCTCTCCGAAGTCTACAAAGTTGCTCCTCCTCTTGCTGAATCGTCAGCTGAGTCCTCCGCCTCCGCTTTCTAAATAGCGCGAAGGTGGACAAACTCCTCCCATAAAGACGCAAGCTCAGTCATCCAGGCGTCCCGAGGGAGAACAAATGCATGCATCTGGCAATGCTACACCAAGTTGAGGACCATTCGGCCACTCCATCCCAAGGGTCAGAAAACTCTGAAGCAGCTTTGAAGCCTCACTAGCTGAAGCTAAAGCAAAGAAAGGAGTTGCCTCAGCCCGTGTACGGCCGACATCTATCCAGACCAACATGCCCTAAGGGCTGGTCTACATCAACCTTGGCTATCACAAGTCAGCAATTAGCCACCTTCTACATTCGGCGACATACCTCAGCGGTCAGCCGACACATCAACATGTTCGGCTACACCTCAGATGTTAGTCGGCACACTTTGGCGACACCTTAGCAGTTAGCCAGCTTTAACTTGCGGCTACACACCTCAGCGGTTAGCCGACACGTCTTCAGTGGCATCTTAGTGGTCAGCCAGCACCATGACTTTTGGCCAAACGCACCCCCAAGGGTCGGCCAGTGTCAGTCTCCAGCTATCACAGCTCAATAGTCAATCAACGACGACTCAGATGGATGCGCCTCTTCGAGATAGGCCTACATCAACTTCGGGCTAACAAGTCTCTCAGAAGCAGGCCCCCATCAACTTTGGGTTAATAAGTCTCTCAGAAGCAAGCCCCCATCAACTCGGGCCAACAAGTCTCTCAGAAGCAGGCCCCCATCAACTCTAGGCCAACAAGGCTCTCAGAAGCAGGCCTACGTCAACTCGGGCCAACAAGTCTCTCAGAAGCAGGCCCCCATCAACTTCGGGCTAACAAGTCTCTCAGAAGCAAGCCCCCATCAACTCTAGGCCAACAAGTCTCTCAGAAGCAGGCCTACGTCAACTCCGGGACAACAAGCCTCTCCGAGGCAAGCCAGCATCAACCCTCAGCTTTCTGGAAAGCAATGAAGCAGTAAGGTGCAGCTCTACAGAGGGCACGGACCGTCCGCCTCCGCCCCGGCTTTGACGAACGTTCCGTGGGGGGCATTTGTTGGCAGCAAATTTTGCTTTGCAAAAATACCTCCGCTTTTATTTAGTTGAAGCAGAAATGGGCTAACTTGGAGATGGAAGACCCGTACGGGGTCGGAGGAACCCGTCCGGGGTCGGAGGGACCCGTACGGGGTCGCCCTCACCCGGACGGGTCCGCCCGGAGGTGGGCAAACCCGCACGGGGCCGCCCTTGGGCGGGCGGACCCGTCCGGGGTCGCCCGACCCCGGGAGGGACCCACCCGGGGTCCGCGACCCCGGGCAGGTCCTGCCCGGGGGGTCGCGACCCCGGGAGGTCCCCCCGGGGGTCGCGACCCCGGGCAGGTCCCCCCGGGAGCGCGCGACCCCGGGGAGGTCCCCCCGGGGGTCCGCGACCCCGGGCAGGTCCCCGGGGGGGTCGCGACCCCGGGGAGGTCCCCCCCGGAGAGCTGCGACCCCGGGCGGGTTCCCCCGGGCGTCCGCGACCCCGGGACGGTCCAAGACCGTCCCGGGGACTCTCCACCCCGGGAGGTTCCTCTCCCGCGCACGCAAATCAAAATATGACCTCCCCGGGGTCATTTTCATCCCGTTGGACCCGTACGGGGTCGAACACTCCCGGGGAGGTTCCCCACTTCTATAAATAGACCCCTGGAGGTCCAGAAGGGGGAGGAAGCTCTACTACACTCAACAACCTACGGAAGACACTCGGAGCGTTTTGTTCGTTTGTTCGTTTGTCTTGGCCCGCGAGGGGTAAGTCCCCGGGTTTTGTGTAGGTGCCCCTATGAGGGTATATTTGTAATTTTGCCCCTCAGTGGGCCGTGTTGTTGTTTCTGGCAACACACAAAAGAGAGAGAGAGCACTACACAAGTGCAACCTACGGAAGACACTTGAAGCATTTGTTCGTTTGTCTTGGCCCGTGTGGGGTAAGTCCCCGGGTCTTGTATTTATGCCCCTACGGGGTATATTTACGTTTATGCCCCTCAGTGGGCCATGTTTGTAATTATGCCCCTCAGCGGGCCACGTTTGTAAGTCTTTACGTCTCGGGACGACTAAGTCTTGTATTTCTGCCCCTATAATGGCGAAATTACAAAAATATCCTTCCCGGGATTGTAAAAGACCGAAGTCCTGTAATTTGCAGTTATACCCTGCAATCTTTGTAATTGGGACTACGTCCCTATCTCCCGCTCCAAGGCGGACGTTTGTACAGTCGACAACTCGCCGACAACCCTTGTACTCACATGGAATTATAAAAGCATTCAGCATGTTTTATATGTAACCTCGGGTGGGAAAATTATAAGAAAACCCCCCGACTTTGGAGAATTGTGTATATACCCCTCCTTCGATCAATTTGACAGAGCTATGCTTTCTATGAAACCCTTTGTCATTCCTTCGGTCCGGAAGTGTTGTCAGCTTAGTCCAGCACTCGGGTATCATATCAAACCTAGGTCTAGGGTCTGGTAAAGTTACCAAAATACCCCTGTAATCTAAACATGGCCTCAGAGCCCTCGAAACGCTCCAGAAAGAGCCTCAATGCCTTGGGGAGTTAGAGATCCAGTTTCACTTCCACTCCAGCCCAGAAAATTTCATAAATGTCCCTGGCCTGGAAAATTACCAAAATACCCCTGGGTTGGTAAAATTACCAAAATACCCCCGGGGTCCAGAAAACTTCCCTTGCTTTAAAAATGCCTGTGGCTTCCGCATATTTGCGCCTCTATGCTTAAATCTTAGGGTTTTGCTCAGACCTTGCCCTAATCTAGTTGTTTCTATGTGTTGGTGGTAAAATGAGTGGTCATGGAGAGTCTCTCGAGTGAGCTTGCCCTCCACATCAGAACCTCTGTAGAAGTCTTGTGGGACCTCTTTGACAGTTAAACAAAGGTGTTCGGACGTTAGGCCGATGTAAATCAACACTGACTCCGGTCAGTGGGGAAAGGTCCAGCACTCGAACCCAAATCGTCTGATACTATACGCACCCACGGAACCCTCTCTACGCAGAGGAGTGTTTCTTTTCAAAAAGAACGAAAATCTACCTTTTATTTACGATAAGAGTATTTCTTAGAATTTTTCCGTGTCTCACAACCCTATACCCCTTTGTATATATATATATAGGCCAACAGTGGTGTTCGTCACAGTGTCTATTCACGGGTCTAGAGTCCGAAGAGTTCGTTGAAGGTGAAGCTACTCATTTGGAGGATCTCTCGTGGGAGGCTACCTAGTCAGGATAGACTAAGCTAGTTCGTCCAGGGATTCCAGCCATCTTGCTTGTGCGGAGTGGATGTCGAGACTCTCGACGACTTGTTTGTTGGCTGTATCTACTCACAGGAGGTGTGGGACAAGCTTGCTAGGAGGACTCACAATGGCTACGGTCAGCACAGCCAGGTGCACCATCTGATGGAACATTGGGATAGGAGTTGGGTCCTTAGATGTGACAGGACCGTGTGGTAGCTCATTATGTATCCCACCTTATAGACTTTATGGGGAGAACACAACAATTGGATCTTTAGGAGGGAGTTCAGAGCTGTGGAGTCTGTTGTCTCTTTTGTATGTGATAGAGTGAAGGAATGAGTTGAGCTCCATTGTATTGTGAATTTTCTCAACTCTTCTTTTTTTGTATTTTTTGGGGGTTAGTGTGTTCCACACTATCTCTCTGTGGCCTTTTGTATAGGGTTTTTTAGGGAGCTTCTTTTCTTTATTTGTATATCTCGTTTTTCATTTAATACAATAGTGGTACCACCTATTTTTTTCTAACAAAAAAAAAATTCCCGAGAAGATACCATCGTTGCCCTCCCTCCATATTCTCCAACACGACATGTGGAATGGTGATGGCAACTTATTTAGACTTGGTACTCTTGCCATACTTTGTTTACATTCTTTTGTAAAATCCACATCTTGAACTATAGTGAAATCAGCTGTGAATGAAGCTAGCTGCCCGGTAATTTTCAAAACATCTCCATTGAGTCACTGACTGGACAAGAAATTAGCAGATGGTCCTTATATTTATCATTAGCATGCAAAGGGCAAGTGATACCACAATCTAACTGCCATTTCCTTCTATATGCTTTACTAATTATTCTCTGATCCGGGTCAATTATGAGCAAGCCCATGTGTGCCGAGTCGAGCCTCCGTTGAGCCGATCAATGTGGTACGAAGATCGAGTGTAACGAACCTTACGAGTTGATCAGATAGACCGAGTGCAACGAACACAATGAACCTTAAACACGTGAGTCTGTGCCGAGTCTGATCCGAGCCCCAAACGTTGTGTGATAAGGGGAGAGGGAGAGAGAGAGAGAAATTGTGGGCAAAGAGAGAGAGAGAGCTGGGGGTTGAGCTATGGGGCGATCCGAACAATGTGGTTCGGGGAGAGGAAAAAAAAAGGGGGGGGGTGACGTGATCTCACAGTAAATGAAGAGGGAAGGCTGGGAGCATTAAATGTGGGGAGAATAAAAATAAGAAAATTAAAGTGGAGTCTCCCGATGAAGAATTTGAGTAAAAAGAAGGGGAGGGGAGGGGATGGACATTAAATTCTGACAGTGGGATGGAATTGGGAAATACGGGAGAGGAGTAGGGTCAGTGGGAAAAGGGGAGCACGGGGTGAGGGGAAAGAGAATAGAGAGGCAGAGTAGGGGGAGAGAAGCGGAGGCGAGAGGGATGGCCTGCATGGGGTGCCGTGCTTCGGGCGTTGCTGTACACAGGGAGAGAGGCTCTGTAAGGAGGGGGTGAGGGGGAGTGGCGGTTGGTGTTTTCCTCCGGTGGGGTAGGTTGACAGTGGCGGGGGCTTCAGCTGCGAGGATGGGGAAAAGGACTAGGCTGCAGGTGGGGGAGGGCTTCTGGCGGCAACGGGGGGCTGCAGAGAGGGGAGGGAAAGGCGAATGGGGGGGGTTGGAGGGTTGGCCAGAACGCCGTGGTCGACTGCGTGCAGGGGTGGCTGAAGGTGCCGTTGGCGCAGAGAATGGTGGCAGGTGGCGAACGATGGCGGGAGAAGCTGGGGGGCCGTGATTAGGGTGCCAGGTTGGTGCCGTTCGGTATAGCTGCATAGGGAAAGAAGAAACGAAGGGGGGCTGGGTTGATGGGGTTGATTGCGAGGACAGGGAGGGGGTGTATGCGATGTGTGAGGTGACGAGCTGGGTAGGCTCGGAGGGCAGAACGCGGGGACGGTGAGCTTAGCGGGATGGGGGTGGTGTCGTAGTCGGCGACAGCAGGCAGCACTGTGGCTGTCGGTTCGGCTGATGGAAGACGGCATTGAGGGCGGTCATTGCAGGCACCGGGAACAACTGATGATGGCAGGCAGGGCCGCGATAGGGGCGTCAGGCGGCAGCAGCGGACCAACTTGGACAGGGTGCCTGACGACGGTGAGGAGCTGAGCCGGAACTGGTGCTGTGGCCACAGGGAGGCTGGACTGTGTTGGACGGGGGACCGATGCAGGCCGATGGTGATGGGTGGGGTGGTGGGGGCTGCAGCAAGGGCTTCATGGTGGAGAGGGAGGACGAAGAAGATGGGGACTAGCCTGTGCAAGAAGGGAAAGGCGGGTATTGCCAGCGGCTGGGGGTGTTGTGGCTGCAGACGGTGGACGATGGTGGTGGGCGGCGGCGGGTCAGGCTATGTAGGGGGGTCGCGATGCGGAAGGCGAGCCGTAGTTGGACGTCCGGTGAGGTGGAGGGCTGCTCGGTATAGGCGGTGGCGCTCCTGGCGGTGGTGGCCGGATGCAGGAAGGGGAGGTGCAGGGGGGCTGGCAGTGTGTGTAGGGGGAGGTGGAGAAGGCGACAAAAGAAGATGACATGAGGAGATGGAGGAGGTGGTTGGCGATTGTGGATGGCGGTGGCGGACAATGGTGGTGGCGGAGGTACCATTGTCGGGAGCAGTGAGACTTCACACCCAGACCTCGCATCCTCTCCCTTGGGACCTCTCACCCCAATCTCCCTCTAGGAGACAACAACAATGCCTCTCACCTCCCATCAAACAAGCTCTTATAGCTCACCAAGGGATCAAATTCTTTTCAATATTTCATTCTTCCTTGCCTGATACAAGAGGAGGGGCTCCCTATTTATAGGGAAAATTATGTGATTTGGACCCTCTTGCCCCTTACAAAAAGACAATTACCTAGGCCTACTGATGAGGCCCAATAACTATAACATAACATAAAATGAAGATAACATTTTTTTTGGGATTTTTACATCTATATCTCTATAAAAGTCCGTATTTGCATTTATCCCCCTACTTTTTGCATATTCACACGTATATCCCTTGTATATTTCATATTGTTGCGATTATATCCTTGTGGTTCTCGTGCTGTCAACAACGGCGAATATTCTGGGAATATGCGCACAAAAACCATTAAAAAATGTAAAATATCGAAAATGCCCTTGTATTTTTGAGGGAGAGAGATAGAAGAGTGTTTCCTCTCCCCCACCTCCGATAGCTCCCCTTCCCTCTCCAGCGAGCACCCCCTACTCCTCCCGGCCACCATCTTCCCCTCTCGGCGAACCCCCCCCCCCACACCCTTCCTTGCCCCCTCTCCCCCTTGGACACTCCCCCCCCCCCCCCCCCCCGCGCGCACCACCTCCTACCCCCATCTCTCTATTTGGTGCTCACAGGCGCCTCCCTCTCCGGCCAGGTCCGGCAAGCACCACCTACCCCTCCCGGCAAACCCCCCCAGCCCGCCTCTCCCCCTCGGCGAGCTCAGACGAGCACCCCCCATCCCTCTCCGCCACCATCATCCCCTCCCGACGAACAACCCCCTACCCCTCCCGGTCCTCCTCTCCCCTTCGGCCCTTCGTACCCCTGCCTACACCTCGTAGGCCCCCCTCTCCGCCTCTGGCTTGTAGCCCTTCCCCCTCCTGATTCCGCCGCAGATCTGCTCCAGGGGTTGGGGTTAGCCCTAGTTCACCTATTCTCTGAGGAGAGGGCCACAGCCATGGGAGGAGGTGGGGATCTCCGGCGCTCGCAGGGCACCCCCCACCCTCCCGATCCCCTATTCCCCTCCGACGAGTCGGGCCCCCGCACCCCTCTCCCCTCTCCCTCCGGGGATCGCATGCCCCATCCCACCCCTCCCGCTGGCAGCCCCCTCTCTCCCCCCCCGTTCCTCTGCTGGCACCCCCCTTCGTAGGGAACTCCTCCCATCTCTCTCTCTCTCTCTCTAGAACCCCTCGACCCCCTCCCTCCGCTCACGCTGGCACCCCCTTCTCCATAGATCTCCACGTCTTTAGGGAGAGAGGAAGATCAGGAGGGAGGTGGGCATGGCGGTGGCCGGTAGCCAGCGGCCCTTTGTTGTCGTCGGCGCCCACCATGGATGGATGGAGAGAGGGAGAGAGAGAGGATGCTAACTTGAGGGCAGGTTAGTAATTGTCTCTCTTAACTCACACATTCCTTGAGTTAAGGAAACGATGGTTACAGCGAGGGTATAATTGCAACAATATAGGGTATATCATGGATATACATGATAATGCGGTAAAAGTAGGGGATAGATGCAAATACAACATTCTATAGGGGTATAGATGTAAAAATCCTTTTTTTTTTACTTTAAACTAGACTTTAAGTAAAAGTCAAAATACCTAACAAAATAAAATGACTTGATTACGACTCTGATCATCGCCCAAGTAAATATGGCCATCGTACGATATGCCAACTTGACCCATTGTTTGAGGCATGCTCTGTGTCAATCGCCCCCGGTTTGAGAAAACTCGTCTTTGAGTTTTGAAATACTGCAATGTGATGAAGACGATGACTGGAGCATGAGGGGCGAACTCAGTGTTGATAGTCATATTCGGGATCTCGATCTGCTGCTTCTCATGTGAATCGGATAAGTTCTGTCACATCAAATCGGCGTGAGATAGCTCCCTAGTTAACACAATGTCAAACGGACCAACTGATGGACCAATCTCAAACACTAAGTCGTCAATCAAATCTAATCCGGACGCAATAAACAAATCGTGATCCTAAGCATCATGCATCATAAACCATTCTCGCATCTGTTTTTTGTACTCTTCGGCCCAAGTGGGATCGACCTCATAGATCACTTCCTATTGTTGTTCTTCATACTCTTCGGCCCACGTAGGATCAGCCTCGTAGACCACTTCCTTAACCATTGATTTGGGAAGGTGAAGTATACCCTTGACAATCCCATCTAGGACGACAATCCTATCGGCGGCCGCTTGGATCGACCCCTGAGTACCCTCGAGGCATCTATCCAACTGTTTAACCTTTGTTACCAATTCTCGCAATTTAGCGGCCAAATCGAGCTCCATGAATCCGTGCCTCATGAGCATGCAAAACATTGGATCATGAAGTGTGCTCTAGTAGATTTTGGACCTCAGATTGTAGGGACAAGTTGATTCCCAAGCTCTAATACCAAACTGATGTGGAACAATTACGAGCTAGCCCATGTGTGCCGAGTTGAGCCTCCGTTGAGCCGATCGATATGGTACGGAGACCGAGTGCAACGAAAACAACAGACCTTAAACACGTGAGTCTGTGCCGAGTCTGATCTGAGAGAGAGAGAGATCGTGAGCAAAGAGAGAGAACTGGGGGTTGAGCTATGGGGCGATCCAAACAATGTGGTTCGGGGAGAGAGGAAAAAAAGGGGTGGGGGAAGGTGACGTGATCTCACAGTAAATGAAGAGGGAAGGGTGGGAGTATTAAATGTGGGGAGAATAAAAATAAGAAAATTAAAGTGGAGTCTCCCGATGGAGAATTTGAGTAAAAAGAAGGGGAGGGGAGGGGATGGACATTAAATTCTGACAGTGGGATGGAATTGGGAAATACGGGAGAGGAGTAGGGTCAGTGGGAAAAGGGGAGCACGGGGTGAGGGGAGAGAGAACAGAGAGGCAGAGTAGGGGGAGAGAAGTGGAGGCGAGAGGGATGGCCTGCATGGGGTGCCCTGCTTCGGACGCTGCTGTACACAGGGAGAGGGGCTCTGTAAGGAGGGGGTGAGGGGGAGTGGTGGTTGGTGTTTTCCTCCAGTGGGGCAGGTTGACAGTGGCTGGGGCTTCAGCGGTGAGGATGGGGAAAAGGACTAGGTTGCAGGTGGCGGAGGGCTTTTGGCGGCAAGGGGGGTGCAAAGAGGGGAGAAAAAGGCGGATGGGGGGGGGTGTCTGGAGGGTTGGCTGGGACACCGTGGTTGACTGCGCGCATGGGTGACCGGAGGTGCTGCTGGAGTAGAGAATGGTGGCAGGTGGCGAACGACGGTGGGAGAACCTGGGTGGCCGTGATTGGGGCGCGAGGCTGGTGCCGTCCGGTGGAGTTGTAGTGGGAAAGAAGAAACGAAGGGGGGTTGGGGTGATGGGGTTGACGGCGAGGACAGGGAGGGGGTGCCTGCGACGTGCGTGGCGACGAGCTGGGCAGGCCGGGGCGGTAGAACGGGGCGATGGCGAGCTCGGTGGGATGGGGGTGGTGTCGCAGTCGGCGGCAACAGGCAGCACTCTGGCTGCCGGTTCTGCTGACGGAGGGTGGCATCGAGGGCGGTCACCGGGGACGACTGGCGATGGCAAGCACGGCCGCGGCAGGGGCATCGGGCGGCGGCAGCAGACCAACTCGGACACGGGGCCATACGATGGCGAGGAGGTGAGCCGGAATTGGTGCCGTGGCCACAGGGAGGCTGGATTGTGCTAGAGGGGGGAGCGATGCAGGCCGACAGTGATGGGCGTGGTGGTGGGGGCTGCAGCAGGGGTTCACAGTGGAGAGGGAGGAAGAAGAAGATGGGGACTGGCCTGTGCAGCAATGGGATGGCGGGTATTGCCTGCGGCTGGGGGTGTTGTGGCTGCAGACGGTGGACAGTGGTGGTGGGTGGTGGCGGGTTGGGCTGTGCAGGGGGGTCACGATGCGGAAGGCGGGCCGCAGATGGATGTCCGGCGAGGTGGAGGGCTTCTCGGTACATGCGGCGACACTCCTGGTGGCGGTGGCGGGATGTAGGAAGGGGAGAGAAGGGGAGGTGCAAAAGGGACTATGCAGAGAAGGAAAGGGAAAATGGTGGAGGGGCTGGCAGTGTGTGCAGGGGGAGGTAGAGAAGGTGACAAAAGAAGATGACAGGAGGAGGAGATGGAGGAGGTGGTTGGCCATTGTGGACGGCGGTGGCGGACAGTGGTGGTGGCGGAGGTAAGGGTGGGAGGAGATGGAGGAGGTGGTTGGCCATTGTGGACGGCGGTGGCGGACAGTGGTGGTGGCGGAGGTAAGGGTGGTTGGGAGCGGTGAGGCTTCGCACTCGGACCTCGCATCCTCTCTCTTGGGGCCTCTCATCCCAATCTCCCTCTCGGAGACAATAGCAAGGCCTCTCACCTCACATCAAACCAGCTCTCACAGCTCACCAAGAGATCAAATTCTTTTCAATATTTCATTCTTCCATGCCTGATACAAGGGGAGGGGCTTCCTATTTATAGGGAAAATTACATGTGACTTGGACCCTTTTACCCATTACAAAAAGACAATTACCTAGGACCACTCATGAGGCCCAATAACTATAACATAGCACAAAATAAAGATAGCATTTTTTTTATACTCTAAACTAGATTGAAGTGAAAGTCAAAATACCTAACAAAATAAAATGACTCGATTGCGACTTTGATCATCGCCCAAGTAAATATGGCCATCGTACGATACTCTAGCTTGACCTAATTGTTCGACACCTCGCGTCTCGCTCCGCGTCATTCTCGTTTCAAACACCAACCACATGAAAGCTTTAATGTTGAGAGGGGATTTCACCTTCCACAGTTCACCATATTTTTTATAAGATGGGATGTTTCCTTCCAGCAATTTATATACTGATTTAACAGTGAACTAACGATTATGCTTTTCCAAACAAATCTATCCTGCTAGTTTCTGTAATGACAAAACTGAGCAGTTGCATTAATGATAAATACTTCACCTCGTCATCCTCCTTAAGACCTCTCCTTAATTCCAGGTGCCAGTTAGGACTGTTTCCTTCAAATTGAAAACAGTCCCTGACTGTGGCTCATCTGTTAAAAGCAACCTGACCCTTTTCAAAATTGTCCTTAGAATAGAAATCACCACACCATCTGTACCACCAGAGATAGTTTTTTTTTTCACCACTGCCAATCTGCATTTTAAACTCTTGTTCAATGAACTTCCTTACTTTTAAAATCCCTTTCCATGTAAGTATTATTATCAGCTGCCAGATAGAATTGGCCATTTTGCTTGTAGTGTTTCTGTTGGATGATAGTCTTCCAATTTTTTTCTCCTCCCAACATCTCCATGGCCATTTCCCTACCAAGGCCAAGTTCATCTGTTGTAAAATTTTGACTCCTAGACCCGTCAAATTCTTTGGTCTGCAGACCAAATTCCACTTCACCAGAGGAATGCCAGCTGGATTATCGTTGTTCTCTCCCCACAGAAACCTTCTTATTCTATTTTGTTTTTCTCTGACAGCACACAATAAGATGAAATAGATAGATAGTGATGTGGGATGGATGAGGGAACTGACTTAAGCAAAGAAATTGTACCACCTAATGATAAGTTTCTGGCCTTCCAAACTACTATTTTTTCTGCATTTTTCATTTTTTGGAAGATAAATATGGTTGTTCCACTAATATTACTACAACAAATAAATAGAGGTAACACGGACCAGAGCTGACAGGCAAGCGCCCTCTCACTCAAAACAAAGAAGACAAATCAAAGAAAAATTACAGAGTTCTCACTTTCTCCATCTATCAACAGACATACAAAGAATATAGTGAGTCAGTTATATTAGAAAAGATAAAGCCCTTGAACTGATGTTTTTTAAGTAGATCTTACTCCCCTGGAATATATGATCATCCATCTCCCTCCAAATACTTCAGCAGAGTGCATGAGGCAACAACAAAAGTATCTTACACTTGGTGCACTTCTCTAACTGGAGCTGCAGGTCAGGAAAAAAAATCTCCATTTAGCCACACAAGATGAAAAGACCAAATGTATATGAAGCAGCTGACCCATGGTTGCCCAAACTTTCTGGCCAAGACTGAAGTTGATGGATAGGTGATCAATGTCTTCCATTGTAATGCCACAAAAGGAACAAATGATATCACACTCAATACTCCCAAACCACCCTTGTCTTTTGCCTTTTGGTTTGCACACTTGCTAATGAAATTCCTTTGTTATTATCATATGTACAGCCCCATAAGAACCTTATCCTGATCTGATCAATTTTCGTCCCACTGACTGAGGTATGAAGAACACTTACAAGTAACATTGTGGAGTGGCAGACAGCACAGAATTGAGGATGACAATTATTCTTCCTAAAGACAAATTTCTGGACGTCCATCCTGCCAATCTCTTCTGCATTTTTTGAATGATTGGGTGCTAATCAGAAATTTGAGATTCCTATAATGTAAAGGCAGAACCAAATAAGCGGTGGGTAAATGATCGACATAGCACCCCACAATAGCTGCCCATTTTTCACCAATTCTTTTTCCATATTCAAGCTAATGATTGAACTCTTGTCATAGTTTATCAGCAAACTAGAACTGGATTCAAAACATTTCAGAATGAAAATCAATTTTTTTAACTGCTCTGAACATCCATCAATGAATGAAAGGGTGCCATGTGCATACTGTAAGTGAGAAATGACTTCTGATCCCCTGTGGATCTGTACATTGAACAGGCAGCCCTGCATTTCAGCCATCTTTCACAGCCTGCTCAACATATTAGCCACCGATCCAAAGAAGAGTGGTGATAAGGGGTCCCCCTGCCTAACTCCTCTGAATGAAGAAAAAAAATCCATAGATATTTTTATTTTCTTTTTCCTTTTTCAAATGAATGTGGATTGCACCATCAATTTTATTGAAAAATAAATAGAGGTACAATCTTGATTGGGAGGAGAGGTTCCTCCTGCACATTAAAGAAAAACTACTGAATGTAGGTGGCGTTAGTGGTAGTCTTTACTTCCCTTCCCATTCCTCAGAAAAAATATAGAGAATGAATCTGCACCAAGAATAAAATAAAGATACAATATGCAAACAAATATTTTGATGTAGATTTTTCTTCCCCAGAAGAGGGAGGTGCGTTTACTATATTAGAGAGGTTAGATTTGTTCTCTCTTTTCCTGCGAGATACAGGAACCTCTCCTCTACTCCTTGATTGTACTTCCTCTGTTTATGCCGTAAAATTGGTGGTACAATCC
The DNA here is from genome assembly GCA_022559845.1 of Amorphophallus konjac. Lineage (NCBI taxonomy): Eukaryota > Viridiplantae > Streptophyta > Magnoliopsida > Alismatales > Araceae > Amorphophallus > Amorphophallus konjac. Next base: position 123,343,754 of record CM040119.1, on the reverse strand, counting down.
AATTTTTTGGCAAAAAAGGCGTTTCTATTTTTGATAACTGAAACCTTGCGAACTTAAGGAATTCTTCACTGCCCTTATCCACCGGTTGGAGAATTGGTGCATGTCCATAATGCTCCATGTACAATTCCATGCCTTACTTTCATATGCTTTGTTCAAGTCAAGTTTACATATTGTGAGACATGGAAAAATCTAATTCTTTTTTTTATCGTAGATAAAATGTAGATTTTGTTCTTTTTGAAAAGAAACATCCCCCCCTTTATCCGAGTAGAAGGGTGATTCCGTGGGTGCGCATCGTATCAGACGATTTGGGTTCAAGTGCTGGACCTTTCCCCACTGACCGTAGTCAGTGTTGATTTACATCGGCCTAATGTCCGAACACCTTTGTTTGACTGTCAAAGAAATCCCAAAATCCTCTCCTTAGGTTCTGATGTGGAGGGCAGGCTCGCTCGAGAGACTCTCCAGGACCACTCATTTACCACCAACATGTTAATAGGATTAGGGCTAAGTCTGAGCAAAAAACCCTAAGATTTAGGAGTAAAGACGTAAATATGCGGACGCCGTAGGTATTTTGAAGTGAATGGAGGTTTTCTGGACCCTGAGGATATTTTGGTAATTTTACCAACCCAGGGGTATTTTGGTAATTTTTCAGGCCAGGGGTATTTCTGAAATTTCTGGGCTGAAATGGAAGTAGGATCGGGTTCCTGACTCCCCAAGGCACTGAGGCTCTTTCTGGAGGATTTTTGGGGCTGCTAGGCCATTTCTAGGTCACAGGGGTATTTTGATAATTTTACCATACCCTACATAAACCTAACTTTGGGGTGACATCTGAGTGTCGGACCGAGCTGACGTCATTCCCGGGCAGAAGGGGTGACAATGGCTTCATAGAAGGCATACATTTGTCAATTTGGCCGAAAGAGGAGTATATAGGCAATTTCCAGAAGTCGGAGGTTTTCTTATAATTTTTCCCCCGAGGACATACATAAAACATGCTGAGTGCTTTTATAGTCCGAATGAGTACAAGGGTTGTCGGCGAGTTGTCGACTGTACAAAAGTCCGCATTAACGCGGGAGACAGGGGCGTTAGCCCCAATTACAAGAATTTGCAGGGTATAACTACAGATTACAAGACTTTTGTCTCTTACGGTCCCGGGGAGGACGTTTTTGTAATTCCATCATCATAGGGACAGAACCACATAACTTAGTCGTCCCGAGACGTAAAGACTTACAAAACACGGCCCGCTGAGGGGCATAATTACAAACATGGCCCACTGAGGGACGTAATTACAAAAACACCCCTTAGGGGCATATCCATAAGGCCCGGGGACTTACCCCTCACAGGCCAACACAAACAGAACAAACTCCTTGCGCGGGTGTTGTAGTCGTAGAGTACTCTCTCTCCGTCTGTGTGTTAAATGTCTGTTAGATGCCCGTTAGATGTCTCCACTTGGATCCTTAGGGGTCTATTTATAGAAGGCGGGAGGACCCAGGTTGACAAAACCGTGGAGAAATCCTTCAATTCTGTCAAGGTGGGGTGCAAAAATCTCTATTTCTGTCAAGGTGGGGTGGCAAAAAGGCCTTTTGACCCCTCTGGGATGGAAAAAAAGGCCTTTTGACCCCTCCACCCTTTTTTCCTTCTTTTTTTTTCCTTCTCTTTTTTTATGGGAAGACACGACCGGAGAGGGGGGGGGGGGCGGACCCGCGGGACCGAGGGGTCACGCGACCCCGTTGGGGTCCAGCGGGGTCGGCTGACCCCGCTGGCACCCCCGCGGGGTGAACCGTTCCTGCGCGGGGTCGCGCGACCCCGCTGGGTCCCAGCGGGGTTACGTGACCCCGCTGGGTGGCCAGCGGAGTTTGGTGGCCCCCCCGGCCCCGCGGGGTGGCCGCGTGACCCCGCTGGGTGGCCAGCCGGGTCTGGTGGCCCCCCCCGGCCCCGCGGGGTGGCCGCGCCCCTCCTCTGGTCCGATCGCACCCCGAGAGGGGTCATTTGACCCCAGGCACATCTTTTGGCCCCTCTTAACGTAGTTTTTGTCTGTTTTTGTCGCCCTGGGTTGAGGAGAAGCCGAGGTGGAGCTTTTATAGCCTGTGGAGGCCCGTTCCTTGCTGCGTGGCAGCCGTCCATTGGTGGAGACTTGTGCGGGAGCGGCGGAGCTTCCTGTTGTGATGTTTGTTCGTGCGTTGCCGCGTGGGGAGGAATTTTTCGCGTCCGTCTGCGCCGTGTGATACACTTGCTCGGCTTATCTTGACGAGTTCGTACGCGTATTTTTCCTCTTAAATTCCATTGCTGCGACGCCGATGGTGATTGTATGGTTGGGCCGATAGCCCCTAGATTACGGAGATACTACATAGCCTGATGATGTCGACGATACGTCGTACTTCTCGTCGGTTGTTACATAGTAAAATTTCTCAAATAATGTGAGACAATTTTGGGTGCAACAAATGTCCCCACGGGACGTCCGTCACGGCCGGAGGCAGGGGCGGGTGGCCCGTGCCCTTTGAAGGGAATTAGCAACATGCAACTTTTGCATAGCCGTTGCATTTTTTCGGACTGCACTAAATAATTATATTGCTGCCCAAAATATTTCGGCCTGACGCTCCTCTTCTATTCCCCCCCCCCCCGCCCTGTGCTTTCAAGCATGGCTCGCAGCAGTGGAGATGGGCGTCGGCCGAGGAGGTCAAGGGCCCGGGGCACTGATGAATTCCGGGTTGAGCGCACCGACCAACGTATGCCGCCTTTCCCTCCTCGCATCATTGAAGATGGCGATTTGAGCCAACTTGACTTTGGCTATCTGTGGGTCGTTGAGGGCCCAACTGAGAGTGCTGGGGATGCTGAAGGCCTCGTGGACATATCTCGCATTACCCGGAGGGACGACCTTTATACTTATGACCGCTCAGGGGGTTATCCGCACCATTATCCCTTGGATCGTCACCTCTACCGCTTTCTCTAGAGTTTCGCGCCGATCGGCATGGAGGCCGATGATCCTTCACTTCCAGAGGAGAGACGTCGCCTTGAGAGGGCGATACTGGCAAGGAGAGACAGCATGCATGGGTTGTGCTCTTTGACTTATCCGAGCTACCCGGAGGGCTTCACTCGGCAGAGACAGTATCCGGATCAGCAGAGTCTGGGCTCTTTTCAGCGGTACGAGAGCCTTACTGTTCGGGCTACACCACTGTCTCCAGCAGCTTGGCACATGCATGGGCAGCACAAGACCACGAATCAGGTTGTGGACGGTCTTTTCTTGACACCCACCGGGGCGAGCTTCGCGCAGGAGTATGACTGTCTGATTGAGAGAATTTTGTCATTGAAGACTCCCAGCTGGTTCGGGAAGTGGTCTGTTGTTCCGTCTCATAGCTATCACCGGGGCGTGACAGAGTGGCTTTGGGGCGTTCTGACTGTCTGCCGGCCGGTGTTGGACAGGGTAGGGATTCGTCACGCAGTGACGGCCGCCTTATATGCCTACCCCTGCCACGCAGGCCTGCTACAGGCCTTAGTAGAGAGGTTCGACCGCCGATGGAACACTTTTGTCATGGCTGGAGGAGAGACCTCTTTGGATCTCTGGGCTTTCCAGAGGATTTCTGGTCTTCCGATTTGCGGGAGGCCATACGAGGAGCTATCACTGGACGACCTGCACTTTAGCTCCACCAACGGCGCCGGGCGGTACACCCTACCATATTGCTTCAGATTTCTGATGAAGACATGGAGAGATCTATCCTGAGTCGGTACAGACCGGGCTCCTCGCACACCATGGGTGACCTTGAATGCGTGGGTGAGCCATTTTTATAGTGGCCCTTCCTGCTTCCATGAGGAATTCGCACAGTCTGGTACTACATGGGAGGAGTGCAGGGAGGTCAGGGTAGACGTTCCCCCTCATCCTCGTCACTTGCCTACACCGACACAGGGATGGAATTCTCGGAAGCTACATCCCATCACATACTTGGCAGCTTACCTGGCCTACTGGTGGGCCAATTTTGTGATTCCGCATGGGGAGGAGGGTGTTCTGCGGCCGGAGGTAATATACCCGGCCTGTATGCTTGCTTGTGGACAGAGACTCGCCATCGCACCAGCAGCCTTGGCGAATATTTTCCATTCGCTCGGGGCTTTGTCTTCCCACTCGTCACCGCGGGAGAAGAGCATTCTGCTGCCCACTCATTATTTGAGTGCCTGGGCAGGGTTATTGTTTCCAGAGGTGTCCCGGAGGGCTCCAGTTGAAAACCCGGTAGCGCCGTTGATTTTATGGTTCATAGGGCAGCCATCACAGGACTCAGTGGCTCAGCTTGTGGGGGCCCGACGGGCCTTGTCTTTTGTTTCGGTGAGGAGTGGAGAGGGCATAGCCCTTGACTACTTCTCCTACCTTCACCGTACGTATGTCGGGCAGGAGGGAGATGCTGTCGTTAGCAGGGTTTCTACCCATGCTTTACTCTCCCCTCAAGGCCTGGCGGAGTGGGTTGTCAGCATCCGTCCCAGTGTTCTTGTGTATCGCCGATCCAGCACGGCGATCCTTGAGCCCTATTACCCACACCGGTTCGCCAGGAACTTCGGGTATGACCAGAGCATCCCTTTAGGAGCAGAGTTCTCTTTGGCCCTCTGACTATATAGGCACAGAGACGTACATTTGGTAGCAGTAGCCTGGCAGGACTTTCTCTGCCGTGAGGTGGGACAGGGGTACCCCGTCCCAGACCAGGAGCGCCGGGGTTCTTTTGACATCCACTACGCCGGCTGGTGGTTCAAAGCCAGCAATGTCTTTCGGGAGCATCGTGACGCCATCCGAGCAGCTGAGGAGCAGCGTTTGAGGAGGGAGGATCTGCCTCCTTTGCTTGTGGACCCAGCCTTCATCAGGTCCCATTTTTCAGGAGCCGCTCGGGTTGTGAGCGACATTGAGGAGCAATGGTGAGAGAAAGGCTAGACGATCCCGGTTGACAGGAGTCAATATAATGGGGCGCTGAAGCCCTTGAAAAGCAAGCCGCCAGCAGCAGCTTCGAGAGTTTCTTCTTCTTCCACCACAGGAGCAGCCCCAGGCCCCTCAAAGGCCTATTCTTGGTGGGAGGACTTGCAGGTATCTTGTGGAGTGAGGAGGAAGTCCCAACTGTCCCAGCCGATACCTGAGGGAGCGCTCGGAGGCAGCACCTTTACCGAGTGGAAGGCCCATGTGATCAATGCTGTAGGCTGTGCAGGTCCGCTGGAGTACCTTTCTGGCCTTGAGCTAGCGATGACTCCTCTTGCCGTATTTGATATTGTATAGGCAGCTGCACATGTCCTCCGAGTAAAGCCAAAGCAGATAATATTGAAACCCGTAAGGCCGATAGAGGCTACAGGTAATCATCTTCTTTGCTAGCTTTGATGTGCATAGGTGTCTTCATATTTTGGAATATGCATCTTTACATAGCCCATTGACAACTGCAGGTGGGGCTACTAGGGTAGCCGGCGTCGGGCCTTTGGAGGGTCCTCCCGATGCTGACACTGGGAGAGATATTACTGCCTCAAAGAGGCCCCGCCCTGAGGGTCCTGGGGAGGGGGACGTGAGGTCATCGTCCCGTCCCCGGCTTGAGGAAGAATCCCCCGCAATTGAGGTTGTATCCAGTAAGTAATACATCCAGATACCTGCCACTTTTGAACATATATGTAGTGTTCTAAACACATTTTTTTGTTAAATGCAGCTCATCAGGAAGCTAGGGTCGATGCGAGCTTCTCTCCTCCTCCGGCGGGAGAGGACATGCCCGTGGACGAGTCCGCGCCGAACGTTAATTTCAGCTTTGAAGAGCTAATTTCTCCCGCAGACAATTATACGCCGGTGACGGCGAACTCTCCCTCGCCTATCACCATGGGAGCTATGGGTGGTCAGTCCTCCGGTAACACACCCAATCTTGTCTCTTCATTGATACAAGAAGAACTGGAAATCACTAATTTTTTAGTGTTGCATCTTGGCTATGCAGGAGCTCCTGATGCTGTTCCGCCCGGCTTGACAGTGGGAGCTGATATCGGCTCGTCCTCGGGGGCCGGCTCCACTTCTGGGAGTGGGAACGCTGCGGCTTCAAACCCTCCTTCTGAAAGGAGCTCGAGTTCTACTTCGAGTGCTGAGACCTCGAGCTCTTATTCAGGCGAGAGAGACTCTCGAGAAGAGGGCGAGTTGGAGGATACTGGCAGTGAGCGTAACTGCATTTTTGCCTTTCTCACCCGAGCCCGTCTTTATAAACATTTGCTTGATTTGTATGGTCCATTATTGCACAGGAGTTGACTTGACCGGCTCGATGGAGGAGTTCTCGCAACTTCTAGAGTCGGGGTCATTTGTGGATCTCCTGAATAGTGGTGATGCCATCAAAACTGCAAGGGCCGTGGGGGCGGCGGGTGTTGGCACCGCGGCGTCGAGAGATCCTCCATCAGGGACTTCCTCTGATGTTGATATAGCCGAGGACAGTACAGTTGATCCTTCATGTAAGGGATCTTGCAGGCTAATGATAGACCTCTTTATTACTTCGCAACTGTCCTTGCCAAGCTGACTAGTGCATTTGCTATGTGAACAGTGACAAGCCAGGCCGTTGAGGATGATACATCCCCGCCTGGTGGGGAGGCCCCGACAGGGGGAGTTTCCCAGGGCGCGTCAGAGGGCCTGCGCAGTTCAGGGCAGAATACCCCGCCAGCAGACACCCAGCTTACAGGTATTCCTTGCATCTACCAATGAATAACCCAAGTGGTGTCTGTATTTTGTTTATGGCACTGACCCTTTTCTTATATCTGCCATGCAGCTTCTCCTTCTGCGGAGTCGACGGCTGGGGCCTCCATGCGAGAGGAGCTCCAGGAGACAAGACCAGTCTCTGTGAGTGAGCAATCTTGCTCCAAAAAGGCTCTTGATACAGAGTCCGCCCTTCCTAGCGTAGCTAGGGAAGGGGATGCCACTGAGACAGGTATATAGCTGTTCTCTGGAGTTTAGCATTGTCTGTGTGCCATTTCATAGATAGGCACTTACACGCTATTACTTGAACTACAGAGGGTCGGGCCATACATACCCTGCCTAGTGAACCATCATCAGCTTCTGGCAATGATTCCTCCCCGGCCATTGACGAGAGGCCTGTACCGGCGGCAACCTCAGGTATACCAGTATACAATGCCTTTCATGGCTACTTGCGCATGTCTTTTTGTTTGTGGCCAAGCACTTATTCTACCCCCCTTTTTTTACAGCTCCCGAGGGGGAAGCTTCGGGGGTGCCTGCAGACTTCCCTGCTCTCGGAGTTGAGTGGCCTGACGCTCCTGCACTTAGGGTGGCATTGAATGCCACCATGGCTGACCAGTTTCTGCAGAGTCTTGATCAGTTGATCCAGGTTGACCCGTTGCCCACCGTAGAAGCTTTGAGGGGTAACCTGGAGGTATTCACCGGGAGCTACCACGCGTTGGGCCTTCCTCGTGATGCATGGGCGACGAGGCTGACCGTACTATGGAGCGAGTTCGCTCGCCTCCACGTCGTCCAGGAGCGGAGATGGAGGGCACAGTTGCAGATCTAGGAGTAGGAGGAGCAGCTGTGCGGACTTCGGGCGGCCCAGGCAGAGGCTGGCCTCCAGCTCGAGAGTGTTGAGGAGCGTAGCCAGAGGGCCTCTCTCCGGATGGAGGAGCTGCAGAGAGAGCTTCTGGAGGCTGACGTCGAGCATCGTAGTGCCCAGGCAGAGGTGGAGACGTGCCGCCGCCGACTTGACGGGCTCCGAGAGGAGACTCTTCGACGTGAGGCTCTCCTCGCCGAATTGAAGAGGAGCGGACCTGGGGCTTGATGAGCTTTGGCTCGCTCTTGTACATAGGGCCCTCGCGCCCCATTTTTGTTTGGGTTATCCCCGAGGGCTTGTCTCGGGCTCCATTGATGTTATTGATGAATAGAGGACAAAACTTAGCATTTTTTGTTTCTATCCCCTCGCATGTATGTGTTTTTTCTTCACTTTACCAGCCCTACAGCCTTTTCGGGTTTTCGCCAGGACTGGCCCCCTTTAGCTTTTTCCAGTGCGCCCTTACGGGTTTTCACACTGAGGGGTACCCATTTTTGCCTAAGGCACCCTTTTGGGTTTTCGTCTTAGCCAGGTTAAAGCCTTTTTGCCCTTGATTGCTCCCCTAACAGAAGCAACCAAGTCCACTAGGGCCTCAATATTTTTAACCCCGTTTTTTCTCTTTTTTTTTTTGGTCCTATAGTGCCAAAAGGCAAGGAGAAAGTGGCACTCCCGTAGGGACGTGTGTGCCGTAGAGGTGGGACAAATAGGTGGATTCGACTGCCCCAGTGGGACGCCATTAGTCAAATCCAAAAGCCGAAGGTTGAACGGGTTGGTGACCCAAAAGGGGTGTGTGTGCGCCAATCCCGGTTGGGACATCAAAGGAGTAGGTTTAACAGTCCGAAAGGGACATGCGGGTTAAACCTGGAGGCCAATAGGCGAGATGGGTTGGCAGCTCGAAAGGAGCATGTATAGGCCAGACCCGAAAGGATGAAAGGAGGGGATTTGACACCCCGGGTGGGACGTGTAAATCAAATCCATGAGTCGATGGGCAAATAGGGTTGGCAGCCCGACAAGGGCATGCAGAGGCCAAGCCCGCGGGGACAAAGGATGAACTTGACAATCTCGGTGGGATAGATGAGTCAAGTCTGAAGGCCAAGAGGCGAGATGGGTTGACAGCCCGTAAGGGGCATGCAGAGGCCAGATCCGGTGGGAGGAAAGGATGGATTTGACAGCCCTAATGGGACGTGAGAGTCAAACCCGAAAGTCGATGGGCTAGATGGGTTGGCAGCCCGAGAGGGCATACTGAGGCCATTCCTGATGGGACAAAGATAGGTTTGACAGCCCTAGTGGGACGTGAGAGTCAAACCTGAAAGCCGATAGGCAAGATGGGTTGGCAGCCCTGGAGGGACGTCCATTGGCCACACCTGAAAGCTGAAATGAGCCGAAATGCATGATGGGTTGGCAGCCCGAGAGGGCGTACTAAGACCAATCCCAAGAAGGTAAAATGAGCCGAAAGGTAAGATAGGTTGGCAGCCCGAGAGGGCATACTGAGGCTAAACCCAGGAAGGTAAAATGAGCCGAAAGGCATGATGGGTTGGTAGTCCGGGAGGGCATACTGAGGCCAAACCCAGGAAGGCAACCCGAGAGGGCATACTGAGGCCAAACTCCAGGAAGGTAAACGAGGGCATACTGAGGCCGAACCCAGTGGGACAAAAGGGTAAATGGGTTTAACTGTCTGAGAGAGATACGAGCTAAACCTGGAAGCCGATAGGCGAAATGGGTCGGCAGCCCGAAAGGGGCATGCACAGGACGAGCCCGATAGGACATGTGAAGAACAGATTGGACGACTCGGAGAGACATGGGGTCTGAACCTGGGAAGTCCAAAACATAGGTAATCCCAATGGGACAGAGTATGACAACGTCAGAATGTCGGTGGGACTAGGTGTCATAGGTGACATGCAAGGCGTCGCCATGGCATCAATATGATGTTTTGGCCATGATGGGGTGGAGTCATTGACTTAGAGTCACCCATAGAATAGGCAGAGAGAGAATTATTTTTTTTCACATTACCAACCTCACCGCCCTTTCGGGTTTTCGCCGAGGCTGGCCCCCTTTAGCTTTTTCCGATGCGCCATTTCGAGTTTTCACACCGAGGGGTTGTCCATTTTTGCCCGAGGCGCCCTTTCGGCTTTTCACCTCGACCGGGTCTATGGCCTTTTTGCCCTCAGCCAACCGTTGAAGGCCAACTGAGTCCGCCGAGATATCAGTATTTTTAACCCCATTTTTTTTTTTGAACCTTCACTGAGGAGAGGTACTGTCCTGTGAGGACTGCTGTAGAAACTCTTGCGGTGGCGCATGGTAGAGTTTCATATGCTTGACGTTGAGAGGAGGGAAGGGATTATCTCCCTTGTGGTCGAGGACCGTATAGGCCCCTCCTTCATAGACCTTCTGAATGACATAAGGCCCACACCAATTAGGCTGGAGTTTGCCGCTGGATCTTCTCGCGAGGACCTCCTTTTCTTTAATCATGACGAGGTCACCCTTCTTGAATGCCCTTTGCTTGACCAGCTTATCATACGCACGTGTCATGCGGGCTTGGTACACTTGTAAGTGCTTATAGGCTCTGAGTCTTTGACCTTCAAGGTTGGATAATTCTTCGAGCCTTCTTTCAATTTCATATTGGTCTTGGCCTGGCAATCCGGCGTGCACAGCAACGCGGTAAGATGCCAGCTCGATCTCCACAGGGACCACCGCCTCGGCTCCGTAGACCAGAGAGAATGGGGAGCAACCCGTGGGGGTTTTGTAATTGGTCCGGTAGGCCCATAGGGCTTCGTGGACCTTTTCACCCCAATCCCATTTGCGGCCTCCTACTATCTTGGACAATAGCTTGCAAAGGGTCTTGTTGAAGGCCGAGGGCTTGAGGGTTGTAGACTGATGACGTCCTCCAGTCAATATGGAATTTGGCCGCCAAAGTATAAACAGTCTTGTTCTTGAATGGCGTCCCATTATCGGATATAATCCGGCTGGGGGTGCCGAATCTATATATGATGTAGTGCCTCACAAAACGGGCAACTATCTCCCCTGTAACTTTCCGTAGCGGGACGACTTCTGCCCATCTGGAGAAGTAGTCAGTGGCGGCCAGTATAAACTTGTGACCTTGGGATGATGGTGGGAATGGTCCCACAATGTCCATGCCCCACTCTGCAAATGGCCAAGTAGGCGCTGTTGGATGGAGCGGGTTAGGTGGTCGCCGAGGGACCGGGCCGAATACTTGGCATTGGTGACATGTACGAGCGTATTGGTTGCAATCTTCGTACATGGTGGGCCAATAAAACCCTTTGAGCTTGATGCTATTCTTCATCTTGGCTCCTGCTTGGTGTGCGCCACACCATGGTTTGCCATATCGGATCTTGGCTTCATCTCGGGGGGGTCAGAGAGAAGAGATTTCGGATAGATCTCGAAAAAATCTCGAGAGATTGGGTTCGGTGATTTCAGAAATTTTTTTCATATGTATGGCCTATTTCTAAGAAAATCCTTTTTTTCTACTAATCACTCAATTTCACAAACATATTTTTATAATTGACAATTCAATTTTACAAAATAAAGAGTAATGATAACAATAACAAATTCATTCAGATGTACCAATGTTAATATATACATAAAATGGTACATGAATCACAAACTGAAGAATATATCAAAAATCATCAAAAATGGTACATGTATCTTTGTCTTCCCACTTCTTTGTCTCCCTCTCTCTCAAAGGGAGAGAATGGGGAGACGGGGGGGGGGAGAGAGATGAGAGAGAGAGAGGGTAAGAGAGTATGAGGGAGAGTATCACAGAGGGAGAGACAGAGAGTCTGGGGGAGAGAGAGAGAGACAGAGAGAGACTCGGGAGAGAGAGAGCTCAAGGGGGGCGAGGTAGAGAGAGACAGGGAGACGGGGTGAGAAGATCTCGATCTCGCGGGTTTCGTTTCTCGCAACCTTTGGAGAGACAGAGATCTCGGAGAGACTTCGGACATCTCGTAAGAGATTGCAAACCATGCGCCGCACAACCCGGAGTGGACCTCGTGCATGACAGTCTTTGCTTCCTTGGATGAAAGGCAGCGTGGGAGGACCGATTGATCCTTTTCATGGACGAGCCTGAAGAGCAGGCCGTCAATCAGCTGGTAGGATGTCGCCCTGCGTAGCAGTTGCACCCTCTGAGCCCGATCAGGGGGGAGCTAGCCGTTCTTTATCTTTATAATTGGCTCACGCCAATCTTCTTCTTCTGGAGTATTCTCCTCTTGAACGTTGTCGACCTCGTAAACAGTGAGGCCGGATTCTTCGTCGAGCACACTTGGCATGAGTCTTCGGTGTCTGACAGTGATATTCAATTCTCCCTCAGGCGGGAGTTTTAGGGCTGCTGCCAACTTTGCCAAAGCGTCAGCCTGGGAGTTGCTGCCTCTAGGGACATGGCCTATTTCGAATAAGTAGAATTTTTCCTTGAGCCTCATGACTGCTGCATGGTAGGGGACGAGTTCCTTTTTCCGGACGTCATAGACGCCCAGGACTTGTCGGATGACGAGCTGAGAATCCCCGTACACTTTGATGCATTTGATGTCCATCTCTAGTGCTAGTTGAAGCCCAATGATTAGCGCTTCATATGCTGCCTTGTGGGGACACAAAGACTACCCTCGCGCCCGAGACATAGTCTGTAAGGCCGCCGGCCCTTTTGATTGTCCGAGAGGCGCCATCAAAATATAACTCCCAGTGTGGGAGGTCAAGAGTGAGGACACCCGGCTCCATTGGCAGCGGGACTTTTTCAGAATGCCGTCCGGTTTCTTGAGAAGGCACTAACACCTCTTCGTCGGGTAGCTCGAAATTGAGTGGCGAATCCTCTGGCACGGGGTGCGCTGCTAAGAACTCCGCCATTCCTTGTCCCTTGATCGCCTTGCGTGGGACGAAGGTGATGTCAAACTCCATGAGGATAAGTGCCCATTTGCCGAGCCTACCAGAGAGGACTGGCTGACTGAGCAGAAACTTGAGTGGGTCACGTTTTGAGATGAGCTCCACCCGATGAGCTAGGAGGTAGTGCCTGAGCTTCTTGGCAGCCAACACCAGAGCTAGGCACACCTTTTCCATGGGCGCGTACCTGTGCTCAGGCCCGATCAGCTTCCGGCTGAGATAATACAGTGGCTGCTCTTTGCCCTCTTCATTGATCTGGGCTAGCAACGCCCCCAAAGAGGCATCCATGGCAGCAATATAGAGGATGAGGGACTTCCCTCTGACAGGTGCCCCTAAGACTAGAGGAGTCAATAGATACTCCTTGATTTGCTCGAAGGCCTTCTGACATTCTTCGTTCCATATGAAGGGTGCTCCTTTCTTCATCAATTTGCTGAAAGGTAGGCATCTTCCCATGGTTGGCAGTTTCGGCCGAAACCGATACGTTTCGGCCATAACCGATACGAAAAAGGCCCTTATTACTGTAGCAATCCGAAACTTAAGGGGGGGTATTGGTTTCGGGCGAAACCGATATCGGTTTTGGTGGTTTCGGGCGAAACCGATACCGGTTTCGCCCGAAACCGGTCAGTTTCGGCCGAAACACGTGAACACTTTTATGCTTTGCTGTCTCCCCCCCGAAACCCCACTACCCAGCCACGGTTTCGGCCGAAACCCTCCCCCCTGCTGGCTGCTGTCTCCCTGGCTGCTGTGGTGCTGCTGCTGCCGAGCTGCTGTGGTGCTGCTGTTGCCGAGCTGCTGCTGCCTGCTGCGGGCCTGCGGCTGCCGCCTGGTGCTGCTGCCGCCTGGTGCTGCTCAGCCACCAGCTGCGGCTGAGCCTGCTGCTCTTGCTGTTGCTGCAGCAGCCAGGGCCAGCAGGTGGCTGAAAGCCGCCCTACTGCCACCGCCGGACTGCCCACCCCCTACTAGCCTGCTGTGTGCACTTGGGGTTGTAAGTATTTTTTTGTACCTTAATTTGTGCAACCCTAATTAGTTTAGATTTCAAAATAAACTTTAATTAGATACTTAAAATTAGATTCATTATTAATTAACCCTTAATTCATGCAAAAAATTTAGGGCTTTCGTCCAATTCGGCTTTCTTAGCCACAATTGAAGGTTAGATAAGTTTCATTGACGAATTTGGGGTGCCTTTATGATGGGATTATATTTTTAGCAAGGGTAATTAGGGCTTAATTAGTAATTAAGGATTAATTAGTTCATAAAAATTGGGGCTTTTGTTTAATTCGAGTTTCTTAGTCACAATTGAAGGTTAATTAGGTTTCATTGATGAATTTGGGGTGCCTTCATGCTGGGATTATATTTTTATGAGGGGTAATTAGGGTTTAATTAGTAATTAAGGCTTAATTAGTTCAAAAAATTAGGACTTTTGTCTAATTCGAGTTCCTTAGCTACAATTGAAGGTTAATTAAGTTTGATTGATGAATTTGGGGTGGGATCATGCTGGGATGTCATTTTTATGAAGGGTCATTAACGGTTATTTGGTAATTAGGGCTTAATTACCTCAAAAAAATTGGGGCTTTCGTCTAATTCGACTTTATTACCCACAATTGAAGCTCAATTAAGCTTCATTGACTAATTTGGAGCTCTTTCATGTTCAATTGCCTTTTTTTCATTGTACTTACAAGAGATTGTCTTTGACTATCTTAATGCAGCATCATGCCTAGACGTCAGCAAACACAGGAGCAGCAAGGGCAAGAGGATCCGGGGTGGGTCCACATGTCCTTAATTGATGCTAAGAGAAGAAAGGTGAAATGCAATTACTGTGGTAAGGAGATGTATGGCGGAATTACCAGAGGAAAGTAACATTTGGCAGGGGTAAGAGGAGAGGTGAGACAATGTGACAACTGTCCCCGAGAGGTGCGAGAAGAGATGCGCCAGTGCCTTCTGGGGAAAAGGGAGAGGGTGCAACAAAGGGCTGAGGATGAGGCTGAAATTGCTGAGGAGATTTCTGGCAGAAGGGTTAGGAGGGATGATGATGAGGAAGGCACTGAGGATTCTGATCCAGAGCTGACTGAAGTAAGGGAGCGTGAACAAGCCGCTCGAAGGAAAGGGAAGGTGCCCATGGGTTCAGGGACCTATGACAGTATAGCTGCACGACGTCCTGACGTTGGTGTTGCCCCACATACGCAGGGAACAGGTCCCATGGACAGCTATCTGCACAGAAGGCCCCAAGCTACACAACCTAAAATCAAGCAAGCAATGAGAGGGGTCAAAAAATCAGCAGAAGTTGCAGGGCATGCATTTAAATCTATTTGTAAATGGTTTTTTCATGCAGGTGTCCCTGCACATGCAGCTTCAAGTGAATATTTCCAACCTATGATAGATGCCATAGCAGATGCTGGCCCTGGCTTGCAGTCCCCCTCACGTCGAGACATATATGGGCGTGGCCTTGAGGGTGAGGTTGAGGAGCTCCATGATTGGGTTGAAAGTTTCAAGCATATATGGGTGGAGAGAGGATGCACCATCATGTGTGATGGTTGGACTGGTACCACAAAAAAGTCCATGATAAACTTTTTGGTCTATTGCATCATCGGTACAGTGTTTGTGAAATCAGTTGATGCATCAGATTATGAAAAGAATGCAAATTATTTGTTTCATTTGATGGATGGCATGGTAAAACAAATTGGAGAGGAGAATGTTGTGCAGGTGGTGACTGATAATGAAGCCAGTTACAAGGCTGCTGGGAAGAAATTGATGCAGAAGCGCAGTCATTTATATTGGCTCCCATGTGCAGCACATTGTCTTGATCTGATGCTTGAAGACATAGGGAAGGAAAAGCATGTGAAGAAGACAATTGACAAGGCACAAAAAGTCACACAGTATATCTATGGCCATCCTAGGATACTAAATATGTTCAGAGCGCATGCTAGTGGAGGGCGAGATATCATCCGTGCATGCCCAACCAGATTTGCTTCCAATTTTATTTCTTTGGAGTCTTTGCACAGGTATAAGATTGATCTCAATTCTTGATACTTTATCCTTACTGATATGTAACAGTTGATGCAGCTTCAAATTTCATTTATCTGCACAGGTACAAGAATGAGCTGAAAGCTTTCATGTACCACAATGTCCTACGGGACTACATCGACAAGGGCACAGTTGATGCACAGATGAATTATCTGGATGTCTGCCACGTCGTGGACGACAACAAATTCTGGGACAGGGTGTCACGGTACTTGAAAGTAGTCACACCTCTCGTGAAGATCCTTAGAATGGTGGATGGCGATGAGAAGAATGATATGGGCTATCTGTACGAGGCCATGGACCGTGCCAAATTGGAGTTGCAGCATTCCCTTTCCAGACATTATGCAAAATGGTGGAAAATTATTGACTAGAGATGGGACAACACATTACACCATGACTTGCATGCAGCTGGTGAGTGATTAATTGTACTGAAATTGGGGTAATGCCTTTATGTTATTTTATAAATTTCATTTTGTTAATTATACACAAATGCAGGTTATTTCCTCAACTCTCGATTTATGTACGGTGCCGATGCACATGTTGATGGCGAGGTGCTTCAAGGGACTTTAAAAGTCATTGGTCGTTTATCGAGGAATCCAGAAAAGAGACTAGAGGCCGAAGTAGAGGTTCGCCTTTATTTGATATTTTCAATAACATGTATAGAATTTATTTAAGTAGTTATGTTAATGTATTACTTTATGTTTGTAGATGAACCATTACAGAATGAGGACTGAGACATATGCTGACTCCCAATTGCAATACGCTGTGGGAAGAGTGAGCCCCGGTATATTTTATTTTTTAGATTTCTTAACCTGATGAATATATATTTTTACAACTAAAATGCATTTTTTTATGGTTGGTGGAACAGATGACTGGTGGATAATGGTTAACAACCGAGATGTGGGCAGCAATGCATTGGCTTTCATTGCAATTAGGGTGCTCAGTTAAACAACATCAGCAAGTCAATGTGAAAGAAATTGGAGCACGTTCAGCCTTATACACTCAAAGGTTCGCAATCGGCTAAAGGCTGAACGATTAGAAAAATTAGTGTACTGCCACTACAATATGAGGTTGAGAATAAAGAATATGAGGTTGAGGCAACAGCTGCGAGACAAACGCGCCGCCGGGGATGCCGCCGCAGAAATTGATGTGGATGCCTTATCTGATGATGAGAATCCGTTGCAGTCTTGGGTGGAGACACGAGAGCAGGTTGATGAGCCCGTTTTTGATGATGATGATAAAAAATGGGCAGAGGGCATACTAGATGAAGATGAGCAAAGAGATCCCGAATTAAGAAGAAAATCAAAGAGGGCCAGAGATACTCATGCCCACATGTCTAGGTTGTTGAGGACACTGAGGAGCAGCATGATTTTCAGCCAGCTAGACACTCCGACTCAGATAGCAGGCCAGTCACTCCTAGAATGGGCAAGGCACCTACATCTTTAAGAAGAAGTACATCAGTGCATGGGCAAACTGAGAGAACAAATGTTGCTGCTCGAGAGGACCCGACAATTGAGCAGTTGAAGTAGATTTATGTGAGGCACACGCCAAGGGATAAAGGACTCATGTCAAAGATCACTGAAAAATTGGCACCACAAGAGAAAAAAGCATCCCCAAAGGCTAAAAAGCGACTGATTTCTTGTGGTGATGATGATGATGGTGATCATCCTGGAGGTGCTGCAGGTGGTACTAGTGTTGTAGGTGGTACAGGTGATGCAGGTGATGCAGGTGCTGCAGGTGGTACTACTGGATACAGTCAAGGTCAGCGAGGATATGATACACCAAGTTACGAAGGTGGCCAACAGGAAGCAGCTATTTATGCGCCTTGGAATTATGAACCATCATTCCAGTTCCATCCATATCCGACCAGTTCCTCTTCTCTTCCTCAAGATTCCTATGCTGATACTAGATTTCAATCAAGCCAACCAAACACTCCAAGAGGGATCCAAAGAGGGATGCAGGACTTGGCTACCTCATTGTTTGGTTATAGTGAATATAGACCATACATGCAACCTGGTTATGGGTATCGACATCAAGGGCCAGACGATGAGGGAGAAGGTTCTTCTAGTAATTATTATCCATATTAGGTAAGAATCAATGAATTTTTGTAACATTTATTTTGTCTAATTTGGTTTATTGTAATGTTTGTATTAATGTACAATGGAATATTACTTTAACTTTCACATGTTCAATGTTTGAAATTCAATTTTTGTAGTTATCTACTTCAATGTTATTGCACTAACTTATACAGTCAAATGCATATGTAATGATTTTTATGATTTTAAGTGATTATAGAAATTATTTATGATTTTTTTTCAGATTTTTTAGAATTAATTTGATTTTTTTGAACCTTTTAACTGGGTTTCGGCCGAAACCGAAATCGATACCGAGTCGTATCGGTTTCGGACCCGGGCGAAACCGAGTCCGAAACCGAGTTTGCCATCCTTGCATCTTCCTGAGAGATTAGAAATGAACCGCCTAATATAGGCAAGTCTTCCTTGAAGAGATCTGAGCTCCGTCAAGTTCTTGGGTGGAGGCAGTCCTCTTATGGCCTTGATTTTGTCAGGGTCGATTTCTATGCCTCGGTACCTGACGATAAAGTCAAGGAACTTGCCACTGGAGACGTCGAAGGCGCACTTCATTGGGTTCATCTTGAGCTGGTACTGTCGTAGTCTTTCGAAGACTCGACGCAGATCGGATAGGTGATCTTCTCGCCTTTTTGTCTTGACGACCAGATCATCGACCTAGCATTCGACAAGGTCATGTAGCATCTCGTCGAAGATCTTGATCTTTGTCCTTTGATAGGTTGCCCCGGCATTCTTCAGGCCAAACGGCATACTTTTGTAGTTAAAGATCCCCTTAGGAGATCGGAAGGCCGTGTGGTCTTTGTCTTTGACGATGCGGATTTGATTATAGCCCGACGACCCGTCCATGAAAGGCAAGGCTTCATGACCAGTGGTCATATCCACCATTGTCTCAGTGACTGGGACAGGGAAGTCGTCCTTTGGACATGCTTTGTTCAAATCCCTGAAGTCGATGCAGACTCGGATTTGGCCGTTCTTCTTCTTGACAGGGACTATATTGGCGAGCCAGACAGGGTACATGCAAGGCTCTATGAAGTCCACGTTGAGCATCTTGTCAACCTCAGCGTTGACCTTCAGCTCCAGCTCGTGGCGCATACGCCTTTGAGCTTGCTTGACTGACTTGACTGTTGAAAGTATTGCCAGTTCGTGTTCAACCACCGAAGGATCGAGCCCGGGCATTTCTTTGTAAGTCCCAGCGAAACAATCCCTGAACTCTTTTAAGAGCTGTCGATACGACTGTCTTTCTTTCTCACTGAGGAGGGAACTTATGAAGGTGGGACGGTAGTCATCCTTGCTTCCGAGATTGATCTCAATCAACTCGTCCACAGTTGCTTGACCCTCGTCTTCGAGCTCAGGTGGAGCTGGTTGGAGGTCGACGAAGTCTCCCTCATCATCAGTATTGGCTTCATAGACTTTAAATTCTTCGAAGCTCTCTTGCTCCTGGCTTGAAGTCGAAGGGCTTGCTTCATCTTGTTGATGATTGACAGACTGGGCTGCTTGCTGAAGGTTGACAAACTGGGCTGCCCTTCCCTCTGAGGAGTGGTCATTATCGACTTTCGATGAAGGTGATGTTGTCATTGACATCTTACAGGACCCCCTTACAGAGCCGCCGATCTCGGGCTCAATTTCAGTTTGCCCGTGAGGAGGAGGTAGCAGTCCTATGGTGTTGACTACGAAGTGGACCTCGAAGTCCTTCTCCTGGTCATAGCCAAGTCCCCGCGTGTCTTTGCGGGAGAAGGGAGGTTGCCCACGGACTTGCGGCGGGTTCCACAACTGGTGGAAATATGCTGCTCGCGCGGGGTCCAGAGCCTGCGGGATATGTTGCTTTTTACACATTTCCTTGATGTAGTTGGGCATATCATCCATCTCCTGGACTGGCTCTGGCACCACATCGGCGGGAGTATCCCAGCCGAAGTCATCTTTAGGAGGGCACGGTGGGACTAAATCACATTTGTAAAAGATAATCGGCTTGTCCCCTTTACCCTTGTTGCGTCTCCTTCTCCGTTGATAGGAGACTGTGAAGGTCTTCAACTGCTCCACCTTATACTCTTCCCGTTGGAACGAGAGTTGGAGGCACTTGGGCGGTAAGGAGATACTCCCGTCAATGACCCGGCTGATGAGGTTGGCTTCAAAGTCAATGCTTCGCCTTTCTGGTTGAGTGGGCTTGGAGGCGGCACTGAGGCTGAGCCTGTGCAGCTTTACCATGTCTTGGTTAACAGTGAAGAGCTGCCCTTCCTCGACTTCATAGTTCACCTTTTGCTTCCCCTTGTCTTTTAAAGGCTCGGGGATTGTTAAAGTGGGCTTCCCAAAATATAGTGAAGCATCGGCCAGATGGCACTCATTGGGGTGGAATGGAGCCTAATCTGCAAAGACAGTATGTTGCTCCCCTTCCTTAGCATATTTAATGCACTGGTGCAGAGTTGAAGGAACAACCCAGTTTTCGTGGAGCCAGGGTCTTCCGAGCAGCATCTTGTAAGATGTGTCGGAGTTGATAATATAGAATGTCGCTTGGGTGACAAAATCGCCCAAGTCTAGTTTGACCTCAACCTGACCAAGCGCCTCCTCGGAACCCTGATTGAATCCCGAGATCTTGACCGCGGTCACCTTTTGTAAATAAGGTGCCAGGTATAGAGACTTGAAAGTCTTCAAAGGCATGATGTTGACGGCTGCTCCGGCGTCAACCAGGATGCGATTTACGTCATGCCCATTGATCGTCCCCTTCATATATAAGGGGCGGTTGTGGCACAGAGAAGACAACAACATGTCTTTGTCCGTGAAGGAGATGTTGGCTGTGAGTGTCTCATATGCCTGGGCCTACAGTTCTGCAACATGGGCTTCATAGGCCTCCGGGTCTTGGAGTATCTTGACAAGAGCCTCCCTGAGGTCTTTGCTCCAAGCAATGGCTTCCCAAATAGTGACATTTGTTGGGAACCACTTCATATGATGAATAATTTTACGGTTCGTCCGAGCACAGGTCTTGTCAAATGGCGGGATAATCTCCGCCAAAGTTTTCGGTGCCTGGCGAGGCTTCTCCCGTTTAGAAGGGTGCTCCTCGTTCTGACCCTCCGCATTTTCTTGGAATAGCGGAGCCAAAGACTCCTCCGGGGGTAGCGAAGGCTCATCATATTGGTCTTCATTAGAAGGATCTGCTGGGCTTGCGGACTCGACCCTGTTGGAGGGGCCGGCCTGCTCCGGCGCCTTCTCGCGCACTGGCGACTTAGCTGGCTCCTCTTCTTCATCAGAAGAGGCGATTATAAGAGAAACGTCACCCGGCTTAGCCGCTGAGATGGGGCCTGAACCCTCTGAGGAGCCGAGGATGAAAGGGATTCCCCGAACTTGAGTTTTTGGGACAGGACCCGGCTTCTCCCCTCTGAACATTATGACCCGGTCGAGGGCCAGGGGACCTTCACGTCCACGTCCTCGGCCACGACCTCGGCCTCGTCCCCGGCCATTTCTTGCCGAACGACGTTGATAAGTTGCCAAAGGAGCCTTGCTTCCAGTGTCATCAGCCGACGAAGAGTAAATGTTGTCGGGCGGCGGAATTGCCACCATATTGCAGGAGAGCTCTTGCAGCATTTCCTCGAGCATCTCGACAATAAGCTTCTCATCTTTGTAGAATAAGGAGAGCTCCTCCGGGATTGGGAAGTCTTCACCTTCTTCGAGACGGTGAGCCATTTCCCGGAGCCATTGGAGAAGGCGGGCTTTTCGCCCAAACTTATCCCAAGGAATATATTCGTCTAGAGTGACGACCCTAGTGGGATGAGGGGGAGTGTACTCCTCCAGCTCATCTAATGAGCTTTTGAAGTCTTTGTAAAGGAGTTGGATTCTTGGGGGCCTCCATAGCTGCTGCTTGCTCAGCTTGTTTCTTCAACCTCCTCTTCAAATTTTTCCTACGATTCTTCTCTTGCTTCTTTTGACATGCTGCCTCTTGAGAAGAAAGGGGACTTTGCTTTGGAGGTGGGACTTGTTTTCCCTCAGCATTTTGCTTTCTGCTCCGGGTTGGCTCCTTAGGGGCCTTACTGTCGCGGCTCTTTCTGGGAGTGACCCTAGTCCAGTTGGCCTCCTCCGGCTGAACCTGGAAGGTGGCATTGATTGCCTGAGCAATTATTTCAGGCGGCAGCTCTTGGAACTCTGCCAATCCACAGTGGGGCCCTTGGGGGCGTTGCAACTCCACCGACTTTGCTTTAACTGGCGACTTTGCTTGTTCAAGCTGTTTAGGTCTTTCTTCAATTGACAACCTTATTGGCTCGACAGGAGCTTTGGTCTGAGGCTCCCTCACCTTGGCCTTGCCTTTATCGTCTGGCGGAGGGTTTCCTCTTATGACGATGTCGGGTTGACCCGGCCTGGGCAGAGGTTTGGAACCTTCCCCCTCGGCTTGGCTTTTTGGGCTCTGGGCCTTAGGCCCCTCGCACCTAGCCTTGCCTTTGGGGTTTGGCTGCGGATTACCATTGCTCATAGACTTGTCCGATCGGACTTGTTGAGAGGTGGGTTTGATCCCACGCAACTTGGCCTGGTCCTGTTGGACTTGTTGGAGAATCTTCTTAGCGGCATCTTTAAGACGCCGCCTCATCATAGAGTTCCCATGGGCATCGATTTCCCCTCTCTGAATGAGGACTTCAATGCAGTCTTGGACCTCTGGGCATTGTCGAGTAGGGTGTGACACCCTTGCATGATATTTGCAATAGCGGGGGTGACTTTTGGCCGTCTCATTGTAGTAAGACGGCGGATCATGTGTCAGCATCCGACCATCTTCCAGGAGCTTGTCAAAGATCTTCTCAGTGTCCTCCTTGGGGAAAAGACACTGATGAGAGGGTCGCCACCCTGGGTACCACAGTGTGGATTTTGGTGGCTGGGAATTGACTCCCTGGGAACTGACTCCCTCCTCCTGTGGCTCCGGGAGCTAGAAAGCTGCTGCAGCATGTATACAATTGACGGAGAAGTGAAGACTCTCCCGTACATGCGGCTGTGGTGGATTGACCAAGAATTCACCCATATTGACCTTCCCTCGCCTGATTAAGTCCTCAGCGAGGTCTTTGAACGGTTCACAGTTATGGATGATATGGCCTATCACCTCATGGTAGGGGTAATAGCCCTGATGAAACGCAGCACCTGGTGTCTGCTCCATGGGTGACGGGCTAATCAGCCCAGCCCGCTGGCATGCGAAGAAGATGTTTGGAGTCTTCTCGCAAGGGAAGGAGTATAGCTTTTCTTGCAGCTCGACTTGAAGTGGAGCCTCCTCGCCTTCCAGTGAGTCCTCCTCGTCTTCAGATGAATCTGAGGATTCTTCAGAGAGCCAGCTCCTGAGCGGAGCCCGGCCGGTAGGTGATACACCTGCCTCCCGTATATGAGTTGGAACTAACTCCCTGGCAAATGGGCCAAAGGGGAAGGTGGGCAACTGCTGATCTATGCTTTCTAAGAACTACAGTAGACGCCTCTGTTCTAGTTGCAACTGTCGGATTTCTCCTCGGATTTTTCGAATAGTCCTCCGCAATGCCAAGCACTCAGGGAGTGAAGGAGTAGTGGTTCGGGGACCGCCATTAGGCTGTTGATGCGAGGGCCCAGCTTCGGAGGCATTGGAACTTGAAGCCATCGCCACCATATGGACCACATTAGCCGACCGATTTGATCAGCTCCAGGCATGAGGCGGGGATGGGTCAACTGCATGGCCCAACATATTTACCAGGCCCTTTTGAATGAGCTCTTCTGCTATGTTCTTGAAAACATAGCAGTCCGCGATGGCGTGACCCAACCTTCGGTGATACACGCAATAGGTAGGATTGTCTGTTTTATCCACCTCTGCGGGCTTCCGCGGATCCGGCAGGGTGATGAGCTGCTCCATGCATAGGTCAAAGAGCATCTTGGTATGCTCTTTTCTGAAGGAATAAGGCGTCTTCATGTTCTCCGCCAACCGAGACGCACTTGCTTTGGCATCAGGCTTCTTGCCATTGCCTTTGGATTTTCCTTCCCCTTCTTCTCCATTCGTCGGGGAGAAGTCCACAACATTTACCTCCTTGCCGCTAGCCAGACGGTCTTTGGAGGATTTGCCTTTTGCAGAGGCTTGTGCAGGGTGATCAGCGAAGAACATCTCAATCTCCGCCACCACCGTGTTGAGCTGGTCAAAGCTTCTGATGTTTGAGCCCAGAAGCTTTTCACTGACTTCCGCCGAGAGACCCCTGTGGCAGATGGTGATTGCGTCTTCGGGCGTCAGAGGGTTATCGCAGCGCATGCTAACGTCCCTCCATCGCTTGATGAAGTCCAACGCTGTTTCGCCTTTCTTCTGCCGAAGGGCACAGAGCTCCGCCAGGGAGATTTTGCGTTCGACCATCTGGAAACGGTCGACGAACTTCTTCTGCATATCTGCCCAATCAGATACAGAATTGGGCTTAAGCCTGGAGTACCACTGGAAGGCAGTGCCTGTCAATGACGTGGGGAAGTATCGCAGCAAATTTGCCTCTTCCAGTGCCAACTCACCCATGGCCGTCATATAGTAGGCCAGGTGTTCATGTGGCGTGCCTTGCCTATTGAACTTATGAAGTTTCGGGGCTTTCAGGCAATCCGGCGGAAGCTTCTTGAACTGATGATGGAGGGGATATGGCACGCTATACAAATCAACGATGGCTGCCCCCTCCCCATGCTGAGCAAACTTCGCCTCCACAATGCGCTCGATCATCTGTTTCTGCGTCATGAGGCTCTCTGCAGCAGGAGTAGCAGATGATCGCGTATTGGCTTCATGATGCGGAGTTTCAAACTCCACGGCCAGTGGCAATTTCGCCGCGGTGACGGAGGTGTTGGCCGCAACTGGAATAGGGGAAGGCTGGTGTTCCACGCCAGTGGGTGCCGCCTGAGGTGGGACATGAACCTCTTTTTCACGCAATAGCGCTTGCAAGAGGTTCTTGAGCTCTTGGTTCTCGCGTCGGAGTTCTTCCAACGCGGGAGATGTGTCTCTTCCCCCAGATCTTCCTCATGCCGAGGGTGGCTATCTCCATCGATGCTGTGGACGTCCTCTTGGCGCTCTTCTTGCCGTGCCGGCTCGGGCTGAGAAGTCCCAGCAGTCGGCGCCTGCTGTGTCTGCGCCAAAATCCGGGAGACCAGCCTTGACCTCCTCAAATATTGGAGAGGTTGGTTGAGCTCTCCCGAGGTGTCCTCGAGCTGTTTGTCGTCGGAAGTGGCGTAACAGGTGAACACTTTGACAGTGTTATTGGTCACCTGAACCACCCGCTTCTTTCTGGATGGTTGTCGATCCGGCTTGGGCGGCCTCCCGAGTCTGTCAAAGATAGAAACTCGGGATGTGGAAGCTTGAGGGGACCGATCCTCTTCCGTATGCGTGGAACTGTCCCACGGGGAGGTCGGTCGCACCTTCTTGCCGGCTCCTCGACGCTTTTGCCCTCGTAGGGGCTGATTTGTGGACTTTGGAGAGACCGAAGCCTCGGTGCTTGTCGGACTCCGCATATGTTGCAAATCCGACGTGCGGAAGGACTCTTCCGCCCTCGCGCGCCTTATAGTTCGGGCCTCCTCCTTGGTGACCCAAATTTTCTTCAATTGGAGGTGGTGCTCCTCCACTGGGTTGCCCCCTGCCTTAGACCGGGGAGCTTGAGGCTTGGGTCGCTGCAGGGGACCCTGAGTTGCCGCCGATACGGCGGGCTTCTTTATTTTCGCTCCGTCCTCCCGGACTTGTCGAAGGAGCTCGAAGCGATTGGAGGTAGAGACAGTCGGGACGTGTAGGTCCCTAGGCAGGATCGGCTCGCTCCCATCGAGCCGAATGCAAAAATCTCCGACGAGGACAGTCTTTGCCGGAGCGGGATGCGGCCGCTGTAGGCTTTACGCCTTTGCGGCTACGGCGTTGCCCCCCAGTGAGCAGGAGCAACCTTGGTGACGTCCGCCGTAGGTGCGCCGTTGTTGTGGCGACGACGCTGCCCCCGTTGAGCAGGAGCAGCCTTGGTGACGTCCGCCGTAGCCGCGACGTCGTTTTGGCGACGACGCTGCCCCCGTTGAGCAGGGGCAGTACCTCTGAGGGTGGCCGCCGTAGATCTGTTGCCGTTACGGCGACGGCGCTGTCCCCGTTGAGCAGGGGCGACGCCAGCGTTGACTTGATTGACCGAGAAGACTCGGCCAACAGCTAGGGCAAAAGGTCTAACACCTTCGGCCATTGACATGGCAGTCGAGGAAGCTCGACTGATTGTAGGGATGAAGGGCTTGACACCCTTAATAGTTGAAAAGTTGACCGGGCGAACCCGGCCGGCTGCTGCAGTAGAGGGCCTGATACCCCCGACGGTTGCTTTCCTAACCGGGTGAATCCGGCCAGTTGCTGAGGTCAAGGCCGTGACGCCCCCGACAGTTGGCTTGTTGGCCGAGCGAACTCGACCAATTGCTGAAGCTGAGGGCCTGACACCCCCAATGACGGCCTTGTTGACCGGACTGACCCGGCCAGTTGCTGGGGCCGAGGGCCTGACACCCCCGAAGGTTGTTGCAGGCATGGCTGAGCTGGCCTCAACCACGGGCACCACGCCCAAGAAGAAGGGCGAGCCGACGACAGGTGGGAAGTCACCGAAGACCAGCGGGGTTGCCAGGTATCCGAGCCTGGCGTGGTTGGCGACGATCTCGGGGCCATAGGTGACGGCGGCCATCGCTGTTGTTGTTGGTGGTGGTGGTTGTGCGTAGCACGAACAAAGTAGCGTGCGAGTGCACGAAGAGCTCTCAGACGAGCGGTGAAAAGTACCCTTCTCTTCCCGTCCTGTAAAAGGGAGAGGGGGAGATTAGAACCTCGAAGAGGGTTTTGGGGAATGACTCCGACAGAAAGAAGAAAGGCAGGAAAAGTCCCACCGGGCGTGCCAGTCTATGAGACACGGAAAAATCTAATCTTTTTTTCGTAGATAAAACATAGATTTTGTTCTTTTTGAAAAGAAACATCCCCCCTTTATCTGAGTAGAAGGGTGATTCCGTGGGTGCGCATCGTATCAGACGATTTGGGTTCGAGTGCTGGACCTTTCCCCACTGACCGTAGTCAGTGTTGATTTATATCGGCCTAACGTCCGAACACCTTTGTTTGACTGTCAAAGAAATCCCAAAATCCTCTCCTTAGGTTCTGATGTGGAGGGCAGGTTCGCTCGAGAGACTCTCCAGGACCACTCATTTACCACCAACATGTTAATAGGATTAGGGCTAAGTCTGAGCAAAAAACCCTAAGATTTAGGAGTAAAGACGCAAATATGCAGACGCCGTAGGCATTTTGAAGTGAATGGAGGTTTTCTGGACTCCGAGAGTATTTTGGTAATTTTACCAACCCAGGGGTATTTTGATAATTTTTCAGGCCAGGGGTATTTCTGAAATTTTTGGGCTGAAATGGAAGTAGGATCGGGCTCCTGACTCCCCAAGGCGCTGAGGCTATTTCTAGAGGATTTTAGGGGCAGCTAGGCCATTTCTAGGTCACATGGGTATTTTGGTAATTTTACCATACCCTACATAGACCTAGGTTTGGGGTGAGATTGAGTGTCGGACCGGGCTGACGACATTCCCGGGCAGAAGGGGTGACAATGGCTTCATAGAAGGCATACATCTGTCAATTTGGCCGAAAGAGGGTATATAGGCAATTCCCAGAAGCCGGGGGTTTTCTTATAATTTTTTCCCCGAGGACATACATAAAACATGCTGAGTGCTTTTATAGTTCGAATGAGTACAAGGGTTGTCGGCGAGTTGTCGACTGTACAAAAGTCCGCATTAACGCGGGAGACAGGGGCGTAGCCCCAATTATAAGAAGTTGCAGAGTATAACTGCAGATTACAAGACTTTTGTCTCTTACGGTCCCGGGGAGGACGTTTTTGTAATTCCATCATCATAGGGACAGAACCACATAACTTAGTCGTCCCGAGACGTAAAGACTTACAAAACACGGCCCGCTGAGGGGCATAATTACAAACATTGCCCACTGAGGGGCGTAATTATAAAAACACCCCTTAGGGGCATATCCATAAGGCCCGGGGACTTACCCCTCACAGGCCAACACAAACAGAACAAACTCCTTGCGCGGGTGTTGTAGTCGTTGAGTACTCTCTCTCCGTCTGTGTGTTAGATGTCTGTTAGATGTCTCCACTTGGACCCTTGGGGGTCTATTTATAGAAGGCGGGAGGACCTAGGTTGACAAAACCGTGGAGAAATCCTTTAATTCTGTCAAGGTGGGGTGCAAAAACCCCTATTTCTGTCAAGGTGGGGTGACAAAAAGTCATTTTGACCCCTCTGGGATGGGAAAAAAAAGGCTTTTTGACCCCTCCACCCCTTTTTCCTTCTTTTTTCTTTTTTTTCCCTTTTTTTATGGGAAGACACGATCGGAGAGGGGGGGGGTCACGTGACCCCGCTGGGCCGCTGGCACCCCCACAGGGTCGCGCGACCCCGCTGGGTCCCAGCGGCCCAGTGGGGTCACGTGACCCCCCCCCCCCCCCCCGGGCCCCGCGGGGTGGCCGCGCCCCTCCTCCGGTCCGATCGGACCTCGAGAGGGGTCATTTGACCCCCGGGCACGTTTTTGGCCCCTCTTGACGTCGTTTTCGTCTGTTTTTGTCGCCCTGGGTTGAGGAGAAGCCGAGGTGGAGCTTTTATAGCCTGTGGAGGCCCGTTCCTTGCCGTGTGGCTGCCGTCCATCAGTGGAGACTTGTGCGGGAGCGGCGGAGCGTCCTGTTGTGATGTTTGTTCGTGCGTTGCCGCGTGGGGAGGAATTTTTCGCATCCGTCTGCGTCGTGTGATACACTTGCTCGGCTTATCTTGACGAGTTCGTTTGCGTATTTTTCCTCTTAAATTTCATTGCTGCGACGCCGATGGTGATTGTATGGTTGGGCCGATAGCCCCTAGATTACGGAGATACTGCATAGCTTGACGATGTCGACGATACGTCGTACTTCTCGTCGGTTGTTACATAGTAAAATTTCTCGAATAATTTGAGACAATTTCGGGTGCAACACATATCAAATGTATACTTGTCTTCTTCACATAACATAAACACTTCATGTGCCAACAAGAAATTATCTTTTATTTTCCTCTCATTCACAAAAGCACATTGGTTATCTCCAATAATTATGCTGAGACACTTCTCAAGTCTCTTGGCCATTTCCTTAGTGATAATCTTGTAGGATCCATTTAGTAAACCAATGGGCCTAAATTGCTAGCCAGGATAGTTTCAAAGATTATTGAAGACCCTCCATCAAGATGTGCCAGTCCAAAAAAAGCCAAAGTGTGGATGGCATGAGTTAGCAACCTTGATGAAAGAGGCTCAAAGTGCTGTAGTCACTACACGACAGCATTCGAGTGCTGCGTCTAATCGCCTGCGATCTGCTTCAGTGTAGTTCTTGAGTGGACTAGTAGTTAGGAAGTGTTTCTGTCCCCCCCCCCCCTTTGATGTATGTTACCTGTGAGGAAGCTCTCCTCCTTTTTGTTTGATTGTACTATCTTTTTTTATTATGTATAAAATTGGTGGTGTGATCTACATTTCTTTTGAAAAAAAACTAATGGGCCTAAAGTCTTAAGTTCCAAAGGATCCTCCTTCAGCAGCGAAACCAAAAAGTTCGATTTATCAGCTGGCAATTAACAGCCCTATTGTACTATCTTTCTTTCTCTCTCTCTCTCTATCTATCTATTCTCAGTATCGGAAATCCAATATGACTGAGTGCCCTGGCTGCAGGAGGACGTTATCTCATGGGCTTTGATTTGATTGGAGAAGCTTCTGCACAGTACCTCATACCTAAGCATGGAATGTCGAATCAGCCGATTCGGATCGTGATCGGTAGGGGCCGATTCGATTCTGGCCCCTAAGTTGATCCCAATTTGAAAAATTCAAAAAATTGAAAAGTAATCAAAATTGGTTGACTCGATCCAAATTGGACCAAAATTGGCTGATTCTTTTATGTATCAGCTGATCCTAACCTACTAGGGTTTGATTAAAATAGATAAAAATGTCTTTACATTATATATATTTGTAAATACATTTTCACTTTATAAATACAGTTTTTATTTATTTAAAACTCTTTTTAATTATGTAAATACTTTTTTAAATATTTTTTTGTGGATTGGCTTGGTTCCCTTGGATCAATTGATTCGGCTGATCTGATTCGGATCAGATTGGGATTAGGCATACCCGATCTAAGTGCCCAATCTGATCCTACATTCCTTGTACCATGGTTGTCAAGGCATCCAAGGCGACAAAGGCGGTGGCCCACCGCCTTACTGCTTAGGCGACAAGGCAAGGCCTAGTTTGTATAACTAAGTACATTTCAAGAGAACTACTACTATACATTTTCTACAATGAGTTCTATCTTTAGTTAAGAGAAAAGATGATATTCACAAATCTTTATCATATACTTATGTTTTAAAAAGCAAAAACGGAATAAATGACAAAAATAGCAAATTAATAAGGAGAAAACCTGCCAATTTTCCAATTCCTGTTAATCAATATGAAATTTTAATCTGAAATATAGTATTCAAATAGTTATGTTATATATTAAAAGGTAACATAAACATGACTCATTTATAGGTAAATTATAAGCACACAAACATAATAGTTTCATAAGTTTCCGCTTGTCAATTGTCAAAAAAGCCATAAAAATAATACTAGCTTCAAAAAGTGTCCGCAAGAGGAGGGAAGAACTGGCAGGGAGAAGAATCCGAGAGAAAGGAGAAAGGGTAATGGGAGTCCTATCTTCTCTTTCCAATTTTGACATATCATTTTTCAAATTTTAAAAATTGCCTCTGAACTTTTGTCCAACTACCAAAACAGACCCAAAACAAGGAGGTGGTTGCCCTGCCATGGCAGGCTAGGTGGGTTTAAGGTGGCCTGCGTGCACCATGGCAGCCAGGTGAGTGCCTTAGCGGGCTACTCGCCTACATGCCAGGTCACCCTCTAGCCCCTTGTCACCTATGTGATGCCTAGGTGTCACCTTGAAAACAATACCTTGTACCCAGGTTCCCAAGTGTCCGCTGGTTATTTACTTGACTCTCTAAAAACAATTTTCCTCTGTACAGTGGTAGGTGAGTCAACAAATTTTAAAATGGTTGGACAAAAAGAACCACGACACAAATGGGATACTTTTGCTTCACCGATTGTACATTATTCTCGGTTGCGAAGGTACTTGAGGATCTGCTCACTTCAGTACAGGTTTCGCTTAGTTTTATCCATTCTGCAAGTATGGTTGGTTGCAGGGAGTTTGTACTTACTGGCATCCTAAATGTAACAAGCACTAACCTTTGCTGTCTTCAACTGTTTGGCGTTCACCTTTACTCATCATTCATCGATTTGTTGTTGGCCATTACATAGTAGACTAAACCAGTTATAGAGAGTGACCAATAATGGTTTCAGCGGGTTCAATTGTCAGACAAACGATTGGTGAAGTCATTCAGATGAAACATTGAGTTTGTCTTCCAGTGGGTTTGGTTAATTCAACCACTAAGTTGGATAGACCATTGTGTTTTCAAATGGACTTACCATTGTGTTGACAGTTAGTTCAACCACTAGGTTTTCAGACAGATCGACCAGTGGATGGTCAGTCGAATCAACCACTGGGTTGTTGGTGGGATCAACCATTTGCTTCTCAGTCAAATTGAGCATTGACTTGTCAGTTGGATCGACCACTAGGCTACTAGGTATATGAACCGCTGAATTACCAATCTGATCAACCACTGGATTGTCAGTTGTTTCAATCACTGGACTTAGATATGATGTTGGACTTATTTAGTCAGTGTTTTGTTGTTGAGTGGTTGAAAGGCCAAATTTTTGTTACAGACTTTGATCAGGGGGGAAATGAATTCCTTTTTGGTGACCCTGCTAATGGTTGCTTTATACTTGGCTAAAATTTTATGTGACAAATGTTTTAGGGGTGGTTATTTTACACGGTTTTGTTATGGTGGTTGATGTGTTTGGCATCTTAGTGAGTGGCTGAAATGTGTGGTTCTAGTATGTTGATTGATATGCCTGTTGTAATTGGTGGTTGAATTGTTGGGTTGTTACTCATTTTAATAATGGTTGTTTTGTCAAATAATGGTTGTTTTGTCATCACTAAAACTTGAAAGTTGGAGTTCAACAAAGGGCCCTGTCTTGTAACCAACTGATTCTAGACTTGCAACTCCATCTTACCTCCTCTTCATGCATCCATTTTAGACAACTAAGCCTTAAAAATACTCATTTCCTAATTTTTTGTGATAAATTCCTGGTTTCCTCCTTGAATTCCAGCTTATCCAGCTTCTCTTATACCTTTCATTTCTGCAATTTTTGTCCTCCACCGCCACTTCCTTGAGTCTCTTAAGCTTGGCAGCTACAGACTTAATATCTAAGCTTGCTCCTTTGTTAATTGCCAAGTAGTAACACAAAGTTTATTGAAATCTTCATACTCCAATTGAAAGGGCTTAACTCTATGAGATAATAAATTGCTATCCGTTAATAAAAGCATTGTGATTTGACACAGCATGGTAAACCCAC
Organism: Amorphophallus konjac; assembly: GCA_022559845.1. NCBI lineage: Eukaryota > Viridiplantae > Streptophyta > Magnoliopsida > Alismatales > Araceae > Amorphophallus > Amorphophallus konjac. Next base: position 123,311,799 of record CM040119.1, on the reverse strand, counting down.
TACCTGACAGAGTGGAAACATACTTTCCCAATGATCATCCACCAGTGACCGATCCAGCTTAGACATGGGAGGAGATTCCTGTCCATTGCTCCATGTGTGTCTTTGATTTCCTGTTGAAGTTCAATCAGACCACATGTTTTTTTTCACTTGTTAGAGTGTTTTATACTAGATGTGACCTTCCTCCTGTTTCTTTCATCCGATTTCCTGACGTCATTAAAATCTCCAACAGCACATCATGGGAGATTATTAGTTTTTGACACCCTATTAGTTCTTCCCACAATAGCTGCCTTTCCATATAATTTATAGGACCACAAACAACAGACAACACCCAGATCCGCTGCTCCTTCCAGATAGTCTATTTAACAGAGATGAAAAATTCCCCGACTACCAGTAACTTCCCTGCCCATCTGTCCAGGGTCTAAACCATCAAGATATGCCCAACATTGCCCTGAGCTCTCTGAAGGCGAAAACTCCATTTTGAAACCAGTAACACTTTTAAAATATCACTGTCTATTTTAGACAACTTAGTTTCTTGAGGACAAATGATCTCCATCCTCTTCCAGATAATTCTGATCTCAGAAACGATTTTTAAAACCTTGTTTGACACAATGTCATACACGATCTCATTAGTGTGCTTAGGTAATGTTGGTAGCTGCTCAGCGATAAGGTGGCTGCCAACCTGTAGAAGATCAAATGATGTCTCCTTTTTTCTCTCAACTTTATCCATAAGACAAAATCTGATAGGTGGTTTTCTGACAACCCCTCTTGCCATTGGATGTGCTGCTGCTGTGTCTAGTATAATGATAATGTTAGGCTGATATTATGGAGATGCATCATCGTCATAATATTGGCTTATATTGTGAGATACATTTTTCTCATAAAGCCTTCATCATCACAATCCTTGTCCTATCAATGTAGGGTTGGCTGTTGGCTAGACCTAATGACATATCCAAGGATTTGGCAAAGTTTCTGATCTAACTGTGTCCAGCATCAGTATTCTACTAGGTGGTACCAAACGTGGAGAATAAGTTAATTTTTGACTAGTGAGGGTCCATTAAAGGTCTCTTAATATTGGTTGACAAGTAGGACAACTACATTGTTAGTTGCTAAGATAACACAATCAAAGAGTAAGCATAGGTTCCCCCTGGATTAAGAAGCCTATATCTTCTTTAGATGGCCATCGATTAAAGATGAATTGGAACATGTTTCCCAATCTGCGAATCAGATCCCTTTTGGAGCATTATAAAGATGCATAAGGAAGGTTCCTTTTTTTATTATATGCAGCATCTTTTTGTTCCATATAGATCACCTTCTGTCATGGACTAACCATAAATGTTTAACTGGTTACATGGATTAATGATTAATAAAGATCAAAGTAGCTATGAACTTGTGTTCTTCATTTTTGGTTCGTTTTCACAACCAAAAGAGCAGAACATGACGACTGATCCTTTTTCACTATGATATTATACACTTGCTGGTTCATGCACCCAAATTTACACTAATTTTTGACCTTAGTCTTGTTTTTTTGTGTCAAAAAGCAAAATAAGTTGTTATTTTCTATTTGTCTTCAACTAAGTTCGTCCATCCTGAATGCAGGCAAGAAGCTAGCGGAAAGCATTATCAAGGAAAGACTTGCTGCATGTGTCAATCGAGTACCAGGTATATATCCCATTATTAGAGGTCTCACGACCCCGCCCTCATCCTCTCTCTCATCTAACAAAAAAAAAAAAAGAAGAAAGGGGGGGAGATGCCCGGAGGGACCTGGCTTGAGCTCCACGATGCCTGGAGGGGTTGGGGCTGAACTCCCCATGCCCGGAGGGACTAAAGGGGGGATCTTACCTCTCTCTTACCTTTCTCTTTCCTTCCTTTTCAATACGCGGAGGAACTTCAAGTCTTTCACCCAATGCCCGGAGGAACTCAAGAGAGCATTAATATGGGCTCATTAATGACCATTAATACACGGAGGAATTTTACGTGTGAACTTCATCCGGGCATCAAGCCTCAAAACTCCTATAAAACGAGGAAGCTTAGCCCAAGTTCCATACTTGGAAACTCTTAACTCAATCCCTTGGAGATCTCACCTGGAGCACTTGAGCACTTGGAGGAGAAGCTTGGAGTGGGGCCCTTTGCTTGGTGCGGTAGCTTGGAGGCTTGGAATTTGGAAGACTTTGCTCATTTTGTGAGAAGACCCTTGATCAAGGGTATGCTTACATAGATACCCCTATGATGAGGACATAGATACCCCTATGAGGAGGGCAATGTCTCGCGTCTTGGCAAAATTTCTGTAAATTCCAGAAAAATAATGCAATATTCAGAAGTATTCAAAGTTCTGAAAAGATGTTGAAAAATTGCAGAAAAAACCTATCATGCCCAAAATTGTTGTTTTACCCTAAATCTTTACAAAATTGTAGAAACGTTTGAAGAAATTGCAGAAAAAATCCTGAAATCTCAGATATTGCATAGAAGTCTTATTGCTGTCCAGAAATTGTAGTTTTACCCCACAACTTAGCAGAATTGCAAATATACCTTCATTCAAGGAAAAGTTACAAATAAACCCATGTTCATAAAAAATTGCAAAAGAACCCCGTGCTCATGGAAATGGAGTATGTACCCTCATATTTACAAAGGGTATTAGTTGTTACAAATGTACCCCCCACCTTGTGCGGAATTGTTCTTTATGAAAATCAAGTCAACTTCATGGTCCGATCTTGACCAGGAACAAATCCCATGGTCAGATCATGTCTGGAAGTCAATCCGATGGTCCGGTCGTGGACATATTGGCGATCCAACAGTCCGATCGGGATGACATTCAAAATCAACGGTCAGATTTTGATTTGAAGTAAATCCAACGGTCGGAGTTTGACCAAACTTAAATATAACAGTTAGGGTCCAGAGCAAATCCGACGGTTGGATCTCTGACCACATTCAAATCCAACGGTCTGATCGCGACTTGGAACAAATCTAATGGTCCGATGTTGGCCGGGAATATAATCCAATGGCCAGATATAAAATATGGTGGTCCGATGGTAGCAAGAAGCAAATAGGATGGTCTGATCTTGACTGGATATAATCTCCAAGAGTCTGATCATAGCCGAATGTAGATCTAATGGTGGATTCAAGACTTAATGTAAGTCAAATAACCCAATGATAATTGGGGTCAAACGTATCGTGAATTTAAAGAATGAAATATTTAATTTTCTTCCGCATGTGCATGTCTTCTAATGAGTGATCTTCGTGATTGTAACCATTAGAGAAAGCCCTCAATATCACAACGGATGTTGTAGAGGTTCATAGGTTTCTCTGGCAGTTAATTAAAGATGTTCGGACTTTATGCTGATGTAAATTAACACTGACTACGGTCCATTGGGAAATGTCTAACACACGAACCTTAAATTGTTTAACAAATCAAAGTCGTGGGATTAATCATGCGCATGCTAATTAATTAGCTAAAAATGTGCATTTTTGTACAATAAATGAGCACCCCAAAATATTTATCTATTTTATTTAATTCCACGTGTGAAACAGATTGGCACGTCCGGTGGGAATTTTCTTGCCTTTTATTTTTCTGTCAAAGAATACCTCGACCCTTACAAAGGTTGTGATGTTCTTCATACTCTTGTAGGAGAAATAGTAAAAAAATTCGACGATAATGGCTACTCTGACTTATGTCCCCCTCGTCATCGCCAACCACGCCAGGTATGTACTTGGCAACGCTGATCATCTTCGACAACTTCCCAGCATTGGCCAGATTCCCCTTCTTCTTAGGGGTGGTCCCTATCACTGAAACGGCTCCAAGCACACTTGGTGCTGGGGGCATCAAGCCCCAAACTTCACCTCGAAGCCTCTTCTCAACACCATCCACCTCCAGACCGCTCCTGTTAACCGAGGGCAACGTCGTCAGCGTAAAGGCAGAAGGCCTGCTGCAACCATTTCACACTTTGGTAAGTCAGTCCTTATCGACAATCTTCACATCTGGCTCGATGGAGGTGAGCCAATCATGCCACGAGATGATTATGTCTCGATCATCCCAACCTCCAACTGCTTCAGTCTACTCTGCGAATCTAATGGTCTGATCTTGGCCGGGAACATAATCCAATGACCAGATATAAAATCTGGTGGTCCGATGGTAGCAAGAAGCAAATAGGATGCTCTGATCTTGACTGGATATAAAGTCCAAAAGTCAGATCATAACCGAATGTAGATCCGATGGTGGATTCAAGACTTAATGTAAGTCAAATAACCTGATCATAATCGGGGTCAAATATATCGTGAATTTAAAGAATGAAATATTTAATTTTCTTCTGCATGTGCATGTCCTTAGTAAGTGATCTTCTTGATTATAACCATTAGACAAAGCCCTCAATAAACGGATACTGTAGAGGTTCATAGGTTTTTTGGGCAGTTAATCAAATGTGTTGAGACTTTATGCCGATATAAATTAACACTGACTACGGTCGGTGGGAAAAAGTCCAACACACAAACCCTAAATCGTCTGACAAACCAAACCCGCGGGATTAATCATGCGCATGCTAATTAATTAGCTAAAAATGTACATCTTTATTCAATAAATGAGAACCTCAAAATATTTATTTATTTTATTTAATTGTGTGTGTGAAACAGACTGACACGCCCTGTGCGATTTTTCCTACTTTTATCTCTCTGTCAAAGAATATCTTGACCCTTGTAAAGGTTGTGACGTTTTTCATACTCTTGTAGGAGAAATAGTGATGCGAGACGACACGGGGAGACACGGGGGAATTGTCGAAAAGACTCGACTGAGGGGTACCCATTTTATCACATTACCAGCCCTACCGCCCTTTCGGGTTTTCGACAGGACTGGCCCCCTTTAGTTTTTTCCAATGCGCCCTTTCGGGTTTTCACACTGAGGGGTACCCATTTTTTGCCTAAGGCGCCCTTTCGGGTTTTCACCTTAGCCGGGTTAAAGCCTTTTTGCCCTTGATTGCTCTTCTAACAGAAACAACCAAGTCCGCTGGGGCTTCAATATTTTTAACCCCGTTTTTTTTTTTTTTTTTTTGAACCTTTAATGCCAAAAGGCAAGGAGTAGGTGGCACTCCCGTAGGGACGTGTGCCGCAGAGGTGGGACAAATGGGTGAATTCGACTGCCCTAGTGGGACGCAATTAGTCAAATCCGAAAGTCGAAAGTTGAACGGGTTGGCAACCTAAGAGAGGTGTGTATGTGCCAAGCCCGGTTGGGATAACAAAGGAGAAGATTTAACAGTCCGAGAGGGACATGCGAGTTAAACCTGGAGGCCGATAGGCGGGATGGGTTGGCAGCCAGAGAGAGCATACATAGGCCAAACCCGAAGCGATGAAAGGAAGGGATTTGACAGCCCGGGTGGGACGTATAAGTCAAATCCGTGAGCCGATAGGCAAATAGGGTTGGCAGCCCGACGAGGGCATGCGGAGGCCAAGTCCGTGGGGACAAAGGAATAGACTTGGTGATCCCGGTGGGATATATGAGTCAAGTCTGAAGCCAAGAGGTAGGATGGGTTGACAGCCCGAAAGGGGTATGCAGAGGCCAGACTCAGAAGAAGAAAAAGGGTGGATTTGACAGCCCTAGTGGGACGTGAGAGTCAAATCCTAAAGTCAATAGGCGAAGAAGTGGGTTGGCAGCCCGAGAGGACATGCTGAGGCCAGACCCGGTGGGACATCTGCCAAAAGGCATGAAGGGTTGGCAGCCCGAGAGGGCGTACTGAGGCCAGATCCCAGAAAGGTAAGATGAGCCGAAAGACATGATGGGTTGGTAGTCCGAGAAGGCATACTGAGACCAATCCCAAGAAGGTAAGATGAGCCGAAGGGCGAGGTAGGTTGGCAGCCCGAGAGGGCATACTGAGGCCAATCACTAGAAGGTGAAATGAGCCAAAAGGCAGGATGGGTTGGCAGCTCGAGAGGGCATGCTGAGGCCAGTCCCAGAAGGTAAAGTGAGTCGAAAGGCATGATGGGTTGGCAGCCCGAGAGGGCGTACTGAGGCCGAACCCAAAAGGGTAAGATGAGCCGAAAGGCATAATGAGTTAGCAGCCCGAGAGAGCATACTGAGGCCAATCCCAGTGGGTAAAGTGAGTCGAAAGGCATGATGGGTTGGCAGCCCGAGAGGGCATACTGAGACAATTCCCTAGAATGAAAAAGGGGCCGAAAGACATGAAGGGTTGGCAACCCGAGAGAGCATACTGAGGCCAGTCCCAATGGGACAAGAGAGTAAGCGGGTTTAACCGCTCCGAATAGACACCTGAGCTGAACCTCGAAGCCGGTACGCAGAATGGGTCGACAGCCCGAAAGGGGCATGCGTAGGCCGAGCCCGATAGGACAGAGTATGTCAACGTGAGAACGTCGGTGGGACTAGGTGTCATGGGATGACATGTGAGGTGTAGCCATAGTATCGATATGATGTTTTGGCCGAGATGGGGTGGAGTTATTGACTTAGAGCCACCCTTAAAATAGACAGGGAGAGGATTTTTTTTTTTCACATTACCTACCTCACCGCCCTTTCGGGTTTTCGCCGATGCTGGCCCCCTTTAGCTTTTTCCTGTGCGCCCTTGCGGGTTTTCACACCGAGGGGTTGCCCATTTTTGCCCGAGGCGCCCTTTCGGGTTTTCACCTCGACCGGGTCTGTGGCCTTTTTGCCCTCAGCCAACCGTTGAAGGCTGACTGAGTCCGCCGGGGTATCAGTATTTTTAACCCCATTTTTTTTTTTTTGAACCTTCACTGAGAAGAGGTACTGTCCTGTGAGGACTGCTGAGGAAACTCCTGCGGTGGCGCATGGTAGAGCTTCATATGCTTGCCGTTGAGAGGAGGGAAGGGATTATCTCCCTTGTGGTCAAGGACCGTATAGGCCCCTTCTTCGTAGACCCTCTGGATGACGTAAGGTCCACGCCAATTAGGCTGGAGTTTGCCGCTGGATCTTTCCGCGAGAACCTCCTTTTCTTTAATCATGACGAGGTCACCTTTCTTGAACGCCCGTTGCTTGACCAGTTTATCATACGCACGTGTCATGCGGGCTTGGTACACTTGTAAGTGCTTATAGGCTCTGAGTCTTTGACCTTCAAGGTTGGATAATTCTTCGAGCCTTCTTTCAATTTCATATTGGTCTTGGCCTGGCAATCTGGCGTGCACAGCAACGCGGTAAGATGCCAGCTCGATCTCCACAGGACCACCGCCTCGGCTCCGTAGACCAGAGAGAATGGGGAGCAACCCGTGGGGGTTTTGTAAATGGTCCGGTAGGCCCATAGGGCTTCGTGGACCTTTTCACCCCAATCCCGTTTGCGGCCTCCTACTATCTTGGACAATAGCTTGCAAAGGGTCTTGTTGAAGGCCTCTGCCAACCCGTTGGCTTGAGGGTTGTAGACTGATGACGTCCTCCAGTCAATATGGAATTTGACCGCCAAAGCATAAACAGTCTTGTTCCTGAATGACGTGCCATTATCAGATATAATCCGACTAGGGGTGCCGAATCTGTATATAATGTAGTGCCTCACAAAACGGGCAACTATCTCTCCTGTAACTTCCCGTAGTGGGACAGCTTCTGCCCATCTGGAGAAGTAATCAGTGACCGCCAGTCTGAACTTGTGCCGTTGGGACGATGGTGGGATTGGTCCCACAATATCCATACCCCACTCTGCAAATGGCCAAGTAGGCACTGTTGGATGGAGCGGGTTAGGTGGCCGTCGAGGGACTGGCCCAAATGCTTGGCATTGATGACATGTACGAGCATGTTGGTTGCAATCTTCGTACATGGTGGGCTAATAAAACCCTTTGAGTTTGATGCTATTCTTCATCTTGGCTCCTGCTTGGTGAGCTCCACACAATCCGGAGTGAACCTCATGCATGACAGTCTTGGCCTCCTTGGATGAAAGACAATGGAGGACCGATCGGTCTTTTTCATGGACGAGCCTGAAGAGCAAACCATCGATCAGCTGGTAGGACGTTGCCCTGCGTAGCAGTTGCACCCTCTGAGCCCGATCAGGGGGGAGCCAGCCTTTCTTTATCTTTATGATCGGCTCGTGCCAATCTTCTCCTTCGGGAGTATTGTCCTCTTGGATGTTGTCGACCTCATCGACAGTGAGGCCGGATTCTTCGTTGAGCACACTTGGCATAAGCCTTCGGTGCCTGACGGTAATATTCAACTCTCCCTCGGGCGAGAGTTTTAGAGCCGCTGCCAACTTTGCAAGAGCATCAGCCTGGGAGTTGTTGCCTCTGGGGACATGGCCTATTTCAAATAGGTAGAATTTTTCCTTGAGCCTCATGACGGCTGCATGGTAGGGGATGAGCTCCTTCTTCTGGACGTCATAGACGCCCAATACTTGTCGGATGACGAGCTGAGAATCCCCGTGGACTTTGATGCACTTGATGTCCATCTCTAGTGCCAACTGAAGCCCGATAATTAGCGCTTCATACTCTGCCTCATTATTAGTCAGCGACTTCATGAGAGCGCAAGAGTTGTGGAGGATGCCGCCTTGTGGAGATACAAAGACTACCCCCGCGCCTGAGACATAGTCTGTAAGACCACCGGCCCTTTTGATTGTCCGAGAGGCACCATCAAAATATAACTCCCAGTATGGGAGGTCAAGAGTGAGGACATCCGGCTCCATCCGTAGCGGGACTTTTTCAGAATGCTCCCCAATTTCTTGAGAAGGCACTAACACCTCCTCATCGGGTAGCTCGAAGTTGAGCGGCGAATCTTCTGGCACGGGATGCGCTGCTAAGAACTCTGCCATTTCTTGTCCTTTGATCGCTTTGCGTGGGACGAAGGTGATGTCGAACTCCATGAGGATAAGTGCCCATTTACCAAGCCTACCAGAGAGGACAGGCTGGCTGAGCAGAAACTTGAGTGGGTCACATTTTGAGATGATCTCCACCCGATGGGCTAGGAGATAGTGCCTTAGCTTCTTGACAGCAAACACCAGAGCTACGCACACCTTTTCCATGGGAGCGTACCGATGCTCAGGCCCAATCAACTTTCGGCTGAGGATGTACAGCGGCTGCTCCTTGCCCTCTTCATTAATCTGGGCTAGGAGAGCCCCCAAAGAGGCATCCATGGCAGCAATATATAAGATAAGGGGCTTCTCTCTGACAGGTGCCCCTAAGACAGGAGGAGTCAGCAGATACTCCTTGATTTGCTCGAAGGCCTCCTGACAGTCTTCGTCCCATATGAAGGGTGCCCCTTTCTTCATCAGTCTGCCGAAAGGTAGGCATCTTTCTGAGAGGTTAGAAATAAACCGCCTAATATAGGCGAGTCTTCCCTAAAGAGATCTGAGCTCTGTCAAGTTCTTGGGCAGAGGTAGTCCTCTTATAGCCTTGATTTTGTCAGGGTCGATTTCTATGCCCCGGTACCTGACGATGAAGCCAAGGAACTTGCCGCTGGAGACGCCGAAGGCGCACTTCATCGGGTTCATCTTGAGCTGATATTGCCGAAGCCTTTCAAAGACTCGACGCAAGTCAGTCAAGTGATCCTCCTGCTTCTTCGTCTTGACGACCAGATCATCGACATAGCATTCGACAAGGTCATGTAGCATTTCGTCAAAGATCTTGGTCATTGTCCTTTGGTAGGTTGCGCCGGCATTCTTCAGACCGAACGTCATCCTTTTGTAGTTGAAGATCCCCTTAGGAGATCGGAAAGCCGTGTGGTCTTTATCTTTGACGGCCATGCGGATTTGATTATAGCCCGACGACCCGTCCATAAAAGACAAGGCTTCGTGACCGGTGGTCATATCAACCATTGTCTCGGTGATCGGGACAGGAAAGTCGTCCTTTGGTCATGCCTTATTCAAATCCCTGAAGTCGATGCAGACTCGGACTTGGCCATTCTTCTTCTTGACGGGGACGATATTGGCGAGCCACACAGGATACATGCAAGGCTCTATAAAGTCCACGTTGAGCATTTTGTCAACCTCAGCGTTGACCTTCAGCTCCAGCTCGTGGCGCATACGCCTTTGAGCTTGCTTGACTGGCTTGACTGTTGAACGTATTGCCAGCTCATGTTCAGCCACAGAAGGGTCGAGTCCGGGCATTTCTTTATAAGTCCAGGCGAAACAATCCCTGAACTCTTCTAAAAGCTGTCGATACGATTGCCTTTCTTCCTCGCTGAGGAGAGCACTTATGAAGGTGGGACGATGGTCGCTTTTGCTTCCGAGATTGATCTCAATCAACTCGTCCACAGTTGCCTGACCACCGTCTTCAAGCTCCGGTGGAGCTGGTTGGAGGTCGACGAAGTCTCCCTCATCATCAGTGTTTGCTTCATAGACTTCAAATTCTTCGAAGCACCCTTGCTCATGGCTTGAAGTCGAAGGACTGGCCTCATCTTGCCGACAGTTAGCAGGCTGGGCTGCACTTCCCTCTGAAGGGTGATCATTGTCGACTCCTGATGAAGGTGGAGGTGTCATCGACACATCACCAGACTCCCTTACAGAGTCATCAATCTTGGGCTCAACTTCAGCTTGCCCATTATGGAGAGGCAGTAGCCCCATGGCATTGACTGTAAAATGGACCTCGAAGTCCGTCTCCTGGTCATAGTCGAGTCCTCGCGTATCTTTGTGGGAGAAGGGAAGCTGCCCGCGGACTTGCGGAGGATTCCATAGCTGGTGGAAATATGCTGCCCGTGCAAGATCCAGGGCCTGCGGGATGTGTTGCTTTTTACACATTTCCTTGATGTATTTAGGCATATCATCCATCTCCTGAACTGGCTCTGGCGCCACATCGGCGGGAGTATCCCAGCCGAAGTCATCTTCAGGGGGGCACGGCAGGACTAAATCACCTTTGTAAAAGATGATCGGCTTGTCCCCCTTGCTCTTGTTGCGTCTCCTTCTCCGTTGATAGGAGACTGTGAAGGTCTTCAACTGCTCCACCTCATACTCTTCCCGTTGGGACGAGAGCTGGAGGCACTTCGGCAGTAAGGAGATACTCCCGTCAATGACCCGGCTGATGAGGTTGGCTTCAAAGTCAACACTCCGCCTTTCTGGTTGAGTCGGCTTGGAGGTGGCACTGAGGCTCAGCCTATGCAGCTTTACCATGTCTTGGTTGATAGTGAAGAGCTGCCCTTCTTCGACTTCATGGTTCACCTTTTGTTTCCCTTTGTCTTTTAAAGGCTCGGGTATTGTTAAAGTGGGCTTCCCAAAGTATAGTGAAGCATCGGCCAGATGGCACTCATTGGGGTGGAACGGGGCTTGATCTGCGAAGACCGTGTGTTGCTCCCCTTCCTTGGCATATTTAATGCACTGATGCAAAGTTGAAGGAACGACCCAATTCTCATGAAGCCAGGGTCTTCCAAGCAGCATCTTGTAAGATGTGTCGGAGTTGATTATATAGAATGTCGCTTGGGTGACAAAATTTCCCAAAGCTAGCTTGACCAGAACCCGACCAAGTGCCTCCTCAGAACCCTGATTGAATCCCGAGGTCTTAACATCAGTCACCTTTTGTAAATAAGGTGCCAAGTATAGAGACTTGAAAGTCTTTAAAGACATGATGTTGACGGCTGCTCCGGCATCAACCAGGATGCGATTTACGTCATGCCCATTGATCGTTCCCCTCATATATAAGGGGCGATTATGACATGGAGAGGACAGCAACATATCTTTATCCGTGAAGGAGATGTTAGCTGTGAGTGCTTCATACGCCTGAGCCTGCAATTCTGCCACATGGGCTTCATAGGCCTGCGGATCTTGGAGAATCTTGACCAGAGCCTTCCGAAGATCCTTACTCTAGGCGATGGCCTCCCAAATGGTGACATTTGTTGGGAACCGCTTCATATGATGAATGATTTTGCGGTCCGCCCGAGCACGGGTCTTGTCAAATGGCGGGATGATCTCCGCCAGGGTCTTCGGCGCTTGGCGAGACTTCTCCCGCTTAGAAGGGCGCTCCTCCGCATTCTGGCCTTCCGCATCTTCTTGGACCAGCGGAGCCAAGGATTCCTCTGGAGGTGGCAAAGGCCCATCATGCTGGTCTTCATTAGAAGGACCGGCCTGGCTCGTCGGCTCGACCCTGTTGGAGGGGCCGGCCTGCTCTGACTCCTTCTCGCACTTCGGCGACTTGGCCGGCTCCTCTTCTTCATCGGAGGAGGTGATTGTAAAAGGGACGCCATCCGGCTTAGCCGTTGAGATGGGGCCTGAACCCTCTGAGGGGCTGAGGATGAAAGGGATCCCCCGAACTTGAGTTTCCGGGACAGGATCCGACTTCTCCCCTCTGAATATTATGACCCGGTCAAGAGTCAGGGGACCTTCACGTCCACGTCCTCGGCCACGACCTCGGCCACGTCCCCGGCCATTTCTTGCCGAGCGGCACTGATATGTCGCCATAGGAGCCTTGCCTCCAGTGCTATCAGCCGTGGGACAGTAAATGTTGTCGGGCGGCGGGATCGCCACCATGTTGCAGGAGAGCTCTTGCAGCATTTCCTCGAGCATTTCCACAGTGAGCTCCTCATCCTTGTAGAATAAGGAAAGCTCCTCCGGGATCCGGAAGTCTTCACCTTCTTCAAGACGGTGGGCCATTTCCCGGAGCCATTGAAGGAGGCGGACCTTGCGCCCAAGCTTGTCCTAGGGAATATATTCGTCTAGAGTGACGACCCTGGTAGGGCGAGGGGGAGTGTACTCCTCCAGCTCATCTATGAGCTTTTGAAGTCTTTGTAGAGGAGTTGGCTCCTTCGGAGCCTCCATAGCAGCGGCTTGCTCGGCTTGCTTCTTCAATCTCCTCTTCAAATTCTTCTTGCGGTTCTTCTCTTGTTTCTTTTGGCGTGCCGCCTCTTGAGAAGAGAGAGGAGCTTGCTTCGGCGGTGGGACTCGCTTGCCCCCAGAATTCTATTTTTTGCTCCGGGGTGGCTCCTTAGGGGCCTTACTGCCGCGGCTTTTTCTAGGGACAACCTTGGTCCAATTAGCCTCCTCCGGTTGAGACTGGAAGGTGGCATTGATTGCCTGAGCAATTATTTCAGGAGGCAACTCCTGGAACTCTGCCTGTCCACAGTAGGGCCTCTAGGAGCTTTGTAGTTCCACCGACTTTACTTGGGCTGGTGGGTTGGCTTGCTTGAGCTGCTGAGGCCTTTCTACAATTGGCGGCCTCGCTGGGCTGACAGAGGCCTTAATTGGGGTCTTCGCGGGCTCAAGAAGTCGAGTCCTCTCCACGACTAATGGCCTTGCTGACTTGGCAGGAGCTTTGGCTGAAGGTTCTGACGCCTTGGCTTTGCCTTTGTTGTCTGGCCGAGAGTTCTCTTTTATGATGATGCCAGGCTGACTCGACCTGGGACGGACCTTGGAACTCTCTTCTGCGGTTCGGCCTCCTGGGTTCTGGACCTTAGGCCCTTTGTAGGTGGCCTTGCCTCTAGTGAGTAATGGGAATTCATCATTTTTCACAGGCTCACTTGGTCTGGCTAACTGGGAGAAAGCCTCAGTTTCTCGCCGAACCTGCTGAAGAGTTTCCCTGGCGGCCTCTGCAAGACGCAACCTTGTCATGGAGTTCCCATGAGTATCGACAACCCCTCTCTGGATGAGGGCTTCAATGAAGTCTTGAACCTCTGGGCATTGCTGAGTGGGGTGAGACACCCTTGCATGATACTTGCAATAGCGGGGGTGACTCTTGGCCGCCTCATTGTAATAAGACGGTGGGTCATGTGTCAGCACCCAGCCATCTTCCAGAAGTTTATCAAAAATCTTCTCAGTGCCTTCCTTAGGAAAAGAGCACTGATGAGAAAGTCGCCACCCTGGGTACCACAATGTGGATTTAGGTGGCTGAGAATTGACTCCCTTGGAACTGACTCCCTCCTCCTGTGGCTCTGGGAATTGAAAAGCTGCTGAGGCATGTATGACGTTGACGGAGAAGTGAAGACTCCTTCGTGCATGCGGCTGCGGTGGGTCGACTAGAAATTCGCCCATATCAACCTTCCCTCGCCTGATTAAGTCTTCGGCGAGGTCCTTGAACGGCTCACAGTTGTGGATAATATGGCCAACAACTTCATGATATGGGCAATAGCCCTGATGAAAAGCAGCACCTGGTGTCTGCTCCAAGGGTGACGGGCTTATCAGCCCTGCTCGCTGGCATGCGAAGAAGATGTTTGGAGTCTTCTCGCAAGGGAATCAATATAACTTCTCTGGGAGCTCAACTTGAAGTGGAGCTTCCTCGCCTTCCGGTGAGTCCTCCTCGTCTTCGGATGAATCTGAGGATTCTTCAGAGAGCCAGCCCCTGAGCGGAGCCCGACCCGCGGGTGATACACCCGCCTCCCATATGTAGACTGGAGCTAACCCCCTGGCAAATGGGCCAAGGGGGAAGGTGGACAACTTCTGATCAATGCTTTCCAGGAACTGCAGCAGGCGCCTCTGTTCTAGTTGCAGCTGCCGGACTTCCCCTCGGATCTTCCGGATGGTCCTCCGCAACGCTAAACATTCTGGGAATGGAGGAGGAGTGGCTCTGGGACCACCATTGGGCTGTCGACTTGAGGGCCCGGCTTTGGAGGCATTGGAGCTTGAAGCCATCGCCACCATATGGATCACGTTAGCTGACCGGTTCGATCGGCTTCAGGGATGAGGCTGGGGTGGTTCGACTGCATGGCCCAGCATATTTATCAAGCCCTTTTGAATGAGCTCTTCTGCTATATTCTTGAAAACATAGCAATCCCCAATGGTGTGACCCAACCTTCGGTGATACACAATAGGTAGGATCCTCTGTCTTATCCACCTCCGCGGGCTTCCGCGGATCCGGCAGAGTGACGAGGTGCTCTTTCATGCATAGATCAAAGAGCATTTTAGTATGCTCTTTCCTGAAGGAATACGGCGTCTTCATGTTCTCCGCTAAGAAAGACACATTTGTCTTATCATCAGACTTCTTGCCTTTTCCTTTGGACTTTCCTTCCCCTTTATCTCCATTCGTCGGGGAGAATTCCACGGCATTCACCTTCTTACCGCTAGCCAGACGGTCTTTAGAGGGTTTGCCTTTTGTAGAGGCTTGTGCAGGGTGATCAGCGAAGAACATCTCAATCTCCGCCACCACCGTGTTGAGCTGGTCGAAGCCTCTGATATTGGAACCCAGAAGCTTCTCACTGACTTCTGCCGAGAGGCCCCTGCGGCAGATGGTGATCGCATCTTCCGGCGTCGGAGAATTATCGCAGCGCATGCTGACGTCCCTCCATCGCTTGATGAAGTCCAACGCTGTTTCACCCTTCTTCTGTCGAAGGGAACAAAGCTCTGCTAAGGAGATTTTGCGCTCGACCATTTGGAAGCGGTCGACAAACTTCTTCTGCATATCAGCCCAATCAGATACTGAATTGGGCTTTAACCTTGAATACCATTAGAAGGCGGTGCCAGTCAATGACGTGGCAAAATACCGCAGCAAATATGCCTCTTCCAGGGCTAATTCACCCATGGCCGCCATGTAATAGGTCAGGTGTTCATGCGGAGAGCCCTGCCCGTTGAACTTCTAGAGTTTCGGGGCCTTCGGGCAATCTGGTGGAAGCTTCTTGAATTGATGATGGAGGAGATATGGCACGCTGTACAAATCAACGGTAGCCACACCCTCGCCATGTTGAGCGAACTTCGCTTCCACGATGCGCTCGATCATCTGTTTCTGCGCCATGAGGCTTTATGCGGCAGGAGTAGCAGATGACCGCGCATTGGCTTCATGCAGCGGGACTTCGAAGTCCACTGCCAGTGGGAGTCTTGCAGCAGTGGCGGAAGCGTTGGCTGCTGTTGGAATGGGAGAAGGCAGCTGATCCGCTCCAGTCGGTGCCGCCTGAGGCGGGGAAGGAACCTCCTTTTCGCGCAAAAGCGACTGTAGCAGGTTCTTGAGCTCTTGGTTTTCCCGTCGAAGCTCGTCCAATGTGGGGGCCCGTGGCTCTTCCCCCAGCTCTTCTTCGTGCCGGGAGTGACTGTCCCCATCAACACTGTGGACGTCTTCTTGGCGCTCTTCTTGCCGTGCCGGCTCAGGCTGAGATGTACCGGCGGCCGGCGCCTGCTGCGTCTGCGCTAGAATCTGGGAGACCGGCCTTGACCTCCTTAAATATTGGATGGGTTGGTCAAGCTCTCCCGAGGTGTTCTTGGGCTGTTTGTCGTCGGAGGTGGCGTAACAGGTGAACACTTTGACGGTGTCATCGGTCACCTGGACCACCCGCTTTTTCTTGGGCGGTTGTCACTCCGGCTTGGGCGGCCTCCCAAGTCTGTCAAAGACCGACACTCGGGATGTGGATGCTTGAGGGGAGCGATCCTCCTCCGTGTGCGTGGAACTGGCCCACGGGGAAGTCGGCCGCACCTTCTTGCCAGCTCCATGACGCTTCTGCCCCCGTAGGGGCTGATTTGTAGATCTCGGAGAGACTGAGGCCTCAGTGCTTGTCGGACTCCGCATTCGTCGCAGATCCGACATGCGGAAAGGCTCCTCCGCCCTCGCGCGCCTTATAATTCGGGCCTCCTCCTTGGTGACCCAGATCTTCTTTAGATGGAGTTGGCGCTCCTCCACTTGGTTGCCTCCTGTCCTTGGACGGGGAGCTCGTAGCTTGGGCCGTTGCAGAGGGCCCTGGGTTGTTGCCGGTACGGCAGACTTCTTCTTCGCTCCGTCCCCCCGGACTTGCCAGAGGGGCTCGAAGCGGTTGGAGGTAGAGATAGTCGGACATGACGATCCCGTGGTATGATCGGCTCGCCTCCATCGAGCCGGATGCGAATATCTCCGACGATTACAGTCTTGTCGGAGCGAGAGACAGTCGCTTCGGGTTTTGCACCCTTACGGCTACGGCGTTGCCCCCATTGGGCAGGGGCGACGGTGGTGGCGCCCACCATAGGCATGGCGTCATCCTGACGGCGGCGGTGTTGCCCTCGTTGAGCAGGGGCAGCACCTCTGAGGGTGGCCACAGTAGGTTTGGCGTCGTTGCGGCGGCGGCGGCGTTGCCCCCGTTGAGCAGGGGCGGCGCCAGCAGTGATTTGATTGACCGAGAAGACTCGGCCAATAGCCGGGGTAGAAGGCCTGACACCTTCGGCCATTGACGTAACAGCCAAGGGAACTCGGCTGGTTGTCGGGATGAAGGGCTTGACACCCTTAACAATTGGAGAGTTGACCGGATGGACCCGGCCTGTAACACCCTCAAATATAGCTAAGTTGTACTCTATATCACCGAGACGTCTTTTGAAGTATCGGCTCAGTTCTTGAAAAGAACTCTGAAGTTAAGCGTGCTTAATGGGGAGTAGTACTAGGATGGGTGACCTGTCCGGGAAGTCCTCCATTCTGGAGCCGATCACTGTTAGAAAGGGACAAAACCGTGAGGTCGGTAGGCCAAAGCTGACAATATCTCGATGGTATAGAGTACGGGGCGTGACAGAATGGTATCAGAGCCATACCCCAGCCGGAAGTGTGGGAACTAAGTGCCATGCAGGGCAAAGTGCTACGCTATGGGAGCCACCTCTTGAACCCGCAATGGGACAAAGTGCTACATAGTGGGAGCCACCTCTTGAGCCTGTAGGGGTCACCTCTAGAGTCCTACCTGCCTGGGGGTTTGATTGTGTGTTATATGTGCCCAGCTACGAGGACGTCGCCTATATAAGAGGGGTAGATTGTAACACCCTCAAATATAGTTAAGTTGTACTCTATATCACCGAGGCGTCTTTTGAAGTATCGGCTCAGTTCTTGAAAAGAACTCCGAAGTTAAGCGTGCTTAATGGGGAGTAGTACTGGGATGGGTGACCTGCCCGGGAAGTCCTCCATTCTGGAGCCGATCACTGTTAGAAAGGGACAAAATCGTGAGGTCGGTAGGCCAAAGCGGACAATATCTCGATGGTATAGAGTACGGGGCGTGACACGGCCAGATGCTGCAGCAGAGGGTCTAACACCCTTGAGGACGGTCTCCTTGACCGGGCGAGCTCGGCCGGTTGATGAAGTAGAGGGTCTGACACCCTCAGTGATTGGTTTCTTGGCTAAGTGAACCCTACCAATCGACGAAGCCGAAGGCCTGACGCCCTTAGAGACGACCTTGTTGACCGGACTAACTCGGCAAGTTATTGAGACCGAGGGCCTGATGCCCCCGACAGTTGTCTTCTTAGCCGAGCGGACTCGACTAGCAATTGAGGTTGAGGGCCTGACACCCTCGATAGTTGCCTTGTCGACCGGGCGGACCCGGCCAGTTGTTGCAGTAGAGGGCCTAACACCCCCATTGATGGTCTTGTTGATCGGACTGACTCGGTCAGTTGCTGGAGCCGAAGGCCTGACGCCTCCGACAGTTGTCTTCTTGACCGGGCGGACCCGACCAGTTGATGAAATAGAGGGCCTGACACCCTCAGTGATGGTCGTCACAGCCGCGGCTGAGCTGACCTCAACCACGGGCACAACGCCCAGGAAGAAGGGCGAGCCGACGACCACTGGGAAGTCGCCGAAAACAAGTGGCGTTGCAAGGTAGCCGACCCTGGCATGGTTGGCGACGATCTCGGGGCCGTAGGTGACGGCAGCCATCGCTGTTGTTGTTGTTGGTGGTGGTGGTGCGTAGCACGAAAGGAGTGGCGTGTAGATGCACGAAAAACTCTCAAAGGAATAGAGAGGTGTATCCTCCTCTTCCCGTCCTGTAAGAGGAAGAGGGGCAATTAGAACCAAGAAAGGTTTAGAGGACTTTTTTTGACAGAAAGAAGAAAGGCGGGAAAGGTCTCACCGGGCGTGCCAGTCTGTGAGACACGGATTATTTTCACGTGGGAAAAATAAATGTTCTTTTTGAAAAGAGACATTCCTCTGTATAGAGAGGTTTATTCCGTAGGTGCGCATAGTATCAGACGATTTAGGTTCGAGTGCTGGACCTCTCCCCACTGACCGGAGTCAGTGTTGATTTACATCGGCCTAACGTCCGAACACTTTTGTTTGACTGTCAAAGAAATCCCCAAAATCCTCTCCATAGGCTTAGATGTTAAGGGTACTCTCACTTAGGGAGCTCTCCATTCATTCACCACCAACAAGTAGACAAGGTTAGGGCTAAGTCTAGGCAAAACCCTAAGATTTGGGAATAGAAGCGCAAATATGCGGAAGCCATAGACATTCTTGAAGTAGAGAGAAGTTTTCTGGACCCCGAGGGTATTTCGATAATTTTATCACCCCAGGGGTATTTTAGTAATATTACCAGGCCAGGGGTATTTCTGAAATTTCTGGGCTGGAATGGAAGTAGGATCGGGTCCCTGGCTCCCCAAGGCGCTGAGGCTCTTTTTGGAGGATTTTAGGGGTTGCTGGGTTATTTCTAGGTCACAGGGGTATTTTGGTAATTTACTGTACCCTATACAGACTTAGGGTTGGGATGACCTCTGAGTGTCGGGTTGAGCTGACAACATCTCTGGGTTGAATGAGTGACACTGGCTTCATAAAAGACTCGTGTGTCAGGTTTGCCAAAGAAGGGGCATATGCACAATTTTATAAAAGTCGGGGTTTTCTTATAATTTTTTCCCGAGGACATACATAACACATGCTGAGTGCTTTTGTATTCCAAATGAGTACAAAGGTTATCGGCGAGTTGTCGAATGTACAGAGTTCTGCGTTGGAGCGGGAGATAGGGGCGTAGCCCCAATTACAAAAGTTGCAGGGTATAACTGTAAATTACAGGACTTGGGTCTTTTACGGTCCCGGGGAGGACATTTATGTAATTTTGCCATTATAAGGGCAGAAATATATGACTTAGCCGTCTCGGGACGTAAAGACTTACAAACATGGCCCATTGAGGGGCATAATTACAAACATGGCCCGCTGAGGGGCACAAACGTAAATATACCCTGTAGGGGCATAAGTACAAGACCCGGGGACTTACTCCACGCGGGCTGAAACAAACGAACAAAAAAGTTCTGAATGTTGGATGCTCCGTAGGTTGTAGCTTGTGTCTCCCTCCTTTTTGGACCTCCGGGGGTCTATTTATAGAAGTGGGGAACCTCCCCGGGAGTGTTCGACCCCGTACGGGTCCAACGGGATGAAAATGACCCCGGGGAGGTCATATTTTCAATTTTTTTTTAAGTCCGTGCGTGGGAGAATGGGACCTCCCCGGGGTGGGAGGTCCCCGGGACGGTCCGGGACCTCCCTGTGGTCGCGCGACCCCGGGGGGAACCTGCCCGGGGTCGCGGACCCTCGGGGGGGGGGGGCTGCCCGGGGTCGCGACCCCCCGGGGGGGACCTCCCAGGGGTCGCGACCCCCGGGTGGTCCCCACTCAGGCCGCATGCGCCCCGAGGGGGCCTCCCCGGGGTCGCGGTCCCAGGGTGGGTCCCCCCCCGGGTCGGGTGGCCCCGGGCGGGTCCGCCCGCCCCGAGGCAGTCCCGCGCGGGACTGTCCGCCTCTGGGGTGGACCCGTCCGGGTGATGGCGACCCCGTACGGGTTCCCCCGGCCCCGGACGGGTCTTCTCCTGTTGGATTATAATAAAAGGGGGGTCTCCCGGGCTTTGAAGCTTCGAATTCTCGCCGTGTCTCGTGGAGAATAGCGAGAAGGAGCGCCTCCTTGTTCGTTTGTCGTCTTCCTCGTGCCATAGGCCGCTGCGGGAGGACGAGTTGTTGTCCGTGTTTCGTGATACACGTGCGAGGGACGTTGTGCTTGGTACGTAGATCTTTTCCAGCATCTCCTTCGTTCTCGTAGAAGTTTCCCTTGCTCGTAGTTACACTTTCAAAGGATGTAGACTTAATCCCGTAGGGATTTTCATGAAACTACACGATCCCGACAATCGTTGTAGCTTGAACTTGACTTGTGGCCATCCCCCCGAGGGGTTTAGATTGTAACCACATATAGGCTATAAAGCCTTAGACTTAGGAATATCCGACGGGACGGCGATACGCCGAATAGAGGGCCCCGTGTAGGAATATCTCATCGGATGGTGATACATCGTACCAAAATCTTGTCACATGCGAAATCAATATCCCAAAATTTAAGATGATAAATTACGGGTGCAACAGTCTCGGACTACCATATATGAGAATTCAATATAAATGGAAATGCAACAATTATATAATTTAAAAATATATGTTAAGCCATGTGAATAATTATATAATTTAGAATTAAGAAATTTTAGAAATTCATTTTCATGCTATTTAGGCAAGAAAATGCAACATGTGTGTTCAATACTTCGATGGCATGTGTGTACATAATTACATAATTTATAAGTAATTTCATGTATTTTACCATATTTTAAATATTTTATTCATATTTAAATACAACTAAATTTTAAAAATTTCAGAAAATTAATTTCATGGTGAATGCCCATGATGTTAGATTTGTTGCAATACATGTGTGTATGCATCATTACAATTTCATTTCTCATTTTTTATTTTTTGAATTTATTTAAATAATATTTAAATTGAGAAAAAAATTGAATCTTTGGAAACATGTTGCAAATGATTTCAGATTACTTGCAACATGTTTTCCCATTGATTTACACCCAAAAAACTCAAATCATATACATCCATGGGGTAGGGTTCAAGTTAAACGGGGTTTATGCTTTGAACGAGAAGAACCAAATTCTTGTGCGTGAAAACTATATAAAAATTTCGTTTAAGTCTTCCCCAACTATCGATCTGGCATTTTTGGCCCACAAACGTCTAGAGAAGAGGGGGGTAAGGGGAGAATGGGCGTCGAAGGTTAGACCGAAACCCTTGGTGAGCACGCTCGATTTCTCAGTGAGAACATGAGTTGAGCGACCGAAAGGATGCGATCCGAGCAAGTGTATCACTTGTATCGATATTGGATCCAGATCAAACTTTACTCGCATCACACGAGTCCGGTCGATCCTCTCTGATCTGGAAACGAGTTTCCCCGAGTTGGGTGATCCTTAGCGGATCACGTATCAGGTTCCCCCAAATAAGATACGTGTCGCTTGAGTCGGGGCAAGTTGGTTTGAGACGGCAAACCATGGTTTGTAGTTTAAGTTATTTAGTCATATTTTACCATTGTTCTTAAATTTTAAGAAGTTATTTTGTGTACTTCGTAGATGTCCCATGAGCGATGCAACCCAACCTAGGATCTTGTGTACAAGACATCCGGTGATTAATGGATCCATCATATGTATTGTACCCACCTTATTAATGGCATACATATATTTTTTGAGTATCTTGTAGGATTGGTAGAGATTGTGTTGTATGTCCACCTATTCCTCCACATGTTCGTGCATAGGTTCATAGAGTTTTGCAGGCTGCCACCGTTTCTACCTCTTCCACTAGAGCGGAGGCTTCCTCTTCCAACATTTGCGACCTCCAACATCACCTCCTCCTCCTATAGATGAGCTAGTAGATATAGTGAGAGCATTCTTTAGAGAGTTCGATGTACCGCTCACTATTGCACACACACTATCATTGTTCACATGATTAGATGTATCTAGAGACATCTGCATGCACCTCCATCCCCTAGTATAGAGCTACATTTTAGAGGTATTGATGAGGATATGTATCTCTCTTCCTCAGATTTTGATGATGGCGATTGACTCTACTATTTTCTTTTTTTATTATGTATCCATCACGTTATGGAGGTTGAACATTTTTCATAATTGTATTATGTCATCAAACATTGAAATTTAAATTAAAATTTGATTTTGGACTATGTCTGCCATTTTATTGCACATTGAGTAGTGTGAAATTGAGATGATTGTATGTTATTTTATAGGATTTTTTACAAATAAACCACACTTAGAGCGACATTTACAAAAATATCATTCCTAAAATTGCATTAGCAGGGATATCATTGCTTTTGACAAAAACTTACAAAAATGCCATCGCGGTCAACTTCTGTTGACGGAAAGACGAATATTCAAAAAAGATTCGAATATTTCTATTAGTGGGTCATGAAATAATGAAAATACCCTTAGTGACGGTCGAAGAGAGAGGGCGGGACTGTGGGAGAGGGCCACTAGAGGTGAGAGAGAGAGGGGGGGAGATGAGAGAGAAACAAAGAGAGTGACAAAGGGCTGATGACGACCCCCTGTTCCCTACAAACTTTTAGTGAGAGAGTGGGGAGAGGGGTGTGTGTGTGTGTGAGAGAGAGAGAGAGGGCAGTCGACAGTGAGAGTGAGAGAGGGGTGTCAGATGAGAGAGAGTGATAGAGGGCGACCGGTGAGAGAGAGAGAGAGAGAGAGACATAGGACTGCTAGACCCCCCTACAAACCCCCCTTCCCTCCCATTGGACTCCCTTGCAAACCCCCCTTCCTCCTGTTGGAGTCCCCCCCCCCCCTGCAACCCCCCACCTGATGATCGGGATGTAGAGAGAGAGGGTGTGTAAGAGGTGGGAGTAAGAGAGGGAAAACCCACTTGACGATTGGGAGCTTGATGACGGTACCTCACCGGAAGGGCAAGAGGGTGGGCAACAAGCGCGAGTCGCTGCTGCCCTGGCGTCCACCTTTACCCACCTTGCAACTCCGTCGACTCCTCCACCCCCCCTCCCCACCGCCCTTTGCAACTCCGGCAACCCCCTCCCCCTCTACAAGTCCCGCCAGATACCACCCCCTCCCCTTCCAGCCATCTACGTAGATCGGGGCCCCTGGCGTTCCCTTCTACTTCTCTCGTCTTTGTCATTGTCATCGTTGACCTCCCCCCGGTATGGTCCCCTCTCCCTTGCGAATCCTCCCCATCCTCCGACCCACCACCGCCGCAGTGGGCCCCGGTCTCCTTCCTAGTTGATTAGGGTTCCTCAGAGGTGGGAGGGAGATGGGGTTGGAAGGGAGATGAGCTCTTTTAACTAGGGGTATTTTCGACATATTTTACGTCCAGTTGGAGGTAAGCATAGTTAAGTTCACGGCTAGGAACATGGTATTACAGCGATGACATTTTTGTAATTTTTCATCAAAAGCAAGGATATCCCTACTAATGTATTTCTGAGAATGATACATCTGTAATTCTGTCTCTAAACATGATTTATTTGTAAAAAATGCTATTTTATATGTGTGTTATTTTAGATGCTTCTAAGAGTACAAAATGATGGCATAGGATGGCAACATTCTGTGATGATAGATGGTAATAGGCATTGCTTCAAGTGTAACTATTGTGGTTGTGTTGATAGGGGAGGTGAAGTCCCCCGCTTGAAGAAACATCTTGTACAAGGGAAGATGTGTATGGACCATGAACTATTTGGGTTTATGTTTTAGAAGTTTGAAGTTTGTATTGTGTTCTAGAAGTTTGAACTTTCACGTTTAAATTGTGTTTTAGACATTTGAAGTTTCAAGTTTGAATTGTGTTTGAGAATTTGAAACTTTGAATTGTGTAGTAAATGTTTGAACTTTGATAAGGATGAATGTCTTGGATGGTTTGGATTGTCTTTTACGAGTTTCAAATTTGAGATGTGTATGGAATATTGAGTGTTTGAATTGTGCTTTATTCCATTGAAGTTTTAAAATTTATTTATATTTGAGAATTTGGAACGTTAAATCATGTTGTAAATATTTAAACTTTGATGAGGATGAATGCCTTGGATGGTTTGGACTTTATTTTACAGGTTTCAAATTTGATTTGTGTATGGAATATGGAGTGTTTGAATTGTGTTTTGGAAGTTTGAACTTTCAAGTGTGAGTTATGTTTGAGAATATGGAACTTTGAATTTAGTATATGACATGATTGTGTATTTTCCCCTCTATTAGGTTCCAAGACGTATGAAGATAGAAATCTTTTATTGAAGGATGTTTTTGCAAAAAAATATAGGTTAAATAGTCAAAATATATTATGTAGGGAGGTTTTTGTAAAAAAATGCAAAAAAAAATCCTTCAAATGGGTGACTTTGCTCGAGTTGGGCCGACTCGGACCGACTTGTACTGGATCAAGGGGAACCCGATCCAATACGTAACGGTGAGTCGGCGAACCTTGATCTACATAGGTGGTAAAGAGCCGTTGTGTACACCTTTTCTTGTATTCTAGCTATTACTTGTGTTCTTTTTTCTTTGTTTGTGGCATACTTGTCTCCCACTATCATGCATGTTTTCTTTGTGGATTTGCCTAACAAATGTGAAATGCCTTCCTTTCCCTTTATTTACTCACTTCTTTTGTCAAAGAATCTAACTACTATCCTGGCATGTGAAAGATTTTGGGAACGTCAGCCATTGCCATGTATCTTGTACGTGTCAAAGATCATACACTATGCAATAGAATCCTTACATGCCCACCGCTTTGTGCCTTTGCTATGGTCAGTTGGTATAGCTGTAAATCTACTTGTTGCCTGTTTTTAGTCACATCAATTGCCTTTTCCTGTATAAAAAATACTGCTTTTGATATCCATGGTAAAGATTTCCAGTGCCTGTGTTCTTGCATTTCTAAGAAATACCGGCCTTTTTTGTCATGTTTTTTGTATGCAAAATGGGAGTTGTACCGTTGGATCTATGGGGGGGTGTTTCAGAAAGTGTATTTGTGCACACATGCTTGATACTTTATCAAGTTGCAGTTTAACCTGCAATTGATTTTAGGCCGCATTTGGAATGGATTGAGGAGAGATTTTGGACCCTCCAATCATTGGAATGCCGCCGCCTCCAAAAGTATTTCCAAATGTCTCATTGTTCCATCAGCTTTTACTTTATGGTGGATTTCGAGGTTTAGATAGAGAGAGAGAGGGAGAAAGGGAAGAGAATTGGAAAATCTCCTAAATCTATCCAAAAGGTGCTTCCTCTCTCTCTAAGGGATTTTGAAAAAATTCCTCCACCCTCAATCCATTCCAAACGTGCCCTTAGTGACCGCAGTCTGTGTTACCTTCTTGGTCAGATCTTTCTTCTTTTCTTAGAATTTTTGTTGACCATTCTTTGATGCCATTCTTTCTGGTTGCATTCTTTAAATCTAACTGTATGCATTAGAATACAGTCTGATCTGATGATGCTTGCATGAGAAAGTAGATTGCCTTGTTTTTTCTTCTTGAGAAATGAGTATATTAATTGTAATAATTCCTTAATTAGTCTTCTTGATAGCATAACCTTATCTAACCAAAATAGGAAAAAATTGATGGCACAACTTTTGTTGCAGGTATCGAGTCAGTCTACTGGTGGGATGGAAAGGTAACATGTCTTCATGTGCTCACTAGGAACACATCTATTCTTAGGCTGTGCGCTTTAGTGATAAAATAATATGCTCTGTGACTGTCCATCTTCGGATGGTCATGTGCTGCTGTGTGAGGATTGTTGGTCTCAAAATTTTTGCTTTTCAGAAATGAAGAGAAAACCTTGAAAAGCTGGGTATACCCAGGGTAGACAGGATCAAACAGCCCCTTCTTGTATACGTGCAGGAGCTGAGACCAGGTCTCGCTTCTTGAGCAAGCTCCCCTGGCTGACTCCCGTATGAGTGCCGGTCTAGTTTCTGGATTTTTGTCCATAAACTTTACCTCCCGTCTTCATTTCTCACCTTTGAATGGTTTGGATTCACAATGTAAGGTTGTGTGAAGGCTTTTCCTGTTCAGTCCAAGGATATGGAGTCACATTCCTGGTAGCTGTACATGCTATATTCTGATAAGATGCGAATTTTTAATTACGTATACCCTAATTTATTGTTTAGGTTCAAACAGATTCTGAAGAGTTGCTGATAATCAAGACCAGGGAATCTCTTTTAGATGCGCTGACGGAGCATGTCAAATCCAATCATGAATATGAGTAAGCTTTTATCCTAAATGATATTGAATACCATTATAGACGCCATTCTTTGTTGTCACTGCATGCCATCCTTTCTAAAGCACACCTCTCTAATGATGGTAGAATGACTAAATGCACATCAAAGTTCGGGAAGATTGCTAATTTTGTTTCCTTCCAAGTGCAGGGTTCCTGAAGTCATATCTTTGCCAATCAGTGGTGGCAACCTCAAGTATCTGGAGTGGATTAAGGATAGCACCAGAGATTAATGATGCTGCTTGGCACAGAATGATCGTTAAATGATTTGCGGCTTTGGCTGGTGAGCAGCGGTATCGTATCTGCTAGTGTCCTTCGTAGTTTTTGTCACTATGAACCAATAACAACTGAGATGGTCCCCCTGGTAGGAGTTTGGTTGTAAGTGCTTTATGCTTGCTCTATCTGTTGTCGTAGGTATTTCCATTTGAGTTAACAGAAACCAACAGCTGCAGATTGTGATATTAAGCAGACTAAGTTAATATCCGCGTAATAAGTTGAGAGAGCAATATTGCGTCCTCAATAGCAGTATAATGAGTGCCATGTCCTTTCACCGGAGTTTTAAGCTTCTCAGTCACCTGCAACAAATTCAAAAGCATGCATGCATTTCAACATGATAAAAGACGAGAATTGTTCAGAGGTAGGTATAAGTTTGCATGCCATCATGTACAGTGGTACAGATATAGAGTTCCAACTCTCTTTGGCATTTGCATGGCTTTTAGGGCTCTCAACAGATCGAACATCGGCTCGAAGACAAGTTTCTGTATAAATTTGGTCGTCGACATGGGATTAAGCATCCCAGCGAATAAGGAGCATAATTTGGTTAAATAGGGTAGGGGGAATAAAATGACAAAAATATGTTGGGAGTACAATTAACGTGGTCAAAAATATATGTACTTTTGACAAATGAGTAATAATGGTCAGCTGCACATCCGGGGTAATTCCATGTCTAAGGTTTGCAGGGTTTGTTTTATGTTTTTTTTTAAATATCCAGACCTTTGGACCCACTTAACTTACCCATCCTTCTAAGGACAACCTTAATTGGAAGGCTCAAAATTTTTCAAAAAATAAAGAATGACAATTTGTTCTTTATTCTTATGAATTTTGAGTACTATTATTCTCTGTTTGAATTGTTTGAGTGCTTTGGCGTGGGTCTTTGATGGAAATGTATAGTTAATCTCATGATTTGTGACGGTGTTATTTATTATAATATTTTATTTTTATTTATAACAATAATGATATTTCTTCATTGTATTTAATGTGTCTTTATGATTTGAATGTAATGAAGTTCATGAACATGTGTAACGATGATTGGATTATAATGAGATTATGATAATGAGATCACTCATCGAGATGTATATGTTCTAAATGTTTCCAATCGTAGGATCTTTAAGAAGGGATATTGAAGACCCATATAATTTGATGTGTATGATATTTATTCATATGATGAGTGTGACTGTTCTCGTCATAGTGAGACCAACATTCTAGATGCATGTATTCTAAATGTTTCTAGTCATAGGATCTTTGAGATGAAACATCAAAGAATTCGGATAGGTCAGTGCACATGATATCCTCTCAGATAATGAGGGTGACTGATCTTATAGTCACTGGTGTGGGGACATTAAGATATATGTGCAGGTGTCCATTACAAGAATTGGGTTCACTAAACTGATCCGATCATGAATCTCTGGATGGTAATTATATCTAACTATCAATTAAGAGATTCTTCAGTTACAGTACCACAGTTGGTCTTTGGACATGAGTCACCAAGAATACCTTGCATGAGGACTTTTGCATTTTGATCACTGAGAAAGGGACTTTATCCATAAGTTTTGGATGCTCAGGTATTCGGATACAACGAAATAGATGCGAAGGTAATTGAGTGACAACAGTGGATTATTCACTCTCAGATATAGTATGCGAGAGAATGCACTATGAACGGTACTCAGTTAGATCCTTGGGAAAGGTAGATAGTCATGTGGAAAAGGAGTTTTCCATTGGGACTTAGAGTACATTCATCAGGTCATAAATAAGAAGGGTTTGACAGTATGATCATATCCTTAATTATGACTAGGGAGCTTGGGTATGAATGAAAGACTATCGCTGTGTGGTAACTATATGTGGAAAGCTCCCAGAGTGATTTTATAGACCCCCTTTATCTCCTGGGGTCACGGAGTGTTGTTTGGTGCTTACCGTGGCCTGAAAGCCTAATAGAGGAATAATCATGAGATGGTTATTCATCATAAGATGATAAATTAATTATTTAAGTCATAAGATGATTAAATAATTAATTTCATATTAAGTATTAATATGAAAAAGTTGAGGAGTTTTTAAGTTTAATGAGCCTCAAATTAGGCTGACATTGAGCCTAGAGGGTCACACACATTAGGGTTATAGACAGTGGGAGTATATGTGCAATTTTAGACCTGTGAGGGTTTTTATGAAACACTGAGAAGTCTTTAAATAGTTGCAATGAGAGAATCATGGGCGAGACATCCAAGGTTTCCCCAACAGGGGCTACCCCCATTCTCTCTCCTCTTGTGTAGGGGTGTCACTTACCCTCTCCTCTCTCATCTCCCTCTTATCTCTAGTGTAGAGACTTTGCTGAGGTGCCACAGAGGAGGTTGTTCGTGGGGCGCTACGAAGAGATGACTCTGCCTTCCGGACCTGTGTAGATACCGCTAGAGATCGTGCACTTGGACGGTTTGTTACCGCCACGAGGGATCATTTTTGCTTCGTTGTGATCTGAGTATCACAAGTTAATGATCCAACCCCATAGTTCTAGATAGTTGTCGGGAATCACACTGGAGCGATCGACTCGACCGGGATGGAATTTTAATTTCTTGTTTCCACTACATTCTTTCTAATCCCGGCTCAGATCCTTATAGTGGTATTAGATCTAGGTTGATTGCTTGTGGTTCTCGCTTGTTTTCAAAATTTCAGTGTATTTTTGCAGTAGATTTTTGGAATTTTTCATGGCCATGTGGAACCCCATGAGATGGGATCGATCTCCATGGAGATGGAGATCGGATCACGGTGGAAGGAGTTTGGGATGATTGTTTGCGGTGCCTAGGGCACGGGTTACCCCTGGTTGGCCGATGGCATCGTTCACGAAGAGGGATCTGTCCGTGTACGAACGGATACACCAGAGCCAGGAAAGAGGGCGGCAGGCCCTTAAATGCTGGTCGGTGGTCACCGCAAGTGTTGCGGTGGACTTCCCAGTAGGCCACCTATAGATAGTCGGCAGGGTCTGCTAGACAGCAGGTGGGAACCCCCTATTTGTGTGGTGATCAGGGGTTGAGAAACCCCTCTTCGCGGTAGTGTGCGGTGATGTGCAGCTTTGGAGACCCCACTGGTCGATCGTCGGCGTTCCCACGAGGGCGCAGGTGCCACCGGGTGGTCGGCCATGGTCGGTGGGAGCTGCTCCTGGCAGCAGCGGCAATGACATCTTCATCACGCGTAGGCCACCACGGTTTGAGGCTGGGGAAGACGACGACACAATGTGCCGTGGTCTACCTCAAAAAATAGTGGACCGGCGTAGTGGACCACCTCCCCTCGGGCTGTAGACCTTCGCGCAATGCGCCCTCAGAACCCTATTTTGGATTTTAAATCTGATTTAAATCTAGTTTCCTCCTTTCAGATCTCGAGATGCCACGACTTATAGTTGAGAATTTTTAGAAATTCTAATTTTAATAAGTTTTCTAATTTTAACATGATGATTAATTTAAGAAATTTATATTTTAATATAGAATTATTCTATTACTATAATCATAAAATCCAAAAAATTATGCAAAAAATGCACTATTAAAATTCCACATTGGATGCTAGATTTAATTTGATTAAATTTATTTTTCAAAGTAATCAAAATATCAATTTTGATTGAAACCCATGTTTTTAAGGTCAAAATTATTTTATTTTGAGAAAATAAAATTTTATTTGAGCATGCTATGAGTGCGATGATTGGGTGAATATGGACAACACTTAGATGAGATTGATGCATTCATGTGATCGTAGACACGTCAAAATTAACATCATTTTGAGCACATCTCCTATCAGATTATAATATCCCAGATTGACCCTCAAATCGACTTATTTGAGTGATTTTTCTCATTTTTCTTGATTATCCAACTTTCCCCTATTTTTTTTCTATTTTTTCAGATTTTTTTTAGGATTTTTCTCCATTTTTTCAAGGGGCTTTTTGAATTCGTGTCCTCACCCTGGACGCCAATTAATTCACGTCAGCATCACAGACGCCAATTTCAGAAAATCAAAAAAAAATCTTCTGCCCGGCCTTATCGCGGTCGCCTAGGCGATCGCGTTCTCCGAAAATTTGAGTCCATCTCAGAACACCAATTCCTTGATAAATCTACGTCCGTCTAAAAAGACGTCAATTTTTTAATTTGCATCCACCCCCTGGACATGAATTTCAATTTTTCAACATTTTCATAAAATTCTTGCCAAATTCTTAGAATTCTGAATCCACGACCCTCTGGAAGGTCGTTAATGCTTAAATCCGCGTCCGGAGCAGTGGACTCGAATTTCTATTTCCATATTTTGAGCTTTTAATTCCTACCAAAATTCGTATTATTGTTAATTCGCGTCTGACCTGTGCACGTAAATTCTTTTCCAATTTTGGTAATTCTAAACTTTCTATAAATGGTTCCAAATTGACGTCTCTCTAAACTGACGTGTATTTAATTGGCGACCACTGTGGTGGACGTGAATTCTTCCAGCATTCCGATTCCGAAACCAACCCTACCCTTCCTCATTTTAACCTCCTTTTCTACTTGGGAAAGGGTTCCTATGGCTTTCTAAGGCTGTGAGGACACTTGGAAGGTGGGTGTTCCTCTCCAAATCCCATTAGAACATTATTTTATATTTTTGAGAGAATTAAACCTGTGAATTTCACCTCTATAAATAGGACCCCCACCCATGTTCTTAAGGCTGAAATTTGGATATCTTGGGGAAGCTCTACAGGAAGGAGGAGCTAAGGAGGGAGAAGGAGTCTCCCCTATGCTCAAAGGTACATCCATTGGAGCTCCATCCCCATTGAAGAATATTGAAAATTTTGAAGCCCCTCCTCTTGGAGAAACAATAAGCCTTCCTCTCTCCCTTTTATCTCATTAGATTTATTTTGCATCGCATGCATCACTCTCCCCTATTTTCTTTTGTCTATTTTTATCATCTCAATCATATTTGAGATCTTCCGTAGTGCAACACTTGCACCCTCTCTTTCACCATCACATCATCTTTTACCTACCCTTTTGCATAGGGATTTTAAAAGCCAAACACCAATAAGGTGTGTTCATACTCATGCTTTCATGTTTATGTTTATTAAGAATGTGAAGTTACGCACCTCATAATTCTAATCCAATTTCTTTGTTGGTTGTTATTTATTTTGCAATGGTAACCTAAAGAGAAGCTCTCTTCATCGGCCGGCAGATTGGAAGAGAAGATAGCACTCACAAATCCCCGCATTTTTAAAGGTATTTATATCACGATCACCTCCCTTTCTTATTGTTATATTCCTTCGAGGTCCGCGTGTCTCTGGCGATCACGTTCCTCCATATAGCATCTACATGCTCCCTTTCCTTTCCCTTCTTAATATTTAATATCCTTTTTTATTTTATTAAAAATTCTTTGTGAATTTTTCATAATCTATAAATTGGTGATCACAGTCCTTTTACTTTTTTTTTTATTATCCTCTCCATTTGGTATCCACGAGTGCCCTCTCCCTTTTGCACCCACAGTACATCTCACTTTATGCTCCACGTAGCACGTCCCCTTTTTTTCATTATTTTTATCCCTCGTGCACCGCGTGCACACCCCCCTCCCTAAGTGATTATCAATTTATTAGATTTTGAAAATTTTCTCTTTTTTATATATATAAAAAAATTGGGGATATCATGCTTCATGTTATGTTTGGATTGCCATGTTTTTCATGCTGATTTTGTGAGTGTTTTCCCTTTACATTCCATCGGTTTTTTTCCATTTCCACAGCTTTCTGGCCGCTACACAGGGATTGAACGTGGTCGCACACATCACTGCGTTCTTATAAACGTGGTGTTCAAGGCGACCGCATTCAGCTTTTGTCAAAAAAAAATTGCGTCCAAACAGTGGACGCCAATTCTTGAAATTGTCGCCCACTATCCCAAACGTGAATTCTATCTATTTTCGTAGAACCTTGTTCTACTGTCTGCTTTGTTTTTCTCTCTGCGTTCATTGTTCATACCTGCTTCATTTTGTGTGATTTTGTGTTTCTTTTGCATTAATTCTGCACTTAGGGCATTTTGGCTTGGGAGACCTCCTCTCCCTACACTTTTAGGAGATTTTTTACCCTCTCTTGGTGAAAGAATGACCCTCCAATTGAGAACTACTCTCATTAGACCGGAATTTTCTTAACCAAGGCCTCCGTAAGTCCTCGACATCGAAGGATTCCCTCTTCGATCACTGGGCAAGTTGTACCTTTAAAGTTCCTCGGGTTTAGTTGGTCTAAACGTGGTGAGACAATTTACCTAGTTGACACCGGAGTTGAACTATATTAAAACTAGGTTTCTACCTTGAGTAAACTACATAAAACTTGTTAAAATCATTTAATTCATCAAGGTTTAACTAAAAATCAAGCGTAAACATCCACTGTTTTATATCCTTGCAACTTGATTTGATTGAATTATTGTTTGTCTTACATAATGTTTCGTTTTGGTAATCAAGTAAACATGCCTAATTATACATATAATCATGAGGATGATCAACCCAGCACATCCTATAATCCTCAAATTTATGATTCTCACCACAACTCTCCTAAGAGATTCCATTCTAATTCTCATGATTTTGTCCACCCTGTGGGCAATCCTCAATTTTATGATCTCTCACACCGATCACGAGACGCTATTCCCCCAGAACCATCTCCTCCACACGACGGGAAGGTCTCCCAAGTTTTACATCTCACCCCTCAACAAATCTGATGCGGGACGGACACGGGAGACGACACTATACAGTGCCACCCTCGGACTCTAAATGAAGACGCGACCAGCAATACACACCAGGGAGACGCTAAGCCCGACACTATGAGCTCCTAGTGGCAAACGTCGCTAACAGAAGTACAAGCTCACTCGGCGTCCCATGCGAGGGAAAGCGTGGATCGTGCGCGGTTAAGGAACCGGCAGAGTTCAAGGTAGTCAGACTCACTTCCGGACTCGGATCGAGTCGCGGGACGGGTCACTCTCACGCTCACAGCGGTGACATGGACACACGGGCTAGGAACCTACACTCTCGGCAGCGGCCTAAGACCGTATACTAGCTAAGCAATGTAACGCCAAGAAGTTAAGACCTTTACCTCCACGCACCCGGCGTGGCGAAGACACCCCGGCTGACTTACGGACCCCCGGTTAACATAATTCACAGCGGTACAAAAGGATTCGACCCACTCCACGCAGGGAGGTAAAAGGTCACATGTGGGCCCCGGGGATCACGCAAATCAGGTTGACAGGAAACATCTTGATGTCGACTCGACGCGCCGAACTCCGCGTTTTCGTGCTTCCCGAACGGCGGGTTCTGCGGGCCCGTGGGGCCCACGGATGGCGCTGTCCTCCGGATCTGCGGAGGTGGGTCCCACTATGATGGAGACCCCTGGTGGCGCGCCTCCACGGACGGCGGTCGGCCGGAGACACCGATTGGTGGCCGGTCGGGTCCGATCTTCAAGTTGTGGAATGGCTGCCCACGGATTTCAGTTCTGTTTTCCCTGCGCGCGCTCCGGCGAAAACAGCCGCTGCGGTCGATCCCGACGTCGGATCGGGACGCATGAGCTATCGTTGGAAAGCTCTCTTCAAATGCTTCAATCTAGACTCAGAGAGATCTGATGGATCTAGTCGGATCTAGACTTTAATGAATTTACAAATCCCTGTTGTACAGTAACCGAGACATCAGATTTACAGGGTACTTGTCTGAGAACCACCGTTGACCGCCTACTTGCCGTAAGAATCAGACTTCGAGCTCTTCTTCAACATTGTAGATAATCAAACCACGAAGCTGGGATAATTTTTAGAATTGGATTTGGAGGTGGTGGTGATTTGATAGGATTTTTGGAGTGTCTGGTGGTCGGATCTGGGAACTGGGGAACAGAACTGTAGCTAGGACTGAGAACGAATTTTAGAAAATATGAAATGGATGAACCAAAAATTAAAAAAAATGGTGGATGAAGGGATGGATGCAAGGAACACCCAGTTAAATTGGGCGAACCAAAGAAAATCAAAAAAAGGACCTAAGACGTAAAACTCTGGGCGGGTGGAAATGGAGACAGATAGGAGACAGATCTGGAAACTGGGATTGGACGAAAAGAAAAAAATACCAAATGAGATCTTTATGACCAACCAAAATTCTGAGGACGTGCTGGACACCTCTGGAATATCCAGTAAAATTCCCAGCTCGATCTGAGGCCGTGGCTGAGATTGAAATTTCGTAGAAGCTGCTGTGGTACTGCGCGGACAGAACTCCGGCGGTGGCGATGGCGGCTCGTGGCGGCGGCGGCGGCGGCGGCGACCGGAACTGATAGGGTGGAGTCACACCACCAAGAGGCAGCCTTCACAGCTGCAAGGGGGAGAGGGAGAGAGGAAGGGGGCGGCCTAGGCCTGCTCAAGAGATTTTTTTCCAACTTTCAAATGGCATTAATTGCATAAAATGGGAAATTACAACCTTAAATAGTCTACATCTCACATCCATCCATAGCCATTGGATCTAGGGGATGGGGATGAAGGGCTAGGATGGCATGTGACACACACACAAAATACAATATAATATTAAAGGGGGGGGGGGCGGCCCTTGGACCAAGGAGAGGGGGGTGGTGGAAGGTTGAAAATGGTAGGTGGGAGGTAGGTAGCCTCCTTGGACTTTTTAAGTCCATTGTCCCCCATGTGTTCAAATACAAGTCAACCTTCTAGATGCTCCCATGTGGCATGTTGACTGGCCCCACGTGGGACCCTGGGATGAGGTGGCCCAATGGGGTGGGGCCCGGGAGGCCTGTGGGGCCCACGGGGTCCGAAATGCTCGTAAGCCCCTATTACACTCAAAATGGCCAACCGGACGTAACGAAATAAATGCGAATTAAACACACATAAAGTCTAACTGAATATAATAAATGGGGAAGCTCAAGGCGGAGTCTCCAGGCTGTCTCCGAGCCAGATGGATGCTGTGGTGGCTCGTGTCGTGCTCCGCGTGCGGTACCGGTGGCTCGGCGTGTCATGCCGATCGACTGCTCGGGTGTCCGCACCAATTCTCCCCGGGTGGGAGAAACTCGACCCTGTCGAGTAAGGGTCTACATCGCTCCTGTATCGCTCCAAAAGGTCCGGATCGATCCGCTGCAACTCGCCATGTGTGATCCAAGTGTCCTCAGTAGCGGGCCGTCCTCTCCATCGCACTAGGTAGCGCGGGTAAGATCTACTCCTGGTAACTGTCACCTGCTCGTCCAGTATACGATCTATATGCTCACGCTGCCGTGAAAAAGGGGCTGGAGGTGGAAGTGGACACTCAGGTGTGGGATCACTCTTAAGGGGAGGAGATGGCTCAAAAGGCTCACTAGGGATCACCGCTGGGTCCCTATATGCAACAAGATCCGATACATTGAAGGTAGAGCTTATACCATATTCCTCGGGCAGGTCCACAACATACGCATTGGATCCAACGCGTTTCAACACTCTAAAGGGACCGGCTCCGCGAGCTTGCAACTTCTTAACGGTTCCAGAGGGAAACCGTTCAAGTCTTACCCTGATCATGACGTATTCGCCCTCCTGGAACTCTCGGTGGTGTCGGTGGGCATCGGCTAACTCCTTGTACCGTGCATTGCTGGACTCAATGTGACGACGGATGTCGTCATGCAAACTCCTAACATGCCTAGCAAATGACTCGGCCGACTCCGACACTCTAGCATGGACAGGCATGGGGACAAGGTCAACGGGTTTCCTAGGCCTACGACCTGTGACAATTTCAAATGGACTCATGCCAGTAGACCTATTCACCGAATCATTATATGCAAACTCAGCCATAGGTAGAATGAGATCCCAATCCCCAATGCGGTCCCTAACAAGACATCTCAAAAGATCACCCAGACTCCTATTGACCACCTCGGTCTGACCATCTGTCTGGGGATGGTATGCAGTGGAAAACTTGAGGTGCGTACCCATCATATGCCATAGTGTCTTCCAAAAATAGGAAGTGAACCTAACATCACGGTCAGACACTATAGTGCGAGGCAACCCGAACTTGCACACCACATGAGTAAGGAATAGGCGGGCTACCCTAGAAGCATCCGAAGTCTTTGAGCAGGGGATAAAGAGGGCCATCTTCGAGAAACGGTCAACCACCACATAGACCGAATCATGCTTCCTGGAGGTACGTGGCAATCCCAAAACAAAATCCATGCTGACATCCTGCCACGGGGCATCAGGCACGGGGAGAGGCGTATAAAGGCCCGAGCTTTGCTTCTTCATTTTGGCCGTAGCACATGTACGACACTGAGCCACGATGTTAGCAACATCGCGCTTCAAGCTCGGCCAATAAAATCGATGCTCCACTGCCTCAATAGTCTTGTTCCGACCAAAGTGGCCGGCTAGACCTCCCGCATGTAGTTCCCACACTAGGAAATCTCGAACCGAAGTTCGGGGAACACATAGCCTGCTACCTCGAAAGAGGTAACCCTCCTGAAGCACATACTCATCAAGGTCTCTCGAGGGTCCGGCCTGGAGGGTGGTAAAAATCTGACCAAAGTCAGGACAATCAACATAGGCCTCCTTCATCTTCTCTAGCCCTATGACCTCGGCACTCATGGTGGTAAGAAGACATGCTCGCCGACTCAAGGCATCGGCCACCTTGTTCTCCACTCCAGCCTTATGTTTTAGCACAAAGGTGAACTGCTGGAGATACTCAACCCAACGACTATGACGCGAATTCAGCTTCTTTTGAGAATGGAGGTACCTCAAAGCCTCATGATCGGAGTATAAGACAAACTCCTGATGTAATAGGTAATGCCTCCAATGCCTAAGAGCCTGAACAACTGCGTAAAACTCTTTATCATATGTGGAATATCGCAGTTTCGCGTCATTCAGCTTCTCGCTGAAATATGCGATCGGGTGGGACTCCTGACTCAAAACTCCTCCTATCCCAACACCCGACGCATCACAACAGACCTCAAACACCTTCGAGAAATCAGGCAGTCGAAGGATAGGTGTCTGGGTCATACGCTCCTTGATGTCCCTGAAGGCAGCAGATGCGGCCTTCGTCCATACAAATGTGCCATTCCGGATGCAATCCGTGATCGGGGCAGTGACGGAGCTAAATCCGCGGATGAAGCGACGATAGAACGTCGCAAGGCCATGAAAGCTGCGGACATCATGAACCGTACGGGGTTCCGGCCACTCAACAATGGCCCGGACCTTCTCCGGATCAGCGGAGACCCCAGTACTAGACACAATGAAACCCAAGAA
This sequence comes from Amorphophallus konjac, assembly GCA_022559845.1. Taxonomy (NCBI): domain Eukaryota; kingdom Viridiplantae; phylum Streptophyta; class Magnoliopsida; order Alismatales; family Araceae; genus Amorphophallus; species Amorphophallus konjac. The sequence continues at coordinate 123,273,803 of CM040119.1, read as the reverse complement.
GGTAAGCTGAGGTGTCATGAATGCACACTTCTGTGGGTTTGCATAAAGCTGCTCTCGCCTGAGAAGAAGACAGACCTGCCGAAGGTGGTCTAAGTGGTCCCCCGTGGTGCGACTATAGATAAGGATGTCGTCAAAGTATACCACTACAAAGACTCCAATGAAAGGTCGAAGGACCTGTGTCATGAGTCGCATGAATGTGCTAGGGGCATTGGTCAAACCAAAAGGCATGACCAACCACTCATATAGACCATCCTTGGTCTTAAATGCGGTCTTCCACTCATCACCTGGCCTAATCCTCACCTGATGGTAGCCACTCTTAAGATCGATCTTTGAAAAGATAGTGGCACCTGCCATCATGTCTAGCATGTCATCCAGGCGGGGAATAGGGAACCTGTACTTCACGGTGATTTTGTTGATGGCACGACTATCAATGCACATTCTCCACGTGCCATCCTTCTTCGGGGCGAGTAACGCGGGTACAGCACATGGACTCATGCTGTCCCGAACAGATCCTCTCTGCACTAACTCATCGACCTGCCGTTTAAGCTCGGCATGCTCCGTGGGACTCATGCGATAATGAGGAAGATTGGGCAAAGAAGAGCCTGGAACAAGGTCGATGGCATGCTGAATATCCCGCATAGGTGGGAGTCCCTCGGGAAGCTCATCGGGAAAGACATCAGCATACTCCTGCAGAATGGGAACAACCTCGGGTGGGAGCTCACCCTCGGAGTCCCGCTCCACCTCTCGGACCGTAATGGCAAACACTGGACAGCCCTGACTAAGCTCCTGCTCCATCTCCCGGGAGCTAATCATCATCAATCTCCTCGTCGAGGGCTCTCCGAGGCCAGAGGTAACAGTCATAGTCCGAGCTGGAGATGGGGTACTGGGCCCGGGTACGGAAGGCTTCGGAGTACTAGGGCCAGTGGGACCCCTGACTGATGGGCTCCTGGGCCGAACGGGTTGGAGGGTGACCCGCTGGCCATCATGGTCGAAGGTACAGGTGTTCGACCGACCATGGAGTGTGGCATCTCGGTCGAATAACCACGGCCTACCAAGAATGATACTTCCCACTTCCATGGGGAGAACATCACACCAGATCTCGTCACGGTAGGAGTGGAGCTGCAGCGGGACCAAGCATCGCAGCCTGACCGAAATGGAAGTGGTATCCACCCATGATACCTGATAGGGACAAGGATGGTCTACGGGTGTGAGACCAAGACGAGTGACAGCGTTCGTGGAGATTGCATTGATACAACTCCCGCTATCGATGACCACCTTGCAAATTTGCTTTCCCAGCCTACAGAATACATGAAGGATAGTGGTCCGACGCCAGTCATCGCTGACTTGTGGCTGGGTGAGGATACATCTGACGACCCCCACATGGGTATCATCCAACTGCTGGGCATCCTGGGCCTCACCTCCCATCTCATTGTACTCGTCAGCTAGCTCTTCATCTGCCTCATAGCTGACTAACTCTAGGCCCGCAGGGGTGGTATCCTCGGCCTGTGTGTCCCCAATGTGAAGAGATGGGCGGGTGGGACATTGGTTGGCGAAATGGCCAAACCCATTGCAGCGATAACACTGCTGCCGTGATCCACTAGGCTCCCCAATCATAGGTCCTTTACCTTTATCCTCCCGACGGATAGGAGGCGTAGGCAACAAAGGACGTGCGGGTGGTGCGGGTGCCGGTGGACGGGCTATGGGTGGGGCCGTAAGATGCTGGGGACGAGGAAGGTCCCTCGGGGGTGGAGGGCGAGGCCTAGGAGCAAAGGGCTCGTGGCGAGCGGGCTCCTGAGGTCGAGCCATGGGGGCCCTCGGATATGTGCCAGATGAGCCATGGGACTCGACACTACGAAGGGGAAAGGAGCCCAACCGATGGGGTGACTCGAACTCGGCCTCGAACTGTTCCAATTCGAGAGCAATCTGATATGCCTGCTCCAAAGTGGTGGCATTGCGGCGAAAGAGTTCATATTGATAATTAGGCCGCAAACCTCTCCGAAAGCGGGATATCGTCATGGTGCTCTCTTCCGTGACCCCGCACCGCAAGTAATACTCATCGAACTCGGCGGTGTACTCGGTCACGGATCGGTTCCCTTGGGAGATGCTTTGCCACTTGTCAATAAGACGTTGGCGATATGAGGCAGGAAGGTACTTCTCCCTCAATTTGAGTTTCATATCATCCCAGGTACCAATTTGGGGTTGACGTCGCTGGTTGAGCAGGCTCTCCACATTGATCCAATAAGTTTGGGCCTGCCCTTGCAGCTTCATCTTCGCATATCGGACTCTTCGGTGGTCCGTCATCTCAAACCACTCGAAGTACCGGTCCATACCGGCCTCCCAATCTAGATACACCCTAGGGTCCAAGGACCCGCTAAAAGTGGGAGGGTCCGCACGCACACCCCTAAGAATGCGGTCGTCATCCTCGTCATCACGATTCCGTCGTTGATGACGACGACCGTTACCCCCGTGATCATTGTCGGAGGCATAATCATCCACTATAGGCGCCTGTTGCCTCCCGACATCCTCCACCTGAGCCCTTGGCACAGCGGGTTGCTGCACCGGCTCTTGTTGGCCGTTCGTCGGCGCGGGTTGCGCCGCTACTGGGCCCCTTTCTAGGATGGCAATCCTCCCAACAAGGCCTTGAATGGACTGCTCCGAAACCCCGGCCCGATCCTCGAGGACCTTCATCCTCCCTTCTAGACGCGTCCCTATGCCATCCATACGCGTACTAAGACCATCCATACGCGTGTCTAAACGATCTATGATGGCCCGGAACATCTCGGCCGTGGAAGACTCATCGGAACTACGGGCTCGGGAGTCCGCCATAGGTGGTGGTGGCGAGTATTAGGTGCCTCGACGGGTGGGCATGCAAAGACGTACGGACTAGGTGACGACGATCGACTAATGCAAACACACTAAATGATACACTTAGACCTAATTGCAATTTGAAAACACTCCTTTTTTTGGTATTTTGAAAGAATGCAATTTAAAACACTTTTTTTTTGTTTTGAAAAGAATGAGACTCGACTACACCCTAGACACGGCCAAGACTCGGTACGCGGCGGAGGTAATCGACCCGAAGATCACTCGCGCAAGTGTGTGGTCTTCCCGGTAGGTGAAGCCTAACGGTCGGACAACACCTTTGGATATACCGAGTGAAGGTGTGTGTGGGGTAACCTTAGACTATGCAAGACTTATGCAACGACTACCCTAGACTCGACTGCTCTGATACCAAACTGATGCGGGACGGACACGGGAGACGACACTATACAGTGCCACCCTCGGACTCTAAATGAAGACGCGACCAGCAATACACACCAGGGAGACGCTAAGCCCGACACTATGAGCTCCTAGTGGCAAACGTCGCTAACAGAAGTACAAGCTCACTCGGCGTCCCATGCGAGGGAAAGCGTGGATCGTGCGCGGTTAAGGAACCGGCAGAGTTCAAGGTAGTCAGACTCACTTCCGGACTCGGATCGAGTCGCGGGACGGGTCACTCTCACGCTCACAGCGGTGACATGGACACACGGGCTAGGAACCTACACTCTCGGCAGCGGCCTAAGACCGTATACTAGCTAAGCAATGTAACGCCAATAAGTTAAGACCTTTACCTCCACGCACTCGGCGTGGCGAAGACACCCCGGCTGACTTACGGACCCCCGGTTAACATAATTCACAGCGGTACAAAAGGATTCGACCCACTCCACGCAGGGAGGTAAAAGGTCACATGTGGGCCCCGGGGATCACGCAAATCAGGTTGACAGGCAGCATCTTGATGTCGACTCGACGCGCCGAACTCCGCGTTTTCGTGCTTCCCGAACGGCGGGTTCTGCGGGCCCGTGGGGCCCACGGATGGCGCTGTCCTCCGGATCTGCGGAGGTGGGTCCCACTATGATGGAGACCCCTGGTGGCGCGCCTCCACGGACGGCGGTCGGCCGGAGACACCGATTGGTGGCCGGTCGGGTCCGATCTTCAAGTTGTGGAATGGCTGCCCACGGATTTCAGTTCTGTTTTCCCTGCGCGCGCTCCGGCGAAAACAGCCGCTGCGGTCGATCCCGACGTCGGATCGGGACGCATGAGCTATCGTTGGAAAGCTCTCTTCAAATGCTTCAATCTAGACTCAGAGAGATCTGATGGATCTAGTCGGATCTAGACTTTAATGAATTTACAAATCCCTGTTGTACAGTAACCGAGACATCAGATTTACAGGGTACTTGTCTGAGAACCACCATTGACCGCCTACTTGCCGTAGGAATCAGACTTCGAGCTCTTCTTCAACATTGTAGATAATCAAACCACGAAGCTGTGACAATTTTTAGAATTGGATTTGGAGGTGGTGGTGATTTGATAGGATTTTTGGAGTGTCTGGTGGTCGGATGTGGGAACTGGGGAACAGAACTGTAGCTAGGACTGAGAACGAATTTTAGAAAATATGAAATGGATGAACCAAAAATTAAAAAAAATGGTGGATGAAGGGATGGATGCAAGGAACACCCAGTTAAATTGGGCGAACCAAAGAAAATCAAAAAAAGGACCTAAGACGTAAAACTCTGGGCGGGTGGAAATGGAGACAGACAGGAGACAGATCTGGAAACTGGGATTGGACGAAAATAAAAAAATACCAAATGAGATCTTTATGACCAACCAAAATTCTGAGGACGTACTGGACACCTCTGGAATATCCAGTAAAATTTCCAGCTCGATCTGAGGCCGTGGCTGAGATTGAAATTTCGTAGAAGCTGATGTGGTACTGCGCGGACAGAACTCCGGCGCTGGCGATGGCGGCTCGTGGCGGCGGCGGCGGCGGCGGCGACCGGAACTGATAGGGTGGAGTCACTCCACCAAGAGGCAGCCTTCACAGCTGCAAGGGGGAGAGGGAGAGAGGAAGGGGGCGGCCTAGGCCTGCTCAAGAGATTTTTTTCCAACTTTCAAATGGCATTAATTGCATAAAATGGGAAATTACAACCTTAAATAGTCTACATCTCACATCCATCCATAGCCATTGGATCTAGGGGATGGGGATGAAGGGCTAGGATGGCATGTGACACACACACAAAATACAATATAATATTAAAGGGGGGGGGGCGGCCCTTGGACCAAGGAGAGGGGGGTGGTGGAAGGTTGAAAATGGTAGGTGGGAGGTAGGTAGCCTCCTTGGACTTTTTAAGTCCATTGTCCCCCATGTGTTCAAATACAAGTCAACCTTCTAGATGCTCCCATGTGGCATGTTGACTGGCCCCACGTGGGACCCTGGGATGAGGTGGCCCAATGGGGTGGGGCCCGGGAGGCCTGTGGGGCCCACGGGGTCCGAAATGCTCGTAAGCCCCTATTACACTCAAAATGGCCAACCGGACGTAACGAAATAAATGCGAATTAAACACACATAAAGTCTAACTGAATATAATAAATGGGGAAGCTCAAGGCGGAGTCTCCAGGCTGTCTCCGAGCCAGATGGATGCTGTGGTGGCTCGTGTCGTGCTCCGCGTGCGGTACCGGTGGCTCGGCGTGTCATGCCGATCGACTGCTCGGGTGTCCGCACCAATTCTCCCCGGGTGGGAGAAACTCGACCCTGTCGAGTAAGGGTCTACATCGCTCCTGTATCGCTCCAAAAGGTCCGGATCGATCCGCTGCAACTCGCCATGTGTGATCCAAGTGTCCTCAGTAGCGGGCCGTCCTCTCCATCGCACTAGGTAGCGCGGGTAAGATCTACTCCTGGTAACTGTCACCTGCTCGTCCAGTATACGATCTATATGCTCACGCTGCCGTGAAAAAGGGGCTGGAGGTGGAAGTGGACACTCAGGTGTGGGATCACTCTTAAGGGGAGGAGATGGCTCAAAAGGCTCACTAGGGATCACCGCTGGGTCCCTATATGCAACAAGATCCGATACATTGAAGGTAGAGCTTATACCATATTCCTCGGGCAGGTCCACAACATACGCATTGGATCCAACGCGTTTCAACACTCTAAAGGGACCGGCTCCGCGAGCTTGCAACTTCTTAACGGTTCCAGAGGGAAACCGTTCAAGTCTTACCCTGATCATGACGTATTCGCCCTCCTGGAACTCTCGGTGGTGTCGGTGGGCATCGGCTAACTCCTTGTACCGTGCATTGCTGGACTCAATGTGACGACGGATGTCGTCATGCAAACTCCTAACATGCCTAGCAAATGACTCGGCCGACTCCGACACTCTAGCATGGACAGGCATGGGGACAAGGTCAACGGGTTTCCTAGGCCTACGACATGTGACAATTTCAAATGGACTCATGCCAGTAGACCTATTCACCGAATCATTATATGCAAACTCAGCCATAGGTAGAATGAGATCCCAATCCCCAATGCGGTCCCTAACAAGACATCTCAAAAGATCACCCAGACTCCTATTGACCACCTCGGTCTGACCATCTGTCTGGGGATGGTATGCAGTGGAAAACTTGAGGTGCGTACCCATCATATGCCATAGTGTCTTCCAAAAATAGGAAGTGAACCTAACATCACGGTCAGACACTATAGTGCGAGGCAACCCGAACTTGCACACCACATGAGTAAGGAATAGGCGGGCTACCCTAGAAGCATCCGAAGTCTTCGAGCAGGGGATAAAGAGGGCCATCTTCGAGAAACGGTCAACCACCACATAGACCGAATCATGCTTCCTGGAGGTACGTGGCAATCCCAAAACAAAATCCATGCTGACATCCTGCCACGGGGCATCAGGCACGGGGAGAGGCGTATAAAGGCCCGAGCTTTACTTCTTCATTTTGGCCGTAGCACATGTACGACACTGAGCCACGATGTTAGCAACATCGCGCTTCAAGCTCGGCCAATAAAATCGATGCTCCACTGCCTCAATAGTCTTGTTCCGACCAAAGTGGCCGGCTAGACCTCCCGCATGTAGTTCCCACACTAGGAAATCTCGAACCGAAGTTCGGGGAACACATAGCCTGCTACCTCGAAAGAGGTAACCCTCCTGAAGCACATACTCATCAAGGTCTCTCGAGGGTCCGGCTTGGAGGGTGGTAAAAATCTGACCAAAGTCAGGACAATCAACATAGGCCTCCTTCATCTTCTCTAGCCCTATGACCTCGGCACTCATGGTGGTAAGAAGACATGCTCGCCGACTCAAGGCATCGGCCACCTTGTTCTCCACTCCAGCCTTATGTTTTAGCACAAAGGTGAACTGCTGGAGATACTCAACCCAACGACTATGACGCGAATTCAGCTTCTTTTGAGAATGGAGGTACCTCAAAGCCTCATGATCGGAGTATAAGACAAACTCCTGATGTAATAGGTAATGCCTCCAATGCCTAAGAGCCTGAACAACTGCGTAAAACTCTTTATCATATGTGGAATATCGCAGTTTCGCGTCATTCAGCTTCTCGCTGAAATATGCGATCGGGTGGGACTCCTGACTCAAAACTCCTCCTATCCCAACACCCGACGCATCACAACAGACCTCAAACACCTTCGAGAAATCAGGCAGTCGAAGGATAGGTGTCTGGGTCATACGCTCCTTGATGTCCCTGAAGGCAGCAGATGCGGCCTTCGTCCATACAAATGTGCCCTTCCGGATGCAATCCGTGATCGGGGCAGTGACGGAGCTAAATCCGCGGATGAAGCGACGATAGAACGTCGCAAGGCCATGAAAGCTGCGGACATCATGAACCGTACGGGGTTCCGGCCACTCAACAATGGCCCGGACCTTCTCCGGATCAGCGGAGACCCCAGTACTAGACACAATGAAACCCAAGAAGGTAAGCTGAGGTGTCATGAATGCACACTTCTGTGGGTTTGCATAAAGCTGCTCTCGCCTGAGAAGAAGACAGACCTGCCGAAGGTGGTCTAAGTGGTCCCCCGTGGTGCGACTATAGATAAGGATGTCGTCAAAGTATACCACTACAAAGACTCCAATGAAAGGTCGAAGGACCTGTGTCATGAGTCGCATGAATGTGCTAGGGGCATTGGTCAAACCAAAAGGCATGACCAACCACTCATATAGACCATCCTTGGTCTTAAATGCGGTCTTCCACTCATCACCTGGCCTAATCCTCACCTGATGGTAGCCACTCTTAAGATCGATCTTTGAAAAGATAGTGGCACCTGCCATCATGTCTAGCATGTCATCCAGGCGGGGAATAGGGAACCTGTACTTCACGGTGATTTTGTTGATGGCACGACTATCAATGCACATTCTCCACGTGCCATCCTTCTTCGGGGCGAGTAACGCGGGTACAGCACATGGACTCATGCTGTCCCGAACAGATCCTCTCTGCACTAACTCATCGACCTGCCGTTTAAGCTCGGCATGCTCCGTGGGACTCATGCGATAATGAGGAAGATTGGGCAAAGAAGAGCCTGGAACAAGGTCGATGGCATGCTGAATATCCCGCATAGGTGGGAGTCCCTCGGGAAGCTCATCGGGAAAGACATCAGCATACTCCTGCAGAATGGGAACAACCTCGGGTGGGAGCTCACCCTCGGAGTCCCGCTCCACCTCTCGGACCGTAATGGCAAACACTGGACAGCCCTGACTAAGCTCCTGCTCCATCTCCCGGGAGCTAATCATCATCAATCTCCTCGTCGAGGGCTCTCCGGGGCCAGAGGTAACAGTCATAGTCCGAGCTGGAGATGGGGTACTGGGCCCGGGTACGGAAGGCTTCGGAGTACTAGGGCCAGTGGGACCCCTGACTGATGGGCTCCTGGGCCGAACGGGTTGGAGGGTGACCCGCTGGCCATCATGGTCGAAGGTACAGGTGTTCGACCGACCATGGAGTGTGGCATCTCGGTCGAATAACCACGGCCTACCAAGAATGATACTTCCCACTTCCATGGGGAGAACATCACACCAGATTTCGTCACGGTAGGAGTGGAGCTGCAGCGGGACCAAGCACCGCAGCCTGACCGAAATGGAAGTGGTATCCACCCATGATACCTGATAGGGACAAGGATGGTCTACGGGTGTGAGACCAAGACGAGTGACAGCGTTCGTGGAGATTGCATTGATACAACTCCCGCTATCGATGACCACCTTGCAAATTTGCTTTCCCAGCCTACAGAATACATGAAGGATAGTGGTCCGACGCCAGTCATCGCTGACTTGTGGCTGGGTGAGGATACATCTGACGACCCCCACATGGGTATCATCCAACTGCTGGGCATCCTGGGCCTCACCTCCCATCTCATTGTACTCGTCAGCTAGCTCTTCATCTGCCTCATAGCTGACTAACTCTAGGCCCGCAGGGGTGGTATCCTCGGCCTGTGTGTCCCCAATGTGAAGAGATGGGCGGGTGGGACATTGGTTGGCGAAATGGCCAAACCCATTGCAGCGATAACACTGCTGCCGTGATCCACTAGGCTCCCCAATCATAGGTCCTTTACCTTTATCCTCCCGACGGATAGGAGGCGTAGGCAACAAAGGACGTGCGGGTGGTGCGGGTGCCGGTGGACGGGCTATGGGTGGGGCCGTAAGATGCTGGGGACGAGGAAGGTCCCTCGGGGGTGGAGGGCGAGGCCTAGGAGCAAAGGGCTCGTGGCGAGCGGGCTCCTGAGGTCGAGCCATGGGGGCCCTCGGATATGTGCCAGATGAGCCATGGGACTCGACACTACGAAGGGGAAAGGAGCCCAACCGATGGGGTGACTCGAACTCGGCCTCGAACTGTTCCAATTCGAGAGCAATCTGATATGCCTGCTCCAAAGTGGTGGCATTGCGGCGAAAGAGTTCATATTGATAATTAGGCCGCAAACCTCTCCGAAAGCGGGATATCGTCATGGTGCTCTCTTCAGTGACCCCGCACCGCAAATAATACTCATCGAACTCGGCGGTGTACTCGGTCACGCATCGGTTCCCTTGGGAGATGCTTTGCCACTTGTCAATAAGACGTTGGCGATATGAGGCAGGAAGGTACTTCTCCCTCAATTTGAGTTTCATATCATCCCAGGTACCAATTTGGGGTTGACGTCGCTGGTTGAGCAGGCTCTCCACATTGATCCAATAAGTTTGGGCCTGCCCTTGCAGCTTCATCTTCGCATATCGGACTCTTCGGTGGTCCGTCATCTCAAACCACTCGAAGTACCGGTCCATACCGGCCTCCCAATCTAGATACACCCTAGGGTCCAAGGACCCGCTAAAAGTGGGAGGGTCCGCACGCACACCCCTAAGAATGCGGTCGTCATCCTCGTCATCACGATTCCGTCGTTGATGACGACGACCGTTACCCCCGTGATCATTGTCGGAGGCATAATCATCCACTATAGGCGCCTGTTGCCTCCCGACATCCTCCACCTGAGCCCTTGGCACAGCGGGTTGCTGCACCGGCTCTTGTTGGCCGTTCGTCGGCGCAGGTTGCGCCGCTACTGGGCCCCTCTCTAGGATGGCAATCCTCCCAACAAGGCCTTGAATGGACTGCTCCGAAACCCCGGCCCGATCCTCGAGGACCTTCATCCTCCCTTCTAGACGCGTCCCTATGCCATCCATACGCGTACTAAGACCATCCATACGCGTGTCTAAACGATCCATGATGGCCCGGAACATCTCGGCCGTGGAAGACTCATCGGAACTACGGGCTCGGGAGTCCGCCATAGGTGGTGGTGGCGAGTATTGGGTGCCTCGACGGGTGGGCATGCAAAGACGTACGGACTAGGTGACGACGATCGACTAATGCAAACACACTAAATGATACACTTAGACCTAATTGCAATTTGAAAACACTCCTTTTTTTGGTATTTTGAAAGAATGCAATTTAAAACACTTTTTTTTTATTTTGAAAAGAATGAGACTCGACTACACCCTAGACACGGCCAAGACTCGGTACGCGGCGGAGGTAATCGACCCGAAGATCACTCGCGCAAGTGTGTGGTCTTCCCGGTAGGTGAAGCCTAACGGTCGGACAACACCTTTGGATATACCGAGTGAAGGTGTGTGTGGGGTAACCTTAGACTATGCAAGACTTATGCAACGACTACCCTAGACTCGACTGCTCTGATACCAAACTGATGCGGGACGGACACGGGAGACGACACTATACAGTGCCACCCTCGGACTCTAAATGAAGACGCGACCAGCAATACACACCAGGGAGACGCTAAGCCCGACACTATGAGCTCCTAGTGGCAAACGTCGCTAACAGAAGTACAAGCTCACTCGGCGTCCCATGCGAGGGAAAGCGTGGATCGTGCGCGGTTAAGGAACCGGCAGAGTTCAAGGTAGTCAGACTCACTTCCGGACTCGGATCGAGTCGCGGGACGGGTCACTCTCACGCTCACAGCGGTGACATGGACACACGGGCTAGGAACCTACACTCTCGGCAGCGGCCTAAGACCGTATACTAGCTAAGCAATGTAACGCCAAGAAGTTAAGACCTTTACCTCCACGCACCCGGCGTGGCGAAGACACCCCGGCTGACTTACGGACCCCCGGTTAACATAATTCACAGCGGTACAAAAGGATTCGACCCACTCCACGCAGGGAGGTAAAAGGTCACATGTGGGCCCCGGGGATCACGCAAATCAGGTTGACAGGCAGCATCTTGATGTCGACTCGACGCGCCGAACTCCGCGTTTTCGTGCTTCCCGAACGGCGGGTTCTGCGGGCCCGTGGGGCCCACGGATGGCGCTGTCCTCCGGATCTGCGGAGGTGGGTCCCACTATGATGGAGACCCCTGGTGGCGCGCCTCCACGGACGGCGGTCGGCCGGAGACACCGATTGGTGGCCGGTCGGGTCCGATCTTCAAGTTGTGGAATGGCTGCCCACGGATTTCAGTTCTGTTTTCCCTGCGCGCGCTCCGGCGAAAACAGCCGCTGCGGTCGATCCCGACGTCGGATCGGGACGCATGAGCTATCGTTGGAAAGCTCTCTTCAAATGCTTCAATCTAGACTCAGAGAGATCTGATGGATCTAGTCGGATCTAGACTTTAATGAATTTACAAATCCCTGTTGTACAGTAACCGAGACATCAGATTTACAGGGTACTTGTCTGAGAACCACCGTTGACCGCCAACTTGCCGTAGGAATCAGACTTCGAGCTCTTCTTCAACATTGTAGATAATCAAACCACGAAGCTGAGACAATTTTTAGAATTGGATTTGGAGGTGGTGGTGATTTGATAGGATTTTTGGAGTGTCTGGTGGTCGGATCTGGGAACTGGGGAACAGAACTGTAGCTAGGACTGAGAACGAATTTTAGAAAATATGAAATGGATGAACCAAAAATTAAAAAAAATGGTGGATGAAGGGATGGATGCAAGGAACACCCAGTTAAATTGGGCGAACCAAAGAAAATCAAAAAAAGGACCTAAGACGTAAAACTCTGGGCGGGTGGAAATGGAGACAGACAGGAGACAGATCTGGAAACTGGGATTGGACGAAAATAAAAAAATACCAAATGAGATCTTTATGACCAACCAAAATTCTGAGGACGTGCTGGACACCTCTGGAATATCCAGTAAAATTCCCAACTCGATCTGAGGCTGTGGCTGAGATTGAAATTTCGTAGAAGCTGCTGTGGTACTGCACGGACAGAACTCCGGCGGTGGCGATGGCGGCTCGTGGCGGCGGCGGCGGCGACCGGAACTGATAGGGTGGAGTCACACCACCAAGAGGCAGCCTTCACAGCTGCAAGGGGGAGAGGGAGAGAGGAAGGGGGCGGCCTAGGCCTGCTCAAGAGATTTTTTTCCAACTTTCAAATGGCATTAATTGCATAAAATGGGAAATTACAACCTTAAATAGTCTACATCTCACATCCATCCATAGCCATTGGATCTAGGGGATGGGGATGAAGGGCTAGGATGGCATGTGACACACACACAAAATACAATATAATATTAAAGGGGGGGGGGCGGCCCTTGGACCAAGGAGAGGGGGGTGGTGGAAGGTTGAAAATGGTAGGTGGGAGGTAGGTAGCCTCCTTGGACTTTTTAAGTCCATTGTCCCCCATGTGTTCAAATACAAGTCAACCTTCTAGATGCTCCCATGTGGCATGTTGACTGGCCCCACGTGGGACCCTGGGATGAGGTGGCCCAATGGGGTGGGGCCCGGGAGGCCTGTGGGGCCCACGAGGTCGAAATGCTCGTAAGCCCCTATTACACTCAAAATGGCCAACCGGACGTAACGAAATAAATGCGAATTAAACACACATAAAGTCTAACTGAATATAATAAATGGGGAAGCTCAAGGCGGAGTCTCCAGGCTGTCTCCGAGCCAGATGGATGCTGTGGTGGCTCGTGTCGTGCTCCGCGTGCGGTACCGGTGGCTCGGCGTGTCATGCCGATCGACTGCTCGGGTGTCCGCACCAAAATCCAAGCACTTCAGACTATTGTTGATGTAATGCCCCGGATTTTTCGGATCAGAATCCGTGGGTTTCGGAATGCTTTCATGGGTCTCGGATCGTGTTTTACGATTAAATTAGATTTTTGGCAGTCGGGTCTTCGGACCCCCGTGTAGGGTGAACCGACGTGTTTTCGAGCTCCGGGTCATTACTGATGCGTTGCGTGTTTTCCGAGGATCGTGGGAATGATTTTCCCCATTTTTATATTTTTCAGATTTTTAAAATCCTGAATTGATTTCTATAAATATAACCCCTTTCACCCCCTCACCCTCATTCTCATTTCTCTCCCTCTCTCCTCACGTTTCTCTCTTTCTCTCCCTCTCTTTCCGGGCGGCCAACGGAGGTAGAGGGGGGCGAGGCGACTATGGGACTACCCTAGACTCAAACCTCGCTCTGATACCAATTTGATGCGAGACGACTACGGGACTCGACTCGGACGGGTTCTGACCTTGGACTCTATCGGACGACTCGACTAATAAGACGACGCGACCAGCAACAACACTAAGACGTGACACCGAATGAGCTCCAGAAGAGGCGATCATGCCCCAAACAAGAAGCACTAACTCACAGTTGTCCCCGGTTGCACGGTTGGGAAATCGGCTCTGAGTTTCGGGTGGTCGGCTCACTTTCGTGTTTGGAACGAGTCACGGGACGGGTCTCGCACTCACAACTCACAGCGGTGATTAATATTTAACTAGCTAGCAAGATATCCTACTCACATGCAGTGGCATCTAGAACGCATACTAAACAAGCAAATACGACAAAAGGGGGAAAGCGAGTGTACCTCCACGCTCCGGGCGTGGGGAAGACTTCCCGGCCGAGATCCGGAACTCCCGGTACAGCAATAATCAATAATTATAGAATTAATTCTATAGCCCACTCCACGCAGGGAGGTAATAGGCGACACATGGGGTCCGGGAACACCAATCTCGGGTTGGCGGGCAGCAGTCGATGGTGCTCGGACGGACGCGGTCGGCTGGTTCAACTTGGTTCACTCGGGCCCGCAGGATAGCACGTGGGACCCGCTGCTGGTACGGCGACGTCCGGGGCGGCTCCTGGCTGCAGCGACTGGTGGGGGCGTTCCTGGGGTGTCCTGAGTCGATCCCCAGAAGCGGCGGTCACCGGAGTGGAGGCGGGCGATTTCTTGGGATTTGTTTCCCAAGGCTGTCCCGCAGCTCAGCTTCTGGCCAGATCTGCACGCTCCGACGAGATCAGCTGGTACGCCCAACTCCAACGTCGGATCGGGACACAAAGGGTACCGTTGGAAAGATGACTCAAAATCCTACGACATACTGGAATTACAGACTTGTCCAACTGCTGGAATGAAAATGGGAGCTACTGCAAATTGACTGAGCACACTGTCTTGAAACTCAGAACATGCAGGATAGAACATGAACTCCCTGATCAAGGGATTTGACAGGGTATCAAATGAAAGAGTTAGGACCTGGGATTTTTATGGTGGGTAGAGGGAAGGGTTACGGTGACACACATAGTTTTTTTGTAAACTTTGGTGATGGGGGCATCACTTACCCCTCCACATTTTGTGAAGCTTTGATGGATCGACGGTTTGCGCCATTGTGTTCTTCACATTTTTCTGAGTCTATCCATGTAATTTTTATATTTTATTTGAGTCATAAACTATGTAATTTTCCCTTTATTTGAGTCCGGTACCTAGGTATAAGGGTCATTTACTTAAGTCTTCAGTCATGTGGTTAATTAAGTTGTCTATTGGGCCCAACTAGTGGGCTTGGCCCAAGGGCGCCCTTCTTTGGACTACTTTGGTCATTAGTTGTTTAGTCAGGGTCATTTTAGTCCTAGGAAAATATGAGTGCCTATAAATAGGCCACCCCACTCCCTCATATGTAATCTTTGATCAATCAAAAAAAAATTGAGTGAATTAGTGTATTATTGGAGAGGATTCTTTACTTCTCTCTCTATTGGGGTGGATTCCCCTTCTCTCTCTTCTCTCTCCCTTCTTTCTCTCTCTAAAGAGGGGTGCGCCCCTTTCTCTCTCCTCCCCCTCTCACCTACTTTCTATCTCTTCTCCCCTCATTCAAGAGCTACCCCATTTCCCCACACCTCTTCATAACTCCACCCCTAGCCCCAAGGTAGAATCCACCACTCTCCAAGCCACCCTCCAACCACAACCACCCACTCCCCTTCCCCAAGCACCCTCTCATCTCCCAAGAGAGAATTCCCCCACTCTCCAAGCCCCCCTTTACCTTCCCCACACACCTCTTCCCATCCCCAAGACTAGAAATTAATCCCACCCTTAAACCCATTTTCAAATACCCTTTCCCTCTCTCCCTTCCAACCAAATTCGTAGCTCTCCCTCCCTCCACCTACTAGACCTCCTCCCAGCCCCCATTCTGCCACTCCCACACCTTGGAACACCCCCTCCCAGATCCCCTCACAGCCAGGGGTTACCCCCACACACATCCACCTCATTTCCTCTCCCATCTACCCCCATTTCCCATCACCTATCAGCATTCTGCACAGGCCAGTTCGCATGCAGCAGTTGAGGCCCGAGTTGCAGAGCCTGCCACGTCTTTATCGTGCGTCTTCTGAGGGTGTATCATACATTCCTGGAATCGTCGTCGAGTCTGCTTCGCAACGGAGGTGGTCCCGCCAGCATCCAAGCTCGGAGCTGCTCGGAGGAGTTGTTCTCATCAGGCTGCGCAATTTGTCTCAGGCAGACGGCCAGAGGCAACTTGCAGAGACTCCCTCGACCTGCTTGGTGAAGCTCTGGGAGCCATCTTCGGAGGGATGGAACGTCGTCCAGTCCTCTTTCAGTACCAGGAAGGAGGAGGCCATTCGCCCTCCCGAGCACCTGGTTCCAATTATTCTCGTCGAAGTGCGTAGACTGCTCCCTGCTATTCTAGGTTGGACCACCCCCCATTCTTCTGATCAGAGCTCTCTCCTCCGACCTCCTTTTGGGGTCCCGTCAATTCTTACTCGAAGCTGCTTCGGCCACGGTCGCGTCAATGCCAATTTCGTCTCCATCGGAGTTCGGTAGAGTTCGTGGCCACTTCTGCAACAGACCTCAGAGGTTCTGCACCGGACAGAGCCAGAACGGATCAGTCCTATTCCAGACTCCGCCCCGGCCAGTAACATCATCAGGAAATTCACCAAAAATTCAGGCGTCTTCCTGGGTGAATTAAGAAAGTTTTGGCACTGGTCTCGACTACTTTTGAGCTCGGCTGAGTCCGTGGCGGCATCAACTCCGACATCCTGTCCTGCTGTCCCAGGCTGGACAGAATTTGAACAAGTTGCCGAATCGGAACTACAACGGCCCCACCGGACCTCCGGACGACCCGGGAATCCTACTGTGACCTACTACATTGTCCCTGGACGAGTCAGCATCAGCCCCGCCCTTTCTAGTATCTGGAGGCATCCTTGGTGACCCCGACTTCAGCTTGCTGTCCCTGTAGAGCCGAACATGCTGAAGTCGATCCCCGGCAGTTCGGCTTTCGTCATTTCATTCCCTGCTCCCTCGCCTGGCCGGCTGAAAGCCCCTCCCTGCGTGGAGGTAGTGTTTGAGTGTAAAATTAAGTTCCCCACCCCACGATCACCCTCCTGCGTAAGGCGTAGTAGTGTATTCACATTTAATTTTTAGGTCAAAGCGACACCGATGCGGCGTGCGGGTGCGTACCCACGCCTCCCCGCTCGCCCTTGTCTTCGGCCAGGATCGGTGTATTCACGCCCATCAGGTGAGTGTCTGGCTGCCCCTTTACTGGTTCACATTTTGCTTACTTAGTATTGCTTCTAAGTACTGTCGGACGGAGAGTGAGAGCTCGGCCCACATTGCCCTCCACGTGAGTGACCACCGTGGGCGAGTTGTGAGAGGAACCACTTAAACCCCGCCCTTGGCGTGTCGGCCGCCCGTGAATTGGGCATCCCTAGCTCTGTGGGGTCCTCCCTAGGCTAGCCAAACCCCTGGAACACCTAGGTCCAACCTCGGACCCTCACCACTATCGTCGGTCCACCTACGGACCCAGGTGTGCGCGTCACGGGTGAGTCCACTTGAGTGGGTCCTCCAACTCGGTTGTTTGCTTGCCCTTTTGGTCCATAGGTGGTGTCACATCAAGTGGTATTAGAGCAAGTTCTCAACTTGTCTCTACAAGTTGGTCCTAGGGCACATTTGCATTCATCACCCGGTGCATCAACCTTGCCCACTAGCATGGCTACTTCATATTGGTCACATCTTTCCCACTCGGCCCTCCACAAGGGTCCGATTGACACACCTTTGGACATAGTCCTATTTGAGGACCTTATCTTTGACGGGTACCACCCTAGTGCATATCTAGAGGGGGAGGAAAATATGGACAAATACTTTAAGAGGACTTCAATGACTGAACCCATGAGAATCTACCTTGTCAAGAGTCGGCTTGTGCGCCATGCCGAGGATAGGTGGCAGCTCATTGAACGCTTAAGGAAGGTTATGAGGCAAGAGCCTATTAACACATGGGAAAACATGAAAGCTGAACTTAGGAAAGTCTACACTCTCCGACCTTCTCCCTTCTACTTGGATCACCAAAGCCCAAGGAGCACTTCAACTCCACCATCCCCACCCGGCCAACCCAAGACTCCAATTTCCCAATTCCCCACAATGCAATCAAAACCTAATTCCACAACCCACCTTACTCAAGCCCCTTTGGCCCCCACCTCCACCCCTCACCTTACCCCTTCTCAAAAAGGAAAAGGCCCTATGGAGATAGAAGTGAATGAGACAACCACGGGTGAGTGCGAGCCAGAATGTTATAGGTGCCACCAATTGGGGCACATCGCCAGGTAATGTCCCATTAAGAAGCATCCCTCGATGCCCATAGTGGTTGAAACCGCTCTCACCCTGGCCACCACTACCCCTACAATGTCCCCTAAAAGGGACAATCCTCCCAAGGCCAATTCTCCCAAACCCCCTCAACCCACCCATCTCCCTCTCCCTACTCCAATCCAACCCCAACCAAGGCCTCCACTACTTCCCCTACCAAACCCAACCCAAGTTCAACCTTGCTCACCATCTCGGGTGCACCATGCGCCGGCCACCACCACCCCAACCCCAAATGACCATCCCAACCCTTTAGTAGAGGAACCCATGGCCCACACACCCAACCAAGCGGAGATGGATGCCAATCCAGATCCGCTGCCCACCATAAAGAAAATCCAAGAGCCACGCATCTCACCCACCCCTCCTAGTCCGGATCCTCAAGAGCCATACACACTCACCATGAATGAGTCCATACTCCAATGGCTCAAACGATGACCCACCATTCCTAGCTCAGCCCCACCTCTCTCACCCTTGGGATACCAATCCCAAATTGTGCCCATCCACTCCTATCACACCACGATCCAAACCTACTATGAGGTAGAGGGTTTTGACGATCTCATCAAAGGCCTACAATGGCAGCTTGAGCTAACTTACTTATTGACCCTATGGGTGGCCCGTCCCAAGAGCCTTAACCTCATCCACCCATGTGACGGGTCTACAACCTCGGTCTGCACTATTGGTTGCTACACTAGCGACCTCCTCTTCTTTCTCCCCATGGATGAAGAACCCATATCGGTCCATTCCACTCCCCTCATGATCCCAAAAACCTTGGCCGACCAACCCACCACATACACTGGCCCAATCCTTCCACTAGAGGAGGATGACTCACCACTATGTGAGGACCATGAGGACCTAGAGTTCCTCTCCCTAGGTGACCCTTACCATGACCCCTTGATCCCTTCCTATACCCACCCACCTTACTCACCACCAACCTTTTCCTACCCCAACCAACCATGTTGGACCAAGCCCACCTCTCCCAAGACCCGGACCACACCAAGGGAACCATGACCATGGATGAAATACACCTAGGAAACAAGGAAGTGCCCCACTCCATCATACATACCTTCTTCGACCTCTTCGACCCTTATAAGTGGGAGCTCAAGGACCACCCCATACCCACACACATGGCCGTCACCTCTAGGATAAGAGTGCACATATCTTGGCATATCACATCAATCGACAAGGGTCACAAGCCCAGTCATCTCATACATGTCACACACACTTTAGGCCCAATGCATGACTGGCTCACATTTGGATGTGCTGGTCCTCCCCCATTCGTCATAGGTCTTACGCATGAAAGGAGCATACATGGATGTCTGGGTCCCCCGACATTTGTCACCCCCAGGCATGATAGGTTCACCTATGGATGCCCCGGCCCTCCTAGGTCCATCAAAGTCTACATGGCTACAATGCATGATAGGTCCACTTATGGTTGCCCTAGTCCACCTTTGCATACCCCACACTTCACACCCACACCGCATCGTAGTACATGGCATGAGCATTCAAGCAAGAATCAAGCAACGAGCGGTGAAATTCATGACGAGTGGGCAAAAGCTCATGAGCGCCACATGGAATTCTAAGTAGGCAATCTGATGATGATGGTATTGGAGTGGCTCTACTCTAGGTCCACCCCCATATCGAGGGCATGAGGACTTGGACCTTCCCAAGTTACAAGTGGTCTTGACAGTCCGGCTTACGGGTTGGATTTACCGACGTGGTTTGGGATTCACCCCACTTTCCACGTGGCGGATCCGGCACCCTCTAAGGGCACCGCGGTGGATCCTAGTGAGTACCTTGAGCTTACGCCTATCCTTGCGAGAGACACCCTCGGAGTGCCACCACAAATCAGCCTGAGAGCTTGACGTGAGCACCCGGCGGCAATACTAGGCAAGCAAAATCGCATCGCCAGCATGAGGGTGTGTCCGACCCGCCTTGAGAAGCTGAAGCGCTGTCCCCCGGCTATGGATGTAGGGTTGAGTTGGGAGATCGTGGCTCGCCTGTAGCTGCGTTGGTGTGCCACCTCCCCGGTGGACCCATACTCGACGGGGTGGAGTTTTCCCCACCCTGGGGGTATGATGGGGGCATCACTTACCCCTCCACATTTTGCGAAGCTTTGATGGATCGACGGTTTGCGCCATTGTGTTCTTCACATTTTTCTGAGTCTATCCATGTAATTTTTATATTTTATTTAAGTCATAAACTATGTAATTTTCTCTTTATTTGAGTCCGGTACCTAGGTATAAGGGTCATTTACTTAAGTCTTGAGTCATGTGGTTAATTAAGTTGTCTATTTGGTCCAACTAGTGGGCTTGGCCCAGGGGCGCCCTCCCTTGGACTACTTTGGTCATTAGATGTTTAGTGAGGGTCATTTTAGTTCTAGGAAAATATGAGTGCCTATAAATAGGCCACCCCACTCCCTCATATGTAATCTTTGATCAATCAAAAAAAATTGAGTGAATTAGTGTATTATTGGAGAGGATTCTCCACTTCTCTCTCTATTGGGGTGGATTTCCCTTCTCTCTCTTCTTTCTCTCTCTAAAGATGGATGCACCCCTTTCTCTCTCCTCCCCCTCCCACCTATTTTCTCTCTCTTCTCCCCTCATTCAAGTGCTACCCCATTTCCCCACACCTCTCCATAACTCCACCCCTAGCCCCAAGGTGGAATCCATCACTCTCCAAACCACCCTCCAACCACCAACCACCCACTCCCCTTCCCCAAGCACCCTCTCTATTGTGAATGTGATTTTGATGATTACAAAATACCTTTGTTGCTTGGCCTTGTGTGGATGCCCTTGTTGCTTGGCCTTGTGTGGAAATGGTTGTGGAAATGATCACAAACTACTTTTATTGGGATATCATGTCGATGCATTTGTGACTCTATAAGGCTCATATGTGCTTTGATGCTAGCACATTGCATTGTGGAAAACATGCTTGGATAAATGTCATATTGAGCCTCATATCATGTGTCACGCCCCGAGCGCGGAAGATACCCAGAGATGCGTGACGTGTCTATATCAATCATGTCAATCAGAGTGGTCGTGTATTCGACACGAAGACAGAGATGCGCAAAATAGCAAGATAACCCAATCCTTATTTCATAATGGATAGACTATTACAAATTCAATACTCTGTTTAACAAAAAGAAAAGTACATAGTTGACTCGAGAAAACTATAGAACCAACTAGACGACACTTGTAGAAGCTCTATCACTTTCACTCTTGACCATTCCCATCCGATTGACTTCCATCGTCGTCGGACTTACCTGAAAAGTACAAAGGGACAAACGGAATGAGCGACGCTCAGTAGGAAATTATATCTCAAGTACTAGCGAGGGGTTTAAGTAATTACATTTTTATGAATGCAATAAAGCTATGCATGCTCGCATAACACGACAGGATAGATAGAATGTAGTATCAAGGAAATAAGATGAACTTATCATGAACTTTCAACAAGATAACAAGTTTATTCGAGATATTCAAGCAAGTACATTTAACAAATCATGTCAAGAACTTTGGCTATCATGTATCAAGCAAGCAAGTAAATTACCCTTTTTCGGGCCACGCATTTCATTTCATGTCAAGTACGAGTCAAGTACAAGATGTGTGTGGAATGTCCAATCAAGCAAGTCAAGTACTCGGTATAATGTCAGATACCTTATCATTTTAACTCCCATGGGCACAAGTACTTTCGGGTGCTCCTCCCAGGACCAGATCGGGCCCTATATGCGCAGGCATTTATCATGTGTTTTGACATCCACTCTTGTGTATATAGCCAATATAGAATTTCAATAATCAAGCTTGTAGATACGTATGACAACATTGATAGAATAGAGTCCAAAAATATGACAAAGGCCGTAGAATGGCGATAATAACGGTA
Source organism: Amorphophallus konjac (assembly GCA_022559845.1). NCBI lineage: Eukaryota > Viridiplantae > Streptophyta > Magnoliopsida > Alismatales > Araceae > Amorphophallus > Amorphophallus konjac. The sequence goes on along the minus strand of CM040119.1, from coordinate 123,251,784 downwards.
TAATCACGAGTTCGATAAAACTAGGTAGAATATGGTTCCCTTAACTTAGGTACCATGATAAATCGATAAGGACATTCTTTATATAGAATTGAGGTCCACATGAACATAAGATCAAGCAAGATACCCTCATTCTTATCATAGAATTGGGGTTTACAAGAACGACATGATATGGCATGATATCATCATCCCATTAAGAATTTCTTATGATATACTCTTTGTATAATCATAAGGGCCGGTATACCATGTTTCTTTAGATTGACATGGCAAGGATCGTGTAATGGGTTTTTAGGGTACAACCAGCTCAGTCGGCCTTGAGGGAATCCAAGGCTACGAGGAGTCTTACGGAGGTCTCTATGACTAACTCGCTAGTCCAAAGGAACGGAATGTCCAATGGAGAGCTTGTATGTCAATGAGAGTTGAGTGTGATCGATAAATCAACGTAAAAAGTGGGACTATACTCACGGAATGGAGAATAGTGCCGATATATATATATATAAAAATATAAATATAAATATAAATATATATATAATATGAAACCATCGGTAATAGAATCAAGACGAAATCAGGTTACAGTAAAATAACGACTTGAGTAAAGTCGTGTATTGAATAATTAACGCCTAACATGAGGGCGTTTACATATATTGCCAATTTGCAGAATTTTCATTATTTCATTAATTTATCAAAAACACGCCTTGCCTGGGGGCGTTTATTCAAAGTTGAGATCAAAAACGCGCCCGTGGAAGGGGCGTTACTTTCTAATTCCATTTTACAGAATATGTAAATTTCAGGATTTTAACAGATACACGCCCTAGGAAGGGGCGTTACTTTTCAGATTCACGCCTTGTTCTGGGGCGTTAAAATATGGAAAACGACTTTGTCCAAGTCGTGAATTTCAAGAATTTTACAATATTACAGGAAATAAAATTTCAAGGGACATGAGACATGTCGTTGCAGTATAACAGGAATTCACAGGTAGGGGTATGCAAGATATTAGAATCTATATTTCATAATTTATTAAATTTTAAACAGGATCAATTATCAATTTTCAGGTGAGTCTTATGAAATTAACGCCTGCGTACATGGCGTCAAATATTAAATTGACGACCACTGCATGGTCGTGTATTTTAAATTAGCGCCCTGATCAAGGGCGTTTCTTTCAAAATATTGCAGAGAACGTAATAAAAACCTTATAAACAGTATGCATGCCATGCTTATGTATAGATATCTTGCATTAATTCTTATTTGGGCTACAATAACTTGAGAAAATCCTACCTTAATAATGGATTTGAAGATGAAAGACACGTGAAGATCTTGATAAGAACACCCTGAAGCTTCTAACAGCAGCAACCAGCAGCAGGCAAAGAACCTTTGTTCTTTGATAGATCACTAGAGTTTTCCTACAGAGGGATATGAAGAGATATTAGTAATTTCTTCATAATGCTTGGCTGAAGATGGAAGATAGAAGAACTTACCCTTGTTCTTCACGAAGTCTAGGCTTCTTCAACCTGTAAGAAGAAAGAGGGTGAAGAATCATTAGTTCTTCACGTAGGCAAAGCAGAGAACAAAAGGAATTAGAAGAACAGTTTGTTCTTCACGTACCTCTGCAGTCGAATGAATCAAATAGGTTTAGGGTTGTTCGATCAAGACTATTTATAGGATTTTTTTGGGAATCCTATTAGGGCTAGAGTTTGATTAGAAGTAATGTTTCTAAGATAGAGTTATTGCCACGTTATAACTCTTTCTAATACTTATCACTTACTCTGGATAAGTTCTGGGTTCGAACGGTTCCGAATGGAATTAACGACTTTGGTCAGGGCGTGTATTCTTTAATTAACGCCTTGCATAAGGGCGTTTCTTAAAAAGCGCCTTGAAAAAGGGCGTTTCGTGTTTTAAAACACGCCCAAGATAGGGGCGTTTCTTTTACTTACCCATTTGGTCGCGTGAGAACTGACGACCGTAGGTGTGGGCGTCCTTTCTTTATTCACGCCATGGATAGAGACGTTTCTTTATAAATTAACGCCTTAATAAGAGGCGTTATTTTTAATTTGTTTTATTTCGTCCAATTAACCCTATTCCTTTTATATATATTACTTCTGTAATATATATGTTTTAATTCATTTCAATTATTCATTTATTAGGGTTGCTACATCATGCATGGTAATGCTAAATGATTGATATCATGCATGGTAATGCTAAATTTTTGATTGAGATGCAAATACCATTGCTAGCCCCTAAGGTAATGATGTGTGGATTGATGAGAGTTTGGATGATGATCAAATTGAATGTGACTCAATATTATTTTATGTGGCTTGGCTCATTTCTCTTTGAATTCCAAATCTATACTATCATGCTATGGTGAATGATATTTGGAATTTCATGACTATGTGTATGAATGACTCAACCAATCAACAAGAAATGTGAACTTAGATAAAACAATGAGGTAAGTGTTGCTCTGAACTGAATTTGGAACTCATATGAGGATCTTAAGATGAAAATGTTATCAAAGCATTTATATGTCTCATGCAAGTGCTTTCATGTTCATACTTCATGTCATTTGGGTCTCGGCCTCAAAACGAGCTTCATATGTTAATGCATGTAGCAACCCTGATAAAAATAAGATTTTTAAATAAATTAAATTAAAATAAAAGATAAGTAAATAGATGACAAAGAGTCTAAATGGGTAAATCATTAATCAAGAAGAAATAACGCCTTTTATCAAGGTGCTGATTCAAAAGGAAACGCCTCTGGATAAGGCGTTAATTTAAAAGGGACGCCTAGACAATAGGGCGTCAAATTTCAAACGACGAAAGATAAAATTTAGGAAAGGAAATGAAACGCCCTCTACCTGGGCACGTTTTACATAAGTAACGACGCTAGACAAGGCGTCAATTTAAATTCGACGCCCTCGCTTAAGACGTTAATTCAGTTCGAGTTTCGTTCGACCCAGGAGTCTATCCAGAGCAAGTTATGGATAACTATGTCGAGGGTAGAATATAGTAAGGACTCTATCAAGGGAATACTACCCTTAATCAAATTCTAACTCTATTAGGATGCCCAAAATCCTATAAATAACCCTGTCCGATCAAACCCTAAAGCTGTTGCTGCTGCCTGAAGAACAGGTGGTTCTTCGTACCGTTTTCTTCCTCTGTCCATAATTCTTAGTCATGAAGGATACTAATATTCTTCATGTGTTCTGTAGGTTGACGTGCTGAAGAACGAAGGGTCTTCATCATCGTCTACATCTTCTTCAAACTACCGAATTGTCGGAGGAGTTTTTCCTTATCATCTTCCTCTGCTTCCGGAAGATCAGAGCATCGTTATTGTTGAACCTTCATCCGTTCGTCGGTCAAAATCTTCATAAAGGTAAGTTTTCTCAAGATCGTAGCCCAAACTAGTTTAATATCTTAATAATATCATCGGTCGTGCATGCATATAGTTCTTTTGTGGTTTCAAGATGTTTTCTATGTAATTTCAAAAAGAAACGCCCTTGACCAGGGCGCTAGTTTGAAGAAGCGACCCACACTAGGGCGCTAATTATTATTTGACGCCCTTCACAGGAGTCGTCAATTTCACATAATTAATAAATACCCATGTTTAATAATTAATATCGATGTAACCATGAATAAAATATATTGCATGAGTATACATGTGGAATCCTGTTATTTTTCCTGTCCCTCTCTCCTGAAATTTAATCATTTGAAAATTGATAAATTCTTGAATTCACGACCTTGTCCAGGTCGTCTCATGTTTAACTGACGCCCCAGACCAGGGCGCATATTGAAGAGTCACGCCCCTGTCCAGGGCGCGTTTCTGTTAAAAATTTCAGATTATTAATATTCTGTAAATTAGAAATATTGAAAGGACGACTTCTATGTACGTCGTCAAATGTAATATAAACGCCCCTGATTACGGCGTTAATTTCATGAAAAACGGCTTTACCAAAGTCGCTATTTTCCTGCATTACTGTTTCACTGATTACTGTTAACCGAGAGTTTCATTATATATATATATATATATATATATATATATATATCGACACTATATTCCAGTCCGTGAGTATAGTCCTACGTTTCTACGATGATTTATCGCATTATCCTCTCAATTCTCATTGACATACAAGCTCTCCTTTGGACATTCCGTTCCTTTAGACTAGCGAGTTAGTCATAGAGACCTCCATAAGACTCCTCGAGCCTTGGATTCCCTCAAGGCCGATTGAGCTGGTTGTACCATAAAAACCCATTACATTATTCGATTGCCATGTCACTCTAAAGAAACATGGTATACCGGCCCTCATGTTATGCAAAGTGTGTATCATGAGAATTCTCTTAATGGGATGAGGGTATCATGCCCTTTGATGCTGTTCTTGTAAACCCCAATTCTATATCAACATTATCATGATGTTCTTGTAAACCCCATTTCTATATTCAACATGATGTTCTTGTGGACCTCAATTCTATATTAAGAATGAGGACGTCTTGCCATTGATGTGCTGTTCATGTGGACCTCAATTCTATATAAAGAGTGTCCATACTTGTTGGTCATGGTACCCAAACTAGGGAACCAATTCCACCTAGTTTTATTGATAATCGTGTTTATACCGTTATTTTCGTCATTCTATGTCAAGTGTCATATTTTTGGACTCTATTCTATCAAAATCTATCCTACGTGTCTACAAGCTTTATCCTTGAAATTCCATATTGGCTATACACAAAAGTGGATGTTAAAATACATGATTAATGCCTGCGCATATAGGGCCCGATCTGGTCCTGGGAGGAGCACCCGAAAGTACTTGTGCCCATGGGAGTTGATTGATCACGGTATTGGCATTATACCGAAGTGCATGACTAGCTTGATTAAACATTCCACAAATCCTATACTTGTACTTGACTTGATCTTACATGACTTGCTTGGCCCGAAAAAGGGTAATTACTTGCGTGCTTGAATGAGATAGCCAAATTCCAACATGACTTGATATGACAACTATACTTGCTTGAATATCTTGATATCTTTTGATATAAGTTCTTGAAAGTTCATCGCTATCTTATTGTTATACACTCTTTCTATCTTGTCGTTTTATGCGAGCATGCATAGCTATAGTGCATTCATGAAAGATGTAATTATTTAAACCCCTTGCTAGTTCTTGAGATATAATTTCCTACTGAGCATTCGCTCACTTAGTGTTTTCCCTACTTTTCAGGTAAGTCCGACGATGAGGGAACTCAAACGGATGGGGAAAATCAAGAGTGAAAGAGATAGAGCTTCTTCCGTGTTATCAAGTCTTTTTCATATTTTCTTGAGTCAACTTTGTATTTTTTCCCTTTATTTTCGTTAGTACTCCAAAGGTTTGTAATAGACATATCCTTATGAATGAATAAAGGATTGGGTTATCTTTATATTTGCGTACTCTGTCTTTGTGTCGAATACACTACTACTCTGATTGACATGATTGATATAAACTCGTCACGCGTCTCCGGGTATCTTCCGCTCTCGGGACGTGACAGTTTTTGTGGTATCAGAGCCTAGGGTATTCAATTCCTAGGAAAACCCAAGTCCAAGGATAGGTTCAAACCTTTAACCAGTGAGATTGGGTAGAACCAAGGGTTGAGTTAACTTAAAAGCCCTTAACGCGAGTATATACTAATATAGTTATTGTAATTGTAGGATAATGGCTGCCGAACGTGCTCATTGGCGCAACATGCAGCGTACACTCCAAGGCATGACCCAAGTGCTGCAACAAGTAGCACAGGGAGGTGCACAATGAGCCGGAAGTCTCCACCAAGCTTCAAGAACACGAACCCTCCCAAATTCATGGGTTCTACTGATCCGGACGACGCAGAGCACTGGATCAGGGAGACGGAGCGTATATTCCGTGTTATGCAGTGCACGGATCAAGATAAAGTCTTATTAGCTACTTTCCAACTAGAAAGGGATGCCCGATGCTGGTGGGAGTCAGTCGAAGCTACTATATATCAAGACCAACTTACTTGGGAAGAATTTGTTGAACATTTCAACAATAAATATTTTTCAGACCGAGTCCAAGAAAAGAAAGCTACCGAATTTGCCGCACTCAAGCAACGGTCATTATCGGTGGCGGAGTACGAGGCACAATTCTCTAGATTGTCTCGGTATGCTAAGCACTTAGTTAGCACCGAGAAGATGAAAGCTAGGAGGTTCCTTAACGGGCTCAGGCCCCAATATATTACCCAGCTGTCACCAATGGATATTCAGGTCTACTCAGAGATAGTACGCCGAGCTCAATTGTTAGAAGATGCCACGGAGCTATCAGATAGAATCCGTGGGAAGGATAAGAAGGAACAAGTTACAAGTTCGGGTTCCTTTAAACCCAACTTCAAGAAGAGGCCTAGCACTGGAGGTACTTCTTCTCAAGACCAAAAATTTAAGAAGACCAAGCCCTTCTCTATCACTACTACACCTTCGAATATAATATGCAAGCATTGTGACAAGGCTGGTCATAAAGTCGAAGAGTGCTGGAGGAAACTTGGAGCATGTCTCCGTTGTGGGAGCCGTGAGCATCGGATTGCCGATTGCCCATTACTTAATGATCAAACCGGTGACGGAAAGCGCCCGGTAACCAAGAACGCTCGTCTTCACGCAATTAAGGAGACCGAAGAAGAAGAAGGCGGACTAGTAGAAGGTACACTGAAAGTTTGTTCCAAGTATGCACATGTCTTATTTGATACGGGTGCATCACATTCTTTTATTTCCAAGAAGTTTGCTAACCCACTACCTATGGAACCGGAATGGATGAAAATAATTTTATCTACTCCTCTCGGAAACGAAACCGATATTACTCACCATTATCAAAACTATGAAGTCTTGGTGAAAGGAAGAAATCTCCCTATCGATCTCATATGTTTAGATCTAAAGGAGTATGATGTCATACTGGGAGCAGATTGGTTATCCAAATATCAGGCAACAGAATAGCAAGGTTACTTTCAAAGACTTTCCAGAACTAGTCTATTCTAGCCCTAAGAGTCGAAGCGAGTCACCTCTTATTTCGGCTCTCCGAGCTAGCAAGCTAATAAGGAAAGGATGTGTAACTTTCCTTGCATTTGTCACGATTAAGGAGGCTCAGGAAACTAAGATAGAAGATATCCCAGTTGTGCAAGAATTTCCGGATGTGTTTCCGGAGGATTTGCCTGGATTACCCCCGCAAAGAGAAGTGGCCTTCACCATCGACTTAGTCCCTGGTGCTGGTCCAGTTTCTAAGGCACCTTATAGAATGTCCCCTGCCGAACTCAAGGAGTTAAAGGAGCAATTGATGGAACTTCTTAAGAAAGGATTCATTAGACCGAGTACTTCCCCGTGGGGAGCGCCTGTATTATTTGTAAAGAAGAAGGATGGATCCATGAGACTATGCATCGACTATCGACAGTTGAATCATCTCACTATCAAGAACAAGTATCCACTGCCGAGAATCGATGAGTTATTTGATCAAATATCTGGATCCAAGTACTTTTCCAAGATTGATCTCAGGTCAGGATATCACCAACTGAGGATCAAGGATGAGGACATTCATAAGACTGCATTCAGAAGCAGGTACGGCCATTATGAATTTGTTGTTATGCCTTTCGGACTAACGAATGCCCCTGCTGCCTTTATGCAGTTAATGAATAGTATATTCAGGCCTTATTTGGATCAATTCGTGGTGGTCTTTATCGATGATATATTGATTTATTCCGAGACCAAGGAAGAGCATGAGGAGCATTTAAGGGTTGTATTACAAATATTAAGGGCAAACCAATTGTATGCAAAACTCAGCAAGTGTGAATTCTGGCTTGAGGAAGTGACTTTTCTCGGACATGTTATATCAAAGGATGGCTTATCAGTAGATCCATCAAAAGTTGAAGCTGTAAGAAATTGGGGAAGACTGACCAATGCTAGCGAGATCCGAAGTTTCTTAGGTCTTGCCGGCTATTACAGGCGATTCATCAAAGATTTCTCTAAGATCGTCGTACCACTTACAAGGTTAACTCGCAAGGAGATCCGTTACGAATGGAGTGAGGAATGTGAAAGAAGCTTCCAAACTCTCAAGGATCATCTTACTATAGCTCCTGTCTTAGCCTTACCAATGGAAGGAGAGAAATTCGAGGTATACACTGATGCTTCTGGCATTGGCCTCGGATGTGTTCTAATGCAACAAGGAAAGGTTATAGCTTACTCTTCTCGTCAATTAAAGAAGCATGAAGAGAACTACCCCGTCCATGACTTAGAATTAGCTGCGGTAGTATTTGCACTAAAAATCTGGAGACATTACCTATATGGAGTGCAGTTTACTGTATACTCCGATCACAAGAGTCTCAAGTATCTCTTCTCTCAAAAGGAACTAAATATGAGGCAAAGATGTTGGCTAGAATATCTCAAGGACTTCGACTTCAATATACAATATCATCCCGGAAAGGGTAATCATGTAGCAGATGCCCTTAGTCGAAAGCCGAGAGCACTGTTAGCCAATTGTATGATTCAAGAATGGAAGTTGCTGGAGCAATTCTCGGAACTCAATATAAGCGTGGACACAGACTTTCAATGTGTCACATTGTCTCATATAAGCATTCAGCCAGACCTATTAACTGAAACACAAGCACTTCAGGATGATGACCCAATATTAGTGAAAATCAAGGGCAGATTGGAAGGACAATCTGATTTCCAAATAACTTGTGAAGGAAGATTAATGTTCAGAAATAGAACTTGCATACCGGATTGTCCCGAGTTAAAGAAGAAGATCTTAGATGAAGCTCATAGATCAAGGTACATAATTCATCCAGGATCAACCAAAATGTACCAAGATGTGAAGAGGAATTTTTGGTGGCCCAACATGAAAAGGGAGATAGCAGACTATGTATCACGTTGTCTCACTTGCCAAAAGGTCAAGGCGGAACACCAAAAGCCTGCTGGAAAATTACATCCTCTAGATATTCCCAAATGGAAGTGGGAGAATATTAGTATGGATTTCATCATGGGTCTATCTAAATCAAAAGGAGGACATGATGGAATATGGGTTATTATTGACCGATTGACTAAATCGGCGCATTTCTTGTCAATAAAGAGCCGATGGTCAGTTGATGTTTTGGCCGTATTATACATCAAGGAAATAGTCAGATTACATGGTATTCCTGTTTCAATCGTGTCTGATAGAGATCCCCGTTTTACTTCTCACTTTTGGAAAGGACTACAACATTCGTTGGGAACAAGGCTTAACTTTAGTACAGCTTTTCATCCTCAAACGGATGGTCAGACCGAGAGAACTAACCAGGTGGTTGAAGATATGCTCAGAGCTTGCATCATTGATTTCGATGGAAGCTGGCATGATCACTTGCCGTTGGTGGAATTTGCTTACAATAATAGCTACCAGGCAAGTATACAAATGGCACCTTTCGAAGCCGTATACGGAAGGAGTTGCCGATCACCCTTATGCTGGGACGAAGTTGGGGAAAAATAACTATTAGGTCCAGACATGGTAAAGGATACCACTGAGAAGATACAATTGATTAGAGAAAGACTGTGAGTTGCTCAGTCTAGGCAAAAGGCTTATGCCGACACGAGAAGGAGAGATCTTGAATTCCAAGTTGGAGATCATGTATTTCTCAAGATATCGCCTGGACGTGGCATACGGAGATTTGGTGTTAAAGGCAAGCTTATACCAAGATTCATCGGACCCTTCGAGATACTGGAACGAGTTGGCGAGGTTGCTTATCGCATCGCATTGCCTCCTCAACTGTCCGATGTACATAATGTATTCCACATATCTATGTTGAAGAAGTATGTACACGATCCATCACATATTATTGATCATGGAGACTTAGTGATCCAGAAGGATCTCACATATGAGCAGAAGCCTATGAAGATACTAGATCGTGAAGTACGTACCCTAAGGAATAAGGTTATTCCCATGTTAAAAGTACAATGGAATAAGAGTTCCGATCATGAAGCTACATGGGAGACCGAGGAATCCATGAGGAAGCGATTTCCAGAATTATTTTAAGGTATATACTCTACGCTCTCCACTTATATATATATATATACTATTGAATTTGGGGACCAAATTCCTTTAAGTGGGGGAGGGTGTAGCAACCCTGATAAAAACAAGATTTTTAAATAAATTAAAATAAAATAAAAGATAAGTAAATAGATGACAAAGAGTCTAAATGGGTAAATCATTAATCAAGAAGAAATAACGCCTTTTATCAAGGCGCTGATTCAAAAGGAAACGCCTCTGGATAAGGCGTTAATTTAAAAGGGACGCCTAGACAATAGGGCGTCAAATTTCAAACGACGAAAGATAAAATTTAGGAAAGGAAATGAAACGCCCTCTACCTGGGCGCGTTTTAAATAAGTAACGACGCTAGACAAGGCGTCAATTTAAATTCGACGCCCTCGCTTAAGACGTTAATTCAGTTCGAGTTTCGTTCGACCCAGGAGTCTATCCAGAGCAAGTTATGGATAACTATGTCGAGGGTAGAATATAGTAAGGACTCAATCAAGGGAATACTACCCTTAATCAAATTCTAACTCTATTAGGATGCCCAAAATCCTATAAATAACCCTGTCCGATCAAACCCTAAAGCTGTTGCTGCTGCGTGAAGAACAGGTGGTTCTTCGTACCGTTTTCTTCCTCTGTCCATAATTCTTAGTCATGAAGGATACTAATATTCTTCATGTGTTCTGTAGGTTGACGTGCTGAAGAACGAAGGGTCTTCATCATCGTCTACATCTTCTTCAAACTACCGAATTGTCGGAGGAGTTTTTCCTTATCATCTTCCTCTGCTTCCGGAAGATCAGAGCATCGTTATTATTGAACCTTCATCCGTTCGTCGGTCAAAATCTTCATAAAGGTAGGTTTTCTCAAGATCGTAGCCCAAACTAGCTTAATATCTTAATAATATCATCGGTCGTGCATGCACATAGTTCTTTTGTGGTTTCAAGATGTTTTCTATGTAATTTCAAAAAGAAACGCCCTTGACCAGAGCGCTAGTTTGAAGAAGCGACCCACACTAGGGCGCTAATTATTGTTTGACGCCCTTCACAGGAGTCGTCAATTTCACATAATTAATAAATACCCATGTTTAATAATTAATATCGATGTAACCATGAATAAAATATATTGCATGAGTATACATGTGGAATCCTGTTATTTTTCCTGTCCCTCTCTCCTGAAATTTAATCATTTGAAAATTGATAAATTCTTGAATTCACGACCTTGTCCAGGTCGTCTCATGTTTAACTGACGCCCCAGACCAGGGCGCATATTGAAGAGTCACGCCCCTGTCCAGGGCGCGTTTCTGTTAAAAATTCCAGATTATTAATATTCTGTAAATTAGAAATATTGAAAGGACGACTTCTATGTACGTCGTCAAATGTAATATAAACGCCCCTGATTATGGCGTTAATTTCATGAAAAACGGCTTTACCAAAGTCGCTATTTTCCTGCATTACTGTTTCACTGATTACTGTTAACCGAGAGTTTCATTATATCTATATATATATATATATATATCGGCACTATATTCCAGTCCGTGAGTATAGTCCCACGTTTCTACGACGATTTATCGCATTACCCTCTCAATTCTCATTGACATAAAAGCTCTCCTTTGGACATTCCGTTCCTTTGGACTAGCGAGTTAGTCATAGAGACCTCCATAAGACTCCTCGAGCCTTGGATTCCCTCAAGGCCGACTGAGCTGGTTGTACCATAAAAACCCATTACATTATTCGATTGCCATGTCACTCTAAAGAAACATGGTATACCAGCCCTCATGTTATGCAAAGTGTGTATCATGAGAATTCTCTTAATGGGATGATGTTATCATGCCCTTTGATGCTGTTCTTGTAAACCCCAATTCTATATCGACATTGTCATGATGTTCTTGTAAACCCCAATTCTATATTCAACATGATATTCTTGTGGACCTCAATTCTATATTAAGAATGAGAACGTCTTGCCATTGATGTGCTGTTCATGTGGACCTCAATTCTATATAAAGAGTGTCCATACTTGTTGGTCATGGTACCCAAGCTAGGGAACCAATTTCACCTAGTTTTATCGATAATCGTGTTTATACCGTTATTATCATCATTCTATGTCAAGTGTCATATTTTTGGACTCTATTCTATCAAAATCTATCCTACGTGTCTACAAGCTTTATCCTTGAAATTCCATATTGGCTATACACAAAAGTGGATGTTAAAATACATGATTAATGCCTGCGCATATAGGGCCCGATCTGGTCCTGAGAGGAGCACTCGAAAGTACTTGTGCCCATGGGAGTTGATTGATCACGGTATTGGCATTATACCGAAGTGCATGACTAGCTTGATTGAACATTCCACAAATCCTGTACTTGTACTTGACTTGATCTTACATGGCTTGCTTGGCCCGAAAAAGGGTAATTACTTGCGTGCTTGAATGAGATAGCCAAATTCCAACATGACTTGATATGACAACTATACTTGCTTGAATATCTTGATATCTTTTGATATAAGTTCTTGAAAGTTCATCGCTATCTTATTGTTATACACTCTTTCTATCTTGTCGTTTTATGCGAGCATGCATAGCTATAGTGCATTCATGAAAGATGTAATTACTTAAACCCCTTGCTAGTTCTTGAGATATAATTTCCTACTGAGCATTCGCTCACTTAGTGTTTTCCCTACTTTTCAGGTAAGTCCGACGATGAGGAAACTCAAACGGATGGGAAAAATCAAGAGTGAAAGAGATAGAGCTTCTTCCGTGTTATCAAGTCTTTTTCATATTTTCTTGAGTCAACTTTGTATTTTTTCCCTTTATTTTCGTTAGTACTCCAAAGGTTTGTAATAGACATATCCTTATGAAGGAATAAAGGATTGGGTTATCTTTATATTTGCGCACTCTGTCTTTGTGTCGAATACACTACTACTCTGATTGACATGATTGATATAAACTCGTCGCGCGTCTCCGGGTATCTTCCGCTCTCGGGGCGTGACAATGCATGACCCATATATTTTGATCTTGATATAACATCTTGCTTTATCATGTTTTTCAGGATGAAAAATCATGGTGGATCTTCAGGGGATTATGGTAATATTTAATCAATTGTTTCCCAATGATTTGATGGTGTTTTTAGTGGTTTTTCAGGCCCAAACAAGAATGGGTCGACCCATGGGGTCGACCCTCTCAGGTTCTGTTCAAAATAGAACCATTTTTGTGAAAGCTGCTTGAAAGGGTCGACCCCTGGGGTCGACCCCTGTAACCCAGAACCAAAGTGTTGGTTCTGTTTGGATTCTGCAAACCCGAGGGTCGACCCCTGGGGTCGACCCCTGTAAAACAGAACAGAAAATCAGTTCTGTTTGGCTTCTGTGTGCCCAAGGGTCGACCCCAAGGGTCGACCCCTTCAGTTCCGACCTCCGACTGCCATTTTTGACCACCATTTTCTTGCTCCAAAAGTCTTCCAATCCGAGTCCAACTTCCACAAATCACTTAATAACTTGTGGATCTTGTCCAAGGGCTGTCTCTTGACCATCCCAAACACTTATATAGTTCTCTTTGGGTCACAAACCCTAAGGAGAGAGGTGAGATCCGATTTTTGGGTGTGTTTGCTAACCCTAGTGAGTGCAGGTCGCAGGTAGCAGCTCTATGGCTTCTTCCACGTTGTTCTAAGGTTGTATGTGAAGGGAAGAAGGAGATTTCAAGTCTCCATGCAACCATCTACTGGAAGCTGCGTGGAAAATCAAGATACAAGCCTTGTTCGTCCAAGAATCGATCATCTTCCTTCAAGAACGTTCTTCATCTTGCAGAAAAGCTTAAGCCTATTCGATGAAACAAAAAGGGGGAGCTCTATCCACTGAAAAATCCATTTGCCTTTGTTTCTCCAATTGCTCTTAGTTTTGTTCTAGATCTTGGCTATACACATCATCTCCTTGAACTTGTTTATATGTTCTTTGTTCACTCTCTTGCATGTATATATATATATATATATATATGAGCTGCGATTTTATGATACAACAATCCTAATGCTCATGTGTTCTTTCAGGTGAAGAAGAAAATAGAAGAAGAAGAAGGAGTGCAGCCACAAGGTCGAGAGGAGAGGAGTTTATGAGGCTAATCACTTTTCTGATGAATGAAGGTTTGATTGAAGCTAGCATTTGAAGGAAAAGAGGAGCGGCTAGAGGAGAGGAAGAAGATAATGTCTAAATCATGATCGTCCGTCAACGAGCCAAGGAGAATCAGATTTTGTTGAAGAAGGGGGAGCCTGACACTTAATGCATCTTTCTAGTTTTCATATATAGAGTTTGCTTGGAGGTCATATCATATATCTGTTTTCATAAACATTTGTGAAAATACTTTGTGTGGGTGTTCGGAGAAAGGGTTCTCCGAGTGTGTGTGTTGTCGTGTGTGCATCGTTTTGTGCAGAGTATATCCGCGTGTGTGGTTGGGCATAACTTGGGGTGTGTTCCCCATGTGTGGTTGAGAGTTTACTCCCGTGTGGTTATGTAGGCATTGTCCTATGTGTGTGTGGACGGAGTTGTGACTTCGTGTGAAGAATTTGTTCGGGGTATGTTCCCCAGTGGTGTGTGTGTGTGCTGCTGTGGCAGCAGGTTGAGGCAAGGCCTCGTGTGTGTGGTTTGCTGCGAAAGTAGCGTGTGTGTGTTGGGGTTCGTCCCCGTGTTGCTACATTTTGTAGCGTGTAGTGAAGTCTCACCGGTTTGGTGAGGGGTGGACGTAGGGAGCCCGTCGTGGTCCCGAACCACCTTAAAAATCCCCATGTCTTGTGGTTTGATTCTTGTGATTGTGTGTTCACTATCCTATCTGTTTGTGCAATCGTGTGAGCTCAGTGAGATTGCGTGAATCTAGTTTAAATCTGTTTAGATTAAATTACTCATTCTTGTATATTCCGTTGTGTAGTAGTTGTGTTTTTAATTGGATAAAGTTTTTAGTAGAAGGATCTATTCACCCCCCCTCTAGATCCGTATTCTTGCACTTCGGGACCCAACAATTGGTATCAGAGCGAGGCTCTGTTGTCCTTAGATCTTGCGATCTACAGAGTGATCCTAGTGCATTCTACAATCATGAATTTTTCTGAACATATCTCAATGAATTGTCTGCCAATCTTCACTGGTTCGGATTTTGATTCATGGCTAGGTAAACTATGTGTGGTGATCAATTCTACTAATCCTAGTCTTTGAAAATTGATTTATTATGGTCCACACACATTACCTCTAGATGAGACCAAGTGATCTAATCAGGATAAAATGATGCACCATGACAATGTTACTGCTTTGAGTTTATTGAAAGCTTCTGTAAGTATTAACAAGTATCCATTTGTGTCTTCTTATAGGACGGCAAAGGAGCTTATGGACCGGTTGATCAAAGCTCAAGAGAAGGAAAGGCAAAAATGTCTCATGGCCGATGATGCTGATCAACAAAGTGACAAAAATGCAGAAGAGGTAAATTCAGATTCTGAAGAATGCACTCTTGATGATCTTGTTGAAGCTTATGATGAGTTGGAAAAACAATATAAGAAAGTCAAGTCAGAAAATAGAAAATTGAAAAAGAAATCTGAAAATTTGGTCCATGAAAATAGTTCTTGTGATAAATGTTCTGAGCTTGTTAACTTCAATGAACTTTTAGAGCATGATGTTGAATGTCACAAAGAAACCATTGCTTGTTTGAGAAATGAAAATGTTACCCTCAAGAACATAATTGATCAATTGGAGAAAACTGAAAAAGATCTAAGAAACAAAATGAAATCAAACTCAATTGATCAGGATATTTGTAATGAATTGATTATGAATGATAAACTTGTAAATGAAAATGAAGAAATTAAAAAGGAAAATAATGCTATTTTAATTCAGATATCTCTACTTGAAGGCAGCATGAAGTTTCTTGAAAAAGGAAATACTTTGTTAAAATCTGAAAATGAAGAACTGAAGCATCTAAATACAACCATGTCTAAAAAATTACTTGCTTTTGAAAAAGGAAAAAGTCTGGCTATTGATGATTGTGAAAAGATGCATGTGCTAGAACAAATGATGGAGAGCTACAAAACCATCAATGCCCAATTGAATGAAAATTTTATTTCCTATGACAATGAGATCATTTCCTATGAATTGCATATTTCATCACTTGAAAAGGAAATACTTGATTTGAATGTTTCTTTGTCTAAGTTTGTGAATGGGGAAGAAAATTTGAACAAGATTTTGGGGACCAAGGTAAATTTTCAAAGAGAAGGTCTTGGGTATGAACCCATCAAAAAGAAAGTCTTTGGGCTAAAGACTCAAACATCCTTTGTGCATGCTTCATGTTCCTCAAATATGTCAAATGCTTCTTGTGTTGAGAAATCAAATCCCAAGGCTCAGGCTCAATCTAGGAGCAATAGGATTCATGCTCACAAAAGTCACAAAAACCATGCTCCAAACTCAACAAATGTCAATTGTCATTATTGTGGTAAGCATGGTCATTTGATGAATGATTGTTTCATTATGAAATCGGATGATTTGAAAGCATGCAAAAATGAACTTGTTTCTAAAAGAAAAAGGGTTGGTTGTTTTAAATGTGGAAAGTTAGGACACCGTGTGTCACAGTGTTGGCAAGCAAATGAAAGAAAGAATTTCAAAGTCAAAAATAATTATACTTTCGCCAACCCACAGAAATTTCATGCTCATCCTGTTGTGAAGAAGAGAAATTTCCATGCTTATAATGATAAGATTCATGCTAAATCACAGAAATTTGATTATCATGTTTAAAAGAATTCTGTGAAGTCTCTTGGTTGTTGTCATTATTGTGGTGAGTTTGGGCATACCATGTATGATTGCTCCTTAATACATTTTGATGATATACATGCCTAAAAACTGTGGAAGGCACCCTCTAGAGGTGCAACTAACCATCCGGGACCCAAGAAGGTTTGGTACCCAAAACTATCAAATGAGAACTTTGTTGTAGGATTACCTTGAGGCCAAGAGGAAGGCTTTAAGTCGACTTGGCCAGTTCGGGTGTGATGCCTTGGTAAACATAGGTTTGTCCTTGAATTGATACTAATTTGATTGTAGAGACAGTCTTATGTGTTTCATGTGCCTTATATGCATAGACTTGACTCTTTACACATGTTGGACTAAACCTGAAATTTCTGAAATTAATTTTGAACTCATGACAGCTTGAGTGAATCACTTGTATTGATAGTTGTAATTCATCATACATACTTGCAGCTCATAGGAGATTGTCTTGTGGAAGAAAAATACTGAAATTGGGCTTCTCACTTGTATTGAATTGAGATTGATATGAAATTGAGTTTCTGATATTGCAGGTTGAGAGAGAGAGAGTCTTATGTGATGAAAAGTCTTGAAGTTAGTTTCTTCAATATGCATTGACTTAATATTGACATGAATTGAGCTCTTTACAGTGCAGGTTTGATTATGACCATCAACCCTTGAAATCATGGTAAGAATTCAAACGCTTGAATGTATCACCATGTGCCTAGATTGAGTTTAATTCATGTTTGGCATTTCTGGGCTCAGATTAACTGTCTTAGGCAGTTTTGTTTGTTCCTCAGTTGGTGTCGAAATGCCCATCTTGAGGACCGATTGGTTTGAACTTTTACCCCATTACCCTTAGGGTCTCCCTTCTTATCCTAGAGGGGTTTTGAAAGGGTTTGGCATGGGGTTCTTGATCTTATCATATCTTTATCTGCTGCCCTATATGAAATGCGAATTTGGAGTCTCAATGGAACTCCTTTGGCTAATATCGATATATTTCTTGCAGGAGAGAAAGAAAGGAGCTCAAGAGGACTTCAATGTCAGATTTGATCTACTTCCATTTCTTCTGGCTAATATCATTCTATTTCTTACAGGAGAGAAAGAAAGGAGCTTATTGATGCAGAAGACAACAAGGGGAATAAAGTAAAGAATCTGAAAATGTCAATAAAGGTAACTCAAGACAAAGGTGAGAAAATAAAGTGTTTGTTTGAAGCTCTTTGGTCTTGATGTTAATGCCATATCTTGACAGATAGTGATTTTGAAGTTTTGAATACCCTTTGGTTGCTTTTGACAATGTGGATGATGAATGGTTGGCTGAATGGTATTGAAACATCTGAGTAGTATATATGAGAGTGCAGCCATTGAATGCTTTTTGATAAACCCCCGATGTCAAATGAGAATACATTTGTTTCTGATCATCATTTCAATGATCACATGGTATATAAAATGGTGACATGTGGAAGGGCAGGTCAAGCTTGTCTGAAAGCTATCACCATGCGTGAGAATGTGTCTCCGCCGGGTACCATGAATCATCTCTGCATATGGCATCAAACTTAAATGAATTTTCTGAAATCATGCATTGATTATGGGAGAGTCTTGCAAGCTGAAAATTTTGAGATTGATGTTTTCCATTCTCTCAGCATGATGATATTGTTCTGTGGCTGAACATTTTGAGGACTGAAGTTGATCAATGTTTCATGGTCTTTACCAATGTGCCACTCATCTTTTTGGATAAAAGCACAACTGTTTTCAAGAAAAGTTCACATGTGATAATTTTGATGCTTTGCATGAATTTTCTGAATTCCTTTTTCAAAATAAAATTGTGTCCTCACATTTTAATAATTGGTAATGCATGTCATGCATCAGTTGCATTAGGTGCATATAGAGTGTCATGTGAAATCTGAAATCTTGCATCACATTACATATTTACATATCATTATCTTCACATCATCGACATAATACTTTTGGAAGATGAAGCTCATCATGTGTCTTGTTGCATAGTTGAAATTTTCAACATACATATAGTGCATATTTTGAAATGCATCAATTTGAACATTCCATGTTACATAAATGCCAAAAATGAATTCTTCCAACAAAGCTCTCATATCTTTAGGGCTAACAATTCAAGAACTGAAATTGCATATCTTTTCATTTTGCATTACAGATGCATATCTCCATTGTATGCTTGCATGTTATTATATGCTATTCAACCCCTTCCTTTGAAACTTCTAAGATCAAACACTCCATTGTTAACTAATGTTGCATCTGAGTCTTAACAAGTGTGCTTCATGTCAAACTCTCAGAGGGAGCATTTCATGCTTATTGCATTTACATAGGGGGAGCTACACTATCCTGTTCTAAGTTAAATTTTCTCCATACATGTTAAATCAAATTCGTACACTTCATGCACTTTAATGTGAAATTGAGTGTTATTCATAAGGATATAGGAATTTCATTTCAACACTCTAAAGTAATTCAACTTGCTACATGGATGATAAGAGACAGTTGAGGAAAAAGCTGCCTACCTTCACATATAAAAAATGGTTGAAATGAAAGGCAGAGCAATGCTAAATCTCACTGAGTAAACTGGGCACATGTCACCTGAGACGTGATGTGGTTCATTTCTGAAAAGTGTTGACTAAAGTATCTCTGTTCAAATGAGGTGACAAGGTTCAATATTCTGAGTAACCGGGGATTCTGGCATGAGCTCCATGTGTCTCCTCGCGTAAAAAGGAATTATTTGAACCTGATCCTTCTTAGAAAAATTCAGATTGTCAGTATGAAAATTACTGATGATAATTTGATGAGGAAGAGCGAAGCCTCCAATACGCTGTTCTCTATATTAAAATGTAGTTTGTGAACTTACTATCGTGTTTACTTGAAAATCCGGTTATCCGTATGGCTAAGATTCATACTCATGTTACTCACTTACACATGGTAATTTGATTTGATATGTATTTTGAAAATTTGATTAATTGCTTGACCTGCTGTACGTCTTCTCCTATTTATCTGCACAATCCTCTAGGTGTAATCATGAGCATTCTGAACTTAATGACTCACTTGCACTTTTCCTACACCTATCCCCTTACTGTAAATCAATTGGTATCACTTCTTGTGAAGGAGTTATGTTGCATGTATCTATAGATATCTGCTTGATTACATTGTATGCATTTCATCTCTCATCATTTTCATACATCATGTTTCATGCATTTCACAAGAAAATAAAAAATCAAAAATTTGAAAATCAAGTCAATCATCTAATGTGTCCATGTCAAAGGGAGAGCTTTGCATGTGATCTTATCTGCTTAAGTCATCAGGACTCGTATGAGTCAATACCTTGTGGGTGTTTGAGTGCTTGTTTGCTTGCTCATTATTGTCATGCCATACACCATTTCCAATTGCTACAACTTGTGAGCATTTGCATATCGTTTTGTCATCTTGCATACTACATGACCATATTGTCCACATGTGCATTTCCAATTTCAACAATTGATTTCTAACATAGGTTCTTGCCATTCTGGATTCCCCGTCCTGCTCCCCATTTTTGATTATGTCAAAGGGGGAGAGAGCATTATAGCATAATATTTTATCATCATCAAAATAGGGGAGATTGTTGTGAATGTGATTTTGATTATTACAAAATACCTTTGTTGCTTGGCCTTGTGTGGATGCCCTTGTTGCTTGGCCTTGTGTGGAAATGGTTGTGGAAATGATGTTGTGGAAATGATCACAAACTACTTTTATTGGGATATCATGTCGATGCATTTGTGACTCTATAAGGCTCATATGTGCTTTGATGCTAGCACATTGCATTGTGGAAAACATGCTTGGGTAAATGTCATATTGAGCCTCAAATCATGCATGGTAATGCTAAATGATTGATATCATGCATGGTAATGCTAAATGATTGATTGAGATGCAAATACCATTGTTAGCCCCCAAGGTAATGATGTGTGGATTGATGAGAGTTTGGATGATGATCAAATTGAATGTGACTCAATATTGTTTTATGTGGCTTGGCTCCTTTCTCTTTGAATTTCAAATCTATACTATCATGCTATGGTGAATGATATTTGGAATTTCATGACTATGTGTATGAATGACTCAACCAATCAACAAGAAATGTGAACTCAGATAAAACAATGAGGTAAGTGTTGCTCTGAACTGAATTTGGAACTCATATGAGGATCTTAAGATGAAAATGTTATCAAAGCATTTATGTGTCTCATGCAAGTGCTTTCATGTTCATACTTCATGTCATTTGGGTCTCGACCTCAAAACGAGCTTCATATGTTAATGCATGACCCATATATTTTGATCTTGATCTAACATCTTACTTTATCATGTTTTTTAGGATGAAAAATCATGGTGGATCTTCATGGGATTATGATAATATTTAATCAATTGTTTCCCATTGATTTGATGGTGTTTTAGTGGTTTTTCAGGCCCAAACAAGAATGGGTCGACCCATGGGGTCGACCCTCTCAGGTTCTGTTCAAAACAGAACCATTTTTGTGAAAGTTGCCTGGAAGGGTCGACCCTTGGGGTTGACCCCTGTAACCCAGAACCAAAGTGTTGGTTCTGTTTGGGTTCTGGAAACCCGAGGGTCGACCCCTGGGGTCGACCCCTGTAAAATAGAACACAAAATCAGTTCTGTTTGGCTTCTGTGTGCCCGAGGGTCGACCCCAAGGGTCGACCCCTTCAGTTCCGACCTCCAGCCGCCATTTTTGACCATCGTTTTCTTGCTCCAAAAGTCTTCCAATCCGAGTCCAACTTCCACAAATCACTACATAACTTGTGGATCTTGTCCAAGGGCTGTCTCTTGACCATCCCAAACACTTATATAGTTCTCTTTGGGTCACAAACCCTAAGGAGAGAGGTGAGATCCGATTTTTGGGTGTGTTTGCTAACCCTAGTGAGTGCAGGTCGCAGGTAGCAGCTCCATGGCTTCTTACACGTTGTTCTAAGGTTGTATGTAAAGGGAAGAAGGAGATTTCAAGTCTCCATGTAACCATCTACTGGAAGCTGCGTGGAAGATCAAGATACAAGCCTTTTTCGTCCAAGAATCGATCATCTTCCTTCAAGAACGTTCTTCATCCTGCAGAAAAGCTTAAGCCTATTCGATGAAACAAAAAGGGGGAGCTCTATCCACTGAAAAATCCATTTGCCTTTGTTTCTCCAGTTGCTCTTAGTTTTATTCTAGATCTTGGCTATAAACATCATCTCCTTGAACTTGTTTATATGTTCTTTGTTCACTCTCTTGCATGTATATATATATATGAGCTGCGATTTTATGATACAACAATCCTAATGCTCATGTGTTCTTTCAGGTGAAGAAGAAAATAGAAGAAGAAGAAGAAGGAGTGCAGCCACAAGGTCGAGAGGAGAGGAGTTTATGAGGCTAATCACTTTTCTGATGAATGAAGGTTTGATTGAAGCTAGCATTTGAAGGAAAAGAGGAGCGTATAGAGGAGAGGAAGAAGATAATGTCTAAATCATGATCATCCGTCAACGAGCCAAGGAGAATCAGATTTTGTTGAAGAAGGGGGAGCCTGACACTTAATGCATCTTTCTAGTTTTCATATATAGAGTTTGCTTGGAGGTCATATCATATATCTGTTTTCATAAACATTTGTGAGAATACTTTGTGTGGGTGTTCGGAGAAAGGGTTCTCCAAGTGTGTGTGTTGTCGTGTGTGCATCGTTTTGTGCGGAGTATATCCGCGTGTGTGGTTGGGCATAACTTGGGGTGTGTTCCCCGTGTGTGGTTGGGAGTTTACTCCCGTGTGGTAGTGTAGGCATTTTCCTATGTGTGTGTGGACGGAGTTGTGACTTCGTGTGAGGAATTTGTTCGGGGTGTGTTCCCCAGTGGGTGTGTGTGTGTGTGTGTGTGTGTGTGTGTGTGTGTGTGCTGCTGTGGCAGCAGGTTGAGGCAAGGCCTCGTGTGTGTGGTTTGCTGCGAAAGCAACGTGTGTGTGTTGGGTTTCGTCCCCGTGTTGCTACATTTTGTAGCGTGTAGTGAAGCCTCACCGGTTTGGTGAGGGGTGGACGTAGGGAGCTCGTCGTGGTCACGACCCACCTTAAAAATCCCCGTGTCTTGTGGTTTGATTCTTGTGATTGTGTGTTCACTATCCTATCTGTTTGTGCAATCGTGTGAGCTCAATGAGATTGAGTGAATCTAGTTTAAATCTGTTTAGATTAAATTACTCAATCTTGTATATTCCGCTGTGTAGTAGTTGTGTTTTTAATTGGACAAAGTTTTTAGTAGAAGGATTTATTCACCCCCGCCTCTAGATCCGCATTCTTGCACTTCGGGACCCAACTGTCACGCCCCGAGCGCGGAAGATACTCGGATATGCGCGACGAGTTTATATCAATCATGTCAATCAGAGTAGTAGTGTATTCGACACCAAAACAGAGATGCGCAAAATAGAAAGATAACCCAATCCTTTATTTCATAATGGATAGACTATTACAAATCCAATACTCTATTCAATTAAAAAGGAAAAGTACATAATTGACTCAAGAAAATAGGAAAAAGACTAGATGACACTTGGAAAAGCTCTAGCTCTTTCACTCTTGACCATTCCCATCCGATTGACTTCTCTCGTCGTCGAAATTACCTGAAAAGTAGGGAACACACGGAGTGAGCGAACGCTCAGTAGGAAATTATATCTCAAGCGCTAGCAAGGGGTTTAAATAATTACATCTTTCATGTATGTACTGTAGCTATGCATGCTCGGATAAAACGAAAAGTTAGAGAGAGAATTTATCAATAAGACAGCAAGATGAACTAGTCATGAGCTTTCAAGAAAAGATAACAAGATATTCAAGCAAGTACTCTTTAGCAAGTCATGTCAAGAACTTTGGCTATCATGTATCAAGCAAGCAAGTAATTACCCTTTTTCGGGTCACGCAAGTCATGTCAAGTCAAGTACGAGTCAAGTACAAGATTTGTGTGGAATGTCCAATCAAGCTAGTCATGCACTCAGTATAATGCCAGATACCTTATCATTCAACTCCCATGGGCACAAGTACTTTCGGGTGCTTCTCCCAGGACCAGATCGGGCCCTATATGCGCAGGCATTTATCATGTATATTTGACATCCACTCTTGTATATATATATAGCTTGTAGACACGTAGGATAACTTTGAGAGAATGGGGTCCAAAAATACGACATTGGACATAGATAGGCGATAACAACGGTACAATCACGATGAACGATGAAACTAGGTGGAATTAGGTTCCCTTAACTCGGGTACCATGACAAACAAGTATGGGCATTCTTTATATAGAATTGAGGTCCACATGAACAGTACATCAAAGGTAAGATACCCTCATTCTTATTATAGAATTGAGGTCCACAAGAACATCAACAAATGGCATGATATCATCATCCCATTAAGAATTCTCATGATATACTCTTTGCATATCATAAGGGCCAGTATACCATGTTCCTTTTAGAGTGACATGGCATTCAATAGTGTAATGGGTTTTTAGGGTACAACCAGCTCAGTCGACCTTGAGGGAATCCAAGGCTACGAGGAGTCTTACGGAGGTCTCTATGACTAACTCGCTAGTCCAAAGGAACGGAATGTCCAATGGAGAGCTTGTATGTCAATGAGAGTTGAGGGTGATCGATAAAACATCATGAAAACGTGGGACTATACTCACGGAGTGGAGATATAGTGCCGATATACATATATATAGATATAATGAAAACCTCGGTTAAGAGAAATAGGAAAATAACGACTTAAGCAAAGTCACTGCTCAAGAAATTAACGCCTTGGATAAGGGCGTTTATATATTTTTCCTATTTGTAAGAATTTCAATATTTCATTATTTCATCAAAAACACGCCCTGTATAGGGGCGTTTTCCTTAAATTTGACGCCTACTTTATCAGGCGTCCTTTTTATTTACAATATTTTACAGGATATACAATTTCAGGAGTTTATCAAAAACGCGCCCTGGGAAGGGGCGTTGCATTTAAATTCACTCCCTGGAAAGGGGCGTGGGTTCAATAAGAAATGACCTGAGTCAGGTCGTGAGTTCACAGTTTCCAGGAATTTTTATAGATTTCAGGATAATAAAATTTCAGGAGACAAGATATATAATCACGACAAGAAAAATAGCAGGAATTTACAGGTGAGCTCATGCATTACATTAGTTGCAGTATTTGATCGATATTTAATTTTTAAACATGGGTATTTATTATCTACAGAAAATTGCATGAAATTGACGCCTACTGAGCAGGGCGTCAAATATGTAATTAACGACCTTGGGCAGGTCGTTTCTTTTAAAGTAGCGCCCTTGTCATGGGCGTTTCTTTCAAAATATTACAGAAAATGCTTCAAATCCATAATAAACCATGTATATGCATGCCATGCTAGTATATATCTTGAATTACTTCGTTTGGGCTACAGTGCTTTGAGAAAACCTACCTTATGAGAATTTTCTGATGGAGAAACGTGAAGGACTTGATGAGAATCCCTAGACTCTGAAACTTCTAATAGTAGCAAACAGCAACAGGCAGAGCTTTATGTTAACGGAAGAGGGATTTATTCTGATGAAGAACTTTTGTTCTTCACAACGTGAATCCTCTTAACCTGTAAGTAGAGAAGAAGACGAAGAACCTGTTAATGTTCTTCATACCATCGTAAACAGAAAAGAAGAAGAAATAACCTTGGTTCTTCACCTACCGTAGAATAGTCCGAACGCCAAATAGCGTTCTTGGTTCGAGCAGTAGGTTATTTATAGGATTTCTAGAATCCTAATAGAGTTAGTGTTTGATTGGAAGTAATACTTCCAAGATAGAGTTATTACTACATTCGAACGCTTTCTCATAGTTATCAACTTACCCTGGATAGACTCCCGGGTCGAACGAAACTCAAACTGAATTAGCGACTTAGGTCAGGGCGTCGAATTTAAATTGACGCCTTGTCAAGCGTCGTTTCTTGTTGAAACGCGTCCATGCAAGGGACGTTACGCTATCTTGCCCTTTTTATTTATTTTGGTCGTTTGAAATTTGACGCCTTGACGTGTGGGCGTCCTTTCTCAAAACACGCCTTAGGTAAGGGCATTTTATTTTAAAGTAGCGCCTATATTTGAGGCGTTATTTTCATCAGGGTTTAATTATTTTTATTCCAAGATCTTTTAATCTATTTTGATTTACTTATTCCTTTTTATTTTATCAGGGTTGCTACACCCTCCCCCACTTAAAAAGAATTTGGTCCCCAAATTCCATAGTATATATAGATAAGTGGAGAGCGTAGAGTATATACCTTTTAAAATAACTCTGGAAATTGTTTCTTCATAGATTCCTCGGTCTCCCATGTAGCTTCATGTTCTGAATTCTTATGCCATTGTACTTTTAGCATGGGAATAACTTTATTCCTTAGAGCACGTATTTCACGATCTAAGATCTTCATAGGCTTCTGTTCATACGTGAGATCCTTCTGGATTATTAGGTCTCCATGTTCAATAATGTGTGATGGATCGTGCACATACTTCTTCAACATGGATATGTGGAACACATTATGTACCTCAGACAGTTGAGGAGGCGATGCGATGCGATAAGCAACCTCGCCAACTCTTTCTAGAATTTCAAAAGGTCCGATGTATCTTGGTGTAAGCTTGCCCTTAACACCAAATCTCCATATGCCACGTCCAGGTGATATCTTGAGAAATACATGATCTCCGATTTGGAATTCAAGTTCTCTCCTTCTTGTGTTGGCATAAGCCTTTTGCCTTGTCTGAGCTACTTGCAATCTTTCCCTGATTACTCGTATCTTCTCAGTTGTATCCCTTACCATGTCTGGACCTAACAGTTGTTTCTCTCCAACTTCATTCCAGCACAAGGGTGATCGGCAACTCCTTCCGTATAAAGCTTCGAAAGGTGCCATTTGTATACTAGCTTGGTAGCTATTATTGTATGCAAATTCGACCAGAGGCAAGTGATCATGCCAGTTTCCATCAAAATCAGTAATGCATGCTCTAAGTATATCTTCAACTACTTGATTTGTTCTCTCGGTCTGACCATCCGTTTGAGGATGAAAGGCTGTACTAAAATTAAGTCTCGTCCCCAACGAATGTTGTAGTCCTTTCCAAAAATGAGAAGTAAAACGGGGATCTCTGTCAGACACGATTGAAACAGGAATACCATGTAATCTGACTATTTCCTTGATGTATAGTGCAGCTAAGACATCAACTGACCATCGACTCTTGATTGGCAAGAAATGCGCGGATTTGGTCAATCGGTCAATGATAACCCATATTCCATCATGTCCTCTTTTTGATTTAGATAAACCCATGATGAAATCCATATCAATGTCCTCCCACTTCCATTTAGGGATATCTAGAGGATGTAGCTTTCCAGCAGGCTTTTGGTGTTCCGCCTTGACTTGTTGGCATGTGAGACAGCGTGATACATAGTCCGCTATTTCTCTTTTCATGTTGGGCCACCAAAAATTTCTTTTCACATCTTGGTACATCTTGGTAGATCCAGGATGGATCGTATACCTTGATCTGTGAGCTTCATCTAAGATCTTATTTTTCAATTCTGGGCAGTCCGGTATACCAGTTCTATTCTTGAACATTAATCTTCCATCAGAAGCTAGTTGGAAGTCCGATTGTCCTTTTAATCTGCCCTTGATTTCTACTAATGTAGGATCATCATCCTGAAGTGCTTGTATCTCAGATAATAAATCTGACTGTATGCTTACATGAGATAATGTGACACATCTAGGGTCCGTGTCCATGCTTATATTGAGTTCAGAGAATTGTTCTAGCAATTTCCATTCTTGAATTAGACAATTGGCTAACAGTGCTCTCGGCTTTCGACTAAGGGCATCTGCTACATGATTACCCTTTCCGGGGTGATATTGTATATTGAAGTCGAAGTCCTTGAGATATTCCAGCCATCGTCTTTGCCTCATATTTAGTTCTTCTGTGAGAAAAGATATTTGAGACTCTTGTGATCGGAGTATACATTAAACTATACTCCATAAAGATAATGTCTCCATATTTTTAGTGCAAATACTACCGCGGCCAATTCTAAGTCATGGACGGGGTAGTTCTCTTCATGCTTCTTTAATTGACGAGAAGAGTAGGCTATAACCTTCCCTTGTTGCATTAGAACACACCCGAGGCCAATGCCAGAAGCATCAGTGTATACCTCGAACTTTTCTCCTTCAATTGGCAATGCTAAGATAGGAGCTGTAGTAAGATGATCCTTGAGAGTTTGGAAGCTTCTCTCACATTCCTCATCCCATTCATAACGGATCTCCTTGCGAGTTAACCTTGTAAGTGGCACGGCGATTTTTGAGAAATCCTTGATGAATCGCCTGTAATAGCCGGCAAGACCTAAGAAACTTCGGATCTCGCTAGCATTGGTCGGTCTTTCCCAGTTCCTTACAGCTTCAACCTTTGATGGGTCTACAGACAAGCCATCCTTTGATATAACATGTCCGAGAAAAGTCACTTCTTCAAGCCAGAATTCACACTTGCTAAGTTTTGCATATAATTGGTTTGTCCTCAATATTTGTAATGCAATCCTCAAATGTTCCTCATGCTCTTCCTTGGTCTTGGAATAAATCAATATATCATCAATAAAAATTACCACGAATTGATCCAAATAAGGCCTGTATATGCTATTCATTAACTGCATAAAGGCAGCAGGGGCATTTGTTAGTCCGAAAGGCATAACAACGAATTCATAATGGCCATACCTGCTTCTGAATGCGGTCTTATGAATGTCATCATCTTTGATCCTTAACTGATGATATCCCGACCTGAGATCAATTTTGGAGAAATACTTGGATCCGGATATTTGATCAAATAATTCATCGATTCTCGGCAGTGGATACTTATTCTTGATAGTGAGATGATTCAACTGTCGATAGTCGATGCATAGCCTCAGGGATCCATCTTTCTTCTTTACAAATAACACAGGTGCTCCCCACGGGGAAGTACTTGGTCTAATGAATCCTTTCTTAATGAGTTCCATCAATTGCTCCTTTAACTCATTGAGTTCAGCAGGTGACATCCTATAAGGTGCCTTTGACACTGGACCCGCACCAGGGACTAAGTCAATGGTGAAGGCCACTTCTCTTTGCGGGGGTAATCCCGGCAAATCTTTCGGAAACACGTCCGAAAATTCTTGCACTACTGGAATGTCTTCTAGCTTAGTCTCCTTAGCTTCTTTAACCGTGACAAATGCAAGGAAAGATACACATCCTTTCCTGATGAGCTTGCTAGCTCGGAGAGCTGAAATAAGAGGGGATTTGATCCGACTCTTGGGGCTAGTAAATATTAGCTCCAGAAATTCCTTGAAAGTAACCTTGCTATTGCGGCAATCAACCGTTGCCTGGTATTTGGATAACCAATCTGCCCCTAGTATAACATCATACTCTTTCAGATCTAAACATATGAGATCAATAGGGAGATTTTGACCATGAATCAATACCTCGTAGTTTTGGTAATGATGTGTAATATCAGTCTCATCATCCAGAGGAGTAGACAAAACTAACTTTATCCATTCCGGTTCTAGGGGTAATGGGTCAGCAAACTTCTTAGAAACAATAGAATGCGATGCACCAGTATCAATTAAGACATATGCATTCCTGGAACAAACTTTCAATGTACCTTCCACTAAGCCACCTCCTTCTACTTGCTCGGTCTACTTGATTGCATGAAGACGAGCATTCTTGGTTACTGGGCGCTTTCCGTCAACGGCTTGATTGTTAAGTAATGGGCAATCGGGAATCCGATGCTCACGACTCCCACAACGGAGACATGCTCCTAGTTTCCTCCAGCATTCCTCTGCTCTATGACCCGCTTTATCACAATGTTTGCACACTGTATTTGGAGAGGTAGTGGTGATAGAGAAGGGCTTGGTCTTCTTGAACTTTTGGTCTTGTGAGGATGCTCCTCCATTGCTAGGCCTTTTCTTGAAGTTGGGTTTAAAGGAACCCGAACCTGTAACTTGTTCCTTCTTATCCTTACCACGAATCCTATCAGACAGTTCCGTGGCATCTTCTAATAGTTGAGCTCGGCGTACTATCTCTGAGTAGACTTGAATGTCCATCGGCGCCAGTTGAGTAATAGCTTGGGGCCTGAGCCCATTAAGAAACCTCCTAGCTTTCATTTTCTCGGTGCTAACTAGATGCTTAGCGTATCGAGACAATCTAGAGAATTGGGCCTCATACTCGGCCACTGACAAAGATCGTTGCTTTAATGCAGCAAATTCTGCAGCCTTCTTTTCCTGAACTCGGTCCGAGAAATATTTCACGTTGAAGTGTTCAACGAATTCTTCCCACGAAACCTGATCTTGATTTATAGTAGCCTCTATTGATTCCCACCAGCATCTAGCATCCCTTTCTAACTGAAAAGTAGCTAATAAAACTTTATCCTGATCTGTGCATTGCATAACACGGAATATACGTTCTATCTCCCTAATCTAGTGTTCAGTGTCATCTGGATCAGTAGAACCCGTGAACTTGGGTGGGTTCATATTCTTGAAAGTCTGGTGGAGACTTCCTGCTCGTTGTCCACCTCCTTGTGCTACTTGTTGCAGCACTTGAGTCATGCCTTGAAGGGTACGCTGCATGTTGCGCCATTGAGCACGTTCGGCAGCCATTATCCTACAATTACAATAACTAGGTTAATATGTGATTGTATTTAAAGACTCATATACTATGTTAACTTTAACCCTTGGTTCTACCCAATCTCACTGGTTAAAGGTTTGAACATATCCTTGGACTTGGGTTTTCCTAGGAATTGAATACCCTAGGCTCTGATACCATAAAAACTGTCACGCCCCGAGCACGGAAGATACTCGGATATGCGCGACGAGTTTATATCAATCATGTCAATCAGAGTAGTAGTGTATTCGACACCAAAACAGAGATGCGCAAAATAGAAAGATAACCCAATCCTTTATTTCATAATGGATAGACTATTACAAATCCAATACTCTATTCAATTAAAAAGGAAAAGTACATAATTGACTCAAGAAAATAGGAAAAAGACTAGATGACACTTGGAAAAGCTCTAGCTCTTTCACTCTTGACCATTTCCATCCGATTGACTTCCCTCGTCGTCGGAATTACCTGAAAAGTAGGGAACACACGGAGTGAGCGAACGCTCAGTAGGAAATTATATCTCAAGCGCTAGCAAGGGGTTTAAATAATTACATCTTTCATGTATGTACTGTAGCTATGCATGCTCGGATAAAACAAAAAGTTAGAGAGAGAATTTATCAATAAGACAGCAAGATGAACTAGTCATGAGCTTTCAAGAAAAGATAACAAGATATTCAAGCAAGTACTCTTTAGCAAGTCATGTCAAGAACTTTGGCTATCATGTATCAAGCAAGCAAGTAATTACCCTTTTTCGGGTCACGCAAGTCATGTCAAGTCAAGTACGAGTCAAGTACAAGATTTGTGTGGAATGTCCAATCAAGCTAGTCATGCACTCGGTATAATGCCAGATACCTTATCATTCAATTCCCATGGGCACAAGTACTTTCGGGTGCTCCTCCCAGGACCAGATCGGGCCCTATATGCGCAGGCATTTATCATGTATATTTGACATCCACTCTTGTATATATATATAGCCAATAGGGAATTTCAACAATTTAAGCTTGTAGACATGTAGGGTAACTTTGAGAGAATGGGGTCCAAAAATACGACATTGGACATAGATAGGCGATAACAACGGTACAATCACGATGAACGATGAAACTAGGTGGAATTAGGTTCCCTTAACTCGGGTACCATGACAAACAAGTATGGACATTCTTTATATAGAATTGAGGTCCACATGAACAGTACATCAAAGGCAAGATACCCTCATTCTTATTATAGAATTGAGGTCCACAAGAACATCAACAAATGGCATGATATTATCATCCCATTAAGAATTCTCATGATATACTCTTTGCATATCATAAGGGCCGGTATACCATGTTCCTTTTAGAGTGACATGGCATTCAATAGTGTAATGGGTTTTTAGGGTACAACCAGCTCAGTCGACCTTGAGGGAATCCAAGGCTACGAGGAGTCTTACGGAGGTCTCTATGACTAACTCGCTAGTCCAAAGGAACGGAATGTCCAATGGAGAGCTTGTATGTCAATGAGAGTTGAGGGTGATCGATAAAACATCATGAAAACGTGGGACTATACTCACGGAGTGGAGATATAGTGCCGATATACATATATATAGATATAATGAAAACCTCGGTTAAGAGAAACAGGAAAATAACGACTTAAGCAAAGTCACTGCTCAAGAAATTAACGCCTTGGATAAGGGCGTTTATATATTTTTCCTATTTGCAGGAATTTCAATATTTCATTATTTCATCAAAAACACGCCCTGTATAGGGGCGTTTTCCTTAAATTTGACGCCTACTTTATCAGGCGTCCTTTTTATTTACAATATTTTACAGGATATACAATTTCAGGAGTTTATCAAAAACGCGCCCTGGGAAGGGGCGTTGCATTTAAATTCACGCCCTGGAAAGGGGCGTGGGTTCAATAAGAAATGACCTGAGTCAGGTCGTGAGTTCACAGTTTCCAGGAATTTTTATAGATTTCAGGATAATAAAATTTCAGGAGACAAGATATATAATCACGACAAGAAAAATAGCAGGAATTTACAGGTGAGCTCATGCATTACATTAGTTGCAGTATTTGATCGATATTTAATTTTTAAACATGGGTATTTATTATCTACAGAAAATTGCATGAAATTGATGCCTACTGAGCAGGGCGTCAAATATGTAATTAACGACCTTGGGCAGGTCGTTTCTTTTAAAGTAGCGCCCTTGTCATGGGCGTTTCTTTCAAAATATTACAGAAAACGCTTCAAATCCATAATAAACCATGTATATGCATGCCATGCTAGTATATATCTTGAATTACTTCGTTTGGGCTACAGTGCTTTGAGAAAACCTACCTTATGAGAATTTTCTGATGGAGAAACGTGAAGGACTTGATGAGAATCCCTAGACTCTGAAACTTCTAATAGTAGCAAACAGCAACAGGCAGAGCTTTATGTTAACGGAAGAGGGATTTATTCTGATGAAGAACTTTTGTTCTTCAGAACGTGAATCCTCTTAACCTGTAAGTAGAGAAGAAGACGAAGAACCTGTTAATGTTCTTCATACCATCGTAAACAGAAAAGAAGAAGAAATAACCTTGGTTCTTCACCTACCGTAGAATAGTCCGAACGCCAAATAGCGTTCTTGGTTCGAGCAGTAGGTTATTTATAGGATTTCTAGAATCCTAATAGAGTTAGTGTTTGATTGGAAGTAATACTTCCAAGATAGAGTTATTACTACATTCGAACTCTTTCTCATAGTTATCAACTTACCCTGGATAGACTCCCGGGTCGAACGAAACTCAAACTGAATTAGCGACTTAGGTCAGGGCATCGAATTTAAATTGACGCCTTGTCAAGCGTCGTTTCTTGTTGAAACGCGTCCATGCAAAGGACGTTACGCTATCTTGCCCTTTTTATTTATTTTGGTCGTTTGAAATTTGACGCCTTGACGTGTGGGCGTCCTTTCTCAAAACACGCCTTAGGTAAGGGCGTTTTATTTTAAAGTAGCGCCTATATTTGAGGCGTTATTTTCATCAGGGTTTAATTATTTTTATTCCAAGATCTTTTAATCTATTTTGATTTACTTACTCCTTTTTATTTTATCAGGGTTGCTACACCAACACTCTCATCTCCCAAGAGAGAATTCCCCCACTCCCCAAGCCCCCCCTTTACCTTCCCCACACACCTCTTCCCATCCCCAAGACCAAAAATTAATCCCACCCTTAAACCCATTTTCAAATACCCTTTCCCCCTCTCCCTTCCAACCAAATTCGCAGCTCTCCCTCCCTCCACCTGCTAGACCTCCTTCCAGCCCCCATTCTGCCACTCCCACACCTTGGAACACCCCCTCCCAGACCCCCTCACAGCCAGGGGTTGTCCCCACACACATCCACCTCATTTCTCCTCCCATCTACCCCCATTTCCCATCACCTATCACCACTCTGCACAGGCCAGTTCACAGGCAGCAGTTGAGGCCCGAGTTGCAGAGCCTGCGTCGTCTTCATCGCCCATCTTCTGAGGGTGTATCATACATTCCTGGAATCATCGTTGAGTCTGCTTCGCAACAGAGGTGGTCCCGCCAGCATCCAAGCTCGGAGCTACTCGGAAGAGTTGTTCTCACCAGGTTGTGCAATTTGTCTCAGGTAGATAGCCAGAGGCAACTTGCAGAGACTCCCTCGACCAGCTTGGTGAAGTTCTGGGCGCCATCTCCGGAGGGAAGGAACGTCGTCCAGTCCTCTTTCAGTACCAGGAAGGAGGGGGCCATTCGCCCTCCCGAGCACCCGGTTCCAATTATTCTCGTTGTAGTGCGCAGACTGCTCCCTGCTGTTCCAAGTTGGACTGCCCCCCATTCTTCTGATCAGAGCTCTCTCCTCCGACCTCCTTTTGGGGTCCCGTTAGTTCCTGCTCGACGCCACTTCGACCACGGTCGCGTCAATGCCAATTTAGTCTCCATCGGAGTTCGGTAGAGTTCGTAGCCACTTCTACAACAGACCTTAGAGGTTCTGCACCGGACAGAGCCAGAACAGATCAGTCCTGTTCCAGACTCTGCCCCGGCCAGCAACATCATTAGGAAATTCACCAAAAATTTGGGCGTCATCCTGGGTGAATTAAGAAAGTTTCGGCACCAGTATTGACTACTTTTGAGCTCGGCTGAGTCCGTGGCGGCATCAACTCTGACATCCTGTCCTCTTGTCCCTGGCCGGACAGAATCTGAACAATTTGCCGAATCGGAACTACAGCGGCCCCACCGGACCTCCGGACGACCCGGAAATCCTACTGTGACCTACTACATTGTCCCTGGACGAGTCAACATCAGCCCCGCCCTTTCCAGTATCCGGAGGCGTCCGTGGCGATCCCGACTTCTGCTTGCTGTCCCTACAGAACCGAACCGGCTGAAGTAGGTCCCCGACAGTTCGGCTTTCGTCATCTCATTCCCCGCTCCCTCGCCTGGCCGGCTGAAAGCCCCTCCCTGCGTGGAGGTAGTGTTTGAGTGTAAAATTAAGTTCCCCACCCCACGATCACCCTCCTGCGTAAGGCGTAGTAGTGTATTCACTTTTAATTTTCAGGTCAAAGCGACACCGATGCGGCGTGCGGGTGCGTACCCACGCCTCCCCGCTCGCCCTCATCTTCGGCCGGGATCGGTGTATTCACGCCGATCAGGTGAGCATCTGGCTGCCCCTTTACTGGTTCACATTTTGCTTACTTAGTATTGCTTCTAAGTACTGTCGGACGGAGAGTGAGAGCTCGGCCCACATTGCCCTCCACGTGAGTGACCACCGCGGGAGAGTTGTGAGAGCAACCACTTAAACCCCGCCCTTGGCGTGTCGGCCGCCCGTGAATTGGGCATCCCTGGCCCTGTGGGGTCCTCCCTAGGCTAGCCAAACCCCTGGAACACCTAGGTCCAACCTCGGACCCTCACCACTATCGCCGGTCCACCTACGGACCCGGGTGTGCACGTCACGGGTGAGTCCACTTGAGTGGGTCCTCCAACTCGGTTGTTTGCTTGCCCTTTTGGTCCATAGGTGGTGTCACATCAAGTGGTATTAGAGCAAGTTCTCAACTTGTCTCTACAAGTTGGTCCTAGGGCGCATTTGCATTCATCACCTGGTGCATCAACATTGCCCACTAGCATGGCTACTTCATATTGGTCACATCTGTCCCACTCGGCCCTCCACAAGGGTCCGATTGACACCCCTTTGGACATAGTCCTATTTGAGGACCTTATCTTTGACAAGTACCACCCTAGTGCATATCTAGAGTGGGAGGAAAATATGGACAAATACTTTAAGAGGACTCCAATGACTGAACCCATGAGAATCTACCTTGTTAAGAGTCGGCTTGTGCGCCATGCCGAGGATAGGTGGCAGCTCATTGAACGCTTAAGGAAGGTTATGAGGCAAGAGCCTATTAACACATGGGAAAACATGAAAGCTGAACTTAGGAAAGTCTACACTCTCCGACCTTCTCCCTTCTACTCGGATCACCAAAGCCCAAGGAGCACTTCAACTCCACCATCCCCACCCGACCAACCCAAGACTCCAATTTACCAATTCCCCACAATGCAATCAAAACATAATTCCACAACCTACCTTACTCAAGCCCCTTTGGCCCCCACCTCCACCTCCACCCCTCACCTTACCCCTTCTCAAAAAGGAAAAGGCCCTATGGAGATAGAAGTGAATGAGACAACCATGGGTGAGTGCGAGCCGGAATGTTATAGGTGCCACCAATTGGGGCACATCGCCAGGCAATGCCCCATTAAGAAGCATCCCTCGATGCCCATAGTGGTTGAAACCGCTCTCATCCTGGCCACCACTACCCCTATAATGTCCCCCAAAAAGGACAATCCTCCCAAGGCCAATTCTCCCAAACCCCCTCAACCCACCCATCTCCCTCTCCCTACTCCAATCCAACCCCAACCAAGGCCTCCACTACTTCCCCTACCAAACCCAACCCAAGTTCAACCTTGCTCACCATCTCGGGTGCACCATGCGCCGGCCACCACCACCCCAACCCCAAATGACCATCCTAACCCTTTAGTAGAGGAACCCATGGCCCACACACCCAACCAAGCGGAGATGGATGCCAATCCAGATCCGCCGCCCACCATAAAGAAAATCCAAGAGCCACGCATCTCACCCACCCCTCCTAGTCCAGATCCTCAAGAGCCATACACACTCACCATGAATGAGTCCATACTCCAATGGCTCAAACGATGACCCACCATTCCTAGCTCAACCCCACCTCTCTCACCCTTGGGATACCAATCCCAAATTGTGCCCATCCACTCCTATCACACCACGATCCAAACCTACTATGAGGTAGAGGGTTTTGAAGATCTCATCAAAGGCCTACAATGGCAGCTTGAGCTAACTTGCTTATTGACCCTATGGGTGGCCTGTCCCAAGAGCCTTGACCTCATCCACCCATGTGACGGGTCTACAACCTCGGTCTGCACTATTGGTTGCTACACTAGCGACCTCCTCTTCTTTCTCTCCATGGATGAAGAACCCATATCGATCCATTCCACTCCCCTCATGATCCCAAAAACCTTGGCCGACCAACCCACCACATTCACTAGCCCAATCCTTCCACTAGAGGAGGATGACTCACCACTATGTGAGGACCATGAGGACCTAGAGTTCCTCTCCCTAGGTGACCCTTACCATGACCCCTTTATCCCTTCCTATACGCACCCACCTTACTCACCACCAACCTTTTCCTACCCCAACCAACCATGTTGGACCAAGCCCACCTCTCCCAAGACCCGGACCACACCAAGGGAACCATGACCATGGGTGAAATACACCTAGGAAACAAGGAAGTGCCCCACTCCATCATACATACCTTCTTTGACCCCTTCGACCCATATAAGTGAGAGCTCAAGGACCACCCCATACCCACACACATGGCCGTCACCTCTAGGATAAGAGTGCACATATCTTGGCATATCACATCAATCGACAAGGGTCACAAGCCCAGTCATCTCATACATGTCACACACACTTTAGGCCCAATGTATGACTGGCTCACATTTGGATGTGCTGGTCCTCCCCCATTCGTCATAGGTCTTACGCATGAAAGGAGCATACATGGATGTCCAGGTCCCCCGACATTTGTCACCCCCAGGCATGATAGGTTCACCTATGGATGCCCCGGCCCTCCTAGGTCCATCAAAGTCTACATGGCTACAATGCATGATAGGTCCACTTATGGTTGCCCTAGTCCACCTTTGCATACCCCACACTTTACACCTACACCGCATCGTAGTACATGGCATGAGCATTCAAGCAAGAATCAAGCAACGAGCGGTGAAATTCATGACGAGTGGGCAAAAGCTCATGAGCGCCACTTGGAATTCCAAGTAGGCAATCTGATGATGATGGTATTGGAGTGGCTCTACTCTAGGTCCACCCCCATATCGAGGGCACGAGGACTTGGACCTTCCCAAGTTCCGAGTGGTCTTGACAGTCCGGTTTACGGGTTGGATTTACCGACGGGGTTTGGGATTCACCCCACTTTCCCCGTGGCGGATTCGGCACCCTCTAAGGGCACCGCGGTGGATCCTAGTGAGTACCTTGAGCTTACACCTATCCTTGCGAGAGACACCCTCGGAGTGCCACCACAAATCAGCCTGAGAGCCTGACGTGAGCACCCGGCGGCAATACTAGGCAAGTAAAATCTCATCGCCAGCATGAGGGTGTGTCCGAGCCGCCTTAAGAAGCTGAAGCGCTGTCCCCCGGCTACGGACGCAGGGTTGAGTTGGCAGATTGTGGCTCGCCTGGAGCTGCGTTGGTGTGCCACCTCCCCAGTGGACCCATACTCGACGGGGTCGAGTTTTCCCCACCCCGGGGGTATGATGGGGGCATCACTTATCCCTCCACATTTTGTGAAGCTTTGATGGATCGACGGTTTGCGCCATTGTGTTCTTCACATTTTTCTGAGTCTATCCATGTAATTTTTATATTTTAGTTGAGTCATAAACTATGTAATTTTCTCTTTATTTGAGTCCGGTACCTAGGTATAAGGGTCATTTACTTAAGTCTTGAGTCATGTGGTTAATTAAGTTGTCTATTTGGCCCAACTAGTGGGCTTGGCCCAGGGGCGCCCTCCCTTGGACTACTTTGGTCATTAGATGTTTAGTGAGGGTCATTTTAGTCATAGGAAAATATGAGTGCCTATAAATAGGCCACCCCACTCCCTCATATGTAATCTTTGATCAATCAAAAAAAATTGAGTGAATTAGTGTATTATTGGAGAGGATTCTCCACTTCTCTCTCTATTGGGGTGGATTCCCCTTCTCTCTGTTCTTTCTCTCTCTAAAGAGTCATGCGCCCCTTTCTCTCTCCTCCCCTGTGGACACCGAAAATTGCACATCCAAATGTCACGCTCGGCCTCGCGTCAGCAACAACGCCGAGTAAAGAAACCCCGGAGAAATCAGGCACAAAAGGCATGGGCCTCGAAGAAAATTAAATGGGCCACAATCCGTGCCCACAATGGGCTCGGAACGGGCTCAGAAATACACCCCCTGGGGACCCCAGCGGCACACCCTTGTGCCCCCCCTTCAGCGGCACACCCTTGTGCCCCCCCAGCGGCACGCCCTGGCAAGCCCTCAGCGGCACAGCCTGTTGAAGCTCCAGCGGTACACCCCCTGGGGGTGGCCTTCAGCGGTACACCCCCTGGGAGGGGGTTTCAGCGGTACGCCCTTTTGGGGCTTCACCGGCACACCCCTTTGGGTGTTCAACGGCACGGCCCTTTGGGGCTTCAGCGGCACACCCCAAAAGGGGTTCAGCGGCACGCCTAGTTGGGTCCCCAGCGGCACGGCCATCCGGGGCTCCAGTGGTACGCCCTTTTGGCACTACAGCGGCACGCGTGTTCAGCCACGCCTAGTTGGGTCCCCAGCGGCACGCCCATCCGGGGCTCCAGCGGTACGCCCTTTTGGCACTACAGCGGCACGCTTGTTAGCCGTTCAACGGCACAGCGTGAGCAACTTTCAACGGCAACAACGTGAAGCCCATGCCCTACGCACCCTTGGCGCGCAGTGGAGCCGTCTGGGGTGGCAGCTAATCGTTAGGCCACGTAGCCTACCCCACTGACACCCAGGACGGGGCAGGTCAAACCTCATGATTACAGGCTACTTCCCGCCTTCGACGGCCATGCCGGAAGGCTCCCGCGGCCCGGGGTATAAAAACCCCCTCCTCTTCGCTTCGGAAAGGAGGACGGAGAGGGGGAACAAAAGGGAGGAAGACACCAACAGAAGGCACAGAGGAGGACGCACAGAGAAGAGAGAAGAGAAGAATAGGAAGAGGCACCCCGTCGAGAGCTTCCTCCGACGACCACCACCACCGGAAAAAAAGCAAGAGTAAGAGAGAGAGAGTTCGATGTAATGGGGGGAAGAGTTAGGGGCATCTTACCTTCCTCTTGCACTTTGTTCCTCCCCCCCTCTCATCTTTTGTCTTTCGTTGTTCTTTTTCTGGGGTCCATGGCCTCGCCCTGGGCATTTCCTTTTTTCCTTTGTAATGTGTATGTAGGGCCATGCCCTCTTGATTCCCATGAATGAAAACCACCCTCTACGGGTTTCTCTTTCGTTGGTTTATGCTAGGCCTTGCAGATTTTTGACGGGCTGTCCGTTCCTCCCTCCGTCTCCCCATTCCTCCGGTGTTCTTGGGACCTCCATGTCGACATGAGCACTCTCCTACGAGCCTTAGTCTCGTAGGCCCTTCAATCCTCTCCATGGCCATCTGCCGTGTTCACTGGCTCAGGGGAGAGGGAGACCCTTACCCTCTCTCCGAATACACCGTAATCAAGTGGCCTACCACCGGCCTTGAATCTCCTCCCTCCTTCCGTGAATGGCCTGTAAAACCTCCCAGCCCATATACTTAGCCCTTTCAATCCTCCAACACACCTCTCCGAGCTTGGCCGGCACACTAGTTTTGGCCCCCAGCGGCACACCCCCAGTTGCCCTCAGCGGCACACCCCATTTGCCCTCAACGGCACACCCCCAGTTGCCCTCAGCGGCACACCCCATTTGCCCTCAGCGGCACACCCCCAGTTGCCCTCAGCGGCACACCCTTCCTGCCCTTAGCGGCACACCCGATTGGCCTTGGCCGGCATACCCCAATTGGCCCTTGGCCGGTACACTCCCCTATGGCCTTTGGCGGCACACCCTTCAGTCCCTCAGTAGCCCCCTTCTTGGCCTTGCCCCCGAGCCCTTTCCTTTACGTTTTCCGAGGCTCTATAAAGGTGTTGCTCCCCCGGGGGCCAACCTCCAGTTGTCGGGTTCCGCCACTCCATGTGGGCGCGTTCCCTTTATCTCCCTTACGCCCCGGGTCAAGGGGAGATGCTGCCGAATTTTTGTGAGAAACTAATAAACAATTAAAAGAGGCAAAAGGAGGCAACAAACGAACATCATAATCAATGAAACCTTCCAACTCATCAAATCACTGCCGGCACCACGACGAGAACTGAACCGAACTAACTAACCACCCGACAGCCCGAGCATCCGACTCGCAAGAAAAGAGACCGAACCGAACAAAGAGAACGAACAAAGGAAGGAATTTGGTATAAACTACACGAAAGTTAAGATAAGAAGAAAAGAAAAGTCTTAAAACAAATAGTCAAAAACTGATCGAGCCTCCACCCTCACGCCTCATTGACCTTCAGCGGTACGCTCCTTTGGCCTTCAGCGGCACGCCCTCATTGGCCTTCAGCGGCACGCTCCCTTGGCCTTCAGCGGTACACCCCTTTCAACCCTTCAGCGATACATTCCCCCTGAGCCCCCAGCGGCACACTCCTCCTGGCCCTTTCAGCGGTACACTCCTTCCCTTCGCCGGTACACCCTCAGCCAACGTATAGACTTCATACCCCAACGTACAGACTTCATGACAGCCAGTGTATAGACTTAGGCAGCGTATTGACTTCACACCCCAATGTATAGACTTATCCAGCGTACGGACTTTGGGCAGTGTATAGACTTCACATGCCGATGTATAGACTTGGCCAGTGTACAGACTTCGGGCCAGTTGACGTATAGACTTCAAATTGCAACGTGTAGACTTTGCTCCACTCTGCTCCAGTGTACGGACTTTGGGCTTGGCAACGTATAGACTTCGAGCCTGGGGAACGTATAGACTTTATATCACCCCCCTCCTTCACCGACACACTCTCCAGTGGTACGCCCCTTTGGCCTCCAGTGGTACGCCCCTTTGCAGCCCTCACCGGTACACCCCTTCGCCACCCAGCGGTACACCCAATACCCAGCGGTACACTCCCGTTTCCCCTTCGCCGGCACGCTACATGCATGCATATATACATCGCGATAAGGGCATTAACAATAGCAAATAAATTAATAAAAATTACGCTAATTAAAGGACTCTTAACGTGTAATATTAATCACAATAAAAGAGGTGGGGGGGGTAATAATAAACAAATGATAATAATAAGAATAATCATGAATAAAAGAAGAAAAAAAATCACCCCGGACAAAGGCACGAACAAACAGTAAACACCAAATCAGAAATCCCAGAAGATATAGCTAAGAAAGCCCCAGATAAAAGACGCTAATGCCCACACTGTAGCCCTCTCTCTCCCCGGGACCCGGGGCAAAAAGGAACAACAACGCCGCCCTTTCAGGTCGGGCCCGAGGCTCGGGAATCACCCCGATATGACCAGGCTTTGATCTAACCTCGGGCCGACATCCTAATCGAACCGGATTTGTTTTTTTTCTCGCTCCGGATACCTTCCGAATCCTCATTAAAATTGCCGCGTGCTCGGCAGACATTTGAAGGGACCTACCTCGGTTTTCTCATCGTGACTCTACCATAGACCTGTGTCCGAATACGAAAAGGTCTACGAGTGGCCGACACGGCCGACAGTCTATGGCCTTAATACAACTTCCAGTGTGACCTATTTCTATCTCTCTCGCATAATTAGCATTATTCTTTTCGGCCCGGGGCCCCTAATTTCGGCAATTAATCAAGGGTGTTCCCTCGTATGGGGGATGTAAATGACGTCGTGACCTTCATGGCGCAACGGGATTCGGTCTCGACACGAACCACACAATCGTCTGACGAAGTCAGATCGAGCGCACCATGGGCCCTTCGGAGCCCGAATAAATTGTCACTTCGGTGACTGGCACGCCCACGCACTCAATAAACCGAATAAACCAAACAAAGAAGAAGAGGAACCTGTGAATTTTAGTGCGTCCACAACTCTGGCACGCCCGGTGGGACCCATCCACCCTTCATCTTTTTGCCGAAATTAGGGGCCCCGCGGCCCCCTTCTTGTAATACTAATTGTGCTACTTTCTTAGATGCAGAAAAAAGAGAGAGGCATCATGGAACCAACCATGGCCGTCGTCTGCGGCCCTCA
The DNA here is from genome assembly GCA_022559845.1 of Amorphophallus konjac. NCBI lineage: Eukaryota > Viridiplantae > Streptophyta > Magnoliopsida > Alismatales > Araceae > Amorphophallus > Amorphophallus konjac. Next base: position 123,209,066 of record CM040119.1, on the reverse strand, counting down.
GCCCGTCCAGAACCACGTTTGAGGCGGCTACCTGGCTGTGCCCCTCACCTTTGGGAGCTTCCCTCCCACTGTGGGCTTCCCCAACTTCTTGGGGGTGGCCTTCACCGAGATCCTCAACGTGGAAACACCCGAGGACGCCCAAACCAACGCTCCCGCTCCGGGAGCCGTCGAAGCTGCCACCGGCCAAGCTGTGGCCAAGAACAACAACAGCGTCCCTGCAATGACGCTGAGCTGCAACGTGCACCACATGCACCAGACTACCGGCCCATCCCACCAGGGGTCGGCATCTCACCAAAGGAGGCTCCGGAGAAACAACACTAGCGCCGGCCCGGGGCGCCGCATGTCCAACTCTGGGAAGACCATGACTATGGGGACCCACCGAGTCCGTCTGGACGGAAGGAGATCCCCTGTGGCACCGGACCGCGTCATCCCGACCGTGCCAGTTCAAAACTCCTTCCAAGAGCTCCGGAAGTTGAAAGAGAAGGCACCACCCGCCGCTCTCGCCACATCACCGAGGACTGCGCCGACCCACAGGTCGGCAAAGATGAAACAAGTCTGGGTACCCAAACAGGCCCAGCCCACTGCATCCGCCCAGGCGGGGCCCAGCATTTCCCGCCTGAGGAGGGCTCGACGAGATGACAAGGTCGAGGTGATGACCCCGACTCCCCCACCGGCACCCGTCCTTGCGGGGCCGCTCGAGAAGGTCCACCGCCGTCGCCGGGGGCGTCGACACGACGTCGTCAGCCCAGTTCTCAGGTCCTACTCCCCACCTGCCGCCGTTCTCGATATGCAACCACAAGCCGCTCTCCCAGACCAGGAGTGGGAAGGGATCGAGCAGGCCATGAGAAATTACCTCCGGGGTCCGGGTAACACCCCCGCCGGCCGTCATAGGCTGCTGGGGGCCATGGCTTTTGCCTTCCAGGAAGAGGAAGCCCAACCCGCACCCAGTGTGGAATCAAGGAATCGCTCGGAGGAGCCGCGCCAGTCTCCTGTGCGGGAGGAAGCACCGCCCTGACGATCGGTCTTCGACAGACTAGTGTTCCCAGGGAGAACGTCCCGAAGGGCGACCAAAAGAAACAAGAGCAAGGGATGGCAGACATTCACTTGCAACATGGCAGGAGTTCATGGTCGGTATGGGGCCTTACCCACCGACCCGGAAGAATTGGCCAGAATAGCCGTCAGGCCGGGACCCCTCACTAGAAGAGGGAGAGCGGCAGGCGGCGCGACATCCACAGCTGCCGAAGGGACCGTACCTGAAGAGCCCCTTGCGGCCCTCAAGGCCAATGTGGTCACCACCGGCGACACGAGTGGCGGACCCTCGACATCATCCGAGGACCCCCCGACCGAAGAGACAGGGGGCATGCCCAGTCTTCCCACCGCTGACCCAGCAACGCTGCTTATGATACAACGATTCCAGCAGGAAATCGAATCACTTAAAAAATAGCTGAATGAGCGAAACACACCACCCCCAATGTCCTGGCAGACCGAGGTCATACCCGAGGTACCCAGGGATAGGGGGTAGTCTTCAGGGGCAGCTCTGCCAGCGACCCTCGATCCTCTCGGGGGCGCGCCCCCGCAGCAAGCACATTGCACAGCGGTGACCTCGCCACAGGCTCCGCTTTCACAAGGGTCCCCCATGGCCCCCCGGGCGACCGTGGTAGCCACCCCGAGTGCACAGCCCGCTCATTTCTACCCGAGCCCAGTCGACCCGGCGGCAGTCAGCCGGTTGATGCTCGAGCAGATGATAGAGATGAAGCTGGCCGAGAGGGGCGATAGGGATCAGACGCCTTTCGACGTCTACCGGGTACCCTACCCGGCTCATTATGCTGCCAGGAAGTTGCCGGCTGGCGTCACCAAGCCGCCGAAATTTGAAAAGTTCAACGGGCAAGGATCTCCCAGAGAGCACATTGCCTACTATGTGAACGTCATGGGAGATCTGGCTGCCGATGAGGCCTACCTCCTGAAGTTCTTCGGCTCAACACTTACCGGACTTGCCTTTGAATGGTACTCCGGCTTGTCACCCGGGTCGGTGGCCGATTGGCCCGACATGCAGAAGAAGTTCAAAGAAAGGTTCTACGTTGCCGAGAGGGAAGTCACCATGGCTGAACTCTACGCCACAAGGCAGAGGGCTGACGAGTCGGCTCTCGACTACATTAAAAGATGGAGGAACCTTAGCATGAGGTGCAAACGCCCCCCACATCAGGAGGACGCAGTGCAGATCTGCAAGCAAAACTTAAAGAAAGAACTCCTAGAAAGGATGATCGGCACTGAGGTCAAGACATTTGACCGCCTGAACAATGTGGTAGCGGAGATCGAGGCATTCTTGGCCCGATACTCCTCCACCCCAACCATGTCAAGCCAGAGAGCCAGGCAGGCGGAGAAGAAGCCGGCTCCCCCGGAGGTTCATGCACTAGACTTCCAGGCTTTTGAAAAGCAGAAGGAGAAAGCCAAGGGAGCGGCCAACCCTCTGCCGCCCAGAATTACAGAGCGGCGGGAAGGCCCCTCGCTGAGAGAGAAGATGAGAAACAAGTTATATTCCTTCTCCCGGGACAAGTCCAAGCTCCTGTTTGAATGGGCAACCAGCTACAATAAGATCACACTGCCAGAGCGGAAAAGGCCTGGCGACTCAAAGAAGAAGGATGACCCGTGCTTCTGCATGTACCACCGGGTGCTCGGGCATACTATTGAAGACTGCTATGTCTTCAAGGACGTTATTGAGTCCTTAATCAAGGACGGGGAGCTGGACATGGGGGAGCATAAAGTAGATCCCCCGCAGCCACACGAGCTGCCCAGCATAGCCTCCTCCGTCAACATGATCTCACTATATCAAGAGTTGCCAGAAGAGTGGGCGGAAGCCTGTGCCCGCGCCACTTATGAGGATTTTGTCCTGGCCCCGACCCAAGATCAAGGGGGTTGGCAGGTGGTGCCCGGAAGAAATAGAAAGGCACGCATCCCTCGGTCCGCCCCAGGGATTCATCCAAGGGACGCGACACCTTTGCCGGCACCACCACCGGCGAGCCCGGTTCGCCATGACACGGCCCCCAGGCTGGTCATGAGGCGGCCTACCCACAACAAGAAGAGCTCCGTCCCGCTGCGAATACCCCAGAAAGCCAGCCCGGCGGTCGAGAAACTACAGGCTATTATTGACGGGCTTGAAGATTATGAATAGCCCAAAATCAAGCCCGTGGAACTAAAAGAATATGTCCCCTGGGAGGAGTTCAAATCACTCGAGCTGGCTCCAGGAACCATAGCTGAAACAGAAAAAGAGCCTCCCCTGTGGGGTGAGCTTCCTCGGGAGCAGCCATTGGCCATTGCAGGGAAGAAGAATAAGAAGAGAAGACCCAGGGGCAAGAAGAAGAAGGAGGTCGTCCTCGCCTGCAACACCCTCTCGGCGCTGTTCGACACCGCTCTCTCCCTGGAAGAAAAAGAAGAAGACCCACCCCATGAACCAGCAGAGGTGAGTCAAGCTGAAGCATCCACCTCCCAGCACGCCACCAGGTCAGGGAGGAAGTGGGGGCGCCCCCCCAGGGCAGCCTCAACATCATGCTCAAAGGGGAACAGCCATACCAGGCTCCCGAGCCCGAGGTCCGAGGCACCGAGATCCCTCCCCCATCGGGTCTCTACCCCGGAGGCACCAAGAGTCAAGGCGCCCCGTCATTCGTCGAGTTCCTGTCAGCTCGAGTAGGAAGGCGGGCGCACCCCCAGGGTTCCTCTGCGACCAGCAAAGCAAGCGTCCCCCAAGCCCCGCCAGCTGCAACTCCTGCCCAGCCAGAGGAAGAATTCAGAGGCACCCCAAACCTCGCCGAATTCATGCGAGCAGCGGAGGAGGCCCAACAGGCCCCGCCTGCTCAACGGGCTACAACAGATCCCGTAAAGGAGGCCTCCCCCGATCTGACACCCCAGCCTCAAGAGGGGAGCAGGCGCGGCAAACCCGAAGAAATGAAGTTGCTCAAGGTGCGGGCTGCCGAGCGGATAGTCAGACACCTCAAGAAGATCCCGACCCGGTTCACCGTATGGGAGATGTTGTCCTTGAACGAGGAAGCACGGCAAGCCATCATAGCCGCCCTCCAGACCCCAGCACAGCTTGAAGCTTGTCTGGCAGAGATGTCGCCTGAAGTGGCCGTGGCCTTCACAGAAGATGACATGCTCCTGCCGACCTGCAGTCACAACAGGCCCCTCTATATGAAGGGGCAATTGAATGGCCAGCCCATTAACAGGGTCCTGATCGACCCAGGAGCAGCAGTGAATATACTCCCTTACCGGGTGTACCAGAAACACTATTTCGACGTACACCTGGTTGAGGTTAAAAATGTCAAGATTGCTGGCTTCAATCAGAAATGTGAGATGCCTATGGGGGTTGCAGAGTTCAACTTGACCTTTGATGATTTCACCACCAAGGTCCAGTTCCACGTCATCAACTCCAGCACTTCCTACAAGGCATTGCTTGGCCGGCCTTGGCTACACCAGAACAGAGTGGTGCCCTCCACCCTGCATCAATGCATCAAATACCCCTGTGAGGGGAAGGAAGTCAGGATCTTCGCCGACCTCCACCCGTTCGAGGTGTTCGAGTGTCACTTGTCAGATGCCAACTTATACTTAGAAAAGGCAAAGCAAGCTCCTCAAGTCATCCAAGACAAGGGAAAGAAGAAAATGGAATCAGGTGGCTGGTTCCCCCCGCCACCCCCGGGTTATGTGGCTCCTCCACATGTACCATTCATTGCACAAGAAGAAGGGGTATTTAGGGCAGCTCCTCTCGCCATTTACCCTACACCGGGGTCACCCTGCCTCGAAGACCTGCTATAAGATGTCGGGGTCCCGTCAGGGATCGTCAAGCCGATAGCGGAAATTGAATGCCAAACGACTGAGCAACTAAGAACCTTCGAGGTGCCCAACTCTGAGGGGCCGCCCACTATTTTCTATGTGGCCGGGGAGAAGCCAGTCAGGGAAGATGAAGATTGCCGGCTCCCTGACGAACTGCATGACCCGCACGTCCCCATTACGGGACTTCCCCACATGACTGACCAGACAGCCAGAATGGTCAGAAAGCAGAAGATTCCTCCCTACCAGCCCTCCAGCCGGAAGGAAATGTTTGAAAGAATGTGGAACCCACCAAACCTGGATCGACGGTTGCTGAAAATCACCAAGCACCCCGGTCTGGGCTTTTCACTAGAGGAATATTACGAGACTGACGTCATATCAGTCTCGACATGGTCTGGCGACGACCCCGCAGAAGCTACAGATTCACGGGAAGCCTGTCAAGATGCATATCCTGGGCCCCCGGTCAGGAGTCACAAGACGAAGAAATCTTCCTTTGGAAACCTCTCCACCGCCGCTGCATCGAGAAGACCCCCTCCTTCTCCGAAGTGTCGACCTCGAGAGGGCACACCAGCGAGGCACCTCCACCCCGGCCGGCCGGCGAAACAAGGAGCAGAAGCATGGGCCAGGCTCCGAGATCCCCTCGATACGACCCCGTCATGTACGCCTTGTACCATAGGCAGCAACGGGAGATCGAGACGCTAAAAGTACGATTGGCTGAGTTGACCTCGCTAGTCGCCGACCTGATCCAGGGTTCTCTCCCCCCGCGGGGTGGCCGCATGCCTCGACCCCGAGATGCCAGTCCCGACACCCCCGTCTGATCAAGAAGGGAGTTGAGAGACGCGGCAAGCCTGTTGATCGAGCGGCCAACCAGGCAAGGCCTAACACTCCAAGAGAAGCTGCAAAAGCCCTACTCCTTCCCGAGAGAGAAGACCCGGGGCATCTTCGACTGGGCCCGCCATTACGGCAAGGTCTCCCTCCCACGGTCCAAGAGGCCGCAAGACATCCGAAGAAGCGGGCACCCACGATTTTGCCCTTACCACCAGATGCTGGGCCACGCCATCGAAGACTGCTACGTCTTCAAAGACATTGTCCAAGACCTCATTGAAAGGGACGAGCTCAGGATGGGGGACTATGTGGTAGCCCCGCCACGCCCCCACGTGGCGGACAGCCCCAGGGCAGGAGCCTATACCGTGTCCATCCACTACCAGGCCCCTGAAGATGCGGCTGCCCCGGCCCCCTTCTGAGCTATCTACGATGAGTACACAGAAGACCCCGAGGTGGCCCCGTGCCTTTCTGCACCGGCGGACCTCACCGACCCGGCGGCTACGGCCCAGGAGGACTGCGGGGTGAATGCCGCCTCCATGCCCAGTCATGATGAACAAGAAGACGAGGACGCCATCCTCGAGCCCGAAGACAATGAAGACCAAGACTTGGTCGATTTATCGCCAGCCCCGCCGGAAATTAAAAATGGCGGCCAGGCCACAGTTGACGAATTGATTGAGATCAACCTCGGCACGGAAGGTGACCCCAGGCCGACCTTTCTAAGTGCTCTCGTACCCCCTCGTGAGAGAGAACAGTACATAAAGCTGCTGCAAGAGTTCCGGGATTGCTTTACCTGGAACTACAAAGAAATGCCCGGACTCAGCCCCGAGGTGACTCAGCACATCTTGTCCATCGATCCCAAGGTGGAACCAGTGAAGCAACCTCCCCGGCGCATGAGGCCGGAGTTAACCAGCCAGATCTGCAGAGAGGTCGACAAGCTCTTAAATGTCGGCTTCGTGGCGGAAAATCAATACACCACATGGCTGGCCAATATTGTACCAGTGAAAAAGAAGAATGGACAGATCCGGATTTGCGTGGACTTCCGCGACCTGAATAAAGCCTGCCCGAAAGATGACTTCCCGGTGCCTATCACCGAAGTGATGATTGACGCAACCACTGGCCACGAGGCCCTGTCCTTCATGGATGGGTCGTCCGGCTATAACCAAATCTGGATAGCCGACCACGACCGGGTCCATACAGCCTTCCGATCACCCAAAGGGATATTTCACTACAAGAGGATGCCCTTCGGCCTCAAGAATGCCGGTGCCACATATCAGCGGGTGATGACCAAGATCTTCGACGAGCTGCTGTACGGCAAGGTCCAGTGCTACATTGATGATCTGGTCGTCAAGACCAAGAAAAGAGACGAGCACCTGAGTGACCTCAGGGTCGTCTTCCAAAGGCTCCAGCAGTATGGGCTGAAAATGAATCCCATGAAGTGCGCCTTTGGCGTGTCCAGTGGGAAATTCCTCGGCTTTATTGTCCGGCACAGAGGGATCGAGATCGACCCCCTGAAGATAAAGGCCATCCAGGAGCTGCCTCCTCCGAGGAGTCTGGGAGAGCTGAGGTCCCTGCAGGGGCGTTTAGCTTACATCCGCAGGTTCATCTCCAACCTGTCAGGGCGCTGCCAACCCTTCCACAGACTGATGATGAAGAATGCACTCTTCAGCTGGGGCCACGAATGCCAGCACGCGTTTAACCAGCTAAAGGAGTACCTGAAGACCCCGCCTGTCCTGGGGGCACCTGTCAAAGGCAGACCGCTGATTCTGTACATAGCGGCCACCGAATATTCACTGGGGGCAATGCTCGCCCAGAACAATGATGAGGGAAAAGAGCAGGCTCTCTACTATCTCAGTCGAAGATTGGTGGGTGCAGAGGCTAAGTACACCCCGATTGAGAAGATCTGCCTTGCCTTGGTCTTCGCAGTCAAGAAAATGAGGCACTACATGCTGTCCCATGAAGTCAGCTTAATATCCAGGGCCGACCCCATTAAGCACATCCTCTTCCAGCCAGTCCCAAAGGGGCGCCTCGGCAAGTGGGCCGTGCTACTCATGGAATTTGACATCACCTACGTGCCACAGAAGGCCGTTAAGGGACAAGCCGTCGCGGATTTCTTCGCAGCACACCCCGTGCCCGAAGACTCCCCTTTGGCCACCGAACTACCTGAAGATGAAACACTAGAGGTAGACTAAGTACAACAAGCCCTCTGGCAGCTATACTTCGACGGGGCCTCGAGAACAGAAGCGACCTCGTCCGGGCGCGCCAAGGTACGAGCCGGAGCAGGCATCGTCCTCAAGTCGCCAGACGGAGAAGTGATGCATACTTCCTGCTGCATTAGCAAACCTTGCACCAATAATGAAGCAGAATATGAAGCTTTGATCATCGGCCTCCAGGTCGCCCTTCAAATGGAGATCAAGATGCTCCAAGTGTTTGGCGATTCGCTGCTGGTCGTCAAGCAAGTCCAGGGGCAGTTTGATGTCCGAAAACCTGAGCTGCTCCCGTATCACACTAAAGCAAAAGGGCTCATGGAGCGGTTCTACCTCCTTGAGATAGGCCATGTCGCCAGAGGGGAGAACGCACAAGCCGACGCATTGGCAAAATTGGCAAGCTCACTGGCAGTGCCTCCAGATGGATCTCTCCATATCCAAGTAATAAACCAGCGCCAGATGCCCAGCATGGTAGAAGAAGAGCCAGAAGAAGAGAACCTAGAGGTCACTGCAGCAGAAGCCGTCGGCCTACCTGACTGGAGAGCCTCCCTGATGCAGTGGTTCAAACACCAGCAATTACCTGACCGAAGAGAAGAAAGGATCAAGCTAGTCAGAACCAAAGACTCCTATGAGCTCCGAAACGGAATATTGTTCCGAATTGTGGCGGATGCCAAACAGAATCTACTCCTCCGATGCTTGTCCATTGAAGAAGCTTGGAGGGTTATGAAGGAGGTCCATGCCGGCACAGCTGGCGCACACCAGGCGGGGCCGAAGATGAAAATTGAAATCAAGAAACTTGGCTACTATTGGCCTGCAATGTTCAACGACTGTTGCGAGTACGCTAAGTCGTGTCAGAGATGCCAGGAGCATGCCACTATACCCAGGAGGCCTCCCGTGCAACTGCACCCAACCGCGCCCAGTTGGCCGTTTGCCCAATGGGGAACAGATGTTGTGGGCCCCTTACCCGCATCTTCCACAAGCTGCAAATACATTCTGGCGGCAACCGACTACTTCTCCCGCTGGGCAGAGGCTGTTGCCTTACAGGAAGTCACCGGAGAAATCATGGTCAGGTTTGTCCGCCGCAACATCATATTCCGGTTTGGCGTGCCCGACCGGATTATGTCGGACAACGGTAGCCACTTCCGTAACCAGAAGGTTTACCGGCTAGCAGAAAAATACAAAATTGACTGGAGGACATCGACTCCTTACAATCCACAAGCCAATGGGCTGGCCGAAGCTTTCAATAAGATGCTTTGCACTCTCCTAGCCAAGACTGTTAGCTCTAACAAAAGGGACTTGGAAGAAAGAATGTATGAAGCGCTTTGGGCGTACCGAACCGTATACAAGACCCCAACGAGCTGCTCGCCCTTCTCTCTTGTATACGGCTCGGAAGCCATCGTCCCCGTCGAACTGGAGATACCATCCCTCAGGGTCGCCATTCAGCATGGGCTTGTCCCCGAAGGGCAGACCAATACCGAGCGAAGGCTCGATGAACTCTCCAGTCTGGAAGGAAAGCGGCTTCAAGCCCAACAGAATATTCAGGTCTACCAGGCCCGAATTGCGCGCGCCTTTGACAAGCTAGTCAGGGAGCGCGAATTCAAGAAAGGTGACCTCGTCATGGTCAAGAGAAGAGATCTCATGGCTGCCAACCCCAAGGGTAAGCTAAACGAGAACTGGCTCGGACCCTACGTAGTCCAAAGAGTCTACGAGGGTGGGGCCTATGTAATTATCAACCATCGCGGGGAAGTTCAGTTCCCGCCTCTTAATGGAAGGCACTTGAGATTGTACCACGCTCCGGCGCCCCCATTCAGGTAATAATATTACTCTTTGCCCCATTTTGGGGCGGATTTGCGTGATCAATGTCCAAGTGATTTGACCACTATCCTGGTTTTCAAAAATAGTAAGGAAAAAAAAAGAGAGAAAAAAAAAGAAAAAAAGGAAGAAAAAAAGGAAGAGAAAAAAAAAGAGAAGAAAGAAAAAAAAAAGAAGAGAAAAAAAAAGAAGAAAGAAAAAGAAAGAAGAAGAAAAAAAAAGAAGGGAAAGAAAAGAGCAAAAGAAAGAGAAAAAAAACCAGAAAAGGGGAATGCCCCCCCATTTCCAGTTACCGCCCCGCATCAGCGGGGGTACTAAAAGTTGACTAAACAAACTCTTCTCTCCGTCGTCCCCGGGCGGTGAGTACTCCTTTGGCTCGGACCTCCCATCCGGGTCATTGACTAAACAAACTCTTCTCTCCGTCCTTCCCGGGCGGTGAGTACTCCTTTGGCTTGGACCTCCCGTCTAAGTCACTGACTAAACAAACTCTTCTCTCCGTCCTCCCCGGGCGGTGAGTACCCCTTTGGCTCGGACCTCCCGTCCGGGTCATTGACTAAACAAACTCTCCTCTCCGTCCCCTCTGGACGACGAGAAGTCCGGTCTCTGACCGAGGCCCCCGCTTGAGGCTAGCACGTGCTTCCAATATTGCGGTGAAACCAGGGAGTTGCCCGTTCAGTATGGTGGAGTGGTCCCCTCGTCCTCCCCCTGGGAAGGCGAGCACTCTCCTGTACCCTGACATGGGTCCCTGCCTGGTCCTTCCGGAGCGAATCCTCGCAAAGACTCATACCCTACCAATGGGTCTCAACACAAAAAGGGGGAAAAGATACAAGAGCAAAGGAAGAGGAAGAAGGAAACAATATGCACAGAAGAGAAAGAAGGGTAAGAAAGCTCCCTCTGGGACGAAAGCATACACAAAGAACGCGTGAAATCATAAATGCTCTGCTCTATTCAGAAAAGGAACCAGACTACATGTGCTACGGGGCATACCCCTGTGTTACATTCAAAAAAAAGAAAAAAGGAATTAAGGGATGCAACGCTTAGTCGATGTCCCTGAAGATGTCCTCGAGAGGGAGGATTCCGACGCAAGGGAAGTTCGTCATATCACGCAGTCGGCCCCTCAATTCCTCAAGACGGGCGAGCTCCGCTTCGACGGACACCAGTTTAACGTCGGCAATGGCAAGAGCTTCCCTCTCCTCTGCCACCCTCCTTTCCGCCTCGACAAGGCCAAGTTTAGCCACAGTGAGGTAGCCCTCCAGCTTCTCGATCCGGTTCTTGAAGGAACGAACGCTGCCTTCGCCTTCCTCTAAGGCCTTTCCGTGGCGTTCTCTACTATGGCGTCGGGCCTCTAAGGTCTGCAGATACTCGTCTGCCTGAGCATCAAGGGCGGCACGTTCGTCAGGAGCCTGGGTCTCCAGGAACTCGCGGCGCTTGACATACTTCAGCAATAGCAGAACCCGCCGTGACCATTCCCCCAGCGGGCAGCAGAGCACTTGCAATGCCCCGGTCAACTACACCACTATAGTATGCACCTCCCTATATGACAGAGAAGGGTCGGAAAGGAGCATGGTCCGTAGAGTGATTAGCATTTGGCGGACTGGCGCTTCTGATGACATATGGCTGACTGAGGGCACGACCGGAGGAGTGAATTCCACGGTGTTGTCCACTTCTGCCCACAGGTCAGCGTCCACTGCCGCTGAAGAGGAAGGAAGGGCAAGGGTCAAACCACCTGGTCGGTGTAGCTCAACCAGAGACCCTTGGCCAGCCACTGCCCGGGGAGTGGACAAGACCATTGCCGAAGCCTCCGGCACTCCCGTTATTTGGAGCTCCCCTGCCTCCTCTGCCTCCGCCTGACTCGCTTCGGCTAGAGGAGGAGCTTCAAGTAAGGCTGGGCCCGAAGTAGTCACCCATGAACTTCTCCTTCGCGGCTGGAATCCCTCTAGATGTGCACGGAGCCCCGCGAATATTTGTCTCTGGAACGGGTCCTCCATTTGGGCCGGCAGCTTCGGAAGAGGTGGAAGGGGGACTAATAGGTGGGGAACGCTTCCTGCCTGCACGAGCACGGCAAGAGTCTTCACCTCCAGAACAGATGCCGGAATCGGTCCCCTCGCTGGTGGCTGACCGGTAATCGGCCTCCGCTTGGCGATTGCCTTGCGAGAGCGGCCAGACATCTGCCCGGTCGTCGACACCGCCTGCCCGCATGAAATACAGTTAGCCGCCCGTCGCCGAGAATGAATCACGCAAGGATGAGAAGTAGGAAGAGCCATAAAACCCTGCTTACCTCGGCTACCGTGAGGAGGCGGCCTTCGGGCGCAATCTCCCCTTCCTCCAGAGGCTCGGCCGCCGCCTCGGGAACACTTGAAGCCCTTGCGGCCGACTCTTGATCAAGAGCCTCGAATAGAAGGGCTAGTTTGCCCGAGCTCACATCGACCCCCACCTGACGGCCGATTGGCGCAACTGGGGTACCCTCTTCCGCAGTCTCCTGCAAGTCAAGCCCCTGAAACCCGGAATTGACAAGAAAAGGTCATTAGGTTACCAGGAAGGAGAGGAAGGAGTCGGCCCAAGCGAGTACACACTTACAGCAGTCTTCCCCATAAAGCTTGGGGAGCCAGCCAGTAAGGGGGCCCCGAAGACCGGCTCAGGCGGCTCCGATGCCCCGGACATGCCCTCGTCAGGAGCCGCTTCATCGGAGGAATAGTTATAGTCTACCTCTTCGCCCGACGATGACTCGACCGCCGCAGGCTCTGCCCTTGCCGGCAAAGGGGCCTCCACCTCGAGGTCGATAACCGGCGCCTCCTCCCGCGAACTGGGCGAGGCTGGCACGCTAGACTTAAGCCTCTTCCGCACATATAGCTGCGTCGCCGGGAGGTACATACGGGGGCCGAATGCCCCGGCGATTGCTCCAGCTGCACCTGCCACACGGAAGAGAAGACGGGTTACATCAAGCCCAATTGGCCTCCAGGAAATAAAAAAGGGAGAAGAAGCCGATTAAGCCGACAAAGGCAAATACCCTCTTCAGCTCCTGCGGCACGGGTTGACCCACGAGCTGCCTCAACAGGCAAAGCCTTCTCGGGAGTCCCAGCCGTACCCTCGCCCGGGATCAGCACGGGCGCCGGCTCCTCCGTGCCGCCCGTAAGATAGAAGCGCATCGTCGCCGTGCGCGAATCCGAGGCCAACTCGGGAGGCCAGTCGACCGTAGACGACGTAGGCGGCCGAGGAACCTCACCAGCTTCGTGGCTCGGTTCGGTCCGCGTGGCTTCGAATTCCTCGAAGGACAAGACAGGGGCCGCCGGCGAGGTTGCCGTCGGAGCCGGGGATGCCTCGGTCCGCCTCCGTTTTACCGTCTGCTGCCCGGCCACCTTGGCAGCAGCCAGTGCCTTCTTAACGGGCAACTGTGCCCGGGGCCTTCCCGCTGCCTGCGGCAAGGGAGCCGGAGCCGCCGCCGAGGTTGCCTTTGCTGGGACCGCAACTTCACCCATGTCAGGCGTGGGCACGGGCTCTCCCGTAGGAGCTGAGACAAAAGAAGCATCCAGGTGTCAGGGGTCCACTCCAAAATGAAAGGGGAGGGGGGATTCAAGAGACACACTAATGACCGGGGACACTGACCGGTAGGTTGGCCTGGCTCGGGACGGGCAGCTTCAAATTCCTCGAAAGATGGGACTCGTGGTGCCGGGGGAACAGCCGTCGGAGCCTTAGCCGATTCCGTCTTCCTCCACTTTGTGTCCCGCTGCTTAGCCGCCTTGGCGGCGTCCATCGCCTTCTTCACAGGCGACTTAGCCCGGGGCCTCTTCGCAGCCTTGGGCAAAGGAGCCGTGGTCGGGGCTAGCGGCGTGGCTTCAAAATACGCAGGCTTCTTCACCAGCCGGAGGAGGTTCCGGTACGTGGCCATCTGCGTGCTGTCGGGATGGTCTGCAAAGAAAAGAGGGGAAAGAACGAACATGCATTTACGATTAGTACCCAACTCACCGCGAAGGCCGCAGTGCTGAGAGACAAAACCGAAGAGCAAGAAGGGACTGGATACCATGAGGGCCAGTGTACAACCGCAGCGTGATCGGCCAGTAGCTCAGGGACGTCTCCTTGTCCCGACGCGCCGCCTCCCGAACTAGCCAGCAAACATCTTCAATCGTTTGGCACCGGTCCGTGAGGTTGGCCAGATCCGCGTGCTTCTTTGAGGAGAGGTGACAGAAGAGATTAAAATGGTCCACGCCCCACCCATCAGCATAATAATAAGGGATGTGCAGGCGCTTGCCCAGGATGGAGGCCGTCAGGTCTTCAATCTTCATCCCGTTCACCCGGAGGAGGACATATAGCCACGTGGTATCCTTATAATTCTCGGGCTGCCTCTCCTCCCGCGTCATAAACGTGCGGTACGGGCAGGCCAAATCCCTCTCTGGGCGCCAGCTCTTGGCAGGAGTCCTCTCTTCCTCTATGGGGAATGGGTAGTTGATGAGCTCCAGGCGGTCGCTCCCCACCCGGCACAAGTCCCGCAGCGTCTTCTCATAGTCGTCCTTAGCCACCGGGGGTAGCTCCACCTTCGGCGTCGGCCTCATGTCCCGGGCTTGCCGACGAGCTGCCATGTACGCTGCCACCTCCTTCTCTTGCCTGTTCTTGAGCCGAAGGAGATGATCGGCGTCGATGTCAAGCACGGGCACTGGCTGTCAGCTCAGGAACCTCCTCTCGGCCCCATCCCAACAATCGGTCTTGTGCAACCGATAGAAGGCCGTTCGGCTATTCCACCACTTGATATAATCTTGGGTCACTCGGGGAACGCGACCCGGGGCCGGTACTCTGAAGGAGGCGGAGTCCGCTCGGTGGAAGAAGTCCCACCAGCTCCTAGCGTGCTCAGGAACTGAGCTCCCCCGGACACTCCGCAAGGGCAGGCCGAACTGTGCGTGATAAGCAGGGATATGCTGGTCATACCCGAAATTGCGACCGAACCGGAAGGGGTAGTACGGCTCCAGCAACACGTTCTCCCCTTTCCTGAACACCAGCACGCTCGGGCGAATCGACAGCGCCCAGTCTCTCAGCTCCGGCTCCAGCAGTGGGCGGATCACATTCTCCTGGCTGATAGGGTGGGCGTACTTCTCCACCTGGTCATCTTTGCACTCCCTCTTGTTGTTCACCAGAGGGCTCGAGTGTGCCGCCAGAGTCCAGAAATGAATAGACCCGACCGCATCCCGGGGGACCGTAGTTAACCGGCCCCGGATATCATACATCCGCATGGAGGTGGAGCCCGGCTCGGTGCTGGCAAATTCCAACATCCTCGGTATCATCCCCCAGTCCTGGAGAACTCGCGGGGCAAACTCCGGGAACAGCGAACAGACCCACGCGTTGAAGAAGTGCAGTGGGCACACATACCGGGCCTGCCGCGGAAACTGGTGCGTGCTGATATCCCCCAAGGCCTTGTAAATTAAGCAGAGGGTTGCCGGGCACAGAGAAAGCTTGATCCCCCACGCCATCTGGCACGCCGGGTAGATGGCATCCGGCCGGATAACTGTCTCGTCGCCGTACGGCATGGCAAATGAGCATAGCCAGTACGTGAGATAGGCGGCGCAGTGGGTCTGGGGATCCAAGCCCATCGGGTTAGGCCCGCTCCGACGCCCTCTGGACGGGATCTTCACGTCGAGCTTCGGCTTCGCGCGTTTCTTGGGAGCCACGGCAGTACCGACGCAGGGGAATTCCTCGTACCGCTTCGGCCCGTCGAAGAAATACTCCAGCCACAGGGGCATGCGCACCCTCTTCCTGTCCCCGCGGGCGGGCTGTCTCCCCTTGTGCGATGCCTGGTATAGTTCCCGGTATGCCTTCATCAGATACCGGTATGAGTACCCAAGAGAATAGTAGCCATCCCCGTTAGTCTCGTCCTTGATCAGGTCGGGGAGGCATACTTCCTCATAAGGCTCCCCGTCGATGGGCAAGCCGCTCAACTGACTGAGACTCCATAAATCCAGAGAAGTCTCGCCCTCTGCCGTGTAGAAGGTGTTAGTCGCTGCGCTGAACACCTCTATCATACCGCAACAGAGGCCCTTGGAAATGGGATAGCCATATCAGGAGGCGTACACGCTGTGATAAACGCCGACCCGGACCAGCAAAGGAGCATAGTTGAACAGCACATGCTCCGTGAACTCCACCGCCCTCTCCCGGAAGGTGTGTGCATCCTGAAGCTTCAGCTCCCCGAACCAGCCCAGTGATAGATCATACTTGAATCTGATGGCCAAACAGTCCAAGATGAAGGGCTCTTCTCTGTAGCCCCACTTCAGGGGAGCCAAGAATAGGCCGAACCGAGGCGCCTCGTTGTGCACCTTCCCGGCAGACAAGTCCCATCTTGCCGGAGTGAACTGAGGCGCCCGCACCAGCTTGTCTTCGGTCGGCAGCACCCCCTCAATCCCCAGAACCGGCTTCCACTCCCGGGCTTCTCCCACCAGGTACATTGGAATACTCCGGGGGACGCTGTACAATAAACTATCTCGGGCCTGTAAAACGGCCTGCTCAGCCTTCTTCACGACCCGGAAGTCTCGCCCCTCCCGCGAGCGAAAATGCTTCAGGAATCGAACTAGGTGTCTGTCCTTCGGGAAGTCCTTCCTGTACTCCTCGGTGACCCGGTCAAATGTGAAGCCGCTGTCAACTCTGACGAGCCTCTGGAAATCCATGGTCTCCCTGTCGGACTCAGACGACTCTGCCAAAGCAGCTATTTCTGCATGCTTCCGATCCAGGTCCTCTACATTCAGCCAGGTAACTGCTGGCACCGGACCCCGTGGGATAAGGTCAGCACCGATAGCGGCAGTAGGAGCAGAGGAACCACTTGGGGCAGCCATTTATCTGCAAAGATGCATAAACAGAAGGTCAGAATAAGCCACAGGCGAAAGGAAGTGAAAGACTGTAAAAGAAGGGCTTTGCTACAAATCAAATAAACAAAATGTTGCCAGTTTCTGACGAAATTTTGGCAGAGTTTCCCCTAGGCCAGAGGCGTAAGGGAAAAATATGGGTGCGCGTCCACAAGGAGTGACGGCCCCAACAAAGCATGGTGGGCCCCGAGAGGCAACACCGGAAGTCCGCCGATCAAAAGAAGTCCTTCCCCCTAGCTTATAGCCTCTTGGCCACTTGGCCGGTACGCTCCTAGCGTGAAGACCTTGGCCGGTGCGCCCTGCTGAAGCCTTCCCCGGCACAGCCTCGCGGTGCTTCCCCGGCACACCCGCGCTCGGCTTCCCCGGCACACTCCCCCTACAAGCCCTCACCGGCACAGCCTATTGAGGCTTCCCCGGCACGCGGCCAGGCGCCCTTCCCCGGCACGCCCGTTGGCCGCTTCACCGGCACAGCCCCTCAAGGGCGCTTACCCGGCACACCCGTGCTGCCCGTTCCCCGGCACACTTAGCCCCTCAACTCCAGCTCACCGGCACACCCCGTGATGTTGTCCCCGGCACACCCACGGGGGGCTCCGCCGGCACACCTTCTACCTGCTTCCCCGGTACACTCGGAAGCTGTCTTCCCCGACACGCTCCCCAATGTCTTCGTCGGCGCGCCACCTCCTTCCCCGGTGCACCCAGCGGGCTCCTTCCCCCGGCACACCCAGTGCCGTCCCAGCACGGCACGCTCCGCGCCCTTCTACCCGGCACAGTCGGAGCCCCTTCCCGGGCACACTCCGGCAGCTTTCCCCACAGCGTCGCCGACGACGCCCCCACCGCCATCCATGACCCCGGAAAGGAAGAAGACAAACAGAAGGGAGGGAGGAAGAGAAGAGAAAGGAGGAGAAAGGGGAAGAGGGGGACGAGGAGGGCTAGGCCCCCCTGCTCCCCGAAGTAAAAGAGAGAGAGGAAGAAGAGAAGGGAAGGGAAAAGAGGACGACGACGGAGAAGAGAAGAGAGAAGGGGGGGAGGCGGCCTTCGCGGCGGTGCCCTCACCGGAGCAATAACAACAACGACAGCGGCGGCGGTGGTCGTGCTCGGAGAAGAAGAAGAAGGGCGAGGGGGGGTTCGTCCACTCGGTCGCCAAGGAGAGAGAGAGAGGTAAGAAGGGGGGGGATTCGAAACGGGTGACCGTTCGAAACGCCCCCACCCCCCTTTTTATATAAAAAGGGGGGGAAAGAAAAGAAAAGAAAGAAAAGAGAAAAAAAAGAAGGGGGGGGGAAATAAAAAGAGAGGGGGGAGATAAATAGGAAGGAGGAGAAGAAAATAAAAGAAAAGAAGAGAAAAGGGGGACAAAAAAATGAACAAGAGGAGAAAATAAAAGAAGAAAATAGAAGGAGGGGAAGCGAAAATATATGTAAGATATTAAATAAATAAGTATATATATATATATGTATATATATGTATATGTCTATATACCCATATATGTACACATATCAACATACTCATCCGCTCACATACGCGGAGGAGTAAGTGATAACATACAGTAATAAATGTCCCCGGGGAGGACATTCCATCCCCATAATCCTGGTCGTGCGGGCGTCCGCACAAGCAAAAAACAACTTTACCCCCGCAACCCTATCCTGGTCATGGCACCATTCCCCTACCACCAAAATAAGCCCGTCCCTGGCATATCGCCTCGGGCCTCAGCCACCACCCGCTCCATACAATATCGTCATCACGGGCCTTACGCCTGGATTGGCAGAATCTCTATCGTTGCGTTGGCATTAGTCCCTTGCCAACGAGTAAGTCCCTATCCAGCGCAAGGCCCCGTGCCCTAGCCACCCACTCCGCACAGTATTGCCATTACGGACCCTACGTCCGAATCGGCATGAATTCTCCCGTTGCGCTGGCATTTTTCTCTTGCCAACGAAAAAGCCTCACCTTCCGGCGCAAGGCTTCGTGCCCTAGCCTACACACACATAGCACTCACTCGTCAAAAAAAAGGGAGATAAATAAAATGGGGTTAAAAATAGAGATACCCCGCCGGACTTGCCCCTACACGGGGACAAGGGTAAAAATGGCAATAACCCGGCTGTGGCGAAAACCCGAAAGGGCGCTACGGGCAAAATTGGGTACCCCGCCACGTGAAAACCCGAAAGGGCGCGTGGGTAAAAGCAAGAGGGGGCTGGTATCGGCGAAAAACCGAAAGGGCGCTTATATCGGTAATGTGATAAAAAAAAAGAAAGAAAAGACAAGAAGAGATCAACATATCATGTCAGTTCCCGGCATCCTGTCGGCACTGGCGAAGAGACCAAGAGACCAACAAATCATGTCAGTTCCCGACATCACGTCGGCACTGACGAAGAGACAAAGAGACCAAGAGACCAGGTCAGTTCCCGACATCATGTCGGCACTGACGAAGAGACAAAGAGACCAAAAGACCAGGTCAGTTCCCGGCATCCTGTCGGCACTGATGAAGAGACTAAGAGACAACAAACCAGGTCAGTTCCCGGCATCCTGTCGGCACTGATGAAGAGACTAAGAGACAACAAACCAGGCCAGCTCCCGGCATCCTGTCGGCGCTGGCAAAGAGACCAAGAGATCAACAAATCAGGTCAGTTCCCGGCATCCTGTCAGCACTGACGAAGAGATGAAGAGACCAGCAAAACATGTCAGTTCCCGACACCCCGTCGGCACTAACGAAGAGACCAAGAGATCGACAAACCAGGTCCGTTCCCAGCGTCCTGTCGGCACTGACAAAGAGACAAAGAGACGACAAAGCAGGTCAGCTCCCGGCACCACGTCGGTACTGACAAAGAGACCAACAAGCAAACCAGGTTGGCTCCCAACGCCTCATCGGCATCGACAAAGAGAGAAGAGACAAAGACACCCGCGGGCACCGCCCGGCTCATCCTTCGCCTGCGCTACCCGTGGGTGGGGGGCATTTGTGGACACCGAAAATTGCACATCCAAATGTCACGCTCGGCCTCGCGTCAGCAATAGCGCCGAGTAAAGAAACCCCGGAGAAATCAGGCACAAAAGGCATGGGCCTCGAAGAAAATTAAATGGGCCACAATCCGTGCCCACAATGGGCTCGGAACGGGCTCAGAAATACACCCCCTGGGGAGCCCCAGCGGCACACCCTTGTGCCCCCCCTTCAGCGGCACACCCTTGTGCCCCCCCAGCGGCACGCCCTGGCAAGCCCTCAGCGGCACAGCCTGTTGAAGCTCCAGCGGTACACCCCCTGGGGGTGGCCTTCAGCGGTACACCCCCTGGGGGTGGCCTTCAGCGGTACACCCCCTGGGAGGGGGTTTCAGCGGTACGCCCTTTTGGGGCTTCACCGGCACACCCCTTTGGGTGTTCAACGGCACGGCCCTTTGGGGCTTCAGCGGCACACCCCAAAAGGGGTTCAGCGGCATGCCTAGTTGGGTCCCCAGCGGCACGGCCATCCGGGGCTCCAGCGGTACGCCCTTTTGGCACTACAGCGGCACGCTTGTTCAGCCATTCAACGGCACAGCGTGAGCAACTTTCAACGGCAACAACGTGAAGCCCATGCCCTACGCACCCTTGGCGCGCAGTGGAGCCGTCTGGGGTGGCAGCTAATCGTTAGGCCACGTAGCCTACCCCACTGACACCCAGGACGGGGCAGGTCAAACCTCATGATTACAGGCCACTTCCCGCCTTCGACGGCCATGCCGGAAGGCTCCCGCGGCCCAGGGTATAAAAACCCCCTCCTCTTCGCTTCGGAAAGGAGGACGGAGAGGGGGAACAAAAGGGAGGAAGACACCAACAGAAGGCACAGAGGAGGACGCACAGAGAAGAGAGAAGAGAAGAATAGGAAGAGGCACCCCGTCGGGAGCTTCCTCCGACGACCACCACCACCGGAAAAAAAGCAAGAGTAAGAGAGAGAGAGTTCGATGTAATGGGGGGAAGAGTTAGGGGCATCTTGCCTTCCTCTTGCACTTTGTTCCTCCCCCCTCTCATCTTTTGTCTTTCATTGTTCTTTTTCTGGGGTCCATGGCCTCGCCCTGGGCATTTCCTTTTTTCCTTTGTAATGTGTATGTAGGGCCACGCCCTCTTGATTCCCATGAATAAAACCACCCTCTCCGGGTTTCTCTTTGATTTCGTTGGTTTATGCTAGGCCTTGCAGATTTTTGACGGGCTGTCCGTTCCTCCCTCCGTCTCCCCATTCCTCGGTGTTCTTGGGACCTCCATGTCGACATGAGCACTCTCCTACGAGCCTTAGTCTCGTAGGCCCTTTAATCCTCTCCGTGGCCATCTGCCGTGTTCACTGGCTCAGAGGAGAGGGAGACCCTTACCCTCTCTCCGAATACACCGTAATCAAGTGGCCTACCCCCGGCCTTGAATCTCCTCCCTCCTTCCGTGAATAGCCTGTAAAACCTCCCAGCCCATATACTTAGCCCTTTCAATCCTCCAACACACCTCTCCGAGCTTGGCCGGCACACTAGTTTTGGCCCCCAGCGGCACACCCCCAGTTGCCCTCAGCGGCACACCCCATTTGCCCTCAACGGCACACCCCCAGTTGCCCTCAGCGGCACACCCCATTTGCCCTCAGCGGCACACCCCCAGTTGCCCTCAGCGGCACACCCTTCCTGCCCTCAGCGGCACACCCGATTGGCCTTGGCCGGCATACCCCAATTGGCCCTTGGCCGGTACACTCCCCTATGGCCTTTGGCGGCACACCCTTCAGTCCCTCAGCAGCCCCCTTCTTGGCCTTGCCCCCGAGCCCTTTCCTTTACGTTTTCCGAGGCTCTATAAAGGTGTTGCTCCCCCGGGGGCCCACCTCCAGTTGTCGGGTTCCGCCACTCCATGTGGGCGCGTTCCCTTTATCTCCCTTACGCCCCGGGTCAAGGGGAGATGCTGCCGAATTTTTGTGAGAAACTAATAAACAATTAAAAGAGGTAAAAGGAGGCAACAAACGAACATCATAATCAATGAAACCTTCCAACTCATCAATCCCCTGCCGGCACCACGACGAGAACTGAACCGAACTAACTAACCACCCGGCAGCCCGAGCATCCGACTCGCAAGAAAAGAGACCGAACCGAACAAAGAGAACGAACAAAGGAAGGAATTTGGTATAAACTACACGAAAGTTAAGATAAGAAGAAAAGAAAAGCCTTAAAACAAATAGTTGAAAACTGATCGAGCCTCCACCCTCACGCCCCATTGACCTTCAGCGGTACGCTCCTTTGGCCTTCAGCGGCACGCCGTCATTGGCCTTCAGCGGCACGCTCCCTTGGCCTTCAGCGGTACACCCCTTTCAACCCTTCAGCGATACATTCCCCCTGAGCCCCCAGCGGCACACTCCTCCTGGCCCTTTCAGCGGTACACTCCTTCCCTTCGCCGGTACACCCTCAGCCAACGTATAGACTTCATACCCCAACGTACAGACTTCATGACAGCCAGTGTATAGACTTAGGCAGCGTATAGACTTCACACCCCAATGTATAGACTTATCCAGCGTACGGACTTTGGGCAGTGTATAGACTTCACATGCCGATGTATAGACTTGGCCAGTGTACAGACTTCGGGCCAGTTGACGTATAGACTTCAAATTGCAACGCGTAGACTTTGCTCCACTCTGCTCCAGTGTACGGACTTTGGGCTTGGCAACGTATAGACTTCGAGCCTGGGGAACGTATAGACTTTATATCACCCCCCTCCTTCACCGACACACTCTCCAGCGGTACGCCCCTTTGGCCTCCAGCGGTACGCCCCTTTGCAGCCCTCACCGGTACACCCCTTCGCCACCCAGCGGTACACCCAATACCCAGCGGTACACTCCCGTTTCCCCTTCGCCGGCACGCTACATGCATGCATATATACATCGCGATAAGGGCATTAACAATAGCAAATAAATTAATAAAAATTACGCTAATTAAAGGACTCTTAACGTGTAATATTAATCACAATAAAAGAGGTGGGGGGGGGGTAATAATAAACAAATGGTAATAATAAGAATAATCATGAATAAAAGAAGAAAAAAAATCACCCCGGACAAAGGCACGAACAAACAGTAAACACCAAATCACAAATCCCAGAAGATATAGCTAAGAAAGCCCCAGATAAAAGACGCTAATGCCCACACTGCAGCCCTCTCTCTCCACGGGACCCGGGGCAAAAAGGAACAACAACGCCGCCCTTTCAGGTCGGGCCCGAGTCTCGGGAATCACCCCGATATGACCAGGCTTTGATCTAACCTCGGGCCGACATCCTAATCGGACCGGATTTATTTTTTTTCTCGTTCCGGATACCTTCCGAATCCTCATTAAAATTGCCGCATGCTCGGCAGACATTTGAAGGGACCTACCTCGGTTTTCTCATCGTGACTCTGCCATAGACCTGTGTCCGAATACGAAAAGGTCTACGAGTGGCTGACACGGCCGACAGTCTATGGCCTTAATACAACTTCCAGTGTGACCTATTCCTATCTCTCTCGCATAATTAGCATTATTCTTTTCGGCCGCGGGGCCCCTAATTTCAACAATTAATCAAGGGTGTTCCCTCGTATGGGGGATGTAAATGACGTCGTGACCTTCATGACACGACGGGATTCGGTCCCGACACGAACCACACAATCGTCTGACGAAGTCAGATCGAGCGCACCATGGGCCCTTCGGAGTCCGAATAAATTGTCACTTCGGTGACTGGCACGCCCACGCACTCAATAAACCGAATAAACCAAACAAAGAAGAAGAGGAACCTGTGAATTTTAGTGCGTCCACATCCCCCTCCCACCTATTTTCTCTCCATTCTCCCCTCATTCAAGAGCTACCCCATTTCCCCACACCTCTCCATAACTCCACCCCTAGCCCCAAGGTGGAATCCACCACTCTCCAAGCCACCCTCCAACCACCAACCACCCACTCCCCTTCCCCAAGCACCCTCTCATCTCCCAAGAGAGAATTCCCCCACTCCCCAAGCCCCCCCGTTTACCTTCCCCACACACCTATTCCCATCCCCAAGACTAGAAATTAATCCCACCCTTAAACCCATTTTCAAATACCCTTTCCCTCTCTCCCTTCCAACCAAATTCGCAGCTCTCTCTCCCTCCACCTGCTAGACCTCCTTCCAGCCCCCATTTTGCCACTCCCACACCTTGGAACACCCCCTCCCAGACCCCCTCACAGCCAGGGGTTTCCCCCCCACACATCCACCTCATTTCCCCTCCCATCTACCCCCATTTCCCATCACCTATCACCACTCTGCACAGGCCAGTTCACAGGCATCAGTTGAGGCCCGAGTTGCAGAGCCTGCCACGTCTTTATCGCACTTCTTCTGATGATGTATCATACATTCCTAGAATCGTCGTCGAGTCTGCTTAGCAACAGAGATGGTCCCGCCAGCATCCAAGATCGGAGCTGCTCGGAAGAGTTGTTCTCGCCAGGTTGTGCAATTTGTCTCAAGCAGACAGCCAGAGGCAACTTGCAGAGACTCCCTCGACCAGCTTGGTGAAGCTCTGGGCGCCATCTCCGGAGGGAAGGAACATCTTCCAGTCCTCTTTCTATACCAGGAAGGAGGAGGCCATTCGCCCTCCCGAGCACCCGGTTCCAATTATTCTCGTCGAAGTGCGCAGATTGCTCCATGCTGTTCCAAGTTGGACTACCCCCCATTCTTCTGATTAGAGCTCTCTCCTCCAATCTCCTTTTGGGGTACCGTCAGTACCTGCTTGACGTTGCTTCGGCCATGGTCGTGTCAATGTCAATTTAGTCTCCATCGGAGTTCGGTAGAGTTCGTGGCCACTTCTACAACAGACCTTAGAGGTTCTGCACCAGACAGAGCCAGAACGGATCAATCCTGTTCCAGACTCTGCCCTGGCCAGCAACATCATTAGGAAATTCACCAAAAATTCGGGCGTCATCTTGGGTGAATTAAGAAAGTTTCGGCACTGGTCTCGACTACTTTTGAGCTCGGCTGAGTCCGTGGCGGCATCAACTCCGACATCCTGTCCTGCTGTCCCAGGCCGGACAGAATCTGAACAAGTTGCCGAATCGGAACTACAACGGCCCCACCGGACCTCCGGACGACCCGGGAATCCTACTGCGACCTACTACATTATCCCTGGATGAGTCAGCATAAGCCCCGCCCTTTCCAGTATCCGGAGGCGTCCGTGGTGACCCCGACTTCAGCTTGCTGTCCCTACAGAGCCGAACAGGCTGAAGTCGGTCCCCGTCAGTTCGGCTTTCATCATTTCATTCCCTGCTCCCTCGCCTGGCCTGCTGAAAGCCCCTCCCTGCGTGGAGGTAGTGTTTGAGTGTAAAATTAAGTTCCCCACCCCACGATCACCCTCCTGTGTAAGGCGTAGTAGTGTATTCACTTTTAATTTTCAGGTCAAAGCGACACCGATGCGGCGTGCGGGTGCGTACCCACGCCTCCCCGCTCACCCTCGTCTTCGGCCGGGATCGGTGTATTCACGCCGATCAGGTGAGCATCTGGCTGCCCCTTTACTGGTTCACATTTTACTTACTTAGTATTGCTTCTAAGTACTGTCGGACGGAGAGTGAGAGCTCGGCCCACATTGCCCTCCACGTGAGTGACCGCCGCGGGCGAGTTGTGAGAGGAACCACTTAAACCCCGCCCTTGGCGTGTTGGCCGCCCATGAATTGGGCATCCCTAGCCCTGTGGGGTCCTCCATAGGCTAGCCAAACCCCTGGAATACCTAGGTCCAACCTCGGACCCTCACCACTATCGCCGGTCCACCTACGGACCCGGGTGTGCGCATCACGGGTGAGTCCACTTGAGTGGGTCCTCCAACTCGGTTGTTTGCTTGCCCTTTAGGTCCATAGGTGGTGTCACATCAAGTGGACACCATTTGAGGGGGTGGAAAAATCGGCTACCAAGATCTATCCCGTCGATCTGCACACAGGCAGACTTTGGGGAAGAAGAATAGGTGGCTAAGAAAGGGGGCAAACGGGTTCTGATCGACCTCAAAATTAAACTGTGAATGGCCTATGATGGGGGGAACCTACCCTCAAAGTTTCATCATGATCCAACGGTCGGATCTCTCGTACCAAACCTTTCACCTAGATGCTATCCTGTAACTCCGAGTTTTGGGGCAGCATGATGATGACCGACTTTTGGTGGCTCAACGGTGGCACGAAAAGCGGCGGCGGCGGCGGTGAATGATCACAGATGATAGAGAAAGAAGAGAAGAAGAAGAAATTTGATGGAGATAGAGGATTTAGATCAGATCTGAAGAGGATTGGAGGTGGGAGAGGGAAGAACACACAAGAGAGAGAGGGGGTGCGCCCAAATGGGATTTTCACTTTAATTCTTCATTAATTTGTTTCAAATACAACAAGAGAATATATATAATCAAACCCTAGACCTAGCCAAATGACTTAGAATACCCTTGGTCAAGGGGGTATAATGGGGAAGGGAGATTAAATAAAGCTTAAATAAATCCCCATGTGGAGACAAAGAGGGGGGGGCCCCTTTCATAAGTCAACATAAGGGGCTTCCATTAATTAATCCCCTTGGACCATATTCCCCCCCCCCTTAGACCAAAATAAATAAAAATACAAATACATGGTCATTTATTCTACCATTGACGCAATATAAAATCCAAGATAATACAAGCCAAATACAATCCAAATACATGCTAAATACACACCAAATACGTATAAAAATACGTACCGAAGTATCAGTGCTCCGGTGACGACTCCAGACTTTCCCCCAGCCACAGAGAGGTCGGTGTCGACCGAGTCGTGCTGCGGGTCCGGTACCGACGGCTCGCTGAGTCGAGCCGTACTCGTGCTCTGGTGTCCTCACCATTACAGTAGGGCCCCTCGTCTTTGCAGCCTGAGTCTGGGATAGGGAGAAAACCAGCTAGAGGACCCGACTTAGAGCGCATAGTCTGTGTGTGCACACATGGTTGGGGGCGACAGACCCGCGCTGACGAGCGCGACCCGAGCTAGTCCTTGTTCAGTGGTTACTTGTTCGGTGTCTCAGTTTCCGCCTGGGGTGAGTAGGGAGACACCTGGGGGGTGGACTAAGTCATCAGTGGACACATCCGACCTTGCTTCGAGTGGGCAGTACTCCCGTCACACGAGATGGGTTTCTTCGTGGTTCTTCGAGTGATTTCTGAGCGTTTTCCCGACTTTCAGGTCCAGGGTTCCCAGTAGAGTTATTGAGGTTTCACCCGTAGACAATGTAAGGTTTACGACGGCGAGGTCATGACTGTGCCTTGCATCGTGTGGTCTAGGGTTGGGCCTTCGTCTGTGAGGAGGGGCCTCCACGATAGGGGTGTCATGGTATTTCTTTCGACAGTATGGCCAGGGTTTTCCGTTAGTTCAATGCTCCCCCGACTGTGAGATCGGGGTTTACTTTTCGTGCCATTAGGAGTAGCTTATAGGGCCGTAGTTCAGCCACTGATGTTACTATTCTCGTTGCGGCTCTTCCTTCCGTTGTTACCGTTGCTACTCCCGTTCCTATTGTTGTTCTTGTTAGTGCTGTTATTACCGCCGTTGTTTTGTGGTAGGGTTCCGCGGGACCCCTACTGAGCCAATGAGATGAGACTCACCCCTATCTTTTCAGGTGTTGCGGTTCCTCCTCGAGCTTCGGAGGTGCAGTGCGGAGGTTCGTAGTTGCCAGCTCGCCAGAGCCGGGGGTGTACCCGACATTTGAGTACGTTTCTTTTCCCTGTGGGCTATACTTTGTTGGACTGGACTCTGTAGTTAGTTTAATTGAAAATGTAATTTTATTTATGTTAATTAAACTGTTAATTATATAATTGTAGCCTATATTATTATGTTAATTTTATTTTTATTTATTAAACTGTTAATTACACTACTTTATAACCCTTCCGAGCCCTTTGGCTCGTGGGTGGCGGGACAAGATTCGAATGGTATCGGGTTATTCCCGGTATTCGGATCTTGGGTCATTACAATTGAGGGCGTAGTTTATTCTCCTCATCCTCCTTCCGCTCCCCCTCGGGTGGCCCATCACCCACCTTCTTCCATTCATCCTCCCTCTCGAGTGGCTCATCACCCACCGTCTTCCATTCATCCTCCTCCACGGCCCCGAGGCTCATATGTTCCTTGCACCCCAGTCCAACTAGGTCCTTTTGTAGGTCAACCCCTCCATTCTCCACGACCTTCATTTCAAGACCCTTCGAGGTCTTAAGGCTAACCCTCTGTTTCGCAAGTAACTCCCCTCCAGCAAGTCCTTATGGATAAAATCACGAAGATGGAGGAACAATTGAAGAGTGTCTCAAGTCCGTGGCCTCCTCCTCCTCTTAAAGTCAATCCCCTTCACGCTTTCATGAATGAAATAACTAAAATGGAGAAGGATTGGAAGGAGAGAAGAACTAAAGATGGCATCACAAATATGAGTCAGCAAGATGAGTTGATGAGTTTTAATGATCAAGTGGACGCCATCCGCCCACCACCCATCTATCCCGTTCATTCATATGACCCGCCACCTCTGCATCCACATCTACAAAACCCTCCTCGTGGGGACACCAGAGCTACCCGCCGGTACCAGACGCGCAACACGCCGGCATCCTTGTGGTTGGGCGATAGCATGGAGCTTCCATCAGAGTCTTGACATTTTTTTGTATTTATTTTGAGAGTATTGTATTTGTATTTGTACTTTTACATTTGATGTGTTTAATTAGGCTAAGTTAGTGGGTTTGTTTGTAAAATAACCACTTGGGCCAGGAGGGACCCCACCCTCTCTCCCATTGGGCCACGTGGCTGCTAGGGACCATGAGGGTTGGCCCATAGTTCACCTAAGACTTGGACCATTGGACCAAGGGGACAAAGGGGGAAAGAAGTCAAGATTCCCTCCCCTTAAATCAATGGGTGTCTCCTCCTTGTCCCCCATGCTTGTCCTCCTTGTCCCCCATGCTTGTCCCCCATGTGGGATTAAACAAATCCCATAAGTCTCGTTTCCCGATTATACCCTCCCACCTACCCTTGACCAAGGGTATTCTAGGTCTTTTGGCTAGGTCTAGGGTTTGAATACTTATAGTCTCTCATTGTATTTTGGTGGAACTAATGAGAAAATATTGGAGAAAATTGCTTGGTGCACACCCCCTCTCCCCTTGGTGTTCTTGGTGTTCTTCCTCCTCCCACCTCCAATCTCTTCTAGATCTGAGTTCCAATCTTCTATCTCCCTCAAATTTCTTCTTCTTCCCTTCTTCCTCTCTCTATTGTGAACGTTCACCGCCGCCGCCGCCGCCGTTCGTGCCGCCGTTGAGTCACCACGAGCCGGTCTTCATCCTGCTGCCCCAAACTCGGAGTTGCAGGATAGCAGCTCGGTGAAAGGGCTGGTACGGGAGATCCGACCGTTGGATCATCGCGAAACTTTGAGGGTAGGTTACCCCTATCAGAGTCCATTCTCTGTTCAATTGTTAGGTCGATCAGAGCCCGTTTTCCTCCTTTCCAGCCACCTGTTCATCTTCCCCAAAATCTGCCTGTGTGCAGGTCTGCGGGATAGATCTTAGTAGCCAATTCTTCTCACCCATCAAATGTTGTCCAAATCTCACAAATGAGCTATGTGTGTCTCCATCACCTTCCCCTCTACCCACCATACAAATCTTTGGTCCTAATTCGCCCATTTGATCCTTGGTCAAAGCCCTTGATCAGGGAGGTTAGGTTCTATCCTGTCTGTTCTGTATTTCAGGATAGTGTGCTCAGTTCATTTGTAGTCACTCCCATTTTCAATCCAACCGTTGGACGAGTCTATAGTTCCAGTATGTTGTAGGATTTCAAGTCCTCTTTCTAACGGTACCTTTTGTGTCCCGATCCGACATCGGAGTTGAGCGTACCAGCCAATCTCACCGGAGCGCGCAAATCTGGACAGAAACACAGCTGCGGGACAGCCTTGGGAGATAATTCCCAAGAAATTGCCCGCCTCCACTCCGGTGACCGCCGCTCCCGGGGATCGACCCGGGACACTCCAGGAACATCCCCGCCAGTCACTGCAGTCCGGAGCCGCCCTAGACGTCGCCGTACCTGCAGCGGGTCCCACGCGCCATCCTGCGGCCCCGGGAAACGGAGTTGAACCGGCCGACCGCGCCCGCCCGAGCGCCACTGACTGCTATCCCCCAACCCGAGATTGGTGCTCCCAGACCCCACGTGTCACCTGTTACCTCCCTGCGTGGAGTGGGCTTAGCATTAATTCTGTAATTATTAATTATTGCTGTACCGGGAGTTCCGGATCTCGGCCGGGAATAAGTCTTCTCCACGCCCCGAGCGTGGAGGTACACTCGCCACCTCCTCTCTTGTCGTATTTGCTTTGCTAGTATACGTTCTAGATGCCGTTGCATGTGAGTAGGATATTTTATTAGCTTGTTATATTTTAATCACCGTTGCGAGAGAGAGAGAGCGTGACCCGTCCGGTGACTCGATCCGAGCACAGAAGAGCTGACTACCAGACTCACTGCCAGTTCCTCAACCGCGTAGGTCCCACGTTTCCCTCGCTAGGGACGAGTTGCGAGCTAGAGTTCCAGGTTCGCATCTTGTCCCGCATCAAATTGGTATCAGAGCGGAAGGTTGAGTCTAGGGTAGTCTTGTTTAAAAAATAAAAAAATAGTCATTTAAGTCGGTCCAAGGTTGCATTGCATACCTTTATTCGGTATATAAAAAGGTGTTGCCCGACCGTTAGGTTACGCCTATCGGGAAGGTGATTCACTCGCGTGAGAGGATCTTCGGATCCTCGGACTCCGCTAGGTACCGGATATGGGTTGAGTCTAGGTTTGTAGTCGAGTCCGCATTTTACCCTTTTCACCATTTCGAGTCAGGTCTAGGTGTTTTAGTTTGCATAAGCTTTTGCATATAACAACAAAAACAAAAAAAATGCCATTGCATGCCCATTCCTAGGGGATCCAACCCCATCTTTGCCACTATGGCCAACCCATGCACCCCGAGTAGGCCCGTCCAAGGCAATAGGTCCGTGATTGAGTATATTCGGGACTATGATACGTACCAGTTGGGATATGGATTTAGAGAGGAGAGCACCACGACCGCCTTTCAGTTTTGGAGAGGTTTGCGGCTTCACTTTCAGATTGAATGTCTTTGCCGCGACGCGTTCACTCTGGCGTAGTCATATCTGGTCGCTCTAGAGGTTGAGCCTTTCGAGGTAAGGTTTGATGCCGCCCTTCGGCAAGCATCTACCTCTCAGCCGAGTCCCGAACCAGTCGGACAGCCTACCCCACGGCCTCCCCCACCCCAGTCGGGAGACCCCTCCCCTAGTGCTCCTTTGCCATCTACATCCGATCTTTATTTGGAGCCACCTCAGCCCGAGCCACCCGTGCTTCTAACGGGGAAGCTAGTTGTCGAAGAGCCACTACTTAGCTGGCTTAAGAAAGGTTTGGTCCCACCTTCCTATCCATCCATGGACCCCACCCTACCATTAGTGCCGGTCAACTCATTCCATACCACGTTCCGGTCTAGTCACCACCTAGATACCTTGGAAGACCTTCTCAAGGGATTAGACTGCCAATGGAAGTTGATGCATATGTTGGCCCCAGGCTTCGACCAGTCCACGAGTCATAGCTTCACGCATCCGCGTTGGGGTCCATTACCTCCGTGCACACCGTGGGTCATGTCACCACGGAGGTTCTATTGTTCCTCCCCCTGCCGGCCGAGCCTAACTACATTCCCTTTATCCCGAGGGAGGAACCATATCTTCTATACACTGTCCCATCTACCACGATGGATGAAGGTGACCATTTACACCTTCATGAATTTCAAACATGGGACTATGTAATGGAGGAACCTGCCACGAGGGGTCACACATTCTTTGACCCATTCGACCCCTTCCCTAGTGGGCCTCGTGACCTATCACTTCCTTTATACCTTGACAGGGAAGTCCCCTACCACACCCCTCTCACTCGAGCCAGTCAACCTACACTCAGCCAGGAGCCCGTCCACTGGCGAGAGACCCATACATATAGGGGTGATGAAGAAGGTAGTTTTGGCTCTCCTGGCCCACATACACCCAAGTCCAATAGGAAGTCATTGTCAGACTGGTTCATACTTGGGTGTCTAGGAGTCTCCCATGCCACCAACCTCCGATTACGTCAAATGCATGCGAGTCACATATTCGGATGTCCTTGGTCCACCTTTGCATGGGTCTGCATAGCATTAGAACTGACTAGGATATAGAGTGTGCTTTTCCCTTTAATTGTCCCGTTTGTTTAGAGTCTGCATGCATCTCTCGTCTCATGTCAGCTCGCAGTGTTAGCCCCTTTCGAGAATTACGGGATTAGCTCTACTTTCAATGTTTCGGATCTAGTCACCTATAGGGACCCAGCGGTGATACTCAGTGAGCCCTTTGAGCCGTCTCCACCCATTGTGAGTGACACCACCCTAGAGTGTCCACCTCCAGCCTTGTTACCTCAGCAGCGAGAGCAGATAGAGTGTATACTAGATGAGCTGGTAACGACTACTCGAGGCGGAGTGTACCAGCGCTATTTGGTGCGTTGGAGGGGGCGGCCCGCTTCCGAGGACACGTGGATCACCCGGGCAGAGCTACAGAGGATAGATCCAGATCTGCTGGAGCGATATCAGAGCGACCCTGACCCCTACTCGACGGGGTCGAGTTTCTCCCACCCGGGGAGAATTGGTGGGGACACCAGAGCTACCCGCTGGTACCAGACGCGCAGCACGCCGACATCCTTGTGGTTGGGCGACAAGCATGGAGCTTCCATCAGAGTCTTGACATTTTACAGTATTTATTTTGAGAGTATTGTATTTTTATTTATACTTTTACATTTGATGTGTTTAATTAGGCTAAGTTAGTGGGTTTGTTTGTAAAATAACCACTTGGGCCCGGAGGGACCCCACCCTCTCTCCCATTGGGCCACGTGGCTGCTAGGGACCATGAGGGCTGGCCCATAGTCCACCTAAGACTTGGACCATTAGACCAAGGGGACAAAGGGGGAAAGAAGTCAAGATTCCCTCCCCTTAAATCAAGGGGTGTCCCCTCCTTATCCCCCATGCTTGTCCTCCTTGTCCCCCATGCTTGTCCCCCATGTGGGATTAAACAAATCTCATAAGTCTCCTTTCCCTATTATACCCTCCCACCTACCCTTGACCAAGGGTATTCTAGATCTTTTGGCTAGGTCTAGGGTTTGAATACTTATAGTCTCTCATTGTATTTTGGTGGAACTAATGAGAAAATATTGGAGAAAATTGCTTGGTGCACACCCCCTCTTCCCTTGGTGTTCTTGGTGTTCTTCCTCCTCCCACCTCCAATCTCTTCTAGATCTAAGTTCCAATCTTCTATCTCCCTCAAATTTCTTCTTCTTCCCTTCTTCCTCTCTCTATTGTGAACGTTCACCGCCACCGCCGTCGCCGTTGAGTCACCACGACCCGGTCTTCATCCTGCTGCCATAAACTCAGAGTTACAGGACATCAGCTCGGTGAAAGGGCTGGTTCAGGAGATCCGACCGTTGGATCGTCGCGAAACTTTGAGGGTAAGTTACCCCCAACATAGTCCATTCCCAGTTCAAGTTTTAGGTCGATCGGAGCCCGTTTCCCCCCTTTCCCAGCCACCTGTTCATCTTCCCCAAAATCTACCTGTGTGTAGGTCTGCAGGATAGATCTTAGTAGCCGATTTTTCTCACCCATCAAATGTTATCCAAATCTCAAAAATGAGCTATGTGCGTCTCCATCACTCTCCCCTCTACCCACCATAAAAATCTTTGGTCCTAATTTGCCCATTTGATTCTTGGTCAAAGCCCTTGATCAGGGAGGTTAGGTTCTATCTTGTCTATTCTATATTTCGGGACAGTGTGTTCAGTCAGTTTGCAGTCGCTCCTATTTTCAATCCAACCATTGGACGAGTCTGTAGTTCTAATGTGTTGTAGGATTTCAAGTCCTCTTTCCAATGGTACCTTTTGTGTTCCGATCTGACGTCGGAGTTGAGCGTACCAGCCGATCTCACCAGAGCGCGCAGATCTGGACAGAAACACAGCTGCGGGACAGCCTTAGGAGATAATTCCCAAGAAATTGCCCGCCTCCACGCCGGTGATCGCCGCTCCCGGGGATCGACCCGGGACACTCCAGGAACATCCCCGCCAGGCGCTGCAGTTCGGAGCCACCCCGGACGTTGCCGTACCAACAGCAGGTCCCACGCGCCATCCTGCGGCCCCGGGGAATGGAGTTGAACCGGCCGACCGCGCCAGCCCGAGCGCCACCGACTGCTGTCTGCCAACCTGAGATTGGCGCTCCCAGACCCCACGTGTCACCTGTTACCTCCCTGCGTGGAGTGGGCTTAGCATTAATTCTGTAATTATTAATTATTGCTGTACCGGGAGTTCCAGATCTCGGCCGGGAAGTCTTCCCCACGCCCCGAGCATGGAGGTACACTCGCCACCTCCCCTCTTATCATATTTGCTTTGTTAGTATACGTTCTAGATGCCGCTGCATGTGAGTAGGATATTTTATTAGCTTGTTATATTTTAATCACCGCTGCGAGAGAGAGAGCGTGCCCCGTCCTGTGACTAGATCCGAGCACGGAAGAGCTGACTACCCGACTCACTGCCGATTCGTCAACCGCGTTGGTCCCACGTTTCCCTCGCTAGGGACGAGTTGCGAGCTGGAGTCCCAGGTTCGCATCTTGTCCCGCATCACCTCCATGTCACCTTACTCCTCCACCACTCGTCAATATGCCTCCACCGCGGTGTCCATTTGAATTTGATGACGAAGAATTGGAGACGACACATGATGAAGTTTTTCAGGATACACCTGCTCTGAGTTTCCTTCGCTTTCCTCTTCCACCATTGCCACAAGAACCCTCTGCTCAGGATGATGCTACCATCCTTACCCCGATTTATGAAACCACGTGGTGCTTCGATGATGGGTCGATACTTCAACAGCCCACATCGATGCATCATGAACCTCCCATACAATCCCCTACCCTTAAACATTCTTGACCAACCAAAATCAGATGCTTTATTCGTACCAAACCTACCACCATTCATCCTTCATCTACACCTCCAACTACCGTACCATCAACCTCCATGCAATCAACCTCCACCAAGCCTGCTGAGCCTTCCACCACTTCTCCTCTTCCCCAACTAATTAACTCTCCATCGCCGCCACTTAAACCTTCCACTATCCCCATAATCCAAAAGCCAACTATCCCTAATCCTCCACCTAACCCTTTACTCGGACCCATGGCTGACCCTGTGCAGAGTCCACCTATTTTTGCACTCGAGCCAACCCCGCCTGCTCCCCAGCAAGGGGAGAAGCTCGTCATATTTGAACTTCCACCTACCCTCCCAACAATGCCTTCTATTGAATCTTCATCATCCATTAAGCCTACCGCTTCCATCTCACCTTCTCTGCCACCCCTCGGAGTGGGTGTACCTCCATAAACACATGTGCGAAAGACAATGGCAAGAAGAATTTGGTTACGGCTATGCCTTTCAAGATTCAAGATTTTATTTACCGAATGTCGATCCGTGTTCTTATACCAGATATTTTTGAGAAGGCCAAGTCTCCGCCGGTGCTCACCAAGCAAAGAAGTCAAGGGTTGATGCCATTGAGGGCTAAGGTTAAAATTATCAAGATGACGTTGCCCATTGGGAAAGATACTTTTGAAGGTCTCATTATCCCTCGTTCCGTCATGGTACAAATACCCAGTCAGAGAGAAGGGGTTCTCCTCAAGAATTCTAATGACACATTTTGCTACTAAGGAGACGATGAAGTCTATGTTCAGGGCAGGGCACCCCTTGCTAGAAGCCCTCAACTTCATGTCTTCTCCATCAACATTTCCGTGCAAGGGACAAGTGCTCGTGTTACCAAATATTTTTAAAGAAGATATTCTGATGGCCCCGAGCATTATGAAGCTTCCGAGGCCAAAGGTTAATTTCCTACATGTTGATGTTGCTCACCCTTCAAGAGAGTCATTTTTGAAGAAGCCGAAGCCACATTATGCCAAGGTTACCACACTACAAGCGAAGCTCCTGAACTTTCACTTTGATTATATGCGGAGAGAGTTGCCGCTCATTTTAGATTATGTAGTTATTGAAGCTTCATCAAATGAGAGCTTATGGGAATTAATTCCACCCATTGAGTCATCTGGCCAAGCATGTTATTTGCCATGGAAGGGCAGGCATTCTTATATTGAGGGGCCTTCCACCGATCCATTCACACCCTACTCCATTCCGTCATTGCTTTTATTAACCATCAACTTCTTCCTATAGGCCACCCATTGGGTGAGAAGGAGGATCTCATCCTTGCATTCTCTACATTCTTTGCATTTCATGCATTTGCATTGGCATTCACTCCGCTTTCTCGGGTCTCTAGACCCTCATCTTCCTCGTCTTCTGGAACCTCTGGATCCTCCCCATAATACTTTCATTCCCTTCGATTTACCTTTATTTCTGGATTCTCTATCTCCTCTCCCAGGGCATCGCGTCTCTCACTATTTCCTCCTTCCGGAGCCTCCGAACTTTTTCCCTTTCTTTCGATTCATCCTCCTATTTTTCCAGGGCATTGCATCCCTTGCCATTCTCTTCATTCTGGATCTCCAAAACAATCTTTTTCCATACCTTTCCCTAGGGAATCGCATCCCTCGCCCTTTTATTCCTCTGGAACCTCTGAATCTTTCCTCCCATGATTCTTGTCCTCTGTCTCCGAATCCACCGCTTTCGATTTACCAATTCCTTCTTCTAATTCCTCCTGATCTCGGGTTCGACCCGATTTCTCCAGCATCGATTGCTTTGGGCATCTACCCCTTCTCCCACTACTTTCGAGGCTTTAGTCCTCACTCCTTCCGTTAATTCCCTTTTCCTTCTGTAGACCTTTCATGTAATCAAGGTTTCTACACCTTAGTGAGGGAGTTCTAGCCCTCACCTCTTTTCCTTTTTTTTCCTTATTCATCTGAGTCTGATCTTGGCACCACCCCTTAATGTTAGGCCACTTCAAATCCTTGCCTCCCTCTCTTTATCTGCCAAAAGAAGACTGCAATTCCCATGATGAATCAAAATCGCCTTCGGCAGTTGCATCTACAACAGGGTTGCAAAGGTATTCCTTTTGCGTAAGTATGCATTCTTATGATTTTCATTACCCCATTCACACACGGTTTTTAACATGAAGTGCTTCTTAATATGATTAAGAGTGGTAGTCTAGGCCTAGTCCTAGGTCTTTATTTAAGTCAATATGTTAAAAAAAAGAGTCTTCAGGCTTGCTAATGCAACACCTTTGGTTATGAAAAACCCCGCGCTGGGAGTTCGGCATTCCCTCCCTGCTCGTTAAGGGCAACCCTAAGCATAGACATCACACACACTTCACGGCATCCTTAGCCATCTTTCTTGCAAAACACCCTTGCTACTTGAGCCATGCTCGAGGGCACGAGGTCTTTTTCTCTTCTTTACTCGGCCGAAATATGAGGGCGGAGGTAGTCTGGACAAAGACAACCAACCTAAGCACACCCCAACAAGAGGAAGTCTCAAATAGGGGCAGTCTATTATGACCTTATTCTCAATCTCAATTCTCACCCAAAGTCAAGAGTCCAATAGTCAAGAAAGTGATCAAAGTCAACGTCCAAAAGCAAAAAAGTATGTGAGTGATCAAAAAGGAAAATGATGAAAAAAAATAAAAATTTATGGCATGACAAGAGGGCAATATAGTTTCCCCGCGGGACGTCATGAGCCTGGTCGTATGTGTGCCTAAAAGAGAATTAAGATTCTATGATATGACAAAAAGCCCCGGCGCAACAGACCGAATGTCTAGGGGTTGTGGTATGGAAGGAAGTTAAACCCAATATTTGCCAAACTCATATTAGGCTTATCTCCAATTTTCTTCTCTTCTCCCTCCCAAGACTGAGTGTTTCTCGTGTATGGCCTTAGTAGGGGCACCGTTAGCCAAGTGCAGCCGACTATACGGTGCCACC
Source organism: Amorphophallus konjac (assembly GCA_022559845.1). NCBI lineage: Eukaryota > Viridiplantae > Streptophyta > Magnoliopsida > Alismatales > Araceae > Amorphophallus > Amorphophallus konjac. Next base: position 123,171,691 of record CM040119.1, on the reverse strand, counting down.
TTAAATGCACACCCTGCTTTGGGCAACTCTTAGCGAGAGGGGAAGGAACAATGGCCCCTAGCCAATAGTTTAAACTACCCTTGATGCTGCAATTAGCAATGTCTAAGCCAAAATATCAAAAAATTTAAATATTCTAAAAATCATCATAAAAATTTGAATATTTTTGAAAACCCATAAAAATGGAATATTCTCAAAATGAATTTTTTTTTGCATTGTATTTCTGCTAACTATTTATTCAGATGGTGTCATATAGGGATAACTTTCTGTAAAAAAAAGGACCAAGAACATGGGATGAGTCATCTCTTTCAATTACATCGACTTTTCTAATTCTTCAATTTATTCCCAAATAACGACATTCACCGTCAATTTCCCTGATTATTCCTACCACTCTGGGCATCACTCTAATCCTTCAAGTCCGAATCTCATGATCAGCCAAGTTTGTCGTTCTCATAGTTTAAACATAACAACAAACGATGATGCTTTGCATGTTTAACGGTTTGATGCTATCCATGCTATGCTTTAATTCATGCTATGCCTAAACTTTCTTAATTCATTACTAGTTATTTTTCATGATATCTTGGCTAATAAATTTTTGAACATAGGAAAGAAGCTCTTCGGTCCCACCGTCTGGGCATCATCCAGGTCCCACAGTGATTACATTTCTCATTTCTTAGTTCCCAACATGCTTATTATCTTCACAATCTTCCTTGTATGCATTTTTACTATATGATATCTACGCTATTATATTATATCAAGGATCTTGTGGCTTTGATAAATATGGAATTTGAGTTCCCCTTCATAAAAAATAATGATAATTTCAGAGGAATCTTAGTCGCACGGATAGGCCGTTGAGCCGTCTAAGACTGGGGACGATGGTTCCCTTTTGTGAGTTGGTGCGCGGATAAACGGGCTTCGGGCTTAGTATCAGCTCACGAAATTGGTGTCTTGACTCAGTTTAGGCAGCTTAACAATATTATCCTTGATTAATTTCTATTCTAAATTTATTTTAATTTTTGTTTTTAAACCCAACATGCATTCATGTAGGACCTTGATTTTAACTTTGAAAATTATTCTTATAACTCGATTTTGAGAATCAATTGATTATCAATTTTCATGATATGGGATATTCCATTCCGAATTGAGTCCTCAATTTGCCTTGTTGTCATTTTGGGCTGTTTCCTTGAAAACTCCTTTGTTTGGATCTCTGTCCTCTCATTCAATCTCTTCCTTTAGATCCACCTTGACTGCAGCACATCCATATTGGCTAGTAACCGCTCTCTAATGGTGAAACCTACAGGTTTATGACCTGAGGTACTTCCCCGACGCTAGAAGTTGATCTACTTCTTTTCCTCTCCTTCGTGCACCGCGTGCACATCCTTACTTTTCCTTCCTATATCCAAACAATTGTTGATTTTATTGAATCTTCTCAAGGTTACTTCATCTTGAACTTTGAAACGATTCTTATCAGATGGTGTTGATTGCATGTCTCATCACACCTTGGCATCTACTTTTCAGTTCGCTATCACTTCACTCCATTTCATTACACTTCATTTCATTTCGTTCCATTTTATTCCACTCCGTGTCACTCCTTTGCAAAGTAGATGCCAAGGTGGGGCAGCTGTAGACACGCCAAAATTAACATCATTTTGAGCACATCTCCTATCACATTATAATGCCCCAGATTGACCCTCAAATTGACTTATTTGAGTGATTTTTCTTAATTTCACAATTATCCAACTTTTTCCTATTTTTCTAGATTTTTAGGGTTTTTCTCCAATTTGGGGGGGGGGGGGGGGGCGGGGGGCTTTTTGAATTTGCGTCCTCACTCTGGACGCCAATTTATTCACGTCATCATCACAGACGCCAATTTCAGAAAATCAAAAAAAAATCTTCTGCCTGGCCTGATCACGGTCGCCCTATCAGGTTGCGGTCACCTAGGCGTCCACATTCTCCAAAAATTTGCGTCCATCTCACGGACGCCAATTCCTTGATAAATCTACGTCCGTCTAAAAAAATGTCAATTTTTTAATTTGCGTCCACCCCCTGGACGCGAATTTCAATTTTCCAACCTTTTCATGAAATTCGTGCCAAATTCCTAGAATTTTGAATCAACGACCCTTTGGAAAGTCGCTAATTCCTAAATCCGCGTCTAGAGCAGTGGATACGAATTTCCATTTCCATATTTTGAGCTTTTAATTCCTACCAAAATTCATATTATTATTAATTCACGTGTGACCTATGGATGGGAATTCTTTTCCAATTTTGGTAATTTCTAAACTTTCCATAAATGGTTCCAAATTGGTGTCTCTCTAAACTGACGCGTATTTAATTGGCGACCACTGTGGTGGACGTGAATTCTTCCAGCATTTCGATTCTGAAACTAGCCCTTCCCTTCCTCATTTTAGCCTCCTTTTCCACTTGGGAAAGGGTTCCTATGGCTTTCTAAGGCTGTGAGGACACTTGGAAGGTGGATGTTCCACTCCAATTCTCATTAGAACATTATGTTGGGTCCCACGTGGTATAATCGGATCTAGAAGGGGGGGTTGAATAGATCCTATCAAGAACTTTGGCTTATTTAAAATTTGGCTACCAAAAGTATAAACCACTCCTATAAAGCAAATAAAACACTTAGACACAAATCATAGCAGATTGAATCGGAATGGCTTAAATGGAACGGCAAAGAACCCAGCAGTAAAGTATTAACAAAGACTGCACAGGACGACCTGCCAGTGTTGTGAGGTTGATGCAATCTCAAGATGCTATGCTATCAAAGATGCACAGGTTGATGACAAGTCAGGTGAGGTCGATGCACTCACACTGACTATGAAGCACATGTCGATGCACACGTAGGATGAGGTTGATGCACTCACACTGGCTATTCCCACAAGGCTTAATTGCTGCTTAGCAGACTTCATGAATGTGTGTGAGTAAGGAGTTATGGTGGATGATCACCAACAGCTGGAGTGTATGTCAAGTGTTCGCAGACAAAAAGCAAGCTATGAAACTCTGAATGCTACTGGTCAGCAAGGATCACAATGCACATCAACTAAGTATGAACTGACTAGCTTTGTGTGTGTGTGTGTGCTTTGGTGATCAACCAAGATCACATTTATTAAGATTGGCTGCTCAACGAATCTTCAGTGTGAGTGTGAGCAAGATACTCTCCCTCAGCTTGAGTAGACTCTCTAGTGCTTGTGTTCAAGGATGCAACGGGCAACCAAGAGAGTACAAGTGAAACACGAAGGGTAAAAAGAATAAGGATAAGACCTATAGTTCAGATCTGAAAGCTTGAGTGTGCAAGGGAAAATAATCAAGATTGTATACGATGAAGCTAGCACACACACCTGTGAATGGGGGATAGAGAATATGGAGCAATCTCACAAGTGCACAACCCACAACATAAGGATTTTTAAGGTGGTTCGGTTGCAAACCCGCAACCTACGTCCACCCCTCACCAAACCCGGTAAGGCGTTCTTGCTGACACACAGCTTGACTGGGGACACATCCCAAACCACAGAATAGAGAACACCCTCTGTCTATCTTCCTACACACAAACCGGCAGGGACAGTTCACCACAGACTGGAGAACACTCCGTCTGTCTTCCTACACACAAAATCGGTAGGGACGGTTTACCACAGACCGGAGCACACCTCCGTCTGTCTTCCTACACACAGAACGGTAGGGACGGTTGAAGATGAAATGAGACAAACGTAAAACATAAAAGAAAACACTACAAGTGTAGTAGAAAAATAACTTTCCTGATATGAAGATGAGGCAAGGAAATGCACAATGAGAAAGAATAACTAGATGGTGGCTTCAGATTTTGCTCTTGAAGCAGCTTTGGATAGATCTGGACACAAGTTCGATCTGGCTTCTTCTTAGGCTCAGTCTAGACATGAGAGGGGCTACACTCCTCTCTTGGCTTCTCTTTTTCTTCTTCTCTCTCTTGTCTCTTTCTATCAGCATTGGCCGGTTTCGGACCAGGGCTAGGCTGCTCCTTTTCTTTCTTTTTCTTTCACAGATTCTCTCTTGAAGGCTCACGCAGATTCTTCTATTGGGTAGCAGCTACTTCTTCTCTTGTAGAGGCTTGATATATATAGAGCAGTCGGTGGAAATGTTCCCTCCAAGAAGTCTTCCATCGGACCAGTTCAAATAATAAAGTAGTTCCTTTGACTATTGAGAGTTGATTGGTTCCATCAAAGGTAGAAGAGGTGAGATAAGGGGGAAAGAGACCTTTTCCCTATTAGAGGCATGCGCAGGATGTACTTGAGAGCCTCTCCAAGGCAGTCCCATGATAGGACTGTGGCAGGTAGAAGAAACATACCATATCTTTTCTACTGTTAATTTTAAGATCTCATCATTAAATGGCCCCTTTGACTTGCGATCTCGTTATTGGCTGAAGTCCATTTCTGTCCTGTGTACTCTGCCTGGACAAGAGTCTTCATTGGGTGACAGCAAAAGCCAGTGATAGACTGTGAGATGTGACCTTCCCCAATAGAGATCTCTGACATAGCCATCTCCAAAAAGTTGTTAGGTGTTATGATGATGGCAGGGTAAGAAGTCAGACCTTGAACCTACCTCCAGACCTCAAAATCCGTGTATTTGAAGGTTTGAGATCCATATTTATATTTTCTGGAAGACCTGACGTGTTTGATAGAAAACAATAAAAATGGCTTATGGGAGAACCATGAGATCGACCTGCCTGATAGATGTAACTGGAATGAGGTCGATGCACTTAAGGTGCTTGGCTTTCTCTTCCTTCTGCGAGGTCGGTGCAGTTGATGAATGCTTCTTGAATGAGACTCGTACGGTCGGTGCACTAGAAGACAGGTTGCTGAAGACAGCCTGCCAGGTCGATGCAGCTTGAACAATCGCTTTAGTGAGGTCGGTGCGGCTGCTTGAAGGACATGTTGAAGGCTGCTTATTAAGTTGATGCATCTCGCGCCCTGGCTGCAGTGAGGTCAATGCAGTTGTGCAGACTTGCTGTAGTGAGGTCGATGAAGCTTGATTACTTCTGCAGTGAGGTCGATGCATACTTAAGGAATTTCTTTGGTGAGGTCGACGCAGCTACGCAGACTTGCTGCGAATGGCATATCAGGTCGATGCAGCTTGACCCCTTACAGCTATGAGGTCGATGCGCCTGAAGAAACCATGTTGAAGGCTGCTCATTCAGGTCGATGCATCTTGAGCCCTGGCTGGAGTGAGGTCGATGCAGCTAAAGGATAATCTACTGAGAATGGCATATCAGGTCGATGCAGCTTGACCCCTTGCAGCTATGAGGTCGATGCAGCCATCTAAGCAGGTCGATGCAGTAGTGAACTGCCTTAGGATTTACTTTCTTCTGCTAAGACCTAAGGTCGACCTGTCTAAGAACTTGAGGTCGACCTGTTTCAAGCAGTTTGATTTTCTTTCTTTCTTATTCTTGCCTTGATTTCTGTGCAACCAATCACCTTGTTTTCTGCGTCATTCTTGATTTCTTACACTCTTTGCTGACACATGTTATTGCCAACTCTGATTTGACCTGAAATGTATGAATGTTGACATCATGAAATACACATGAGACTCATCAATGAGTCATAGGCAGACATCATTAAAACAAATAGAATTAAGCATGCTACACCCATGCCCAACATTCTCCCCCTTTTTGATGATGGCAACTATGAGTCATTATGAGTTCATTATGAGTCCATTATGAGTCAAGGTGCAAAGAATTATGATCATGAATTGAAGCACAAAGACTCATATACTTCTCTCCCCCATGATGCATATAATTTCTCTCCCCCTTTGACACATATAGTTCATTCGATCTCTCTCCCATGACTCATACAATTCTCTCCCCCTTTGACATCATCAAAATAAAGAAATTGGAGAGAATATATGGCAAAGTTATGAAAGAAAGGAGTAAAGTAGGAGATTATTAGCATAGGATGTATAGAGATAGATACATGAAGCATTTGACATACCTATACAGAGCAATATGACATACCTCTCAGAAATGTGCATTAGTATGACATACCTCTACATGCCAATGGTTGTACACTTAGTAAAGTTGACAAAATGAAGACCTTCCTTTCATCACACTTTGAAGCTCTTCTCAAGATTTGTCTGAGGAACGAGTCATTTTGTCGAAGTGCACCCTTTCTTGGATCTTCACACTCTAGTGCATTGCTAAGCTCATCCATGGTCAATTCAAGTTTTCCATCAAATTATGAGGTACAAGAGCTTCTGTTTGTGACTGAGTTGCAACATCTTGACCCATGAGTTAGAGCATGGATAGTTTAGCATCTCTCCTTGTTGGGTCCCTCTTTTGTTATTGTTGGGTCCCGTGAAATGCAAGTACTGCAGGGATTATGTAGAATGAAGGTCGTGCAAACAAGGAGTTGAAACCACTTGTTAGTTCGTGATGCTGAGTGTTTAGAGTGCAAGTGATACCAATTGTTAATGACCATCATAATATAAATTGTTAGGTCCTTTGGCATGACAGAAGCAAATTACACAAATAGGCATCATATGCCATGAAGTCACAGCACAACAACATAGAGTGAATCATGAGAGGCAGATGTGTGCAAGAGATTTAAGTATTGCAAAAATAATGCAATTAGAGAACAATTATTTCTAGTTTTCTATTTTTCAGATTTTTTAAGGTTTTCTATGCAATGTATGGAGATGGATACCAAATGCACACTAACCATATGCGTGAAGAATGGTATTGATACCACTTGTTTGAGAGTGGTGAATCTTTCGTGGCAGCCAGGATAGCTATGCCAATGTCCAGAGAAGGCAGATATCATTGGAGCCATGAAGCAACAAGAGGCCAATTTACCTTAATGGCAGATACCACCGTAGTCTAGTTGTAAGGGGTCGACTCTAGGGGTCAACACTTTGAAATTTTGAGGCATAGAATCCAAGAGATGATAAGATGAGAGTTCCTCAACCTAAAGCCAAGTTCATAAATATAGAGTTACAAATTTTTTCAAAATCTCCAGTTATAGAACTCTAGGACAAGGCCCTTATATTCAGATTGGTTTAATACTGATGAATTCTGAGTTTTTCAATAAACGCACTTGAAAGCATTTGCATTCAAAATTAATAGAAATGAACCAGTATGTCATACTTAAACCAGGTTAACCTCCTCTCACCTTACTCATTCAATTCCATTAGCTCCCTCGAGAGTTATTGCAAGAAGTATTGAGGATAAACACTTAGACATTTCTGATTTTATCCAAGAGTAACACAAATTCAGATTTTTCTAAAGAAGCCAATTGTTGGTACCAATTGTTATTCCTTTTATGAGTAATCCAGTGTAGCATGCACCTTTTGACGTGAGAGTGCACGTTGATTAGACGCCAGCACCCCCAGTTACTCAGTGTAGCTCACCATTTTGTCTCAATTAGAACAGAGATAGCATGGCACTTCATGACGCTGTCCTCTTCACTTCTTTGTTGAAGGGACTTGGCTTTTCGGTGAATCCAATGCCATTACTCTGCCTTAGAGCACTGAACTCAGCACATACCTTTTTGCATAAGGATGTACATTTATCAGACACCAATATCCCCAGTTACTCAGTGTGGCTAAAATTCATTGCTAACAATGTTACCCTTTTACTTTTGAAAAACATCAGATTTGATAAATGTTTAAAGAGAATACTAAACTGAAGTTTCTCAATCAAAGATGCCTTTGTACTAAAGATAAAACTTTCAGATTCAAGAAGGGAAAATGTGTCAAACATGAAAAGCTGGTTTAAGTTTATTAAGCCTGAGTGCAGCCACTTTCAGAGACCATTAATGTTTAAAGCTCAAGAAATCATTAATGTTAAACCAATGACTTTTCATGTTTAGGGCAATCATAAAGCTTCATAAAAGAAGATTCTTCTTGAAGATTTACTCTGATAAATGAATTCAATGACAGACAGAAAATCCTCCAAGAAGATCAAGGCATTCAAGGAATTCTAGAACCAGTTAGCCAATTATGCAAGAGATGGCAGATTCCAGACAGACCAAAACAATTCAGACCCAAGATAGAATATGCATTAAGATGCAGGGTCTGATTTCAGC